>VDFB02271358.1:664797167-664887789 GCA_007258455.2 Sequoia sempervirens
ATTATGTAAGTACTTTCTTTTTGAGGAAATACAAAATCATTATCTGCAACTCGTGTGCATGAAATGTATTCTTGTTTGCTATTTGATTTTATGTCTTATGTGTTTTTCACAAATCTAAGAGTTCCAACCTCGTTTCCTACATAAAATCTCCACAAGGATTATTAGGTCCCCTTCCTCCTTTAATTTTCCTTCATTACATCCCCTTTTAGGATTGCATACATTCCTCTAGACATTGTTCTCTCATACTATCCTATTCACTTTCACATGTTTTCCCCACATGTTTCCATTTCTCTACTTTGCATATTTGTAGAATCCTAGTGGTGGTTTAGAATTCCCTTTCCTATCCCTATGTTCAAACCTCCTTTCCTTTCCTACATCCCTACATCCCTACATCCCTTCATTATTTCTCCTTTATAGACTTTTAGAGTGGAACTAAGATTCTTCCTTTCCCTTTCCATTTCCTCTTTCCCTTTCCATTTCCTCCAATTCTCTTGTCTAGTTTTGCATTCTTTCCTACATTCGTATTTCTTTCATTTGCATCTATTTATAGAATGTAATTTCAATTTTTTCCCTCATATCCACTTCCCACCTTCATTCCCACATCAAAAATATGCACCTCTTGTTCTTCCCATTTTTACTGCAATCTCCTATCTTTTTATTTTATATATAAATCTTATTCCTCCTCCCATGTCCACTTACCTCTTATAGTCCTACTCCCAATTACTACTTTCTATTCAACTTCCCTTTTGTAGAATTATTTTGCCCCTCTAGACCTTTGGAATTCCTCATATCATACCTTGACTTCCTCCATCCAATATCACATGATTTTCCCACTTTTCATCATTTATTTTCATGTTTACTTTAGGTGGATTCCTAAAATTCATTCTAAATGTCTAGTTCCCATATTTACTTCTACATCGATATACCACAAATGATCCTACCACTCTTTCTATTTATTTCCTCTTATGCAGAGTTCAAGCTAACTTCTAGAAATCCTTTTTTTGACATAAGCATAGTTTCCTGATATACATTTCCACATAATTTTCTCACATTTATTTTTTACATGCCTCATGTTTTTGTTTTACCCCTTTTGTAAAGTTTCATTAGACATTAATAATTTCATTCCCTCATCTAGTTTCGATCTTTTAGTCTTGACTTGAAAACTTGCATGTCCATATCTCCCATCCGATTTTTCTTTAGATCCCAAATTTCTTTTTATTCACCTCTTGTACTCCTAAATCCTCTTAGAAATGGCATTAATGAAATATTTGACCCTATAATTACAAGATTATTCTTTCCCTCCTAGAAAGCATTGATCATCCCAAGGTTGTGAATCCAAGTTCAAAATCAATGTTGGATGATGAAGAACACCATGCTTCTATTAATGTGATGGTTGATTTTATGATATAGATGGTTTCCATGTAACCTCTAGGCTAAAATTTTAGTGAAATCAAAGGTATTTTGACTTGTTTCACATGCCACATTAATGAGATCCATTTCTCATTAAAGTTACTATGAGAGTTCAACAACCAAACAAAGTACTACAAATATGAGTTCATTTGAAAAAACAATGGTTGGTCATTTCTCTTTTCCATGCAACTATAAGTGCTAAGGAGCTTCTAAGGTTCCAACTCTTGCAAATATATTTGAAATTAGACAAACATATTTTATAAATCACAAGGAGGTATTAATATTGTAATCGTTGTATGTAACTGTCTTTATGGTTCTATTTGTGGATCTTTAGAGAAATGATATGCTTAGTTTTTTCACTTTCTACTTCATTGGTACGAGCAATGAATATTGAGTTATTGTTGATATTAACCACAGTTTTAAAATCCTCTGACATATTTCCAGTTCTCCCCTCAAGACTAGAAAATTTGTCCTCTAAAATTTTATTAACCATCATTTCCAAAGAGGAAATCCTCTCCTCATGAGAAACCCCCAGGCGATCCACATCAACAACCAACTTATCCAACATTACATTCATAGTTTTAACTTTTCCTTTTATAGCCCATTCCTTCTGATTACCTCAGAGCATAGCAACACAAACATCCTGCCAATTTTTCATCTGAATATTGAGCTCATTTACCTCTGAAAACAACCACTTCACCAGAGACGGCAAATTATGCATCCCATCCTTAGCCATCTTGCATAACATATTCATATTCACATCATCCCAGTTGATAGGAGGCAAATCATTCGGCTCAAAGTTATCAAGGGCATCAGAATGATCCAATTTTTTCTCCTCATCCTCAACCTCCACCACTTCCACCTTAATCCGCTCCTTATCAGGAAAATTAGCCAAATTAGCTAACACTTCCAACCGCTCCATTTTGACAGGCCTTTCAATAGGAGAAAAAATATGAGAATGTTTGACCGACTCAATCCCTTGCACCTCCATAGGCCCGGGCCCATTCAACAACTCATCCATACTAGTATTGACATCACCACCAAGATCTTTTGAATAGAAACCCTCATCTTCAGGAACCTTAAGACCAATTATAGAGGAAATTTCCACCTTCACAGGACTAGGATCCCCAACAGAGACATTCACGACATCATCATTAACAGAATGAATCTCACCACCCTTCCTAAGAGGGATTTCCTTCACACCACCTTCTCCAGGAGACAACGAGGGATTCTCACTAGAACCAGGATCCACCGCAAAGACTAACTCCATATTCCTCTTAGCCGAAACTTTTTCTTTCTTGGAGCCTTTTGATTTCCCCTTCAAAGTCTTTCTCACAGACTTAGCCATGGTTTCCCACAATTCGACATCCGTCTCATAGCCCTTGCTCCACTCTTCTGAGTCATCATCCCCTTCCTCAGACCCACCTTCATCCATAGACATTTCCTCAAACTCCAAATCCTCATCCTCAAAACTACCAACCCATTCTGCGGCAGAGTCCCCAGTATCATACCCAGAGTTTTTAATAGCCTTCTTACCAGGAGTTTTAGGGGAGACCAATATTAACTTAAGTTTAATATGAGAAAACAAGAGACTCATAAGACCCTCATGCAAAATCACCTTCTTAGGGTTTTTTCAGTGATCTTCAATACTCTTTTCCATAGAAATTAACAAGTAAAAAGGAAAGGAGACCAACACCTTGTGCCTAAAATGATTCAAAAGCATGAAATGGTAGTTGTAAACAACAGAGAATCTACCTTCAAGCATAAAATAGTGCATTATGGCCAACACGAGGTCCCTCCATAAGGGCTTCAAATACTTACGAGCGTAGCCACCACTCCCAATTTCCCAAAGCTTCTTCTTCTCATCAAATTTGAAAAAACTTGCAAAGGCCTTCTTGGCAGCACCCCTATCTTTGTAGAATTTCCTCCTAGAAACTGCAAGACTAGTGGCCTCCGCTATAAACTCCTCATCGATTTTAAACTCCACAACCTTATAACACAGAGTCCTCCCATTCCAACCTTTCACAAAAAAAATTGTAGCATCAGGGTCCGGACCTTGAATTCTCTGCATGTATTGTGTAACCTCACCCAACTCCAAATGCTCCCACACAATAGGATTTTTCTAAAATTCGTCGCAAGAGCTCGGTTCAATTCTACAGTGGTCTCCACCCATGGCGACATGAAAATTTGCAGAACCCAACAGCACCAAAGCGTTTAGAAAATGTGAAATAAACTAGACTCTCCACAAAACAACACAAATAACACCCATAATATGTGGGGGCTTGTCATTCAAGGTACTTCCCTTCCTACATTGCCAAGCCTTCATAATATGGAAACCAAGGAATGGTGTTTCTTATGGTATTGTGTACTTTGTAACCTAATATATACTAGGCACCAATCTTGGAAGTAATGATCCACCATATGTTCAAATTGAATAGATCTTTCACAAAAAGGATTGGGGGTAGGAATGTAATTCGTATGCATGTCATTGCTTAGTATTTTAACAAGGGAAAACATTTGTGGTGACCCATGAGAGTTCTTATCCTAGAGAATCATGTTATACATTCCCACATCTTACCTTGGTGCAATAATTTGTTTAGTAGATTGATAAGAGGTCATATGTGTGGTAGGTTAGTTTTTGGTCTAGTGAAAACCTTTGGAACAAATAATACACTAGGTACTATTGTAGTAATTTCAAATTATTCATCTTGAGTTATGATTAATCTTGTTAAAGATGCCTCTAGGGAAGCCCCCCTTGTGTCTAGCTAAGTCCAAAGTGAAGGAGAGATTACCCACTCTCAACAATTGGTTCATGGTAAAGTCTTGTTTGACCATAGGGATTTCACCCTAAGTTTGACACCCTTGGTACTCAATAAATGAACCAACTTTAGGAATTTGAGAATCTAAAAATATGAGCACCAACAAATGACAACTCATATATCATAAGATGTAGAAAATTTAAATCTATAATACCATTCATAACTTCAAGGGTAAGACTTCAAGGGTGTGATATTTCTTGAGGCACCAAATTCTAGATTATGGGTTTGTACTTGCCACTAATGATGTACCTAAGCACATATTAGGTGTTCCTTAGGCATTTGAATCAACCTTGGGGTTATTGTAGAATCTAGCAATCCAGTCAAACAAAGTAGGGACAATGATGTAAGATACAACCTTATTCTTATGCTAGGGGATTTTATTGAGTTCACTTAGGAGGCCTTATACTTTTATTTGGTTTAGAGAAATGATCATGTCAATAAGGACACAATTTAGGAAGATGGTGGTTTTAGGTATAGTGATGGGATGAACATGGGGAATAAATTGTATCACCTAAATACCAATATTAACATTTTTTCTATTACTAACAATATCACCCTCTTTCTAGTGGTATCTTCCCTTGTTAAGGGTCTTTGTTTAATTCATTTGGATTAGGAATCACAATCTATTATTTGGTAACCTTAATCTTACTATAAATTATCTTAGCCTTCTCATTCTTTGAGATGAATTTATTTTATACTAGATTGGTTATATATGGGATCTCTTATGTTATGAACTGCCTTTGCTATAACACTATTATTCTTGGCTTCAACATCTACCTTTTATTCACCTACATATGCGGATTGGGGGTGACAACATTTGGTTTGACTACAACATGTTAGAATTGTGAATAAACATGAAACACAAGACCAAACAATGAATAAAAACACCTTCTACACAAAGAGAGTTTCAAATAATGATTTGCTACATCCTCAACAAGAAAATAATTACAAAATGAACCTCAAGAATCTTCATAGAGATCTTGAGATAATACATTGAGGTTGAGTGCTTTATAAGAGCAACCCTAAATGATAAATGGATTAGACCATGACAAATGTCAACACCCTATGCGATGAGACAAAATGATCTAATAATAACTCACTTCAGTTAACATAAAAAAGAACTCCCAGGTTTAGCTTAAGTGTGTGCAATGAATTAGCCTAAACATTAATTAAAGATTAATTAATTATTAGCTAATACATAAAAAGAAAATGTAACGCCCCACCGTGCAAACCCCAAAGGACATCAGAAACAATAAATTACCACACAATTTTTTTTTTTGAAAGAAGAACAATTCATAAGATAAACATGAACATATATTACATATAAGCAATTATAAAATTACAATGACCATTATGTCCTCTGGGGTACACAAGATGGCATCACGAAGTACTAAAACTAATACCATGTAATGATAACGAACGAATCAAGATTACATAAAGATAACATCCAACCATCCATGATCAAAAGAGATGAAAAAGATACATATAACATTTTATTAATAGTTCAATATGCCAATTGTGGAGTATATTTCCACAGATACAACACCATTTAGAATTACATACTATGAAATGTTAACACATAAAAGTACCACGTATTTATATACATTTCATGAACGACAAACATCCATCAGAGATCATAAATTAAGGTCAAGGGTTACAATCATTACGATGATAATAAAAGTTACATTGTATAAGAGATACAGTGATATAGATGTGTTCCTCAACATATACGGGAACAATACAATAAGATAGATTAATACAACTTAAAAGGTGAATACAAAGTAACAAGATCGGTTCTGACTCGGGTACAATCCTAGAGTCACCACAAGAGGCACATATTTGCACAGCTCGGACCTTGGTTGGGGACCCAATGGGGTGCATAGCACATTCCACCCGACCACGTGGACCCAAAAGTCCACCCCCCATGCTAGGAGTTGACAATAAAGATCCCCATACCGCAATCCAAAACAATCAAACAAACCAATAGCAAACTAGATTCCACAACAAGGGTATCATCAACATAAGATAACAAACCACAACATTGCTATCACTTAGCCAAAACAAAACAATGAAAAGTCCAACATAACCAAATGTCAAGATTATAGCTCAACACTAAATAACCATAAGAGGTGCCAACAACAATAGGATCTAAAGCCTTCAAATGAAATGACAACATCATCCAACAATAAATTTATCAAGGGCACCTTTCATTAACATCAATCAAGTTGCCATGAGACATGTGTGCAACACTAAAAGATAGAACTTGAGGCTTCAACAATAATCACCAAGAACCTGTTGCCTCAACAACATCAACAATTCAAACAACACTCCCAGAGGCTACTAAACAAAGGAAGATAAATGGGTATTGTAGGAGAGTTTCATCGCATGGCCTTACATGGATTTTCCAGGCAACCTATCACAAGGTATCGCCTCCATCTATGGTTATCCAAGTTGTCTATCTCAAGGCGACCGCTCCATAGGGTTACTCATGTGGAACCACTTACCTTTCGTGAGGACAAGGCAGTGATCTTACCAACCAGGTCTTCTCATCCCATCCTTAGCTTGTGAAAGCACTAACGGTATGGGTGAGGCTCATAATTAATCTTGTTTAGTGTTTATCTACCCAACCTACTAATTAATTAATTACATTACATTATCACTTGATTAAGAAACTCTTCCATGGGTTATCCAAATAGCCCCTTTGTGTGTCAGCCCCCATGAAGAGCCACTCTCCTTACGGCACCAAAACTAAATACAAGCAAGGGGTGTACTCAGCTCACATAAACAAAATCAACGTATACATAACTCTCAACATGCGAGGCAAGAACCATCTTGCAAACCCATTCCATATCACTGAAACAAGAATAAGGGAGGTACCACCCACAAAATTCAAAATTAGAGATAGGATCAATGAATCACAAAGGTTCAACCATGGAAAATCAATATAATCAAGTTTTACCATTGCCTTTGGAAGCCTAAAACACCAAATATCCACAAACTCCCACTGAAGGTAATTCAAAAATCTTCAGGTTCCCAACCATCTCAAAATATGACTACCAAAAGTCATCACATAAAGTCTACTTATTTCCAAAATTAGCACAAGAGAAAGACTCACATTAGGGCCCACAAAATGACTATATGAAATCCACAATCACACAACAATGAGAGTAGATTACATGTGGCAACAACATGATGGGATCTTCAAACTCACTCAAAGCTAACAAAATCAACTCATTACAGATTTAATCGCAAAGATCAAAATCTTCTCAATAACCTTTTTGGGTACAAACGGGCTCCTTCAATAAAAGGCAATAATCATAATCAAATATAAATCAGGATCCACCATAATAATTAAAATCCAACATAAATTTCTAAACATTGAAACAATGCCCAATCAACAAGAAGGTTTTCAGTTCAAGCAAATCTTACATAATCAATTCAATACAAAATCAACCACAAGAAATTCAGCCAATAGGACATCCATGGGAGACCTCAATTTTCTCCACATACGATGCCCTAACAAGCTAATAATATGACTAATAAACCACTTAAACAAAACCAATAAGCATCAACAAACAATACATCCCACAGTGACATTATTTTCATA
This sequence comes from Sequoia sempervirens, assembly GCA_007258455.2. Taxonomy (NCBI): domain Eukaryota; kingdom Viridiplantae; phylum Streptophyta; class Pinopsida; order Cupressales; family Cupressaceae; genus Sequoia; species Sequoia sempervirens. The sequence continues at coordinate 664,805,004 of VDFB02271358.1, forward strand.
TTTACTAAAATTCCCTATTTATCCACCAATGCACCATAACTATGGAAAAACCTTCACAACTCATGTATTGATATGAATAAATCTAACAATTGAAACCACTCAAATATCCCAACATGAAAACGAGTCAAACCTTACAATCTAAAGTCAAAAGATGCTTGCCCTAACATATATCATCTATTTACAATTCTCTACTAATAACATTCTATCTCTCTTCTTAACACAATTCCTCCTCAATCCTAAAACCAATTCGCCTACTATTCACCTTAAGACAATAAATCAAGTAACCTATTTTAATAATTCATTATTAACTATATTAATCATTAATCTAATAACTACTCGCATAACGATTAACCAAATAACATATTGTTGTCATTTATACAAAATTAAATAAATAAGAGTTGTTAACTTAATCAATCATAGTGGATAATCATAATTCTAAATTATATTATTAACTCCTATATGTCCAATTGTAAATCGCAACTTGAATCTAGCAAGAAATTATTGCCCCCTGATCAAAATACCTTCTTTATAAAACATAATTAAAACTACTTTAATAATTGGAATTCTAACCCAAGTAACTTAATCGGATAACAAATAACATGTTACTAAAATTTATTGATGAAATAATTTAATAATTTAACTATTTTAATTAAATATTAAATTTTACTAACTTTACTTCCTTATTAATATTTTAATAGTTTTATTAGATAGTGGGGGCTCCCATAATAATTATTTTATAATGGAATCTAAATTACATGAATATATTTATTTGATCCCTTACTTTTAGACTAAGGTATTTTTATTTCTCTAGAAGTGGAGTTGAATTTTAAGGGAATTAGTTGGCCCTTCCCTTCCACGTGAGAATAATCTATAAAGGCCCACCCAAAAAAAAGAAAGGAAAATAATTTTAAGTGGAGTTTATATTTTAAATGGAAAAAGTAACTGCCCCATTCCTTGTTTTAATTATCATGGCTTATTCGTTTAAGAAGAAGATTCGAAGGAATATGGTAAGGCTATAACATTAAATAAAATAAACCAAGGATCGAATACTACCCAGCACGAAAAGGCAATGAAGTGGATTTAAAACATAATCTATGTCGTTGATTAAAAAAGATCATATTCAGCCAAAACAGAATGTAATTTTTTTTCAGGCATATCTTGGATCCAGAAAGAACTGCATACAATCGAATGTAAGGCGCATTTGATTTTGCAGAAGAAGGGCGGGCTTGGGAAAAGAGACCGCAGTGACCAAATAAAAATATCCACGCAGCAAAGGGAGGAGCCAGAGCAAGATAAAGTATTCATCACGCTTCACACAACGCCATATAATGATCTATATGACCAAAGGCAGAACCTACATTCACATGTATGCAAAATGCTGAAGCACAGACTTGGTGTGGGAGAAGTTCGACAGAGTGAGTTCATGAATGCAAAAAAAAAAGAATGTGGAAGCATGGGCAGGACACATGAACTGTTTTGACAAAATGTCTCAAAGAGATGTGATCTCAAAGAATGCAATGATTGCAGAATAGGCACAAAACAGATTTGTTGAAAAGGCTTTAGAATCTTTCAAGCAACAGCCATCGGCAGGAGTACAGATAAATCCCGCAACCTTTAGACATATATCCAAAATGCAGAACATAGACAAGGTACAAGGACGGTTTGACAGAATGCCACAAAGATTTGCGGTCTCAAGGCTACCATTATTGCGGGCTATGCACATAAACTGTTTTTTATAAAAAAGGGCTTTAGGAATTTTCAAGAAAATGCAATTGGCAGGTGTAAGACCAAATATCATGCAAACACAAACGACTTCAGTCTATAGCACATACCAAAGTTTGAAATATGCAAATTTTCCAGATGGACGCCATACCAGAGATTTCCCATACTCGGAACAGCAAGCAAGCTCCTAAGCAGCGACCTAGGCTCTTGCACTCATGTACGCGCCAGTCATGCTTTATCAGAAAATCTGCCCTTCACAGTATCACCATTGCGTCAACAACAACACCAAAAAAAAAGTTGCAATTGTGGCCCTTTCTATGATGGGTTCTTGAAAAGCGATGTTCACTTCAACTGCAAAATTTCTTCAACACCAGGTAGAAGGGTTGGAGGGTTAACAACCATTCCCTTAAAATGAAAGGGTTTGCATTGCAATAGGTACCGCACGGTGAAGCAGCTTGAAACCGGTAGAACTAAGTGCTTAAAGGGTCGCCCCCTTTTAGCTACGAGAAATAACCCAACGCCACTTCACCCTTCTGAAGTTTCCTTGCTCACCTCCTGTCATAAAGTGAGGGCGCAGGCTATAGCTGGTATCAAGTTTTATTATGAGGCTACGGACACAGGGATGTAGTACTGGTTGCTTTAGAACAATGTAGGGGCAGAGGATGCATTAAACAGTATGCATAAGGAGGATTAGGGATGTGTGGTTTTCAGATAATGATTCCTGAAGGAATTTAGAGAACATTTTATCAAATGTAGCAATTCGATCTGTCAAGGTAAACATGTATGCTGTGCACAGGCCTCAGTATGGCACATGAACTATGTTTTTTTTCAAAAAAAATGCCTCCCAGAAGAAATGTATCATGGAGTGCGATGCATGCAAAGACTAGCACGTGGGCAGTTAAACCGAATGCTATCAAGGAAATGTGGCAACATTTCAGCGTAATCCCCCCCAGCTGTCATGTGCAAATGGCTCAAATATTATATTCCTCGAGCAGCACAATGTAATATATTGTAACTTGTTTGAATTATATTAGTTTCAAGGAATTAAAATATACGTATCAAACCACCTCAGAAACTGTGTGTAGTGCAATTAAAAGAAAATAATACTTACTATAGGTGTAGATGTTAGTATTCACGGTATTTAAATAAGACATTATGAAATGTAGTTATTCTAAAAGAAAAATCCAATAGTCAAAATCGTCATCAATCTAATTAAAAGTCTTCAAACGAATTTCATTTATTATTATTATCAACTCCAACCTATTTCATTTCACGATTGGGAGGATATATTTTACTCTAAGAATATGATGTATTTAATTTCTAGAAGGTCGGGATCACAACAAAGGCATACTTCACTTCCAAACTCGCTATCGGGCATAAAAGAATAACCCTAGTTTTTTCACTGTTTAGGGTTTGTGGCAACTTTATGAAGTTTACAACACCAAAGAACACATTTCTAGTTCACTATTCTTGAGAAAGATTATGGTATGAATAAATTCATTTATTGTAAATCCATTAATATTTACATTCTTTACAAAAATTTCTTTGCTAACTAAGATCACTTCTAATGCTAGAAGTTACTATATTAACATTGATTCCAATGCTAATCACAATAGTAAACTATTTTAATTATTATTTAAAATGATCATTTAATTTATTCAATTTACCATCAAGTAATTAGTAGGGTAATAAGGAATTATTTAAATTTACAATATAAATAATTTATTACTAAAGCAAAGAATTGTTTAAATTTTCCTTATAAATAATTATTACTATAACCAAGAATAATCTAAATTAATTAAATCACATAACACAATAAACCACGAAATCACGAATAAATGCTTACACAAATTCCCAAAACGATTGATACGGAGGGCACTACAGAAAACAATAAATGACGTGTCCCAACAAACAAGGCATGATGAGGTACCCATGTACAAACAATCTAATCTCTTACAACGAGAGGAAAAAAAAGAGAAATCCTCATGGGAAAAAATCCTCTCCAAAAGAGAGAAAGGTGAATGAAGGATTAAAAAATCCTCTAAACCAATGTTCCAAAAAGAATAGGAACATGAAGAACATCGTTGAAGCATGAAGAAGCTATAGACAACAGTTGAATGAAGACTATTATAGTGTTGAAATGAAGAACCTTCTCTAAAATGGATGATGATCAGGATCAAGGAGACAATAATCTGCATGAGTGCCCCTACAACACTACTCAAATCAGATGGCAAACAAAGGAAAACATCTAGAAGTTGAAGACATAAATTGCATAGGTACCAATAGTCTAAAGAAAACTAATCAAGCAAAAATTGAAGACCACCTCTAGAAATAGAAATCCAAGAATGTCCATAGGGTAAATGCTCCATCTCACTGAAATCCATGAGTAACCAACTGTTATATCTTCCTAGTATATAGGAATAAGAACTAGATACATAGATCACTCCAACACGAAACCAAGGAAGCATTAACAATAGAAACCCCCATAATGCAGAAAGGGAGAGTGAAGACAAGTCCAATGAAACTATGTGTAATCAAGAAGTGTATGTAGGAGAACAATGAACATTTGAATGTGTACAAAAGAGTACTAACAAATAAAAGGGTGTGCAAACTAGGGCACACAACATGAGGCAATAATCACTAGAATTTGATGTTGTCATGAAAGGAACACTCACTTGACAAAGGTGTGATGGAAAAATAAAGGTACTCATAACCCACTCATAGCACTTATATCATAGTGTGAGTATAAAAGGCACAACAGGATGTGTGAAATCTCTAAAAAGTATACACCAGAATGGAACTTTATCTCAATGGTGTCTACAAAAAATAAATTACATGCAAAAGATGTCTATACCCAAATAGGACAAAATGCTAGAAATACATGTAGAATAGCCTAAAATTATTCATCCCATGCAAAAAAGAAGATTCTAGAAGCTAAAACATCCAAGTAATTCACTAGAATGTGAAAACACAAAAAAAATACATACCTAAAGAAAAATCTAGAAAATTTGCATGGATGGTTGTGAAGAGCTCTATAAGACCGTCCCAATTCCATTAGAATCATGAAAAATGGAGAAACCAGTCAAAATTTGTGAGCTCGATAGTGAAAACAACACCTCTGACTTGGCAGGCTATAGAATGTACCAGTAGAAGAATCTAAGAAAAAACCAACACCATTGGATAGTTCTTGAAATGAATTTTCTGTCAATATCTTGTTTGCTTGATTTCGATACCTAAGGAAAAATTTATGCCAATTATCTCAATTCTGCTTATTTTGAAAAAAGAAAAAAAGAAAAAAAAATAGCCCCTCAAGGGTTGGGCCCTGGTCACCCATATGACCTTGGGGTGGATTTTTTTTTAATTAAAATAAAAAGCAAAAAAAATGATGAAGATTTCAAATTTACTCCTATAACCCTAGTTGAAAAAAACTCAAAAATCAAGAAGGTTTCGCTAAATCCACACTCTGATACCATGTTAGAATTATGAATAAACATGAAACACAAGATCAAACAATGAGAAAAAACACTTTCCACACAAAGAGAGTTGCAAATAATGATTTGATATATCCTCAACAAGAAAATACTTACATAATGAACCTCAAGAATTTTCATTGAGATCTTCTTGAGATAATACAATGAGAGTGAGTGCTTTATAGGAACCCCAAATGATAAAGGGATTAGATCATGACAAGTGTCAACAACCCATGTGACGAGACAAAATTATCTAATAATACCTCACTTCAATTAACATAAAAAAAAAGAACTCTTAAGTTTAGCTTAAGTGCACGAAATGAATTAACCTAATAATCAATTAAAGATTAATTAATTATTAGCTAATGCATGATTACTCTAACACAACATTGGCATCATTTCTATTATCAAACCACCTATTTCATATTTGATAACCTATTTCCATTTGTATGAAAATATCATGTGTAATAGATTTAATGCCATCCTTGAAAAATATATAGGTCTTATATCACTATTGTATAATTTCATTAAGGTGATAGAATCCATGAGTTGCTATTTTGTACTCGACAAAAGTATTGATGAAGTCGCATTGAAGAAGCTCATCACCATTGGAATGAGTCTAATATTTTACTTTCTCAAATACACCAACATACTCACATGTGTAAAACTAACCACCCTCATCACTTGTAAACTCCTTGTTTGTGCCCCATTTTTCTAACTTTATTTTATTTATTTGCCCATGTATTGTGAATATTGCCTTATGTTAACTCACCTTTTATAATTGATCTAAGATAGTCTAAGTGGGTTTCCAATTAGTCATAATTTCATAAATTCTACATCATTTAATTCCCTTTGTACTCATCATGTGTCCAAGGTTGCAAAAAAATTCAAATATTTGTGTCATTTCTTAAATCTATGCAAGTTGTTAGAGTTTTGAACTTTTAGGGTTGTCCATCTTGATATGCCACTCCACTCATCCCTACCCTTCCCCTCTATTGTTATTGGCTCATCAAACTTCTCCTTCCTAGTATACATTTTCCCCTCACCCTTGACCTCTCGGCCCTTTGTAGTTAGAAATCTGCCTAACTCTTTCAAACAAAAGTTTTAGACCATCCCTTACCTAGGTACCTCATATGGATCTCCCCTAATTTATGATTCCCAACTCAATGTTTTTTTAAAGTTTTATATCAAAGTCTAAGTTGTTCCATTTAATTGAGTACCCTTTCCATGTCATCCCTGACATCTTGACTTTGTTCCCTTTGAAAGTTTCCTAAGTATATTTTTCAAAATTTTCCTTCTTGTCATGTCATCTCTCCCAACTCTGACCCCCTTGACTCCTGTTATTTTTCTAATTGTTCCTTCATAGTAAAAATTTTGACCTTCCCTCTCATAGGTACTTGTCATAAGGTATTATTGACTCTCAATCCTTGACATTTTAATACTATCTTACCTTTTGGGATTTTTTTTTTTAACTTCTCCCATTCCACATGCCTTAAATTCTAAACCTAAAATTCTAAAACTCTCATGTTTTTTAGTATTCAAACTCACCTACCATACTACACATCTAAAATTCCATTAATGACCCAATTTTGTGTGGTGGACTTCCAAATCATATTTTCCCGTGCGAAAAATAATTATTTTCTAGAATGGGCATGGATTCACATATTTCCAATGATAGAAAAAGGGGAAATTTTTTATAATATTTTTAGTATAGTAGGTGAAGCTTGATGACTATTCCAACATACTTCACAAACTCTTTCTTGGCTTGCATTGCATAATTAGTGGAAAATTAGTGAAGAAGACACATAGATTGAGGAAGAAAATTATCTAAATATTTTCCCAATACATCAAGGTAGATTTATAGTGCAATTTGCAAGGCATTATGAAAAATGACATTTGATTGGTATTGACATCATTTGCAACTCATCATTTTTTGGGTCTACATAATTATTATGAATCTTGACATATCTCTTGGTAGGAATAAAAGACAAAAACTGATGACATTTAAAGGGATGGAAAAATAGAGAAGAGAGTAGTTGCAAAGTCACCAAGAAGAAGATTTTGTTGGAAGCTCAATGTTTTCATTTTTTCTTGTTCCAAGTAGTGTAATTTTGAGATTGTATTAATGTGGGTTTTTCTAGAATATGTAATAGGACCAGTGTAACTTTGAAGAACAAGTGTAACTAGTAGATCCAACATTTCTTGATTGTCTCTAGGAGTATTTTTTATGTATTTTCTTAATGGGGTTTTAGTAGTTGGTCATATAGAAGGTCATAATTTAATTGTTCTAAAAAAATTTGTAATATATTTTGTAAGTACCCCACTCGACAAAAAACATGGATATGTTTTCAATTGGGAAGAACTTGACTGCTTAGTAAGTCATGATGACAATTAATTCATGCACTTCATGACCACAAGAATAAGGTATTGGAAATTTTGAAGAAAAATAGTGGAAAGATCAAGAGTTGTGAACTATTATTACACCATACCTTGCATATATATTGATTGTAGGATCAATTGCTAAGTATCATTAATGCCTTAAGGAAAGGATAGGAAGATGACTTGGTCATGAAAAGAAAGATCATTGTCTATGGGATGGACAAGGGAAGATTTAGATAACTTATGATTTGTAAGAAATTTTCTTACTACTCTTATTTCCTTACAAGGAATAGTTATTGTTGATCTATTCTTTGATAGTTAGACTATGTGTATAGTGTGTGATATAATGATGTCGTGAAGCAACTTGACACTCTAGTTTACTATGCTAAGGGACCTTGGGAATGATAGGAGTTAGCATTGTAAAAGTAAAGGTATGTAAGATACGATGTGATGTTAGGTGAACCATATCAAGATATCTTTACTAGAGTGATTATTTGATCATATCTTATACTCGAATGAAACCCTAGGTTTGGAATAACCTATTTAGGACAAGAAATTCATTTGATAAAGAGAGAAACCTTAGGTTAAGTTTTACCTATTGGGTTGGAATATGTACTGGACTACTCATTAACACCTATAAGTTGGGAATAACTTACCTAGTTGAGTTGTGCATTTAGTCTTGATCGGAACATATAGGGTTAGAGTAACCTATATAATCAGACTAGCCATTAGTTGATGACTTAATCTAAAGATTAGGGTATACTGAGGTTGGGACTCACCTATGTGATAAAGTGAATCAATTGAGCTAACAGGGATGTTCGTTCATGTTTGGAAATTAGGTATGCAATTAAATTTGATATCTTCTAGGAACCAACATGATTGAACAAGGATTACTACTCATAATTAGTACCAATTCTTATCGGTAAAATTAGACTGAGTTGAAAGATGGATTACATCTTTGAAAATAATTCGAGGACAGAAGAAATGTTTGAAATGGATGTCCTAAGATAAATTGGATTTATCTTCGCAAAACCTCTAACCATTATTAGTTGGGAGTTAAGTGTGGCATGAGACCATAAAATAGGTTTTCACTTAGTCAAATAATTGACTAAAATGGGATATAAAAGAGCCTATGTACCCAAAATTCTAGAGAATTAAGGGATGGAATGAGAAAGATGATGTCAAAGGTAGGACATTGGGATGATAGAATTATTTGTTGGGTGAGAAACCACTAAAACCTAGAACAAATGGAGTAAGATGTTGAGTATAAAGCAAAATAATGTCTAGTGTGCCAGAAAGTGAAGATAGGATTTCATCATTGGTAGGATATGTGTACTCTCTTGAGATTCCAGAGGGAGAGTGGTAGAATTCAAGATAGTTTAATCTGTCTATGTCAACATAACTGACATAATGTTGTGGTGAACAAACTCACCAAGGTAACCAACATTGGTTGGAAACCTGATTTATGGGATTATGGTCCTAAATAATATATTGTGTAAGGTAGTTGCTTAGGATTCCTAAGAAGGTTGTCTTAGTTGTGAACAAGCAAATAATGATACGATTGTGTGGACCATGATCATACTATGAACATTCAAGTGGATGAATGTGCAATATATTATTGTAGCCAAATAGACAAAAGAGGAAAACCAAATCTTGAGTGATTTGTTGAGTACTTATAAACTTCTAACATTGAGGTTTGATCTGTTATATGGAAAGGAAGGTTGAAAACTCTATTAAGCTGAAATAGGCTAGAGAATAGGGTTAACCTTAGACTTGATAGTTTGTCAAAAAGGATTAATAGATCGAAGATATCAATGAAACTTTGTCGATACAAAACTTAAGCATAAAGCAGTATTAGGAAATGATAGATGTCCAAGAGCAATGTTGTGCTCAAGATGGACGAGTGGTCAAGAGCATTACTTTTGGTTAAAGAAAATAGGTGTGTAAGTGATGAACGGTCTTGGCTTTTGAATTTTCTAAGGTATAAATACCAAAGGGAAGGATGGGACCCACAGTGTAGTGCACAATGCATCGTTATTCCTTTCTATTTGGATTATACTAAGGATAAATTTGTGAGCCAATGAGAACGTGATTTTTAGTCACTGTAGATTAGGTGTCATGTGTTGTTCAGATAGTATTGTACATGGGATGTACATAAGAGATATTGTGAATGCAACACATAAGCTCTTTGAGAGATTAAGTATGTGTGATACATACAAGTCTTCCCTATGCAATAGCAAGGACATTCAATGCAAAGTACAGGGGGGACAAGGTTGCAAGGAGTGAGGCTACATAGGATGAATGTGTTATAAATCTTACGTATTTTGAGAATAGTAAGTAAAACTTTATTTGAATTTATATGTATGTTAAAGTGCTATAGATAATTGGGGATGATGATTCACAAGGGGGGAAGTATGTTACACCCCAATTGTGTAATTACTATTTACTATTACTATATAGGGTAAAATGTGAATGTAATGAGAATCCAGTGGATGAATAAATTGTGTGCACGCTTTTTTATCACTGCTTTATGAATAAATGTCATCATTTAATGTTAGATGAAGGAATGCATTTATGTGGTTAGATGAATATTGTGTCGATATCCTAACTTTGGAAATGTAATGTGTGTATTGCATATTTTATGAACAGCTGACTATCGTGTGCAAGTGTTAGTGATTGCACGTATATGTTCATTCCTCCAGGCAGAGGGGAAGTATCACTCAAGAGAGGGTCTTGGCCGGGTAACCAGTATCGTAACCTATCTGTCACGACCCCTATTTCCTATTAGTAATTTATAATTCGATAATTCTATTTTGATGCATTTAATATTTAATTTAGTCGAATGATTATATTGTTCGTACTTCAAAATGTTCATTTAAATTAATTTATAGTCAAATAAAAGGGCAAGGAAACAAAAGAATTAATAAAAGTTAATTAAATATTTCCTTTTGGTAATTTATTGGTAAAGTTTTATTATTTAGAATAATTATTTCATCGACAATGGAATGATATTTCTTTACTATTTATTTGGAATGAATATTTAATTTATAATTAGAATGGAATTTATTTATCATTTACACAGAATAAATATGTTGCATAAAAATAAATCTTATTTTTATTTATTTTTCAAGATTCGGTTACTAGAAAATTTGGGGAGAAATCTTTTAAAATGAGGAAATCAATAACAAAAAAACACAATTGCATTCGATAATCTTCTTATTGCTCTGCAAACAATAACTGGAAAGGGGTTTTTTTTTTAGAATAAGTGTAGGTAGTCTTAACAGGGAAGTTTTTCCCTCTCAAGAGGAAGAAGACCCAATCTATGAGTGATCAAGTACAACAAACCAAGCTCGAAGGGAGAAGATTCATTTGGAAAGAGGTAAGTTCACAAATTACTACCTCTATGGAGATTTTCCTCGAAGTAGGCAATCAAAGATCTCTTCGGTGTATGGCATATTCACTTGTTATGCAATATGCAAGTTATGCTTTAACGTTATCTTTTTTCGTGGTTCCATGATTGTTATGTACAAAATTGTAATGGTCCTTATTTTCACCATATCTCTCGGTAACAGTGGCATTTTTAACTATTGGTGTTTTGGCTTCCTTGCCAAGTCCATTTAAGTACTTTCTTCGAGTTTTCTTGTAGTTTCTTTAACAATCAAATTTGAGTTTACAAGCCTCAATTCCTTTATGTTGCTTCTGTTTTAGCCCTTTTATCATATGCCTCGTATCTCAATTGAATTGATCTTTAGAATTTGCTCCATGGAAGAATGATATAGTCAAGGTGCTCCTGCACCATATTGCAGAATGAATAAGGATTATTTTTGTTCTATCAAAATGAAATAAACCTGTAACTGTCTGAATTTTAATTTAATTTAGTAAAATTAATCTGGAACCATCTCTATCAAAATGAAACAAATCTGGAATTACTCGAGTTTGGTTATCTTTACTTTGTTAAGTTGATAATCTTTCGGACTTGAAATGAATGGCAAAAATGTTTGAATTTCTCTACACTTTGGAAAAGATTACTATAAATCCTGGCATCACGACCTTTAAAAAAATCTACACCCTGGCCGCACTGATCAACACTTGACCAGCGTCAAACAACACCCCAGTGGTACCCTTTACTCTTTATTTCAAACCTAGCAATAACAAATAGAAATGAAAGAAGTTCAGACACACTTATGATTATGGTTAAGGACAAATTTCAGACATATGTAATATTCTTGGCGTTTATTTTTCTAGACATAAACATCTTTGATTTAGTACACGATTTTCTCAGTTTGATATCTCTCATTTCTTCAGACTTCCATCGTCCACTCGTCCATTTCTTTTGAAAAACAATCAGTTTCAATGATTTAGGGCATGTTTTTTCTAATATGGGTCGCTTACGGCATGACATGACACTGTCTATCTCAATCTCTTGGAAATGACGGTCAAATGATTTCTTACCAATTATCTGTTTTCCTCTTTGAACATCTTTGATCATTTAGTCATGTTCAGATGTTTATTATCTTAGATTTCATTTACTCTGGACCCTGGTTTTGAAATCCAAACCCAAAAGTGCAATGTGCATTGTTCTCTGGATTCGCAAGGAACGGGTACTCCAGATGATAAGTGGATTCGTAATGAAACAATCTTTAGGGTATTCAATCTGCATAGCAATTCTTTTGATTCTCAACTTGGCAATTTTCTCTGCTTGTTCGCGTTCATAAATTGAAACTACCATTGTGAATAGAAAGTATACATTTTAGATGAAAAAGTATGCAAAATTCAATCCTTGATCTTATTCTTTGGTAACGCCTGGGAATGGATGGCTAAGTGGTCGTTGAGAATACCTTGGTTCGTGGTTTATGTGGGTATCTTGGTTGTTACGTTGTGTATTCTCATTGTTGATTTCGAGTTGTTTAGTTTTCTTTTTTTTGGGTCGTTCTTGCTATGTATCTTCCACTACTTTAATCAAGATTCTCTCCAACTTTAGGTGAATCGTCCTCCATCATAGAATTTTGCTTTTTCCTTCTCACTTCTCATATTTCTGCAACCTAGATTGTTGTAGGTGGGGTGATCATGAGGTTCACTGGTTTTCTGGCTTTTGTGGAGTTCGTTTTCTACATTTGATGTTTTATTGAATCTAATATCAAGTTTTATTTGTTATGTGTATAACATTCAAAAGCAGATAGAAAGTTTATTTAATCCATTCATAGTTGATTGTATATAGAGGATTTAAGAAATATGTATATGTTTATTTCATTAAGTGCTGACAAATTCTAGCGGACTCAAGAAACATATATATCATTAAAAGAGTAGATATAATAATTATTTAATTTATCATGAATTGAATTGTAAGAAGGGAATTAAGGAATATGGATATATCATTTAAGTGTAGAATATTATTGTTCGGTGGTAAATTGAGTAGTTTAATATATTTATATGTTTATTAGTTGTTTGAATTTAGTAAATTATTTCATGTTATTGGATAATTGTTCTCACTTGAACTTTAATTTATTGACATCATTATTAAGGAAATAGTGAGTAATTCCCTCACACATTTTATTGTATGACGATTTATCGTATGGAATATTCGACGATATGAATAATTTCTCTCTCTCTCTCTCTCTCTCTCTCTCTCTCTCTCTCTCTCTCTCTCTCTCTCTCTCTCTCTCTCATTATTGTTGTATTTATTTACCTAGCCATCTAATAATCTTCATGAACGTGTGAGTTAGCCTCAACAACATGTTGATGAATAATATGAAGGTATGCATTATAATGTGTTTATTCTTCATTCATTTATTTTATTTCATTTCAAGGTTTGAATACCAAAATGGGGTTTGACCAAGGAAAACCCCTATTCACTAACATTTTCTTACAGGTCTAAATTGTTGAAACATGGATGAACAAGCCTTTCTTGTGTTTGCATCATTATGTTGGTCAAATATGATATACCTGTAAGTTATTTACTTTGAGTAAAGATGATGCTTATTTATATTTACAAATCGTTTATCTTATTTGATAGACCTTGATTCATTGATGTGCATGTTATTTCATTCTTATAAGTGATGTGAATTATATAATTATTCCTCTTAAATCTCATTACTATATTCCTAACTGGTTCTATTAAATTATTTCGGAGCGGAGGATCATAATTAGTAAGTGAGATATTTATGAATCCTTACACTATTTGAGCTTACAGACATCACAGTAGAATAATTGAGTTGGGTTATCATGTGGGAAGTAGGTAAGTCATCCTTAGCATATTGTGTTCGCATTAGTAAGGGTCTTGATTACTACTGAATGCATGCTTAGGTGATGTTTATCTGTTTGAGCTTGTGAGTCCTCCCTCATGTTATTGTGCTTGTTTGTGTGGTTGATTGCATATTAGGATATATGCATATATGTTTGTAAACAAGTGATGTGATTCCATAACCACATAGTACATGATCATTCGGATAGTAAATGGATCATTTGACTATTGTATTTATAGATTATATATATATATATATATATATATAAATACACGCGTAAGTGTAAATGCTTAATAGAGGGGTGTGTATACATATATATGCAAATAGATAATATATATTATTACTATGTGATTGCTATCTTGTTGAATTCTTTTGTATAACGAAGGAATCATTGCTTTATAATGTTGTCATATATATACATATACATACGTAAGCATTAACACTTTTTTGAGAAATGTATATATATGTATATGTATATATGCATGCATATTGTTCAATGACGGTAATAATTTGGATGAATGCATTCTAGATATCAAACGATATGAGTATTTATGTGCCTGGATATATATATACACACACACAAGCATTTATGCTTGTATAGAGGAGTCTATATATGTATATAAATATATATAGATATATATAATATATTATTATTCTTTGATTGTTAACTCGTTCGTATACATTCATCTATTGAATGTGTACACACTTTATTGACATGGCGTATATGTACATATATGTATACGTAATTATATATATAATATATGTTTGTGAATATATATATATACATAATATAATATAAAGATATATATTATATTATATATATATAATATAGATATTCAACACTTGAATAAAATATTATTTTATCTCTAAACGTTGATGTTTATATCTATTTACATAGTGCAATATATATATACACCTACATTGACTTGTGTATATACCATACAAGAATAGAGGCCAACTTATATTTGCATAAGTAAGGTCAATATAAGCAAGGTATTGCACACTATTTAACAGCAGGTGTAGCGCATGAAACATTATAAATGTAGGGGCAGCAATATAAGAGATTAAGGCGCAACCATATAAGATGGTATAGGCCCAACATACAAGTGTATTTTCCAACGCATTAAGTCACTTAAAGACTTAGTCAAATGCAAGAAGTTTGCTGCCATAGAGAAGGACACATCATTTATCATGATATTGACTTTCAAACTATCAATGGCAGTCGATTATTGTGTCAAATATAATGGCTTTAAAGTCAATTTACTTGGGCGACTTAAATAACTTGAATCTGGAAATGAATATGACTGTCTTCATAGGTCGATCTTCTTGTCTTTATTGTCATTCTTTTAACTACAAACTGCTTCATCATATGAGTCAATATTGAAAGATTTGATGCCTTTAATAGTCTTGGAATTGGTCAAATATCAAACCACGATTTGCTGTGAATATGGAATAGTTGTTGATTGCTCAAAACCATTCGATGACTTTGTCAATAACAAATGTGTTTATGAATCTACACTCAGCAAGGAATAAGTTGATGCAAATTGGGATGGCAAGCTTTGGTCATTGACTGATTCTCTTCTTTGCTAAATCGTGCCACCTTTGTGTCCACTTATCTTAGAATTCTATAGATGTATTTCACTCACATGAAATTTGATTTCTTCTTCATATTGTTGTCAAAGAGAGGGTTGATCTGTTGGTAGACAAGCTAAGTGTTTACTTGTTTGCCACCTTTTTATTGATTGTTAGTGGTGTTGCTTTGCATGTTTGTTGTTGTCATTTTCATGCCTAAACTATAGGCATTGTGAATGCTTGCTTGTTGTATAAATAGCAACAAGAGTTCTTCATTTGGGACGCCACATTCTCTCTCTTTTGGTGAGTTATTTTTTGAGCAGCATATCTACATTTTAGTGAGCTATTATATCTGCAATTTCCTATCCAAATAGTGAGGGTGAGACTTGATATTTAAGAGAGTATAATTATCTTTTGAGGAGAAGTAATTATCAACTTGAGAGACAATAAGTTGTGATTCTTTGATAGAAAGAGTGGTTGTTCTAAAGGTGTTGTGACTGCAGCTAGTTGAATTGGAAGGCTTGAAAATAGGCACGAAGATATTCTTTTCTTTATTCTTATTTTGAATATTTTATGACTTGATTGTTGAGTTAGTCATGTTAGCATATAGAAGTCATGTTTACTTTAAAAGAATAGTGGAAGTTAAATGGTGTTTGTATGCTTTGTTTGTAAATACTCCATGATAGGTGAGGTTGCTTGACATAGGTATTTAATTATACTAGATATGTTTGAACATGGGTTGCTCGTAGTTAGTTATTTGATTATAGATAACTAGTGGGTTACTTTAGGGTTGAGAGGTTTAGTGAAACCTAGTGAGTTGGAGTTGCTACTTGATTAGTGTCATTACACACTTAAATACAAAGTTATCATATTGACAAGAGTAGGCTCATAGTGTAAACCCTTTTAGTCAAAGAGGTGATACTCTCGAATGGAATCATCTTTTGGATATGACAATTCTTTGATTGAGACCATGCAATGTGTTTACATTTACTCCATAATAGGAGGGATGTTTATCATAAGTATTAATGTTATACTAGGCATGATTTAACATGGAAAAGCTTAGGAACACTCATAGCTAGATATTTAATTATGCCCTGATAGCTAGTAGGTTACTCTTGGGAATGTTGTCCAGTGAAAGGAGGGAACTAGTACTTTTCTTTATGAGTTGTGTTTCCTTAGGTTGTGTCAATGAGATAGGTTATCATGGGGAGTAGCTTGCCTGTGGAGAGGGATTGCCTAAGCAAAGATATAATCGCCTTAAGTCAAAACGAGCTTGCCATAGTGTAGGTGAATGGTAGACCATCGCTCGATTATACTGAGTGAGAACATTTTGGCCAAAGTAGTGGTGATCCGATGACTCCACTAGGAATAGTGTGTAAGCCGAGACTCCATTGTCAGTTCACTATGTCTAATGAAATGCCCGAGGGTTACCTAGTGTAGGTTATAAATCCTAGTCATGTCTAATACAATAGTAAGCTTAGAGTGGTACATCGTACGGGGTTACCCAACCAATACCTTCGTCGAAGGGAAGGGCCATCTATCATTGATAGATGTGCAGGGGACCGCATATGAGTCTGTGGTTGGTGAAAAATCACTTGAGTGATGCTTCTCCCCCTGAGTAGGCAACAAAAGACCAAGGTTTTAAAAGGTAGATTCCTAAACCATCTATATCTTATGCTTTGAAGCTTGGTGGAGTTGTATTTGTAATAGTGTACATTCTTGGAATATTGTAATTTGTGAAATTATTGTATTGGAATGGAATCTCTATTGATTATTGTATGACAATCTTTGTTCATTATGAAATCTATGCTATTGGAAGATTTGTGTAATTACTTTGGATTGCATAGACAAATTAGAAATTGTGTTATTTCAATTATGCATGTAATTACATTAATGGAAGAAAAAAAATTATTGCTATGACATGGCATCACGTTTTATTCACTTGATGTGAAAACATTGGAAATTTTACTGTGAAGAACATTGGGGTTGTTACAATCTGGAACCCATATAGGATGAGACGCTCCCAATTACATTAGTCTAAAAACTGCTTGGGTGTCTAGTTCTATGTTGTTGGTCTAGATTGGAACTTCAAAAATATCTATGCCCCTAATATGAGAAATACCCAAAAATTGTAGGTATGTGGCGACTGATCATGCAAATATTGTACACTCGTTAACGTATCCCATTAACACGTCAAGGTTTTCCTGCTAACATGTCAAGGTTTTTCTCGTTAACATGTCAAGGTTTTTCCCGTTAACACATCAAATGAAAAAAGACTTTGTAAAACCCTAATTCTAGAAGCTTCCAAAAAGCTTGTTATAAGCCGCTGGGATGTATGTTGCAGTGTGTGTGATTCGTGAGATTGTAATCTATTTTGCACTGGATAATAAAATCATTGGGTGGCTGAGTTTCTGTGGATGTAGCCCATATTGGGTGAACCACGTTAAAATTTTGTGTTGATCTCTTTTGTGTTATTATTCATTATTTTTCTGGGTTATTTAATCTGCATATAATTGTTAATGTTTATTGCTTTGATCTTCCTGAACCCTAACAAAAGCATTGTGGCTCATCTGAGAAATGTGGGGGTCTAATTGATTACATTGATAGTATAACAGACTTGGATGACTTTCTAAATGTTGTTGGGCTTAATGATATTGACCTTCAAGGTCAACTATTCACCTAGACAAATGGGTGATTTGGAAAAAATCTTATCCAACTTAGACTTGATAGATTCCTAACCTCTCCTAATTGGGTCACCCTTCATATTCTCAACCTCCTAGCTCTCCCTAGGATGGAGTTCAAAAATAACCCCCTCTTGCTGAGATGGAATACACTACAAAAACTGGGCATTTCCCCTTCAAATATGAGATCATGTGGAACACTCACCCTGATTTCAAAGATAGGTTATCGAATTGGTGGAATATACCCATACAAGGATCTACAATATATTATGTGGCCCAAAAACTCAAAAATATTAAAAACAAGGTGAAATGATGAAACGAGAGGGTCTTTGAAGATATTTTTCATCAAAAGTGTGACTTAACAACTAAACTCAAATATATTCAAGAAAAAATGGCTAATGGTGATGTGAGTGAACTGACTTGCCATCTTGAGGAGTACTGCCTTGACTAGTCTAAGTGCTCAATAAAGAAGAAATATTTTGGAAACAAAAATCTAGAATACAATGGCTAAAAAAAGGGGATTAGAACTCTATTTTTTCCACCTCTCCAACCTAAAACACAATAAAAGGAATCAAATCACTTTAAAGTTAAAGGTTATGTTTTGTGGTCTCACAACACGTCCCAAGAATATAAAGCTTGGGGACCCAAGTTGAAAATTAATGCTCAAAGTAGATGCTAGTTGGCTGATGACCCTAGGGAAAATACATAGAAAGTTGAAAATATTGAAAATAATTCATGATCAACTATACTGGGTGTTGGGAGTCTAGGTAATTTGAGTTCGGGTGAGTGATCAAGAGGAGTTCATGAAAGAAGTTTAACGAGTTGTTGCAGCTAGGAGGCAAAAGCCCGCAGAATTGAAAAAGTCAGTAGACATCGGAAGCCAAGTTGTGTTTGTTCTAAAAGATGCAATACATCAGCTAGTTAGGTTTTAAAGGTAGTCAGGTATGGGTGATCCCACAATACTTGTTTACAATTTTTGGCCAAACTAGACATTGAACTAATTTTTTTTAACTAAATCTTCACTTTCGGGTACCTATAGCGGCTAAACCATTAGGAATTTGAAGATGATGGAAACTAGTGATTTGTGACATTTTGTATGTAGATTCTAAATATATTTTTTTCAAAAAATTTGGAATAAGGTTGCACTTATTTTTCCATCTCCTTCAAAAACTAGTTTTTAACAGTAAACACAATTTTTAAAGAGTGACGTTACTGGCTAACACAACTTTTTTCTATGAAGGATTTTTTTTTTTTTGAATTTAGATTCATAACTATGATATCTAGTGCATGGAATTGGTTTCATAGCATTTTATTGAATATTTTTTTCTTAATTAAGTTTCAAAGTCGAACTAGTTACAATTCAAACATGATTTATTGGCTAAAACATAACTTTTTTTGTATGTATCGAAATTCAATTTTATTTTTTTGTTGGATCAAAAACATCAATATCTAGCGCACTAATATTTTTCAAAAAAAAATTGATAATCTACTATTTTCTAGATGTGCAAAACAGAGAGCTTGATTTTCGGTGAAAAGCCTATATTCACAAGAAATAAAAAAATTAATATAATAATCAAATTAAATATATTTAAAATCATACTTTTTGGGAAGCTTATAATAAGGACTATATACTTACAAAAAATAAATTTTAAATGAATTCATTTGATCCCCCAAAAGGTAAATCAAAACTGGTTTTTTATCAGCATTTTGATAGGTGTAAAGGAGACTCCATTATAGGTATAGTTTAAAACTAGTGGAGTTCTATCCAAGGGGGTTTTAATCAAACCCTCTTCAATTGGAATCCTTTAAATGGAACTTTTCAAGGCTTAAATCATTATATTTTATAAAAATATTTGATTTCAGCAAAAATCAGAATATCTCAAAAAGTGTAAACCACTATTGTGGGATCACCCGTATATTGGGAGTTTGGTACCTGGGTACCCGAGTAAATGGTGCATTGATGCAAGAAGGTTCAAACCTGTTTGATTTTTCCCGAATGTACAAAACATCCTGTTGATGGCGATTTTGGCACCACAACAATGCAAGCAGAATATTGCTATTATGCTTCTCCTGAAAGAGAAAGGCAACACATGGATGCCTTAGCTCCCAAGGTCTTTGCAGTTGGTTCTCAACTATGTTGATGTCCCTCAGTGGTCAATGTAACAGTAATGTTCAAGGGGCCTGCTGGTGTTGAGCTTTTTGGACTGTTCTAGAGTTAAACACGAATTTAACTTTACTCTAACCGAGGTTCTTAAAGAAATAGAAAAAGATGGATCAGGGCTTTGGAACAGAAAAGAATGACAATTCATCTGAATTAAATAGACCTATCACCTTCCAAGGAATTCCTAACTAAAATTGTAGAACAAACTTAACTTGTGACTAACATAGTTTCATTCATTCACAGTGTTGATTTCAACATCAAATTGCAAGTTACCATTTAAACAAAACATAAAACCAAACTCCATTCCTTGAAAGCTTCACAAATCAGATGATTAACTTAAGACAAACACCATTCTAGAACACAACATGAAGTAGATTAAAATCTGGTTGCTTCTACTGTTCATAAAATAGATAAACAACAATTACAAAGCTAGCACAATCACCAGTGTACAGAAAATCTGTGGCACCAAATTGTTTCCATTTACACTAAGAAAGCTTAAAGATATATTAGTCTTCTATTGAATCTAACTCCTAGCTACCAGTTCAATTCTACAAGTCCTCTATCTACTACTTTCTAACCTTACAAATTTCCCTACAAGTTCTCCTCTACAAGTGCTAACCTTTACAAAGAGGCAAAATTGCCTTATATACATAACGTATCAAAAAGAAATGTGTTGTCCCCTGCACTAGGGTTTACAAAATATCTGCAGACTGTAGGAGAGTCGGCTCTCAGATCTTTTGAAGAAAGTCGGTTATGCATTCAATGTGAATCCTTGCTATCAATGCTAATGAAAGATTTCTGGGAAAGATCTATAGATCTTTTGCTGCTGCAGCATTAACTCTTTTGTCTTTGTGTCCATCTTTGAACTCTCTTGCAGTCCGCCTTGAATGCTTCGGAATATCCCCATTAATACTAATCTATTCCTGCCAGTGGTCACTATAGCTATCCTTGTGACTCATAGATCCTTCCTTCGGCCTCCTTTCTATTCTGGACTTCTTTGTACGTTTGACCATCTTCTGGAAGCACCGTTGAGCCTCACTGTAGATCTTTGCATTTCGTCCGAGCTGATCCATTGTCACCCTTGGATCTCAAAAATAATCCATCTGGTTTGCATTATGTTGGCCTTCTTTCCCAGGAACAGTCAATCGGTCAAAGGGACCAATGAGTCACTCTTTTGGCTACTTCTGATTGGTCGAGCGTATTGCCAAGCTAGCTCCTCAGGCAGTCAAAGGTGGACCGATCAACATCGCATGTCGGTGAGACACCATTGGTGTCTCCCCGATGCAATTTCATCCCCTAGCGGCTATCAGCGTGACCCAAGACAGTCGGTATGACCCCTCGGTAAGCTGGAGAAGTCATACCGAGCCCATAAAGATCATCGACAAGATCATCGCTAATCGGTGAGACATTACACCGAGTCCCATATCCTTCGGCAATTTTGTATCATTTCGGCCAGACCTTATTGAATTGGCAAGAGATTATGCCGATATTACTTCACATCGGCGAGACCTTTCCTCTTCGTTGAGACCTTATGATGAGCTTTTCTTCTTTCGCCCAGTTGTTCATCAGTCGGCAAGACATTCTGAGGTCGGCAAGACTTCTTAGTAGCCCTTTTGTTTCTTGCCAAGCCCGTTCTGTTTCGGTGAAGCTCTCCATAGTCGCCCAAACCTTATGGCAAGCTTTTGTTTTCTTCCCAAACTTATTCTATCGGCAAGAGTCACAACAATGCCAAACTCCTTGGCCGAGCTCCTCTCTGATGTCGGGGAGACCATAATGTTTCGGGGAGACCTTACCCCGAACTCCTTTCTTCTTGCCGAGACCTTCATTTCTTGTAGTGGGGTCCCTTTTGCTTCGGTGTGACCATTCCCCAATCCCTTCATGTTCTCCTGAAGGCTAACCCTTCTGTGAGACTTTATCATTTCGGCCAGACCTCCTGCCGAAGGCAACAATTATCGCTCACCTTAAACCTTTGGTGGGACCCTTCCCTATTGGTGAGACTCCTGGCGATACTACTTTCGTGTCACCAAGACTTTAGCATTTCAGCGAGACTTTCTGCCGATGGCACAACCTTTTGCCAAACTTTTATTTCGGGGAAACCCTTCTGTACCCTGTCGGCGAGACTTAAGGCATTCAGTAAGACCATATACCGAAGAGGGTGACTCCCGCCGAAGTGTACGCTTGTTTGCACTAGTCGGTGAGACATAAGGAGTTCGCCAAGATTTCTTGGCGAAGAGAAAACCATTTTCCGTTGTATGGATCCTTTTGCCGCCGGTTGGCGAGACATGGAGATTTCACCAAGACTTCTCCCCGAAGACAAGCTTTTATGCCGATAGAAAACTCCTAGTCACCGGGACGATGAATGATATCTTGTCGATAAATGCCTGCATACGAATTCCACTCGCTGTGACATCTCTAGGGTCTTGTTGATAGGCAACACAGACGCATATTGACAGAATGCACTGGTAGTCGGCAAGACTTCTGCAAGGTCTTGTCGATTTTCTTCTGAGAGGAAAATTATGACCAACTGGACCGAGGAATGCATTCCAACTGAGCACTGTTAGCAAATATCATCATGTGTGCGATTTAATCCTACATTCAACAAAGAAAACCATAGGAAAGATCACACAGACAGAAGTTAACTAATCAAAATCATCATTAAAACGAATCCTATGTCAGTAGGGTACCGTTAAATCTTCGAACAAAATGATCATACAAATAGTTCAGGTTTCAGGCCAACCCGCAGAATCCAAGCCAGGGAGGAATTTCGGAGAATTCTGAGTCAAGCAGATTCCTGCGGAATAAACATGAAAACACCCATTAGAAACTTAATCCGATCATTATCAATCAAGGAACAGCATGTGAGATCTCAAAATAGCACCAATTAATCATAAAATGCATCATCATTTATTAATTAGCCCTACTACTCCATACTTCTTCACATTTCACCAGATTCCAGGGAAATCTGCGCGAGATAGATTTTCGCGAAGAAGAAGACATTCCGGAAAACTCAGAACAAACAAGAAACAATGGATTTCGGAAAAATCTGAGGGAGAAAGAAATCCGTGAAAATCTGGTCCACGCGGATTTCCACGAAGATCGAAAATCCCCAAACAACAACGCTCAGCCGGAGTTCAAGCGAGATCCGGGAAAATTTGGAGGAGAAAGAAATCCGCAAAGAAGGAGATTTTCTCGGAGGCCTCGAGGATTTCGGGAAAATCCGGTCCACGTGGAATTCTGCGAAGACCAAAAATCCCCGAACAACAGCATTTGGCTGGAGCTCGAGTGAGATCCAGGAAAATCCAGATGGGGTGGAAAATCCCAAACTTAGGAGAAAACCCGAATTCCAACTGAGGCAGAACCAAATTTAAAATAGACAGAACAAAAGATAAAACAAGGAGAAATAGAAGAAACCCAAAAACAAAGCAAATAACAAAGGCAAAGAAACCAAAAGAGAAAGGGGGACCCATTTTGTTCCAAAATAAAATGGGGTGGTTATGCAAGGCATAACAAATGGCGACTCGACTGGGAAAATGGTTTAACCATTTTCAAGAATCTGAAGGATTCTGCTACCCAGAACTCCTCGTTCATGAACATCACAACTCCAATTGGGTCAGTTTTAGAAGCAAGGTTGAGCTAGGATCTCAAATGTAAGTCAAAAATAGCTTCCCCTGAATCTATGTGTGTGCTTGATTGTGCATCACTCTCTCATGAAGTTTTCCTCATCTTTTGGACAACAATGTGTAAGATTTGAACTACATGAGTTGATTTCCTTTAGCTGTCATGCAATGATATCCTGGGCATTGCTCCACTGCCAGTCAGGCGTCCATAGCCCCGGTAGAGATACTAGAATCACCCATTCATATTGAATCCCCTTTTTCTTTTGATAATTCTTTTCTTTTTCTCTTAAATTTTCAGATATTTCATTTAATTCTCTTTTTCTTTTCAATATGTCAGATGTTAAACATCTGATCTGGGTTGAAAACTACCATGGACCTCATAACAGCACTTGGAAGTCGGATTTTTCACTCAAATCTTACAACATTTCCATCCTAGGACAAATATACCATTACAAGAGGAGATGATCTTATTTATTTGTGAAAGATTCAGAGGGAGCTGATGAAGGTTACTTACTTTGCACCTTGTTTTCAAAACGTTCCACAACTTTTATTGACAATGGGCATGAAACAAAGAGTTTAGGACAAAATCATCTGACCAGAAAGCCTGAAAATATCTAAACCACTTCTCTCCTAGCGACCAAAGTATGCTTCAAATAACAACCACCATTTTAAGATGGGAAAGAATAGATAAACCCCAAAGAACAAAACAAAACAGAAACAAAAAGAACCAAGGAAACAAAAAGATAGAAAGAAAAGGACAAACAAACAAACAACAAAGTATTTACAAACAGACAGAAGCAGAATATTTACAAACAGAGAAACAAACTATTTACAAACAAAACCAAAAGGAACAGGAAAAGGAAAACAACAGAACAAAAGAAAACTAACAAAACCAAAGACTAACACTAACCTATCCTAATCCTAAACTAACTCAAAAGCTAAGCTTTACAAACACAAAACTATAAAAATGTATACATTGACTTGACTGATTTTTCATTATGTGCAGCAATCTTAACTTACTAGGCACAGTTCTAAACCTAGCAAATTTATCTTTATACTCAGAAATATAAAGTTTATAGGCAATAAGTTCATTCTGAGGGCATAAATCTTGAAATATTATCAGTTGTGGGTTCTCAGTTTTGTCATGATTTACCCACAAACATGTTTTTCTATCCCCAACGTCATAATCAAACTAAAAATTATTAAAACACAGAGGATAATGAAAGGACACCACCTGATTCAGAAGATTTCTAGTTACCAATGCAGGCTTGTGTTGTATGATCTCCTCTTCACGAGGTCTCAGCTCATTGAACCCCACTGAATCAAGGTTCGTCTTGCATCAGGATATTCACTCACCAGCATCTTTGTATTCATCTCGGGCACGGAGTCAAAAAAATTCTGAATTTCTTGAGATGAAACCTTACTTTGAACATTCTCTTGCAACTTGTCATCCCCTAGGGTTTGAAAATATGGCTCCAGCTTATCATTTTTTATGCCAGGGGTATTGGCACATGGAGAACAAGGATTTCCTTCAAACTCACTTGAATGCACGGAGTCAGAGTCAGGAAAACACTTTCTCAATTTAAATTCCTGCACCTCATCAGCAAGGACATGCCACTTAGCATCAAATTCATCAGTGTTAAGAGCAAATTGATTAGTGGATACTAAGAAAGGACTTTCTTCCAACAACACATTTGAGCAATCAGAATAAAAATCAAGAAAATACTCCCTTGTCTCATTCTCTTCGTTATGTTGAAGAGATTCAACCTCTGAGATAACCTCCTGGTTGCTTTCTTGGCATTCCTCTACTTCATCCAAACATACTTCGTCATGAACTTCCTCAAGGAACACTTGACTGATCTGCATGTCTACTTGAATTTATTCCCTTAAAATTTCATGTTGGCATTTAAGTCCTTGACTTTGACCACAAGATTCATTGGCAATCTCATCTTGAAGCCTGTTATCTGCTTCAATCCGCCCACTACTTAAATCAGCAGAGTCATCCATTTGCATTAACCCATCAAGGTGTGTCTCCTCCTCATTCACCATCATGAAAGCATCTATGAATGCATCGATGAATCCATTCTCCACTTCTATCAGGTCTACACTAGGTAGAGGAGTTTCATCAGTTGTGGAATCCATCTCACTACAAGAATCAAGGTCATCAAAAGATAGGGAAGAATTGAACCTCTTCACACAGTCACTCTCATCATTTTGGATGAACTAATTATCATTTTCGTGTGTACTAGTTGTCTCATCCTCTCCATATTGGTGCAATGAACTATGTTTTGGAAGATGGATGAAAAGAGATGATATGGTTATAACTTCATTATCGAATGAAGTACTCAACTCTGTGATTGGATTTTGTAGGATTGAATTATCCCAATGGTCTTGTGTGCGATTGACCTGATATGGGGTGTTGGAGAATGTGGTGCTTGGAACCTTAGGAAGGTTGTAGCAGCTTGGTGAGAATGATTGCATCTTGGCAGGGATGGTGGGTAAAGCAGCATAAGGCTACAAATGATGGTAGTTTGCAAGCACAAGAGGATTATAACCCTGAGCTTGGCTATCTGAATTTCTAGTGTCACATCCAAATTGTGCCAATAAGAGAGTTGTTTTCAATGCCTCATGCAAGGATGTAGCCTTAGCACAACCTCTGACTTTGGTTGCAAATGAAAGGTTTAAACCCCAATAGTAATGTTCTATCAGCATATAATCATCAACAACCAAATCTAAGGATTGAACCCTTTGATACATAAACAAGAATCTGTGATTAAATTGATCAATGGGTTCAAATGGTATCCTTTTTGTAGCTGCAAATTCATGTAGTGGGTGTAGAGTATGAGGATCAAACTAATCTAAAAATAAGATTTCTAGTTCCATCCATGAATAAATAGATTCTAGTGGCAGATTATCATACCATTTCCTTGTTGTACCTTGAAGTGTTTTGATGAACAATTGACAGACAACATCCTCATGCTAAACCTGGAGAAAAGTAAGTACACACCTGCAAGTTTCGACATGTTCAGAAGCATTTTGCCCCTTGCTAGGGAAAAATAAAGGAAGCTGATCATACAGGTGATCAGGGATTTCATGAACGAATCCTAGTATATACAAAGGGCTACCCATTAGAGCTGGGTTTTCAAAGACCTAGCCCACTCCAACTCACAATAATCCAAAATTACTCATCAGGCCCTCCTTCTAGCGCCAATTCCTGTTGATGGCGATTTTGGCACCACAACAATGCAAGCAAAATATTGCTATTATGCTTCTCCTGAAAGAGAAAGGCAACACATGGATGCCTTAGCTCCCAAGGTCTTTGAAGTTGGTTCTCAACTGTGCTAATGTCCCTCAGTGGTCAATGTAACAGTAATGTTCAAGGGGCCTACTGGTGTTGAACTTTTTGGACTGTTCTGGAGTTAAACACGAATTTAACTTTACTCTAACCGGGGTTCTTAAAGAAATAGAAAACGATGGATCAGGGCTTTGGAATAGAAAATAATGAGAATTCATCTGAATTAAACAGACCTGTCACCTTCCAAGGAATTCCTAACTAAAACTGCAGAACAAACTTAACTTGTGACTAACACACAGTTTCATTCATTCACAGTGCTAATTTCAACAGCAGATTACAAGTTACCATTTAAACAAAACATAAGACCAAACTCCATTCCTTGAAAGCTTCACAAATCAAATGATTAACTTAAGAGAAACACCATTCTGGAACACAACATGAAGTAGATTAAAATCTGGTTGCTTCTACTGTTCATAAAACAGATAAACAACAATTACAAAGTTGGCACAATCACTAGTGTATAGAAAATTTGTGGCTCCAAATTGTTTCCATTTACACTAAGAAAGCTTAAAGATATATTAGTCTTCTACTAAATCTAACTCCTAGCTACCAGTTCAATTCTAAAATTCCTCTATCTACTACTTTCTAACCCTACAAAGTTCCCCACAAGTTCTCCTCTAGAAGTGCTAACCTTTACAAAGAGGCAAGAATACCTTATATACAGAACGTATCAAAAAGAAATGTGTTGTCCCCTGCACTAGGGTTTACAAAATATCTACAGACTACAGGAGATTCGGCTCTCAGATCTTTTGAATAAAGTCGGTTATGCATTCAATGTGAATCCTTGCTGTCCATGTTGATGAAAGATTTCTAGGAAAGATCTATAGATCTTTTGTTGTTGCAGCATTAACTCTTCTGTCTCCGTGTCCATCTTTGAACTCTCTTGCAATCCGCCTTGAATGCTTCAAAATATCCCCATTAATACTAATCTATTCCTGCCAGTGGTCACTACAGTTGTCCCTGTGACTCATAGATCCTTCCTTCGGCCTCCTTTCTATTCTGGACTTCTCTGTACGTTTGACCATCTTCTGGAAGCACCGTCGAGCCTCGTTGTCGATCTTTGCATTTTGTCCTAGCTGATCCATTGTCACCCTTGGATCTCATAAAGAATCCATCTGGTTTGCATTATGTTGGCCTTCTTTCCCAGGAACAATCAATCGGCCAAAGGTACTAATGAGTCACTCTTTTGGCTGCTTCTGATTGGTCGGGCGTATTGCCAAGCGAGCTCCTCAGGCAGTCAAAGGTGGACCGATCAACATCGCATGTCGATGAGACACCATTGGTGTCTCCCCAATGCAATTTCATCCCCTAGCGGTTATCGGCGTGACCCAAGATAGTCGGTATGACCCCTCGGCGAGCTGGAGAAATCATACCGAGCCCATAAAGATCATCAGCAAGACTGTCACTAATCGGTGAGACATTACACCGAGTCCCATATCCTTCGGCGATTTTGTTTCATTTCAGCCAGACCTTGTTGAATCGGCAAGAGATTATGCCGATATTACTTCACGTCGGCGAGACCTTTCCTCTTCGCTCAGACCTTATGACGAGCTTTTCTTCTTTCGTCGAGTTGTTCACCAGTCGGCAGGACATTCTGAGGTCGGCGAGACTTCTTAGCGGCCCTTTTGTTTCTCGCCGAGCCCATTCTGTTTCAGTGAAGCTCTCCGTAGTCGCCTAAACCTTATGGTGAGCTTTTGTTTTCTCCCTGAACTTATTCTGTCAGCAAGAGTCACGGCGATGCCAGACTCCTTGGGCGAGCTCCTCTTTGATGTCGAGGATACCATAATGTTTCGGGGAGACCTTACCCCAAACTCCTTTCTTCTTGCCGAGACCTTCATTTCTTCCAGTGGGGTCCCTTTTGATTCGGTGTGACCATTCCTCGATCCCTTCATGTTCTCCCGAAGGCTGACCCTTCGGTGAGACTTTATCGTTTCGGCCAGACCTCCTGCCGAAGGCAACAATTATCGCTCACCTTAGACCTTTGGTGGGACCCTTCCCTGTCGGCGAGACTCCTGGCGATACTACTTTCGTGTCCCCAAGACTTTACCATTTTAGTGAGACTTTCTGCTGACGGCACAACCTTTTTCCGAACTTTTATTTTGAGGAAACCCTTCTGTACCCTGTTGGCGAGACTTAAGGCGTTTGGTAAGACCATATATTGAAGAGGGTGACTCCCGCCGAAGTGTACACTTGTTTGCACTAGTCAATGAGACATAAGGAGTTCGCCGAGACTTCTTGGCAAAGAGAAAACCCTTTGCCTTTGTATGGATCCTTTTGCCGCCAGTCGGCGAGACATGGAGATTTCGCCAAGACTTCTCCCCAAAGACAAGCTTTTATGCCGATAGAAAACTCCTAGTCACCAGGACGATGAATGATATCTTGTCGATAAATGCCTGCATACGAATTCCACTCGCTGTGACATCTCTAGGGTCTTGCCAATAGGCAACACAGACGCATATTGACAGAATGCACTGGTAGTCGACAAGACTTCTGCAACATCTTGCCGATTTTCTTCTTAGAGGAAAATTGTGACCAACTGGACCGAGGAATGCATTCCAATTGAGCACCGTTGGCAAATATCATCATGTGTGCGATTTAATCCTGCATTCAACAAAGAAAACCACAGGAAAGATCACACAGACAGAAGTTAATTAATCAAAATCATCATTAAAACAAATCCTATGTCAGTAGGGTACTGTTAAATCTTTGAACAAAATGATCATACAAACAGTTCGAGTTTCAGGCCGACCTGCGGAATCCAAGCCAGGGAGGAATTTTGGAGAATTCTGAATCAGGCAGATTCCAGCGGAATAAACATGAAAACACCCATTAGAAACTTAATCCGATCATTATCAATCAAGGAACAACATGTGAGATCTCAAAATAGCACCAATTAATTGTAAAATGCATCATCATTTATTAATTAGCCCTACTACTCCATACTTCTTCACATTTCACCAGATTTTGGGGAAATCCGTGCGAGACGGATTTTTGTGAAGAAGACATTCCGGCAAACCCAGAACAAATAGAGAACAACGGATTTCGGGAAAATCCGAGGGAGAAAGAAATCCGCAAAAATCCGGTCCACGCGGATTTCCGCGAAGATCGAAAATCCCCGAACAACAACGCTCAGTCGGAGTTCGAGGGAGATCCGAGAAAATCCGGAGGAGAAAGAAATCCACGAAGAAGGAGATTTTCTTGGAGGCCTCGAGGATTTCGGGAAAATCCGGTCCACGTGGAATTCTGCGAAGACCAAAAATCCCCAAACAACGGCATTTGGCCAGAGCTCGAGCGAGATCCAGGAAAATCCGGATGGGGTGGAAAATCCCAAACTTAGGAGAAAACCCGAATTCCAACTGAGGCAGAACCAAATTTAAAACAAACAGAACAAAAGATAAAACAAGGAGAAATAGAAGAAACCCAAAAACAAAGCAAATAACAAAGGAAAAGAAACCAAAAGAGAAAGGGGGACCCATTTTGTTCTAGAATAAAATGGGGTGGTTATGCAAGGAATAACAAATGGTGACTCGGCTGGGAAAATGGTTTAACCATTTTCAAGAATCTGAAGGATTCCGCTACCCATAACTCCTGGTTCATGAACATCACAACTCCAATTGGGTCAATTTTAGAAGCAAGGTTGAGCTAGGATCTCAAATGTAAGTCAAAAATAGCTTCCCCTGAATCTTCGAACAAAATGATCATACAAACAGTTCGGGTTTCAGGCCGACCCGCGGAATCCAAGCTAGGGAGGAATTTTGGAAAATTCTGAGTCAGGCGGATTCTAGCGGAATAAACATGAAAACACCCATTAGAAACTTAATCCGATCATTATCAATCAAGGAACAGCATGTGAGATCTCAAAATAGCACCAATTAATCATAAAATGCATCATCATTTATTAATTAGCCCTACTACTCCATACTTCTTCACATTTCACCAGATTCTAGGGAAATCCGCACCGGACGGATTTCTGCGAAGAAGAAGACATTTCGGCAAACCTGGAACAAACAGGGAACAATGGATTTCGGGAAAATCTGGGGGAGAAAGAAATCCGCGAAAATTCGGTCCACGCGGATTGCCACAAAGACCGAAAATCCCCGAACAACAACGCTCAACCAGAGTTCGAGCGAGATCCGGGAAAATCCAAAGGAGAAAGAAATCCACGAAGGAGATTTTCTCAGAGGCCTCGGGGATTTCGGGAAAATCTGGTCCATGCAGAATTTCGCGAAGACCAAAAATCCCCAAACAACAGCGTTTGGCCGGAGCTCAAGCGAGATCCGGGAAAATCTGGATGAGGTGGAAAATCCCAAACTCAGGAGAAAATCTGAATTCCAACTGAGGCAGAACCAAATTTAAAACAGACAGAACAAAAGATAAAACAAGGAGAAACAAAAGAAACCCAAAAACAAAGAAAATAACAAAGGCAAAGAAACCAAAAGAGAAAGGGGGACCCATTTTGTTCCAGAATAAAATGGGGTGGTTATGCAAAGCATAACACATCCGATGAACTGCCTAAAGTCGATAGTTATACAAGAAGATATTAAAGCATCTTACTTATGGATTGGTTCTAAAAGGATTAATGATAATGATAGCTTTATGTTAATAAGGTTTTTATTAATGTTTTAAAAAGGGGATTGACATGTGAAATTTTATGTGCAGAAGAAATGTTGTCGAGCAATATTGGGTATGGATGGTCAGGAAAATTTGAGTTGTGAGTAGATCCAATAATATTTTCCAAGTTGGATGGCGTACTTTGAGAGTTCATGTGGGGAAGAAACGTAGGTAACCGGGGAACTGGAGATCTGGGTATTACGCATGTGACGAAGGAGATGGCGAGCTCCAGGGTGATATAATTACGAACATTTTTCTCGAAGCCATAGCTAGGAGGCAGGAACATAGGGCTAATGGATTAAAATTTCTATATCCAGTTGATCACTCTAAATATCAATCCAATTCCTACATTTTGTTTGAAGATTAAGTTGATAATCTGCTCAACCTGATTTGATATCCTGATTGTATCTTAAAGACATGAGTCCAAAATTTTCAAGGGTTGAAGAAAGTCAAAGATCCTGTTGACTTATTCCAGAGGTTTCTCTTGCCAACTATCATTTTTCGCGTGCTATCATGTGATTCATTCATTTGATTCTCTTTCATGTGTTTTGTTTGAACTCTTTGGTCACCTTGTTTCTATAAAAGGGCCAAGAGTTGTTTTATTTCAGTAAGTTCAAAATTTGTGGATTTCAGAGTACTAAATTTTTTCAAGTTTATTCTTTTTCCTATTTTATGTTCCATTCCAGATTAAAAACTTGTATGTTTCATTTGATATTAACTAATATCAAGGCCAATTCAAAGCTATTTCCTTATATGAAATCATACGTAGCTGATTATTTTTTCCTATAGGAAAAGACTGGGTGTTGCACCAAATTTGTGCATACTAGCACTATCCAGTCGCAAATGATCCATATTTCTTTAAACCCTTGCATCATTCTATGCCTAGATGTGAAGCAATCTAGTGAAGTATAGAGTGGTTTTCTTTGATTTAGTTTATTTCTTGAGGCATGCATGAATAATACCTAGGAGAAATCTTTACATTTCAATTCTTTTATGCTTTGTTTTAGATTAGATGTTTAATATTCCCAGAAAATGTTTCAAAATTGATAAATGCATGGAGTTTTATCATAAATATTTTGATTCCATAAATTTATAAAGTGATTAATGCTAAATTTGCTTGAACATATGCAAGTAATTTGAATTTCATGAAGTATTATTGTAAATCTTTAATTTCATGAGGTTGTTAAGTGACATGTGAGTGATCAAATTGAGATTATGTTACGATCCTTTAGATGCCAGCTAACTTGTGACAACCATAGACCCTTTGTGTTTAGCAGCAATTTACACAATGAACCTTGAGTGAACCTAGTGCGTTAAGACCTGACATTCTCGAGCCTTGGGATCGAGTTGAGATTACCTTAGATTTAGGTTTTCTCGGTGGATCTTTCAAGTAAAGGTAAATTCTCATAGTCTTTTGTGAGAATTTATCTGCTTGTTGGTGTGTGTGTGCAACATCCGCATCAACAGAAGTGGTGCTAGAAGGAGGGTGATTTTTGTCCTTAAGTGTGTGTTAGTGTCCCAGTCACATAGTCAAAGTCTAATTGTGAGTTAAAGGTATAAGTACGCTTAATTAGAATGGAGAGTGAAAAAGAGATTGAAAAACTCTAGAAAATTCTCAGCCAAAAGCTTTCACCCTTGAATTTGTTCACTTTTGGTCGGGTTACAGAGTGTAGAATTCACGACACAACCGATCATAGTGAAATTGATTGTGATATTTTCTTGACTAGGGTAAGTTTGGCCATTCATAAGGTGATTTTGCTAATGAAGGCATCCTTAAGTGTGAAAAGGAGGGAATCGTTGCTGTATTGGTATTTGAATTCTAGGAGAATGCATAAACCTAGTGGAAACAAAGTTTTTATCGATTTCGCAGTTGGATTAAATGAATCTACTAACTGTGATTGTTATGTGAAAATCCTGGAAGTTTTGCAGGAAAAGAAGCAAGGTAACGAGAATTTGGGAATATCACACTTTAAGTGTGAATCTGAAGGAAGTGAGTTACCACTTTTCGCACACGTGGATGATGGTGAGAAGAAGGAATGGGTGAAATGGGCGGGAGATGCATGTTTTTCGCCCTTAATTGTGAATCCAAGATTTAAAAGGGAAGAAACTTTTGATTTTATATAAATGACAAAGTACCAAACTTTTACTCTCTCTCTAATAACTATGTAAATTATGTTGAAGTATGGTCTAATGAGATAAATAGTGATGTTAGGGTTGAAGACAAGACTAGTCACCAACGAAGTCCTAAAGGAAGAAGTGACTGTGTAGTAAATGCAACCATTCATGAAACAGAGCAAAAAGAAATGGAATGTCATAATCGAAGGTTGAATGAAGGTACAAGTTTGAGACAATGGAAAAGGTTTGTGCAACCATCGAGTCGTTTCCATACATTTTAGCAAAATTGTGGGTAAGTACACCTTTGAATTTTCATTCATTAAACACACAAAATTATGAGTAATTCATAATTATAGTAGGTTATCCAAATATTACTTAAGCGAATTTAAAGATAAGCCTACTAAAATTCAAACAAAAAGCATTACGAAATTAGTAATAGAGATTAGGGTAAATTGTTTTGTTAGGGTGAATTTCTTTGTCAAGGTAAAAAAAAAATTGTTAGGTTAGGTTACTTTGGTTGTTTTTCCTCATTTTTTTGGTTTAGGTCCCGGAATTAACAAATCCATCTTAGTTAAAACACATGACAACTGAATTTTGAAAATAATTCATGATCAAGTATACTGGGTGTCGAGAATCTAGGTAATTTGAGTTTGGGTGAGTGATTAGGAGGAGTTCATGAAAGAAGTTTAACGAGTTGCTACAGCCGGGAGTCAAAAGCCTATGAAACTAAAAAAGTTGATAGATGTCGGAAGCCGGGTTGTGTTTGTTTTGAAAGATGTAGTACATTGGCTAGTCAGGTTTTAAAGGCAGTTGGGTATATCGGGATTTGGGTACCCAGGTACTCGGGTAAATGGTGCATTGATGCAAGAAGGTTCAAATTTGTTGTTTGGTTTTGCCCGAATGTACAAAACATCTAGTGACCCGCCTAAAGTTGACAATTATATGAGAAGATATTAAAGTGTGCCACTTACAAATTGGTTCTAAAAGGATTAATGATAATGACGGTCTAATGCTAATAAGGTTTCTATTAATGTTTTAAAAAGGGGATTAACATGTGGAATTTTATGTACAGGAGAAATATGTTGTTGGACAAAGTTGGGATATAGACGGTCAGGAAAATTTGATTTGCGAGCATATCCAATAATATTTTCCAAGTTGGATGGCATACTCTGGCAGTTCATGCGAGGAAGAAACATATGGAGAAGAAACACGGGTAACCAAGGAACCGGAGATCCGGGTATTATGCATGTGATGAAGGAGATGTTGAGCTTCAAAGTGATATACTTACGAACATTTTTCCTGAAGTCATAGCTTGGAGGAAGGAACATAGGGCTAATTGATTAAAATTTCTATATCTAGTTGATCACTGTAAATATCCAGCCAGTTCCTACATTTTGTTTGAAGATTAAGTTGATAATCTGCTCAACCCGATTTGATATCTTGATTGTATCTTAAAGACATGATTCCAAAAGTTTCAAGTGCTAAAGAAACTCAAAGTTCCTATTGACTTATTCCAAAAGTTTCTCTTGCCAACTATCATTTTCCACGTGCTATTATGTGATCCATTCCTCTGATTCTCTTTCATGTGTTTCATTTGAACTCTTTGGTTGCCTTGTTTCTATAAAAGGGCCAAGAGTTGTTTTATTTCATTAAGTTCAAAAAATGTGGATTCTAGAGAACTAAAATTGTTTCAAGTTTTATTCTTTTTCCTATTTTCTCTTCCATTCCAGATTAAAAACTTGTATGTTTCATTTGAGATTAACTAATATTAAGGCCAATTCAAAGCTATTTCCTAATATGAAATCATACGTAGCTGATTGTTTGTTCCTATCGGAAAAGACTGTGTGTTGCGCTAGATTTGTGCATCCTAACACTATCTGGTGGTAAATGATCCATATTTCTTTAAACCCTTGCATCATTCTATGCCTAGATGTGAAGCAATCTGATGAAGTATAGAGTAGTTTGCTTTGATTTATTTTATTTCTTGAGGCATGTATGGATAATACCTGGGAGAAATATTTACATTTCAATTCTTTTATGCTTTGTTTTAGATTAGATGTTTAATATTCCCATAAAATATTTGAAAATTGATAAATGCATGGAGTTTTATTGTAAATATTTCAATTCCATGAAGTTATAAAGTGATTAATGCTAAATATGCTTGAATATATGCAAGTAATTTGAATTTCATGAAGTATTATTGTAAATATTTAATTTCATGAAGTTGTTAAGTGCCATGTGAGTGATCAAATTGAGACTATGTTATGATCCTTTGGATACCAACTAACTTGTGACAACCATAGACCCCTTGTGTTTAACAACAATTTACACAACCAACCCTGAATGAACCTAGTGTGTCAAGACCTAACATTCTCGAGCCTTGGGATTGAGCTAAGATTAACTTAGATTTAGGTTTTCCTAGTGGATCTTTCAAGTAAAGGTAGGTTCTCGAGGTCCTTTGTGAGAATTTATTTGTCTATTGGTGTGCATGTGCAACATCTATATCAACAGGTTAAAATGGGTTTGAAGGCACTACATAAGAATAAATTGGGAAAATGGCTTCAAAATACTTCCAACATTCCTTCCTAGAACCTACTATCAACCATATTGCATAATTGGAAGAACAACTGTTGGACAACACTCCTAATCCCATAACTGATGAGGATAATATTTCTATCCTTGAACTTGTTATTCGAGAAGAAGTGAAGATTGCATCTTTTAGCATGGGGGCTTACAAGGGACTAGGGCATGATGGTTTCCCTTTGACCTTCTTTCAGGAGTTTTAGAATATTGTGGGGGATGATGTTTTCCTTGCTGCCAAAGACTTCTTTAAATTTAGTAGGCTACTTAAATAACTAAAGAACACCTTTATAACACTCATTCCTAAAAAATTTAACCCTCAAACCATGGTTGACTTCAAAACCATAATCTTATGTAATACCATCTATAAAATCTTCTCTAAAATTTTAGTTAATAGATTAAAGCCTTTCTTGGAGAAAATGATTAGCCCTTGTCAAAAAGGCTTTGTCCCAGGCCATCAAATTCTAGATGTTGCTATCTCCACACATGAAATCCTTCATTCTATGGATAAAAGTAACAATAAAGGTATGACCTTTAAACTTGATATTGCAAAATCCTATGGAAATGTGTCATGGAAGTTTCTCCTAAAATTCATTGCTAAGTTTGGCTTTAATTAGACTGTAATAAACCTCATCAATGAATGTATTTCCATGGCCAAGTATTTTGTTCTTATTAATGGCGTACACTACAAATTCTTCTTTACGGGTAAAGGGATTGGGAAAGGTGACCCCCTATCCCCATACCTCTTCATTATGGTGGAAAATGTTTTAAGAATTAATATTTTTAAACTTCTCTAGGAAGGTGCTATCAAGGGAATCAAGTCCACTACCTCTTTGGACCCCTTAACAATCCACCAATTTGTTGAGGATACAATTCTCTCTAGGAAAGCCTCGGTTGTTAAAGCCAACAAATCACTAGTAGAATCTGGAAAATAAATGACTATGTGACTAAAAAATTTAGTCACAACAACTGAAAATGACTAAATTCTACTAATTTTTTTCAACACAGCTATAAATGAGTAAATAAATGACTAATTTGGTCATCGGGTAAAAAAATATTTAGTCACACAAATAAAAATGACTAAATAGTTTATTCATGCGAATACAAATTAGACAAAAATTTTAAAAATATTTGGGAAAATGATTGGCGAGAGTGTAATGTGTGCGATTCATTATTTGTATTTAGCCTGGCACTTAACAGCTACACTAAGGTGTTTTGAGTTTTAGTAGCTACTTGCATGGGTGCATGATTCATTATTCATTTAGCATGCCTGGCAATTGACAATTGCACTGAGGTGTTTTGAGTTATAGTAGCTACTTACATGGGCGATAAAGATTATTCGAAGAGGACCTAGAAGCTTTTGAAAAGGTGGGTAAGGGCAAGGAATTTGGAGTTTTCTACAACGAATTTGAAATCGGTGAGGCCCTCTGCAATGAAGTCAGATTTGGGGACGTCCTCTGCAATGAATTCAGAGGTAATTCAAAACCCTCATTACATTAAACACAAAATATATAGCTTTCTGATTGGAAACTTATAGTAGTTACAATCTACTGCTCTTAATAATGTTCTTTTACAATCTTTCCATTATTCTGCTTCATAATGTGTTTGAGCTAAATATAATAAAATTTGGGTGTTAGTGCCAAAATAGAATTTCCTCAAACAAATTTGATACATTTTCACTGCAAGCGCAAACTATCCTTGTGCAAAGTAAACATGTGCTAGATTTACCCACACATCAGGCATCTGAACAAAGATGTTTCCTGCGGCAACTTCTTGTACCTGTCTAAAAATTTCCTTTGCAATATCAAATTGACCCCTTTCAGCTAGCACAATGGCTACCCCATTTGCAACATAAACATTTCCTGGTCTTTGTGCCAACACTTTACAACACAGTTCTCTATCCTTCTCATTTGTGCCTCCACCTTTATATCCCTCCTCTCATTGCGAAAAGCTACAAAATAATTCCAATTTCCAAGTGAAATGTCAACATAAGAAATCTTTGCATCTGATTCACATTGTGCAGCTTTAATTGTTTCTTTTTCTTTAAGCCAGACATTTGTTTTCAGTTCTATTTTTCCAAGCATAGATAAAACATTTGATGAGTTTTTATCCACCTTAAGTTCATCCCCAATCAATTCTAGGCTTTGTTGGATCTCATTCCAAGCCTAGGCCATGGCTGCAAGACGTAGATATGCATCCACATAATCAAGAAACTTGAACAATATTAGCTTGTATAAAAGATTTGATTTTTCAGTATCATGTAACTCTTTAAACAACCTAGCAAGATTAAATAGTGTTGTGACTTTATCCCATGGTAACTAAAGTGAAACACCACCTTCTTCTAGTCAATGGAATAATTCCATATCCTTAAAGAGCATAGGAAAAATTGTAGAATTGGTATTGGGGATTTTATTTATGAATTCAACCTAAATGCCATTTCATAATGCCTCAATAAAAGTTTGTTGATCCAACTCTAGTTCATCACGCTCAAAATGAAGAACCCCAATGTTGTTTAACAATTCAATGGGTACTTCTTCTCTACTCTTCTTCAGAAGAGACTTTGTTTTCTTAAGAGAATCTAAGGCTGCACTAGGGTCTGATGATATTAATAACTCACCCATCTTGATAAATGCATGGGCATCACATGGATCTATGTGATTTTCCTTTCTTAAAATTTTCAAAGCCTTCTCTTCCTGCCTTTGTTGAGCATATATATGGCCTACAACTTTTAAGCTCTCACAGTTCTCAAGGTGGACCTCCATAACCTTTTCAAAATTTGAGAGAGAACTCTTAAGATCTTCCAACTTCAATTGAACCTGTCCACAAAATCCTATGGCCTCTAGCTTTCCTTGACTGATTCCATGTAGTAGCAGCCAGTGGTGTCATAATCACCTTTACTATGATAATATTGTGCAATATTATAATATGAATGAGATTTCATGAGAGGGTGGTTAGTTGAAACAAGATTTGTCTCAGTCAACTGTTCCACAAGAAAATGCTACCCTGTGAAGAAAAAATGGTTTGCTAAATGATTCAATGCCATTGCACAGAAAGGGTATAATTCAAAGGCTCTATGCATCTTTTTCATTCCTTCATGAACACTACCTTTTTCACTAACTGTGAGAATCCTAAAATTAAAAAATGCACAAAACTAACCACAGAGATTTTTCCCCATTTCAAATAGAAAAATTTCCAAAAAAATGCATTTAAAACCTACAAATAAAATCATGTTGATTTTTGCACCAAAAAAAAAACCATGAGACCATAGCTTGTTGCTTACTATTATGCTTTGATATATTTTTCCAAGCATCCATAACTTGTTTGAAATCACCTGCTTTTAGGCTTTTAGCCATAGTAGCAAGGCAGTGAATTGTTTGATAAAATGCTTTGGTAGACATGTATGAAAAATGTGGTAGCATAGACAAGGCAATGAACTTTGGAAAAAATGCCTCAAAGAAATGTGGTCTCATGGTGATGGAATTCCATGAAAAATTCCATGACAAGAAAATTGTTATGGATTGTCATGGCATTCCATCACCATGAGACTTTGAGGCATTTTTTCAACCAATTCACTTTATCTATGTTGTTGCTTACTATTATGCTTTGATAGATTTTTTCCAAGCATCCATAGCTTGTTCGAAAGCACTTTTTTAGGCTTTTAGCCATAGAAACAAGGCAGTGAATTGTTGATAAATGCTTTGGTAGAAATGTATGAAAAATGTGGTAGCATAGACAAGGCAATGAATTGCTTGAAAAAATGCCTCAAAGAAATGTGTTCTCATGGAATGCCATGACAAGCAAATGCAATTGGAAGCTGGTCCTAGTTATTTTATGCAATGTGAAGTAATTGCATAATTGCTTAGGTTGACTTTGTAAAAACTATATTGTAATTGAAATTTTGTCATCTATCAACATCTAGTTATTAGCTATGCAATGTGAAGTAATGCTTTGAGTTTGAAAGATGTGCAATGCAATGTAATCGACAATTGAATATAAACTACAAAAATCTATTTTTTACAATTCATTAGTTAAACTCTCTATTTTATTTTCTCTCTATAACTCTATTGCTATGGAAATGCCTTTCAATTAAAAAAAATAGTTTTTGTCTCTTATTCTACAATTTTTTACATTTTGTCATCTATCAGCATCTAGTTTTTAGTTATGCAATGTGAAGTAATGCTTTAAGTTTGAAAGATGTGCAATGCAATGTAATCAACAATTTGAATATCAATAATGAACATTTGTGATTTAATAATACATATAGATATATTAACATTAGGTGAACTAAGCCTCCTCATTACAAACAAAGAAATGATCTCTTAGGTCTGACTGACACTGAAAATTGTAAATATGTGAATGAGGTGTTGTGAAATAATAATTTAAGTGAAATCGATCAGTGCCTATTCCTATTGGGCAATGGAGCAAAGATGTGGGTGATATATGTGTCTTACTTCTGGCTGCAACTCTAATTATTTGGCACAGAGAGAGTTTATGGATTGCATAGATGTGCAATGAAGCAATTATATGGTTCTTCTTATTGATCCAAATAAGAATTCTAGGTTATTGTGATATATTTAAATGGATTTAATCCTTACTTGAAGGAACCAATTAAAAGAAATCACTTAATTACAACAAGTGTATTGACAAATTAAACATATACTTGATATACTTAATTTGAATAACAAGGAAATATTAAACTGGAGACAACCATACAGTCATACACAATATTATCAAAAAATAATTGATACCAGAATTTGAGCACCAGATTAAATCTTCTTCTCCATTGATTGCTTCAAATAGATATTACAATATAACAAAAGTCTCCTCATTTATGTTTCTATAAATGGATATGATGATGATATCAAAATTTGGTCTTGGTTTCTCTTTTATAAGAGAAGCAACAAGATTCAAATCGTTAGAAAATATGGCATCTTTTCAAAATTCATGCCTCTTCATATAAACTAAACATTATTTTTGCTTAAAACATAAGAGAAAACAGAGAAAGTAGACAATATTGATTGGAAGCCAGCAACACTTGCAATACACTTGTAGTCCATTAATCAACATAGGAGACTTGTGATCATCCCGATTTGGCAAAGTCCCCCTCTCCATGATGAGTGTTTGAAGGATTGGTTCTTCCACTACATCTTCAAGGCCCTATTCTTCTGTAGGAGCCAAATACTTTTTCTCCCATTGGTATATTGTTTAGTCATGAGGCCATTTGTATTCTTGAATTTTGATATATTTGTTGGGTGATTCCTCCATCTGTTGTTGAGTAACCCTCTACCATCTGTAATGAATTTAGAATACCTAATAGGCTATTATTCCATCCATGATCAAATTGAGGTTGTGGACATTCAATTCACCATCCTTTTGTACATGAGCAATGCAATCAGGAATAATTTTTTCAAATTCTTTTCTACATTCACTAAGATTTTTCAATTGGCCATCATCCTTTAATATCCTTGGCACAAACCACTTCTTCAATGTATGAAATAATTCCATCCTTGTTTTGATCTTCTGATCTTCTCCATTTATATACTGAGATTCATCTATAACTATCTTAACCATCCGCTCAGTTGGCTTCAAAGTTGAAGGAGCTTCAACACTTCTTTGTAATACCCTGCATAGAGCCACCAAGGTATGATGAGTTGGATACCACTTCTTGAAAAGAGGATCCAGTATAAGTGCATGGGCTTTCATCTGGTTAATTGCTTGGGATAATGAAGTGTAGCAATCATACACACTTTCCAATTTATCCTCAATCAGTTTGATCCTGTGATCTAATATTTTTTCCAAGACATTGATGATGATCTAGTCCCTCACTCCCTCCTTGGTTTCATTATTGGATTTTTTCAACTCTTCAATCTCTTGTCTTAGTATATTCATTTGTTTAGAGGATGCACTGTCTATATCGGTTGATTGGGTAGTAGGAGGTTGATACAATACTATTTCTTTACTCTATGAGGGCCCCGCTCCTTTCAATTGCTTTTTCAGTCTTACATTTTCTATGAACAGTTTATTTACCTCATCATTTAAGAATTTCTATTCATTTCCATATTCTGTCAATTTGTTTTCCATTTCCTTAGCAGCGGCTCGAGTGAACATGGCTGAGTGTATTGTCATGGTTGCAACTTCTAAAGGAGATGTGTCCTTCAATTTTTTTACCATAGTCGTTCCTCTCATCTCTTGCACCACATCTAACAACCTTGGTTTTTTGTGTATTTCTTTGCTTGGCCCAAAATGCCAAGGTCTCAATATTAGGGTTGTACCCTGTACCACTTATCCCCCTCATTAGAATCAAATTCAACAATCATCATTGGGTCTTATTGTATTCTTACTTGGTCAAGTAAGAATATCTTCTTTAGTTCCATACCTAGGATAATGAGTATATTACTCTTCAAAACCATATCCCTAGCTTCTTGTGGGATAATATCAACATTATCAATTCTCAATTCGTTGAAAGTATGGCCTACAATCTGATCGTCTTGAGACTCTTCAACACCCATCTTGTTTTTCTCTACCCTTTCTTCAAACTCTCTCATTTTCATTTTAACCCATAAATCCTTAAATTCAAGGGTCTTAATGAATTCATCATCTTCAATAAATTTGTGAGTTGCAATTTCCCTTTCATCACCCTGCATTTCCCTTTCTCCTTGCATATGGATATCAATTCTAGCCTTTGGTTTATGAGATTTAGTTTCATGGGTTGTTCGATTAGCTACCTCAACATCATCCTTCAAACTAATTAGTACACTAGCCACTTCTTTTGTATCTCCCACTTCTTCGCTCATTGCATAGGAGACCAATCTATGTGACTCTTGTGTCTTCTTTTTCTTAGGAAGTGGTTGTTTAGGAGGTGATTCTTGAGGAACATGATATACTGAAATAGTGTCAGGAGATGGCTATGAAATTACAATACCACTTGGCCTTTTGGGAGATAATTTGGTGGGCCTCTCCTCCTCTGCTGTAGACTTAGCTACATACAATTCATCAAACTTATCAAATGTCAAATTTATCCTCTTAAGAGGATCTGCTTCTTCTACAAAATACCCCAAGAAGTCATTGTTCTTCTTCATTTCTTCATGAAACTTCATCATGATCTCCCATTTTATTTTCCTCTGATATACCTCTTGGGGGCAGTTTCTAATCACATCCTCTTCATAATCCACTTGATGAGTGATTGCAGCCTTTGCGAGGAAGTTTTTTCTTATAAAATTCATATGGCCCTCAGGGTCAAAAACCCTTTCACTTCTAGGCCTCAAAGAATATCTTGTCTTATGGTAATGTTGTAATTCTTCAAGACTGTCATGTCCAACAAATAATTCTTCACATGTTGTCAAGTTAGGTAGAAATGTACCCTTCTTTTGTTTTTGCATGACATCCTTTTCCATCCACAACATTTGCCACATAAATTCTAAAAAGGCTAGCTGAAGAGGAATTTTTTTTGGCAATATCTGTGGGGCCTGTGGGCACCCATAAATCCTTATTATTGTGACCTCTTGTAGAAAAAAACAATCACCAAAGTTATGAGTATGACCTTGTTCTGGTTTCAAATCAAAGGGCCTCAATAGTTGTAGTATAGGTGTGTGTAATCTTGGCGATGAGTGGCCAAGAACTCTCATAACTCTATACACAAAGTCATCATGGAACACTACATAATCAGAGTTTTGGCATCTGCTATCCCATGTATAACACCATCGTTGCATGGGCAACAAGTTCCCTTAATGATCAACCTAACCCAAACACATCCTTTTGGTCCATCTATCTTTGTTTTGGTACAATATCAAGTGACACAGTAAATAATACTGCCTAAATGTTATAGAGGCCCTATTCTCTCTGACTTGCAGGAAGCCTTCTCAAGATATGAGGAAAAGTCATATTCAATTTTTGTCTCGGGGTTCTAAATTATCATAGCCATCATCATCAAACTAGCTAGCATTTTTTCTTGTGCATCTATCCCAAGT
This sequence comes from Sequoia sempervirens, assembly GCA_007258455.2. Taxonomy (NCBI): domain Eukaryota; kingdom Viridiplantae; phylum Streptophyta; class Pinopsida; order Cupressales; family Cupressaceae; genus Sequoia; species Sequoia sempervirens. Next base: position 664,849,476 of record VDFB02271358.1, read on the forward strand.
ACTTAACAAAAAGAAAAGTAGGTTTTCTTGAAATAAATCTAAAAATATTATACATCAAATGGTTCGGTGGCAGAGGGGGAGATAGGTATCACCTTGTTGTTAACACCCCTTTTCATGTATATGGGGAGTTCATCACTTTTGTGTTTTCTCCTTAACCTGGTATATTCTTCCCCACTCTTTTGCTAGTCAACCTTATTGAGGGCATGTTTGTTTAGATTGAAGCATTCAATGATTGCAACTTTTGTTAAAATTACCAATGGTGACCCATCTGTTATCCTCGTGAACTTGGTAGCAGGGTGGTAATTTTGGGATAGAACTCTAATGAACTCCACATCTATGAAGACATTTAGGACAATTACCTTAGCTAAGTCTAATGTCCACAAATTTGATACTGGAATTCTCCCTTCCCTCTTTTCATAGAAATACCAAAACAATTCCCACCCCAAAACAGGAATAAGGGCATCCCTACAACCATGAGTTGTATCATTGAAAACCTTCTTGTATCCTTTGTTAGTCGAGTTAGGCAATATATCTAAGATAGATTGTTGTAATGATATTTTTTTACCCTTAGGATCTTCCTTCTTAGTCTCAGGTTCTTTCTTTTTAGGCGGTATGATACCTAATGTTGATCTATTTTTACCCTTAGGCTCTTCCTTCTTAGTCTCAGGTTCTTTATTTTTAGGCAAAATGATATCTAATGTCAACCTCTACTTGAGCTTTCTAAGTGTTTAAATGCAGGATTTCAAACAAGAACTTCGCCCTGTTGAACTCCTAGCTTCCCACACGACAATCCTTGCAAATGAATGCCAAAACAATGTCGAGATCTCAATTTTAATGGCTTATGAGTTTAGTCATATCGTCATTAATATCAACCTTATGCCAAATATTATGTGATCAACTCATATTTCGAGTTTGAATGTGCACCATTGATTTTCACAAGATCTGAGGGTTGTTAAGAGTTATGCATTTAATACCACAACTAGTAATAATGGACTAACAGTTTGTACTGCCACTGCCACCTCTTTTTTTAACTGGTGTGGGATAGTGGGGCCATGAATCTTTTTATTTATCAAAACTGTTGTGTCGTTGTCTTGATATTTCTCTATCGCGGGATAGTGGGGTGTATACTGCTATACCGCAAGCTTCCTTATGCTTCATCATAGGGCAACATGACTCTTACCACACTATTGCTCTTTATTATCTCCTTCCTTGTGGGGTGGCGGGTTGTTCCCTGCTATACCGCATTGTTCACTTTTACTTGCCGTGAAACTGCAGTTATAATGTAATTAAGCTCTTTTATACCGCCCAACTGCACCTTTATTATAATACCCCTGCAATATTGCAGTGAATACTTTGAAGGTTCTAACACACCTCATGATAAACTAGAGTATGTTTTTCCTTCATCCTGCTTGTGTTATGTTTTTATGAGTTCTTTCTTGTGAATATATCTCCAAAGAAAATTTGTATGATACCTGTAATTGTAAACATCTTCTTGGTTTTTGACTAAAAATTCTTTTTAATTTGTAAACTAAATTATATTTTAAGTTTCCATTTGCAGTTATCAATGGATTGGAAAGTCAATAGTTATCAACTTATAGACTCAATAAAGTTTTACTGATTCAAGTTGTTGATTTATACATTATTGTTTATTTGGGTTTCAAGGAATGAGGAAAATGACTATAAGGCGTAAATTAGATGATAGTGATCATAATGCTAAAATTTTAGTGACAGATTATGAGCGCTTGCATAGTGAAAAAGTGGCCAAGAATAATGAATATTTATCACGTCTTGGTGTGACAAATAGGCAAGTTGTAAATCCACTAAGTAGTATATTATTTTTTTAATAGTGTTTAATGAAATTTTATAGGCAAGAGCTTTATGTATATAAGACATAATATGATATTTTTTTGTTTTATAGGCAAGAAAAAGAGTGCAAATAAAATGCAGAGAAAAAACAACAAGAAAGAAAAGATACAGTGTTGCCATCTCATAGAAGCCAACACATTTATGATTCAACAAATGTAGTTGGTGAAAACAATAGTTGTGATGATGTGTAGCCTGATATAGCACATGGTGATGTGTAACCTAATATAGCACATGGTGATGCGCAACCTGATATAGTACATGGTGATGTGCAATGTCATGATCATCTCTTAGCACAAAGTCTAAGAGATATTATTGAACATCAAAGAAAAGGAACAATAGGTCTGTAGATGATTTATTCAACATTAAAGGATGTGTTTGAAGTGAAATTTGTGGAGACCGGTACTAATCTACCTACTCATGCCACACCTGATGTGGCCAAGGAGCATGAAGTTTTGGTTAATGAAAGTCATGAAGAGAGACTGCTACTTGCATCTATTATGCCTCAAAGTGCACCTGTTGCATCTAGAACTTTTGATGGAACTAGTGGATTAGCCAAAAATACTAGTAGTGGTTTAATAGAAGATGTGTCTCCTTTTTTCAAAAGACAAAGATTAATTCAAGATTTATATAGATCTATAGAGAGGAATGCAAAAGAAAGAAAATTAGAAGGCAATTCTTGGTTGAGGTATTGAGAGATGGTGAGCCCATTGGGCCAAATGTTGCAAAGTGGGCCAATGAGTTGGGTGTAAGATGTAGGGCCCATTTGGTTATTTGCAAATCAAGTTTTGCAGAGCAAGATCCATGAACTGTGGAAAATGTTACACAAAAAATGGAAAAATCTTTTGAGACTACTAGTGGACAAATCTCTATAAAATATTACAAACAAAAGATGAGAATTTTGATGAATAATTTTAGATACAATTGTAGAAAAACAATCATGGAGGGAAAAGAGAGGTTAGACTCCACTCTATCTCCCAAACAATGGGAGGCATTGAAAGAAAGTATGCATTCCAAAGAATATTTGGAAAAGAGTAGCAGAGGCAAGAGAGCAAGAGATAATGTGAGGGTTGGATATACATTTAGCCGAGGCGGGTTGCATGTCAAAATGGACAAATTTGTAGTAAGTGTATGGATTTTTGGTCCAATTTACATTGTGTTATTTATTTCAATTTTTATTGAACTAACTATATGTTGAAATTGACATTGTATTTTAGGTGGAAAACAGTAATAGAGAAGTAAGTGCAAAAGATATTGTCAAGTATATGGTAGCACTAGATCTTAGTAAATCTAATAGTAGGATGAAGTGGAAATCTAGTTTGTCAAGATATTTCATAGCCATCTATTCAATGCCCAATAGGAGCCTCTCTAGATCATGTCAGTTCTCAAATTAATTAGGGTACCAAAAGGTAATGAGTTTCATATTCGATCTCACTCAACAAGTTTCACAGTTGTTTTCCTCCATTAACCTTATAGTTTATGCATGGAATGAACATAAATCTATGGATTCATACAAGGTAAGAGGCTCTATTGATCTCATTTCTTCTTGTTTGGTAATTCTATATACAAATGCCTCTTAATATGTAGATTATTGAAATATGAGCATAGGAGAATCTAACATAGTTTCTTTATTGTTGGAGTGATCCAGAAAATGTTCTTCTGGATAATTTTATAGCTTGCATTCTTTGCTTGACTATTGAATGCTTTGTATATTTTTTGCATGATGGTTAAACCACATGCAGAGCAATTTTATCAAAGCAATAGGAAAATAAAAATGCCTTCATGATGTCAACAAAGTTGTCGATATTGATAGTGATCATGATGAAGTGGACAAGAATGCGCAACACAATCATCTTAGTTGTCCTGAAGTTGAGGTAATATAATAGTTGTCAGTTATTTGTCCCAATGTTTTGTCATTCTTCATGCTTAAAATGTTCTTTTGGGAAAAAAATTATAGCTTTTGCATTCTTTAAGTTGTAAGTTAATATATCCCAATGTTTTGTCATTCTTCTTTTGGACAAAAAATTATAGCTTTTGCATTCTTTACTTGACTTATATTAATTCTTGCATGATGATTAAACCACATGCAGAGAAATTATATGAAAGAAAAACAAAAAGAAAAAGGCCCTGTCAATAGAACTCTCTACAAAGTTGTACAACTTCATGTCTGCAATGACATTGATAGTGATTATGATGATGAACTCAATGAGCATGCACATGATATTCATAGTAGTAGTCGTGTTGAACTCGAGGTGAGTGCTATGAAACCACATGCAAGTAAGTACTATTCAAGTAAGTAATGGTTGTTTTATTATGTAAATAAGGGTAATCATTACCTATTTGATAGAAGCTGGTTAGAATAGTAGTGAAGTGTAACTAGCTAGTATACATAGATTATGTAAATAAGGGAGAACATATAACTTACATATGGAAGCTTAGAGCTTAGTTGTAATAGAGTGCATACAAAGAATTTGACAATGCATTAGTGCATTGTGCTCGGGGATGACATGGCCCTCAGTTTGGGGTCTTCATTGCCAATCCATGTCTCTTTCTGGAGTACTCATACAGTCTAGCACAATTGTAGTCTTTCCCTCCATTTGTTTGTACCTCGCAATGGGTTAGTTTTTTTTTTAGAGTAAAAAGTTTCTTTTTTGTTATTCAATAGAACAAATAAAGCACATACAAAAACTGATTTGTTCCAAGACATAAGACATTACATACAACTATCAAAAATAATATAATATGTGTTTTATATCTCAATATAATGTGTAATTTTTTTTGTTTTTGCAAACATTTATTGATAAAATCCAAGAAGGGGATAAAGTTGAGGTGTTGAATCAATTTGATGGTGTTGTTGTGGGCATTGGGAAAATTCACTCACTATCTATTCTACATGAAGTCAAATTGAAAGGAACAAGAGATGCAAATGTAAGTATTTTAAAGGTCATAAGTAATATACCCGTTGCTTATGAAGATAAAATAGATGGAGTTGTTCGTCTGAAAGAGAAAGAAGGGACCTTCACACAGTGGCCACTAAAATATTTGAAAAAAATGATATAGTTGATGTTTATCATGTACTAGTTAGATAGCTTGGCCCACTGCTTTATGCAATAGTTTGAATGTGTTGTTCAGGGATCTTAGTTTTTTTGTCTGTCTTGAAGTTGTATAAGCAAAAAAGGAATTGTAACTCAATTTTCTCAATCACAGCACTGAGAAACACACTTTGTAACAATACATTTTTCAAAGCAAAGACACATATTTATGTCTTGTATCTGTTGTAAGAACATGTTTTCTTAATAAAATTTCAGTATTTTTCCTTCTTAATAGTTTTTTCATTATGTGCAAATGAATTCAATTGATTGTATTTTTCTGTGTTTTTATATGTTTAAACCTCAATTAAAACATTGTCTCATTTATTTCCAACACTTATAGATAGAAATCAGTAAACAAAAATAATTAAATAAACTACCAATTGACTAAATATACTACCAACTGACAAAAATAAATGAATAAATATGACTAAATATAAATGATTATGCAATTAATAAACAATGTATCAATATACTACCAGTTGACAGAAATCAGTGAACAAAAACAATTAAATAAACTACCAAATTGATCAAAATGATGATTAAAATTAATGACTAAATACACTACTAATGGACAAAAATCAGTGAATAAAAATGACTAAATAATTGACCAGTTAACAACAATCAATGACTAAATTAACAACTAAATATATCAGTGAATAAAAAATGACTAAATAAGTGACCAGATTATAACAATCAATGACTGAAACACCGATTAAATAAGTGACCAGTTAAATATATCAGTGAATAAAAAATGACTAAATAAGTGACCAGATTACAATAATCAATGACTAAATCAACAACTAAATATACTACCAAATCGATCAATCAAAACAACCAATAAATGAATAAAAATGGTTTAGTCATCAATTCAGTTGTGTTATAAATGACTGGCAATACACTACTAATGGTCACGTGATCATGTTTGGTCATTTATATGCAGTTTTTAGTAGTTTTTTTAATCATATATTGTTGTTTTTGTACTAGTGAATGAAAGACATGCCTCAATAAATATGCCTCCATTTCTAGCCAATGCATAAATTATATGAAAAGTACTATATACTTTTTTAACACCACTCAAGTTTTGTAGAATAAGGTGACTGATATTCACAGTTCCCCTCTCTTGGCTATCTATCTAGGTCTTCCTCTAATAGTTAAGGAAGTCACCCCTAATTTTTAGAATTCGGTGTTGGAAAGATTGCAGAAAAAACTTTCTAGTTGGAAAGGTTCAATCTTGATTGATATGAGCAAACTGCAACTCCTTGTTGTTGCTCTTCAAGATATACCTGTTCATTTCCTCTCCCTATTCAAAATTCCTAGATACATAGCAAAAAAAAAAGAAAGAATTCAAAGGAACTTCCTTTGGTCTAGAACAAAGGAGAAGAAAAAGTTGGCTCTACTTAGCTGGGATATGGTGTGTCTTCCTAAAACTAGTGATGGACTTGGAATTAGAAAAAATCAAACTACCAACAAATCTCTTCTAGCTAAGATTGGTTGGAATCTCTTGAGAAATAATAAGGATTGGTGTATCTACATGACAAAACAACCCCATGGGTCTTTAATTTGGAACAATATTCTTAAATCATAACTACTTTATGGTGGTCTAAGATAGAAGTTGGGGGATGGTTCCAAAATTAATTTTTGAGATGATTCTTGGATTGTGAGACAACCCCTCAACCAAATTGAGTTTAAGGGCCTCCAAGGTCTTCCCTCAAACTACTTCTTTAGAAATGTTGTTGATTACTTTATTGGATGCTTGGGTTCCCAAAAATGGAAAAAAATGGAGAGATACTACTACAATAATCAAGGGTTAAGGAAAAAAGATTGGTCCCTCCAGAAATCCCTTTCCTTCACTAGAATCCTTATGTTTCAGAATGATGATAACTTCTTTTGGGATAAAGAGAGTAAAGGCAATCTAACAACCAAATTGGCTTATGATCTATTGTCAGAGAAATGTCCTTGTAGTAGATTATGGAAACAAATATGGAATCAACACCTTATACCCAAGATTAACTTCTTTTGGTAGACAACTTCCCACAATAGAACCCTCACCTAGGATAATTTAAGAAATAGAGGATTCCAGATCCCTAATAGATGCACTTTATGCAAAATGGATGAGAAAGCTATGCCTCATTTATTATTACATTACCCCTTCTCTCTTGAGGTTTGGGCCTATGCCCTGCAAAATTTGGGTATTTGTTGGTCTATGAACAACAATGTCAAAAGTCTTATGGAAAATTGGATCTACCCTTTTACCCACCCCCTAACTAGAGAGCTTTGGAGACAAGTCCCCCCAACTTATGTTGGAGCATTTGGAAGGAAAGGAATAATAGGATATTCCCTAATGAAGAAAATAGTCCCATTGTGGTCTTTGGTTCTTGCTCTAGGCTTCTAATTGACAACATTTCTTTGTGTGTTTAGAAAACCTCAGGTAGGACCCCTAATGAAATGGAGATAATTGTTGCCCGTAAATGGGGCCTACAGCTAGACCAAAACTCCTTTATAACTCTAAACATATGGCAAGATAGAACACCAAATGGAGGCCTCCACTATTGGGTTTGTCTAAACTTAACTTTAATAGAGCTACAAAACGAAACCCAAGACTAGCCAGTATGTGGAGCATAATAAGAAATTTTAAGGGTAAGTTTATTGCCAATTTTGCTGGGGGTATTGGGGAAAATATTCTATGACAACCAAAGCAATGGATATGTTTGGAGGAATCAAAATTGCATTATTCTTAGGGATTAAAAGATTGTAGGTGGAAAGTGACTTTAAAACTATAATTAATGTTGTCAAAGGGAAAGGTATGATTGTATGGACTTGTGTTGATATTATATTGGATATACAGAATATCCTTTTACACATGGAAAGCACAAACATTTCTCATATTTTTAGAGAAGGTAATAAGGTGGCATACACCATGGCCAACTTAGGGATATCCTTGGATTCAACTAGATGTTGGAGAGATTGTTCATCTTGGCCAACAAAAGTCAAAGGTTTAATCTTTGAAGAGAAAAATATAAGCATCCAAAATGGGGAAAGCCTAATTTTTTTTTCTAAATATTATTATTTTATTTACTCTTGTCATATCCCTTCTGAAAGGTAGGTTGGAGTGGGATTGGATTATAGAAAAGGATTTGTATATGTGGACCTTCAGAACCACTACTAATCAAAAAAGTGAGCTAACGGGGGTCAATATTTTAATTAAGTGGATGAAAACGTGCAACTTGAGGGCCACTCTCAGCCTGCGTGAGGCTCCCTTTACTAATCTTAACGAGATCATCATTAGTTCTAGTTGGTAATGAAAAAAAGGGAAGCTCATGTTTCAAGACCTATGATGACTAAATGCAATTTAAATTTTGTGTGTTTGGTCATTATTGTCAACCCCCTCACACACTATCCTTCAATCATTTTAAAATATGCTGCTACACTAATGGGTATTTGGCTAAGACTGGTATGCAAGGAATTGTCATCACATTTATTCATGACAACAAAAATGTCACTTCATTATGGATATCTAGAGGAGGCTTGTGGATTTCCCTTTTCTTTGATTTGATCTGCCAGTTTATTCCTGACCCTTCACAACTCTTTGACTATTTCAATTTCATTCATCACTATAGTGACCACCATAGCCAAGTGATCCAGTTCAACCTAGTTTTGAAAATGGGAGGTGAAAGAGTTTGCATAGAGCTTGGCTCCTATGAAGAACTTCAAAGAAATTTCTTGCTTTGGCACATCTGTGTGGAGGAAGGTTTGACGCCTTTGAAGGAGTGCCTAAACACCATGATGTGAATCTCTCTATTCAGTTTGCTAACGACTGGAGCAATAGGAAGGTTAAACTTGGAGGTATTTCCTTCAAGGTTAGTGAAGACATCATACAAAAGTGACTGGCCTTTCTTGTAGTAGTCAAAACTCGAGAAACACACCAAAGTGCAAGATATCGACAATATGAACCAATTTTTAAAGAACAACGAGAAGCCCACCAAGTTGCATGCAGGGTATGACTGCAACAAGCCACCAACACCGTGGGACCAGGTTTATTTGGTGATTATGAAGTATTTAACACTTGAGGGTAGGTTTAAATGCTTTTATTTTTGTACCATATGTCATTGCTCAAATATTTCAAACACCATTTGCTCATCAGTTTCCCCTTTTTCATTATATCTTCCCTCAAGCTATTTGTGAAAGAGGTTGTGGAGATTTCTGCAAAGAACCTTGAGAAACCCCTATCCCACTTCATCAAGGGCTTACCTTGGGATTGTACCATTTTCACCTAACACTTTGCCCTCCAAACCAATCTGAGCATGCCTTGTGGATGATACTCTTATGCAATTAATCTAATTTTCCAAAAAATAAATCCTAATAGTCGATATTTGAAATAAATGAAATTCAAATAATAAAATGCCAACTCCGACATATTAAAAATTGGAGCTAAAATAGGGGGACAAAGTCGCCTAGGGCACCATTGTCCCAACCCTATTTTGTGGGGTGTAAAGGTCAAGAGCAAAATATTAAATGTTTTCCTTGGTTTTGAACGTATGATTTCTTGATAAATTTTCAAATGCATACATAATTTAGGAAATTAGGTGTACAATTAGGTCCATGCACATATGAGGGAGAAAAATCTAGTGTGAAATTGTCATAGGTGACAATTTACGATACTATAATGTTTTGCCCCCACTTTAGTGAGAGTATGAACTTACACTCAGACTCACACTAAAGTAGAAAATGTTAGTAGTAAGTTATTATGCTTAATTAATTACATCACATTGATTAATTAATTAAGTCACTTATTCCTCTTTATTACTTAAGCTTAAACTTAGGCACATTAATTAATTATTAATTATTAAGTGTGCACTAGGGTTTCATTTAGGGTTTCCCTTTAGGGTTTCTTGATCTCCTTCATAAGGATTGATCACATTGTAATAATTGATTCTCTTAATGCATTTTCACAGAGAGGTTTTCTGAGAACATTGCTTTTTCGTTCTTCATATCTTTTGCATGTGACAGGTATCGATCTTGCATGCAGGTGATCTTGGTGATTCTAACATGGTATCAGAGCTCCAGACCTGCAGCTGCTTGTTCGTGATCTGAAGATATGGCCTCTTCGTGAGATTCAAATGCAAGGGTTTCCACAGGGATATTTTCTGCAAGATCTGGGGGTAGCCTAAATTTCTGGGCATTTTGGGACAAAACGGACCTCACCATTGAGTCCGCAGCGCCCAAAAAACCCCATTTTCACATAAAATTTGTCCATTTTGGGGCAAGTTGGTCGAGGAGGCAAAAAAAATTTGTCTGAGGGGCCGTACGGCCTCCCCAGCACGCAGATCGAGGCTCGAAAACAAAAAAAAAATCAAAAAACGAGGTTTTTGGGGATTCGGGCCGGCGCCTGCAGTATAAAAGATTTCCGCCGCCGGCGGCCACCTGCCACCCGCCACCTGGCTCTCCCTTCCTCGCTACGTCGGACTTCTTCCAGCCCCGAGGGCTTACGGAGACGCTCTTAGCCCAGCCTCGGTCCTATGGAGGACCAACGGCCCCCGCCCAGCCCGGGAATCTTCGGGATCCAAGAATATTCCCGTACTGCACGAATATTCCGACAGGATGAGGTATATACCGCGGCCGGATTTTTTTTGCAGGGGGACTGTTTTTTTTGGCGGCGACGGCCAGACGGCCGTCAAATTTATGCTCGTGAACTGATGACGTCAGCATGACGTCAACGTACGGCCGGCCCTCTTTGCCCCCTCCTAGCCCTAATTTGCCCTAAAGAAGCAGTTTTTTTCTTTTGGCCATAACTTGGGCATACGGTATCAAAATCGGGCAAACGAGATATCGCCGGAAAGCTGATTCCGAGCTCTTTCCAGTAGTGCTGTTTATTTTTCAGTATTTTACTGTTTTCCTGCATTTATTACTGTTTGAAGTCAGATGTTGTTTTTGGACTTCCGAGCTCATAACTTTTTGCCACGATCTCCGTTTTTCGCCTCGTTTGAAGCGTCGGAAAGGTATTAAGGAGCTCTATATTGCTGTCCATGCACTTTTTCTGTATCTGTCCCAGGTTTATCAGTTAGTCCAGATTTGGCCCGATGGGTTGTTTGGCGATTACTTGGATGTTTTGGCAGTTGGGAGAGTGCATCTTGCATCTTTGCACTTCGTTTACAGTAATATATCATTTAATAATCACTTGCTGCATCATAGATTCCAGAGTTGTTCCAGTTTGGAGTTTTCCAGTGTTCGTGGCATCGGGTTTTCTGTTGCTTTAATCATGATTCCTTGAGTCAATCAGTGACTCTCATCCGGTTTCAGTAGTATACAGAAGAATATTTCCTTGCTTGCCTATATCAAGTTCCAGTGTTACTCTACAGAGTTCTTCCAGTGCTTCTTTGCAGCATGTAATCTCATTGTAGGGGGGGTTTTGTCCCACTGGGTTTTTCCTTCTCTACTCCTTTTTTGTGTTGTATTGGGTTTCTTGCACATCACTTTGTGCCATATTTTGTACTCGCACTGTATTATAAAGTGCCATGGGGGGTTGTGTAGTGCCTTTGTTTTGCCATCACACCTTTGTCCGGTGAGTGTCCCTCCACGACAACAGTGAATCCAGATGATTCCAGTCTCATGTATGTGTGCTTTATTTTGCACACCACTTTTTCAGTTGCAGGTGCTTTCTTGTGCACTTTCAGATGTTCTTGGTTCCTTTTCTTGCACTCCTTTCTTGCATTGTAAATGGGTACCTGATCAGGCCTCGTTGCCGGGACCCATCTTTGCTTTCATGCATCTTATTCTAGTGTTTTAGCTTCTTCCTAAGTTCATCTTAAGGGGGGGTGTTAGAGTAATAAGTTATTATGCTTAATTAATTACATCACATTGATTAATTAATTAAGTCACTTATTCCTCTTTATTACTTAAGCTAAACTTAGGCACATTTATTAATTATTAATTATTAAGTGTGCACACTAGGGTTTCATTTAGGGTTTCCTTTAGGGTTTCTTGATCTCCTTCATAAGGATTGATCACTTTGTAATAATTGATTCTCTTAATGCATTTTCACAGAGGTTTTCTGAGAACATTGCTTTTTCGTTCTTCATATCTTTTGCATGTGACAGGTATCGATCTTGCATGCAGGTGATCTTGGTGATTCTAATGTAAAATATGTCAAGAGGGGTTCAATTATCCAAATGTTGAAAATATGGGATGGAAATGAATCTAGGGGGAGTGCACAAGCCCCTAGGATTCAAGATCCCATGGCAAACCAACATAAGGGAAAAGGAACACACATGTATGTAATACAACATGACTAAACAAAACATACATGGCAAGAACACAACACAATACACTACACAATGCATAACACAATACACACATAATATAACATGATACAAAAATAAGAAAACATATACAAACCCAAACAAAAACATAAGGTTAGTACTAAAAAGATTTGAGTCGATAAGTCAAAGAGACCTCAATCTTAAATTTGTCTCAAATGCCAAACATGTCATATCTCAAATGTATGTTAGTCAAGATGATGCTCTCATAAGGATGTAATATCACTCATGAGCTACATGGATCTACTAGCTAGCAAGTTGTGTTGTGCTAGGTGTCCATGCAATATGGTGGGATCTATAATGCTAGCAAGTTGTGTTATGCTAGGTGTCTATGCAATATGATGGGATCTATAAGGCTAGCAAGTTGTGTTATGCTAGGTGTCCATGCAATATGATGCGATCTATAAGGCTAGCAAGCTATGTTATGCTAAGACACTCATGAAACACATGGCTTCATTGGCAAGCACACTATATTATGCTAGGTGGCCATGTTAAAAAGGGGTGCTCAATTTTATGAACCAACAAGATGCATTATGCCAAATTCATGGACTATCTTACAAAATCTCGCTTCAGGGAGTGCATAAAGCTTAACATCACAGGGCACAAACAAAACTCACCTCAGGGGGTGCATAAAATTTTAACGTCTAACGGGATAAAAAAACTCACCTCATGGGATGCATAAAATTTTAACATCCAAGGGGATAAACAAAGCTCGCCTCAAGGGGTGCATAAAAATTTAATGTCCAAGGAGATGAATGAAACAAAGTCACACCTTGGGGGCTGTTATCAACAATGTACCGTAAAAGGTGTCTTACCAATATCATAGGGGCATTGCTCAATACATGAAAGGTCACCCCTTAGAGAATTCACACATGACATCACCACTAAGAGAGGACAAATCATGAAATGAAGGATCACACTTTAGGGCATACTAGCCATAGTATTACCAACAAAAGGAACATAACATGCCATGAAAAGTCACACTTTTAGGGGATATCCAGCTTGATATGACCACAAACGAGACACCAACATAGATTGAGAGGCCACACTTTTAACTAACAAGGTCACACTTTCTAGGAGATGTACAATATCATCACTAAAAAGGGACCATTTCTTATGCAAACAATGTGAGGGGGACCATATGCCCCGCCTTAAAATGTTAGTGTACTTGATATATTAATATTTTTTAAGGAGATTAGAAGGGATCCCTTGTGTCAAGGAATGCACCAACAAAAGGCTACCTAACCCTTGCCCCCCAAGTGTAGGGACAAAGATGAGCCAAAACAAACATGTTGCTCCTTGGAAAATGAATTATGTTTCCATAAAACCAAGTTTATACCCACATGTATGGTAATGAGCATTATGTGATACTGCAACTACCACATGGCAAGGAGCAACAATGAATGTATTTTAATCTATTATCCTATCAAATTTATTATTGTAATGGTCTAACTCTTCCAATTTATTCTTCAAAACACGACATTCATCAATAATATGTCCAAATGTTCTATGATATGCATAATAGGATGTGTTTTTATTCTTCCATTTAGTGTCTCTTCTTTCATGTATAGGTGGTAATGTAATGAACCCCAATTGTAAAAGTGTGTCTAAATTATGCTCTATCTCAAAAGGATGTGTAATGGGTAACAAACCTTTTCTAATAGGACCATGAATCTTGCATGGTTTAGATGATGGAGAAAATTTTTGATATAATGATGGAGGACCTTGGTAACCTATGCCTTTAGTATCTTCAAATGGTATTTGTTCCAAAAGGGAATGTATCCATGCTTGTTCTTTGTATCACATCCTTGTTTTGTCAAAATCCTAAAGCCTTGGCCATAACATTGTTCCAAGCTAACCGGTGTGTTAGTAACTTTATTTTCCTAGAATGGAGGATCACTAGGTGGTATAACCTCATTGCGATTGTTATGAACATAGGTTCTTCCATGTTTCTAGGTTGTGGTATAACTTGTAAATCACTTTCCCTATGTGATGTGTAAAACATTTCTAGTGGTGGTATGGTAGGTGTTGTTGATTGTTGATATGGGTGAGTAGGTCACTTTGTTGAAGGATAAAGGACAACATTGTTCTCAAGGTTAGGCAAGGTATTATTTATTAATTCATTCATGACTTCCTCCTCTTACCTCAAGATATATTTATTGAGGGGATATACATTGGGAGATGAAGGAATATGATTTTCATTATCTGAATTAGGATCATTTCCAAACACACAACATGAAACATCAACCAAGGATTTCAAAGAAGTTAACATTTTACCAAAACATTTAGCCATTATAACAATATGATGTATGCAATAAAGTTTAGATTATTATATATATCACAGTGTTTTGAAAACTAAAAGCAAATTTGGATAGAAGATCCTGAGAGGGTTTTGTCACAAAATTTTGAGCAAGAAAAAATTGGACACGGTTGCCAAGGACTCCCTTGTCTAGCAAAGCTTTCAGCTAAATTCAAAGGTTGAATTTGTGTAATAGTATTTAATGTTTCTTTTATGTGATTTTTAGGTGTGATAGTGAATATTTTTCTAGAATTTGTCCAATTTATGATTATGCAATGAAAAATGCAAGTGTGCAAACAATTTTCAAAATTCTCAAACAATAAAATGGAGTTCCAAATGTAATTTCCAAATCTGAAATGTAGCAATTGATTGATCCTAATATGCAAATTTTGAAAAATGATGTTCTTTTTATCTTTACAAAACAATGCAATTTTCACCTTTTTGACTATATGCAAAATGCCTAAATGAACACTTTTTCAAATTTTATTTTAGACCTAAAATTACCTAATGCAAATTTGTAAATGCACCTAAGATGTAGATATGACCTATGATGATTGAAATTAACCCTATTTCAACCTATAATGCAATATGATATGTACATTTTTTTATTTTTTTAATGCTTTTTTTATGCAATAATGAATAATATAAAGCAATGCAATGCTAATCTTATATCTAAGATGATATGCTTCAAATTTTAGAAGGCTTATAATGTTAACGTGTCAGGTTCACCAAAATGATATGTAATTAAGATTTCACAACTTTCCAAACATGGATCATTGGGGTTTAGATTGGCCAAGGGCATAAGATTAACTTACAACGTGTAAGGTGAGTTATCAACCCCTAGGATCTAAACTTGGATGTTTTAGAATAGAATTTGTATGAAATGCAATGATGCAACTAGCTAACAATGACAATGCACTACTATAATGTGAAAACAACAAATTTAGAAGCTGACAGAAAAATTTGATTATCAAAATAGACAGAGCAAACTATTGTGCACCTATGATTTGAATTTTGACTTGAGTTGATTGGACAAATTTGCCCAAGGCACCTATGTATGAGTAGTTGAATTTGCAATCTTTTTTCATAGTCCTCAAGTGTTTGATCAGAGGTTTCTTCCTTCCAAATATCACTGTTGAATCTTCGTCGGATGTTGAGATAATAGAGTTTTTGTATCTTGTCAAGTTGTAGGGTTTGAATGCAACAATGAAAAATTGGTCTCCAATCTTCCTTCAATCTTCTTCAAATCTATAATCTACACATTCAAAGAGAGAGGAAGAGTTTTTCCATATAAGGGCTTGCCTCGGTCGAACCTCATGCTTGTGTTTCCAACTCCACAGTGGATAAATTGATGAAATAGAGCTTATCCTTTAAATGAAAAATGAATGATGAATCAACAATTGGATGCAACTCACCACTCAAATCCAATTTCCTTGAAGGACTAAAGTCGTGCACATCTCCTCAAGGCTTGATTGCAAATTGGCTTGAATTTCTTTCAAGACCAACAAGTGTTAGTCCTCACAAATAAATGTATGCATAAACATGAACAAACTCACATAAAACTTGACATGATGATTTGACAATGAAATGCTACAATATTTTTGCTCTTGAATACTCGTGGCTTGATAATAATTACTTGATAGTGCTCTTGATTTCCAATTCTTGTTATAATTGTTGGCTAGTTTTCAAATGATGCAATGACTAGGTATTTATATACAATTAATCTAATTTCTCAAAAATTAAATCATGATAGTTGACATTTAAAATTTGAAATTCAAATAATAAAATGTCAACTTTGACATATTAAAAATTGGAGCCAAAATAGGGGGACAAAATCGTCTAGGGCGCCATTGTCCCAACCCTATTTTGTGGGGTGTAAAGTGTCGGGAGAAAAATATTAAATGTTTGCCTTGGTTTTGTACATGTGATTTCTTGATAAATGTTCAAATGGGCCACAAAATACATAATTTAGGAAATTAGGTGTACAATTAGGTCCATGCACATAGGAGGGAGCAAAATCTAGTGTGAAATTGTCATAGGTGACAATTTACGATGCTACATCTCCCCTATGTCCAATAAGTCTTCCCATGTCTTCCTTGATCGTCATAAACTTCAAATTCTCTAGCACTAAAATTAACTATGATAGTGTGTTAGTTTGATTCAAGTTCATAAACACTAATAAGTAATTACATGGATCCAATTTTACTCAAACATGGATAATATCTCCAAATACTCCTCTTGAATGTTCTACCAAGACTATAATAATTGATTATGAAAGGTGATAAATTATGGTGACATCTTCTACAACTAATTGGTGAAGCAAAAATACAAGAAAACTATCTAAATGAATGTTGGTGATGTGAGATTGCTTTGCTTCCCCAAGGATGATCTTGCATCACTAAGACAAGGCAAGAGTTAACATAGGTGGGAATTAAATTCTTTGAAAACAATCATCTATATTGATTAATTATAATACATTCAAAAAAATCTTTTAAATTATTGCACCCTTAAGAAATTCTTAAAAATTAGTAACATCACCTAAAGGTGTTATTGAATGGATGATAGACACATATAGAGATAGCCTTGCTAGTCAAGCATTACATGAAATAAATCTACTAAAAAATATCAATATGCATAACTCAGTTGACAAGATTATTTGTATATATGCATATCAACCATTTAATAACACCTTTAGATATCATTACTAATACGAAATGAATTTTACCAAAAAAACATAAATATGCAACACTTAATTGACAAAACTATTTATATATGTGCCTATCAACCATTTAATAATGTCTGTAGATGTCGTTACTAATATAAAATGACTTTATATAAAAATATAAATATGTAAGACTTAATGAACAAAACTATTTATATATATGCCTATCAACCATTTAAAAATACCTTTAGATGTTACTAGTAATATAAGCAGTGCCTAATTTGATTGTGTATGTTGCTTGAATGTTATACAAGTTACAAAGTTAGTTGTGTTATGCAATGGAAAAGATAAATATTCAATAAGTTACAAATTGAGTTACAAGAGGTGCAAATATGCTTTTGGGGGGTATGAACTCCATTATGGTGGGGTTTGCCACACCTTTATTTTTATTTTTATTTTTTTAATTTTGTTGAGATGATAAACATCATAAATCATATAATAACCTATAGGTATCAAGAGCTCAAATCATGGGTGCATGAATAATCAAATTATTTTGGCTTAATGTTAAGGACTAAGGGATATTCATTTTTCCAAAATTGCTCAGGGCACAATCCCAACCTCACTCCTTTTAGTATTAAGGGGACTTTACTTATTAGGACTTAATCCCTAATAAATTGGTTCAAATAAACCATTTAACTTCACCAACATACCAAAAACCCTTTGACTATCATGCCCCTATTGATTAAGGGAAGCCCAAAACTATTTGGTGTGTTCCTATTTGGGGAAGTAAAGATTAATTTATTTCATTGGAGTCAAAATAAATTTGGCAATAGATGAAGGGGGTATTTCTAGTGAAGAGGGTGGTGACCCACAAAAAAAAATGGCTAGGGCCATCAAATTTAATGCCAAAACACAACATATAAAACCTAATGGAACATGCAACCAAACAAGGACTTCCTCCACTTTGAAACTACATCATGATATCAAAATGTGACAACAATCCAATCACATTTAGTTATATAACCACATCTTATTAAAGATCATTTACAATAAACATGACCAAAATATAAAAAAGATATATATTTTAACAATTTACATATAATCATTAAAAAATATATTAATATGAGCATGACAATGCTCAAACATCAAACAAAGATTGTCCTTCAAGCATATGTCAACTAGCTATAAATCATACTTTAACCCAAGTAATAATACAAGACTAGGACAAGGAAAGAGTTAACATAGGTGGGGCATTAAATTATTTGAAAATGATCATCTATGTTGATTAATTACAATACATTCATTTTTTATTTTTTTAAATAATTGCACCCAAGATATTCTTAAAAATAGTAACCATCACCTAAACATGCTATTAAATGGTTGATAGCCACACATAAAGATAATCTTGCCAATCAAGCATTGCACAAAATAACTTTACTAAAAAACATAAATATGCATACCTCACTTGACAAAATTATTTGTATAGATACCCATCAACCATTTAATAACACCTTCAAATGTCGTTACTAATAAAAAATGACTCTTACCATAAATCATAAACACACAACACTTAATTGACAAAACTATTTATATATATACCCATCAACCATTTAATAATGCCTTTAGATGTTGTTACTAATATGAAATCTTTATAGAAAAACATAAATATGCAACACTTAATCAACAAAGCTATTTATAAATATGCCTATCAACCATTTAATGACACCTTTAGAAGATGTTACAGGTAATACACGTGATGCTTAATTCAACAATGTATGTTACTTGAATGCTATACAAGTTGCAAAGTTAATGGCATTACACAATGAAAAAGATAAATATTCAATAAGTTACATATTGAATTACAAGAGGTATAAATATGTTTTTTTCAAGATGTGAACTCAATTATAATGGGATTTGCCAAAGTCTTGAGACATGGTCCCATCCTCATTCATTTTGATATTGTAGAAACTTGATTCATAATAAACTCTTTCAAATGAACCCTTTAACTTCACCAACATAACAAAATTCTTTTGACTATAAACACCCCTATTGACCTAGGGGGTGCCTAAAAGCTATTTGGGTATGCTCCTATTTGGGGAAGTAAGGATATACTTTGTTTCATTGTAGGTGGTCAGAAGGAATATGGTAATGGATAGAAGGGGATATTTCCAGACGAGAGGGTGGGGACCCACAAAAGAAAATGGGCAGGGCCATCAAATTTAACGCCTGGGCCCCACCAACCTTTAACCGAAGTAGTAGTGAAATTCATTAAAAAAGCCATACAAAAAGCTGAAAAAACTATAGGCCATAAATCCCCTTCGTGGGGCCCCCCTCTCACGGGCCACGAGGAATCGTTTTGAAATAGATCCCTCGGGGACAGGAGTGACCGATCCAGCCGGTGGAATGACAAAGGAAGTGAAGCATCCGCGTTGACTGATGAAAATACCCGTTCCCGTCAACCGGTCGTCTTTGTTGTCGGTTCTCCACTGAGATAATGTTTGACTGTGCGTGGAATGAAAGCATGGCATCATCATGGGCATTCCCATCGGCATACATACATGAAAAGACAAAGGGAAAGGAGGGCGTCTAAAAGACGGGCAGAATTTTGCTTTTCAGACCCTTGAAGCGTGCAGTGCATCATTATTATTTTTAATATTTGTTGGGCTCTGAATCTATTATACTTCCTTCGCCAGAATCTGCAACGAGGAGCTTCAGGTGCCCTACAAATTACGGGTAAGTAACTGAAACCCTAGGTTTGTTTTTAAATTCTCTGGCTTTGCTCGGTCCTTGCTCCTTATAGTTCAAGGATACAATGCAAGGGTTTCTAGGGTTGGTTGTTCAGGGTGGCTGCAAAATCTTCTGGTTTTTGGTCTAGGGTTCGTCTTGTTGCGTGGGTTTGGGTTAATCAGCAAGGCTGGGATATTTGTTTTTTATGTTTATTTTTAGGCTTTGGCTTTTTGATTGTTTTTGGGTGTTTTTGTCCTTCATTTTGACCTGTTGAGGGTCAAAGGCTCAAGGCTCAGGTGCAAGGCCTTATTTGCTAGCCGCCCAAGCTCGAAACTCGGGGATCCGATTACCTAGTGTAGACATAGCAGTCCTGCCAAGGGTAAGAGCTCAATAGTCTGCAGGAAAAGTGGGTTTGCTTTACTGGGCGTTGGGTCGGAAGTTTAGAGGACCAATAATGAATGTGATAGGGAAGGCCGGAGCTTGGAGAAGGAGAGAAGTCTGTAGCGCGTTGCTTCTGTGTTGTCTGGGTTCGGTCATTGTTGGGACAGTGTGGTCGCTGTCTGCTGATGGCAAGGCACTGATTGAGTTCAAGAAGTCCGTCGCAAGGGACCCATTTGGAGTTTTCTTGAATTGGAATGAGAATGATGATAATCCTTGCTTGTGGAATGGGGTGAGTTGTGATTCAAGTTCCGGACGTGTTGTTGGGCTTAGCATCAGGGGACAGTCTGGCTGTGCATCGGTTGGGTTTGGGAGCGGTAATAGTTCTGTGTTTGCACCGTGTTTGCTGTTTCGGGCAATGGCGACATCTGCAGCTGATCTGTCACAAGGTTGTTATGTTCGGGAGTTTGTTCCGGAGTCATATTCTGTGGGAAATTTTTCATTTGGTAATGGAGTTTGCCTCCGGAATGGTACTGTGGTGGTGAATTCTTTGGATGGATACAGTGGTCAGGACCGCATTGCTTGCAAGCTTACTGGTATTCTGTCACGTTTCATTGGGAACCTTACAGAATTGCGGGTTTTGTCTTTGCCTTACAATGCCTTTTCTGGAGATATTCCTAAAGAGATTGGGGAATTGAATTTTTTGGAAATACTTGACCTTCAAGGGAACAACTTCACTGGCATACTGCCACCAGAGTTGGGAAAATTGAGATTCCTTCGTGTTCTGAATCTTGGTTACAATATGCTTGTTCACGGTGTGCCAGAGGAGCTTTCTGAATGCAGCAAACTAGAAACTCTGGATTTGACTGGCAATTCATTGAATGGTTCTATCCCTAAATTTATTGGAAACTTGCCTAAACTTAAAGTGCTCTCTTTGTCTTTCAATCAATTCACTGGGTCAATTCCAACAGAGCTAGCAGACAGCTGTATGTTCCTGGAGTACCTCCATCTTTCAGGAAATTTGTTGACAGATGAGATCCCTGTACAATTGGGGAATTGCAGCCAGTTGAGGTCTCTGTTATTGTTCTCAAATTTTCTAGAGGGAAGCATTCCAGCAGATATTGGTAGGCTTTCCATGCTTCAAATTTTGGATGTTTCAAGAAACAGCTTCAGTGGAATGATTCCGGAGGCACTAGCCAATTGTCAGCAGCTCTCTGTGCTTATCCTTTCAAATTTGCTAAACTATGCCCCAAGGAGCCACACTGATGTGGACCCATCAAGTGAATTTTCTTTTAGTGATAATGATGAGTATAATTACTTTCAAGGGGAAGTTCCAGCCAGTATTTTCAGGCTTCCACAGCTTCAGATTCTATGGGCTCCAAGAACAACATTAAATGGTCCCTTGCCTGAAAATTGGGGTGAATGTAACAACTTGCAAATCCTCAACTTAGGTCAAAACTTCCTCACAGGTAATGTTCCTGCAGGTTTGGGGCAATGCAAGAAATTACTTTTCCTTGATTTGAGCTCTAGTCGTCTTACAGGTGAGATTCCCCCAGAACTTCCTGTTTCCTGCATGGTTTATTTCAATGTCAGCGGAAACAAGTTAACAGGGGTTTTGCCAACTTTCCCGAACAAGGATTGTCCTAAACAGCCTCAATTTCCAATCAAACAATATCAAGAAGTGCTATCAAATGTTTCACAGTTTCAATTGGACCCTCTATCTGTGTATTCTGCTCTTTTTCATTGTGGCGCATGTGCCAGCAGCTCCCTTCCTTATCTCATATCTGAGGGCTTCCCAGTGCTCCATGATTTAAGTATGAACAATTTAACAGGCATCATTCCTCTCTCTCTGATGGGTGACCAACTAATGGAAGAACAGCCTTCCTATGGGCTTCTTTTGAACAACAACCAGTTTGCAGGGAACATTTCCAAATCATTTTTCACTTCGTGCTCAAAGTTAACAGCCTTTGCACTGAACATGAGTGTTAACCAAATTTTTGGTGAAATTCCTCCACAGTTGTTTTTAGATTGCAAATCTTTAAAACAATTAGAGGCATCAGTCAATAAGATTACTGGACCAATACCACCAACGCTTGGGAACTTGGAGTCTCTGATATATCTTGACTTGAACAAGAATGGTTTGCAGGGGAACATGCCCAGTCAGTTTGGACAGTTGAAGGATTTGCAATATCTTCGGCTGGCAGACAACAATCTCACAGGAGCAATCCCAGGAGAGATAGGTAAAATATCTTCGATAATTGTAATAGAACTTTCATCAAATGCTTTAAGAGGAGAAATTCCGGCAGATTTAACAAAGTTGAAACAGTTAAGGAGTCTTCTTCTTGACAGGAATAATCTCTCGGGGTCGGTTCCTGGTGGTTTTGCAGATCTAACAGCTTTAACTGTATTCAATGTGTCATTTAACAGATTATCTGGCCCAATACCACAGATTGGGAACAAAATGAGTTGTGATAGCTTTGCAGGAAATCATTTTGTACCACCGTGTCACACCTTGTCATCACAACAGCGTGATTCATCTACTGTACCTCTCACATATACAGTCCCTCCATCAGGAAGCCCAGAAAAAAGTCATGACCAGTTCAATTCTATTGAGATTGCAGCCATCACTTCAGGTTCTGTTATAGTTTTTGTTCTTCTGGTTCTTGTTATTCTGTTCCAGTATACAAGGTGGCGGATACCTCGTACCCCTGGTTATCGATCTGGCAGAAAGGAGGTTATCACATTCACACCTATAGGTGTTCAACTAACCTATGAAAGTGTAGTTAGAGCTACAGGAAATTTTAGTGCAGCAAACTTTATTGGCAATGGTGGTTTTGGGGCAACATATAAGGCTGAGCTTGTCCAAGGATTATTAGTGGCAGTTAAAAGGCTTTCCATAGGCCGTTTCCAAGGCACACAACAGTTTGATGCAGAAATTAGAACTCTTGGACGAGTACGCCATCCGAACCTTGTTACATTAATAGGCTACCATGCCAGTGAGTCAGAAATGTTTCTTGTGTATAATTATTTGCCTGGAGGTAACTTAGAGAAATTTCTTAATGAGAGATCTAAAAGAAGGGCAGATTGGTCTATGCTTCACAAAATTGCTTTGGACATTGCTAAGGCTCTTACTTATCTACATGATGAATGTGTTCCGCGTGTGTTGCATCGGGATATCAAACCCAGCAATATTTTGCTTGACAACAATTTTACTGCCTATCTTTCCGACTTTGGTCTTGCGAGGCTTCTAGGGACCTCAGAAACTCATGCAACAACTGATGTAGCAGGCACATTTGGGTATGTTGCTCCAGAATATGCGATGACTTGTCGTGTCTCAGATAAAGCCGATGTGTATAGCTATGGGGTTGTGCTTCTGGAGTTGCTATCTGATAAGAAAGCGCTGGATCCATCATTTTCTAGCTATGGTAATGGATTCAACATTGTTGCTTGGGCATGTATGCTGCTTCGACAAGGACAAGCCAAAGATCTTTTTACTGCAGGATTATGGGATGGAGCGCCTCACGATGATTTAGTAGATACACTGCATCTTGCTGTAATGTGTACTGTGGATTCGCTTTCAGTTAGGCCTACAATGAAGCAAGTTTTGCAGCGACTGAAACAATCACAACCGCCTCCTGTTTGCTAACAAAGCAACACATTTTGTAATTGTAGAGTCAAGGTTACCATTCCAACACCAAGTTCATTTGAAATTATAAATTTTCTCAGATCAGCTTCTGAGTTGTATTTCTTAGGGAATGGACAGAAAGTCCTTGTACAAATATTAAAACCCTCATTTTCCACCATTTGCATTGTAGTATTTTTTTCCACATTAACTGATCGTTGATTCTGAACTGAGTCTGCTGAAGAATGTGGAGGAATTCTCTCTTCTATTCTGTCAGAATGTGTCGGAAGGTTTTTATTGACAAATTACAGGTTCTCTGAACAAATAAAAATGCCTCGTCCTTGTAGAGGCACAGTTTTGGATTAGTTGGCATTCATTCTTGCCTTGTCAGTCAACAAATGTAGATTTCATTGGCCGATACTTTCTATGTAAAGGCAAAGTTTTGAATTGGGCAGTCCATATAAAAGAATGTGTTGTTTTATGAACTGTAAACAATCCCATTCCTTCATTTAAATTGCTAATCTAAAGTTTACATTTGGCTATATACTCTCTTTTCAAGAGTGCAAACAAGACTGGCTCTTGTTTGTCTGCTGTATATCTTGTCAATCACTTAATTGTATAGCTAGTTCCATTGAGAGTGGCTATGATATTCATTTGCCAAAGTAGTGGTTTATTTTATTTTAGCTCAAGTCAAACTGTACTTTGTATATGCATCAATCAGAAAAGGTTTCGATTTTGTCAAAACGTCGACAGGACTGAGCTTATTTTATGGTCAGCTTGAGGGAGTTGAATATGATTTGGGTCATTTATTTCCTTTACTGAGGTGAGGGGCATTTGATCCTTATGCATTTTCATGCCTTCCCTTTAATTTGTTTTGCTTAAATTTTCAGGCACAAACATCTTGCATTTTGTATATTTGATCCTTTCCACTTTGGTTACTAAGAAGATTCAAATAGAGCAAGACAGCTAGATCAAGATTAAGGTCCCTTTTAAACCATCTCATTTAATAGTGATTCTTTTAGTGGCAGAGCAGTTTAATTCTGTTCTTATGATAATTTCATATCAGAAAAGTAAGTAAAAGCCGTTTGAATATTCTCTTGACCAATTTTTTCTTTTTTTGCCTCTGGCCTATTATGTTAATCCTTCTTATTATCTTTTTGTTTTCTGTGCCAGTTTGTTATCCTCCTTGGGAATGGCACAAAGAGAAAGGACACTAAGCCACTATTAGCTGTGGGAGTATAAAGAGAAATTACAGGCAGATGAGTGGCAGTATGCCAGAGGATATGTTTTGCATGCCTTTGATTGTAAGCTGCTTTAATATTAACGAAATATCAACAGCTGCTTAATATTATTTGCGAAACATATTTACACGCCTTTGATTGCAAGCTGCTTTAATATTTAACGGCATATCAACATCTGCTTAATGATTAATGAAAATTTATAAATTTATATTGAAGTTGACAAAAAAGCTTTTCAGGTAGTTTTACAGTGCTGCTGGTTTACACTATTTTCCAATTCCAAAGGATTAGGATTGGCCGAGCTAAACTCGAGAGGTAAGACTTATGATTCAGTAAATTATTTGTTACATAGTGATGAGAAATGTTGATTCTTTGAAAGATGCTACTCACTAATTTTGGTCATGTCATTAGAGGAATACATTTGTAGGGACAATATTGTAAGCTCTGGAAAAGTCAAATTAGACTAATAAGTGCTAGTCCATTTGTTGAACTCTGATTCTTTGCACTTGGTGTTGATCTGATCATGGAAATTGTAGCCAGCTAGCAGGGTGTTTTTAGTTATCGTGCTTGTATCTGGAGCAGAATATGCTTATGATTGTGGCTGAATTATTAATTTATCTTCTTTTTTGGTTTGGCTGTCTTCTGCTGGAGTAGAGATGGTACTCATAAGAATTTGAAATTCAGGTTCAGTGTATCTGCAAAGAATTTGCTGAGGTTTTTCCCGAGGAGCTGGGCTTCAAATTAGTTCTTATTATATTTAACATCTTTTGCAGACACATATCAGAAGCTATGGATACAACTTATTGGACAATGGTTGCTGATGTTGTAGTTACTTTCTAAGCTCAAGTATAACTTATATCCAGCCAATCCAATTCGGATGTTCAGGCTTAGATGTCTACCTGGAGGGTGCTTCCAGCTTTTTGAGAGAAGAGGTCATCATGTATCTGCCAAAGAGGTTCCATTTCAGTAGGCAGGCTGGATTTATTTGTACATGGTAGGAGTATGTGGGATAGAGATGCAGTTGAAGGCGGGGGCTTCCACCCTAATTCACAGAACTTGTCAAATTTAATCCTAGATTCTGCAATTTTGAACTGGCCCTCTATATTGAATGCTTCTTGCTGATTGAATTTGTCACATTTGTATCTGTATGGATTTTAAAGTTAGAATATTATATTGTGCATATATTTGATGCTATTCATTTTCTTTTCAAACACTTAATACAGTGGTGAATATTTTCACTAACTTATTTCATTCAAAATAAAAATGAAATTAGGGTTTATTTTTAGGTATGAATTCGGGTCTTCTTTTCATTTTCACTACCTTGATTGTTGTTTATGCTGTTACTGTTTTTCTGTGTTGCTCAATCTGTGTGCCACCATTTCATCCTCAGCTCGATGAGTGAACAGAAGCAACATCTATGGACCTGTGCTGCTCGTTCTGTATGCCATCAGTGATGAATTGAAGAGAGTTTTTGTGTGATTCCAGTGACACATTGAAGGTTCTATGACGTAAAAGCTTGTGCTAGGATTTGGTGGTTTCATTTCATTACTAAACTCATGTAGGGAAGAAGCTGAGCCTGTTCAAGGTGCATGAGGGGATGTGCTGAATCTTGATTTGTTTTCAGCAACTGGTACAGACATTTCAGATGATCGATATCATTTAAGCTTACACAATAAGATAAGCTTACCATATAAGTTTATATCGGATATCTATAAACCTTTATGATATTAAGCTATGAAAAAATGCTCAAAACACAATATCATTATAAGTTTATATTAGCAGAAGTTTGAATATATATACATTATAGAGCCTATCATTGAGATCAACAAATCACTTAGGCCTAGCAAGCTTTTATCAGCCCCTAAAGAATGCATGAAATCATACAAGCTACCTTCAGACAATGCAAACTGATCTACATCAATCTTCCTTGTAGCTGGAGCATCTTGCCAAATTAAAGATGGTACAAACATAAATCTTCCTAAATTTCTTTCACTAGCTCTCCTTCCCCTACTCAAATATCAATACAAAACAAAAATCACATGTATCATGCTTCTGATAGGTTTTACATTTCTGTAATTTGAAGTAGAAAATAATGGGCCAAATATGTTCCCCTCATTATGATTTAACAATGATGTTTTTAGGTAACTATATATTAAG
The DNA here is from genome assembly GCA_007258455.2 of Sequoia sempervirens. Lineage (NCBI taxonomy): Eukaryota > Viridiplantae > Streptophyta > Pinopsida > Cupressales > Cupressaceae > Sequoia > Sequoia sempervirens. Next base: position 664,876,827 of record VDFB02271358.1, read on the forward strand.
CAATTTTTTACATATTTTTTCAAACTGCAAGGGGCGAGGAAAAGTAGCAGTGAAGTAGCGGTGAAAGGAGACGCCAATAGAGGGAGTTTGGGTGATTGAGGCAATGTGTCCAAAAAGGAGCAAACAAGGGGAAATCTGGCATAAGAAAGTAGGTTAGATCAGATCTGGTACCCCCTTTAAGGTACAATGCAATGTTAGTGAAAGGGAGTAGAAAGCCAATTTGGCTCCCCTAGACGAAACCACTAGTAGGGTGGATTCTAACCAAATCCTTACCCATCAAGTTGACAAATGGCACCACCATAATTCTAGTTTAGGCATCACTATTCATATTAGGGCTAGTCTCACTCCATTATTACTTGAAACTGGGGAAGATCTAATTGCCATGGGGTGATTTGTCAGTTTAGGGGTTTTTGGCCTAGCCTCCCTCAGTTGCATTCCTGGATCTTCATTGAATGGGAGTCTCTAATTTCTGGTAAAGTTCATATTTTACCCATGGCCAAGGGGTTTTTTGTTGCCAAGTTTGACAATGCTCAGGATAGAAAATATAATTTTATGTGAATTTTTTTAGGTGGGAGAACAAACATTTGTTGATGATTAAGCCTTGACATTCTGATTTTAACCCTACTTTTGAAATTTTCAATAAGTTCCTGATTTGGGTTTGGCTACTTAATCTTCCCCTCCATTTATGGACTGACCCTCTTTTGGAGGAAGTGGGTGAAGCCTTTGGTGATTTTTTGTTGGTGGATGATGAATCCTCTGACATTTTTCATTCCACCTTTACCCGCATACTGGTTGAAATGGATGTTTCAAAAGGGTTCCCTGTTGAGATTTTACTTAAATTTTCTAAGGGGTCTTGTGTCCAATTTTTGGACTATGAAAGGATTCCCTTCCGTTGTAGAAGATGTTTTAAAACAAGTCATGTTGCTACACAATGTGGATTTGAGAAAAAAACTATGACGGTAACATGGTGGAAAGGTGCCTCTCAACAATATTATATGGTTGAAAAGAAATTTGAACTACATGAGTTTTTCTAAGGTGGTTGCGACAGAATCATAAGGTCTTGAGGTATCCCCTCCGAATGTCTCAAATGGTGGGGCTGTTGATGTTGTACAAGATTATCATGTTGAAACCCCTAAAGAGCGTGAGATTGGGTCTTAGATTGCCATTTTTGGTGATAGCGCTTCGATTATCATTTTAGGTGGCTTTTCTGACAAGCCTTTGCTTGCACGAAGGAAAAATGATGAAAACTCTGAGACAGTGGCTGTAGGCATTCATCTACAAGAAAATTGTGTGCTGACTTGGCTTGATAAGGTAGCGCAAGTGGAGGAAGGCTAGATTACTGTTAAAGTCAAGAAAGCTAAATTCTCTAGGCCTTCTTTTGACATGACTCTCTGTTCCCACAAGAGTAGTTTTAAATGTAAATTTTGATGAGTCTTGTTTGGGAGCTGGTTTTTGGTTGGCTGCAAGTTGTTCTTTTTGCAGCTTTGTTTTTGGTTGTAAAGGGTTCCAGGTCCCTTTAAAACCTGTTTTTTCCTAAATCAAAAATTTCGAAATGTCCTTCAAAATATCATTGGGAGATCTATAGGAATTGGCCTAGAGCAATTATGTTTCAAATATGGTTGGTAAAAATTAGGGGGGTTTCGTGCTAACTTTTTACCTGAAGGCTATGTTTTGGCATGGTTTGAACATCATCAAACACAAAATTATGATCGCACTTACATATGCTAGAAATGAAGGGATGGTTATCAAGTTGGATATCAATGAAGTGCATGATTGGGTGGAATGGGTTTTCCTTTGGCTTATCTTGGAAAAAAATGGTTTGTCTAGGAATTAGTGCACATGGATTTAGAGTTTCAAAGTTTATTAAGACATGGGACTACTTAGTATAGTGTATTGTCTCCTAAGTAGAATCTAATTTAACCTTCATTTAATGAACTATCAAGCTAGAATAACTCAAAATTTATGCAATGGTATTTGCATTTATTTTTAATTATTGATCTTTATTAAACTGAATTTTCGACACACTCAGTTACAAATATTAGTTGGATACTTCAAGCATCTCTCAAATAAATGACCTATACAAGAAAATTGTAGATCTTCAATGTTAATAGTTCATCTAGTAGTTGTGTGAGGTGGAGTACAAGATTATAATGTTGTTACAGTAGTGGTTTAGGAATCAAGTGAATATTGTTTATCTTGTTGATTTTTCATCATACCATGGCTTGAAATATGAAGCGATCAAGCTTGGTGGTTGTTGAGGATTGTATGTTCTGATATATTTTTTGCAAGCACCCTACACCTGATGCAAATCACCCAAATTTTACCCATATATCTTCACTGATTGGATCACTAGCTAGGGTTTAGGGTGATTTTATGCAGTTGCCTCTAGGAGTGTCATGACTGAATCCTTATTGGCTATTGCTTGGTGGTTGGGTTGGACACATTAGTGATCCTCCAAATTTGTATAAAACCCAAGCACAAATTAAAGTAGGAGTTCTTCAACTATAACCCTTAAAAAATGGCAAGTTGATTATACCAAGTAGATGATTTATGAAGGACCTTCAGGTATTGAAGGATTTGTGGCTTGGGTTTCCTAACCAATTGATGTTTTTAATGATTCCCTAAATTTATAGTACCCAACAAATGATGTTCCCTAAAAGCAAATAATTTCCAGAATTAGCCTAATTTGCAAACCTTGTTTGGATTTAACAAGAAAAAGGTAGGTTTTTCATCCTAACCTCACAAAGTGTAGTCAAGGGGTTCCATCCTCTCTTGCTCAATAGATGAATTCCAAATTGATTCAATTGCAACACACAAACTTCCTTATAAAATGAAGCAATGGAACTTTTAGGTATACCTTTCCTTTGATAGGTCTCACACCCAAAATTGAGGCTATAAATATGATATTAGTGTTAAAATAACACTATTTTAAGTATTACTAATAGTAATATCATTGGCGAGAAAAGAAAGAGGACATGATAATCCTCCCTTCCCTAAAATGCTTACCCTCAAGCAATTTCAAGTTTAGATGATAAAATATACTCCTTCCCATGTAGTGTCCTCGAGTGGAAGACTTTTCTGCATCACCAAGTATTCCATGGTAACCCTATTTATTAGCCTCCCCTATCTCATGTTAACGATAGTTTGAACTCCAAAAACAATCTACCTTCATCATCAAGTGGTGGGAGCTCCAAAGAAGGTGTGACTTGATGTCCAAGTGTCCTCTTAAGGCATGCCACATGAAAAACATTCTTAATTTTTGTTGTTTTTTGATAGTTTCAACTCATATACAACCTCTCCTATTCTTGGTGTGATCTTATAAGACCCATAAAATTGTGGCTTGAACTTCTCAATACCACTCACCTTGAGAGAAAATTGCCTATGAGGTTGCAACTTAAAAAAACCATGCCTCCTACCTTAAAAGTCTTTTCCAAGTGGTGGCGATCAACATTCATCTTTTGTTGATTATGGGCTTATTGTAAGTTTTCCTTCAGTGCATTCAAAACATCTACATTATGTTGTACTAAATCTCTAGCTCTTAGAACTCTGATATCATAAAGAATCAAATCCATAAAAGATAATGTATCATATCCATATAGTGCCTTGAAATGAGTCATATCTATAAACATATGACGAGTGAAATTGTAGAAATAATCCCCAAGATAGAGCTATTTAATTCATGTTGCTCGTTGTCTTGTAAAATAATTCTTGAAATACCCTTTCATCTATTTGTTCACAATCTTTGTTTGTCCATCTATTTGAGAGTGATAACTAGTGCTAGGAGTAAATTTTGTACCTATTATGTGGAAGAGATCTTTCTAAAACAAACTAATGATCCTATTGTTACTTATTTCTCACAATGTTCCTAGATAGCCTGTGTAGCTTAAAAACCTCTTTAAAAACAAATCAACCATCTATGGAGCTCTATATTTGGAGGATATAGCATAAAAACAAACATACTTAATGAGTATCCACTACCACAAAAATACAATCCTTACCCTACACTTTTGGAAGATTTGTGATAAGATCCATTGAGATTTTTTCTTATATCTGATTTGGGATGGGCAAGGGCTGCAACAATCTTGCTAGAAAAACATATTTCACTTTGTTCTATTAGCAAGCCAAACACCCCCTAACATGCTTTACAATATCACCCTTGAGTCCCTTTCATGAGAAACGCTTTCTTGTCTACTTGTATGTCTTGCAATACCCTAGGTGACTAGCTAATGGTGTGTCATGACATACCCTCAAGATTTCTTCTTCAATTTTTTATTATGGGACAAGATACACCCAATCCTTATAAAGGACGAGCTTATCGACCACTTTGTACTTGTCATCTTGTAACTTGCCTTCCAAAATGTCAATCACAAATGTATTCTTGGCATACTCAACTATTATAGAAATCCTCCAATCAACAGATATATCAATCATGGAACACAAGTAGGACTTCCTAAAAAATGCATCAACCACAAAATTATTTTTTCTCTTAACATAATATCAAAATTATAGGCTTGTAACTTACCCACTTTTGTTGTCTATTATTCAAATCCTTCTGATTGAGAAAAAATTTCAAGCTATTATATGATTTATTCTTACCACATATCTCCCACAAATCAAATATTGTCTAAATTTGACTAATGATGGCTAGCATCTCCTTGTTGTGAATAGAAAATATCCTCTTGGACTCTTTGATCTTTCTACTCTCAAATGCTATTGGGTGTTTGCTTTGTATCAAAATTGTTCCACTCCCCTCTCTTAAAGCATCACACTCCAAAATAAAAAGAGGTGAAAATTTTGAAATTGTCGGGACTCATATATTTAGAAGGGTTGTTTCCTAAATTATAGGATATGAAAATCCTATAAATATGTGATGTGTATGGTTGAATATAAATTGAATAGAAGCAAATATTTTCTCATGTGTAAATTTTTTATTTGATCAGCCTAAATTCTAACATGGTATTAGAGTAGCATACTTAGCTTTTGTGTATGATGTTTCCATAAAGTGAATGAGTGCACAATGGTTTGACGAAGTGGATGGGAGTTTTGAATTAGGGAATTAGAACACACCAAAAGATAGGGAGTTAGCAAAAAATGGGATTAACAATTTCAGCTTTTCAATGTCTTGTAAATGCCACTCCAATGTCCCTATGTGCATGGTATAGGACCAACACAATTCATGAAGAGAATTTGCATTATTTAATTGGCTTAAATCAAAGGCAACATTTTAATTAGTGCACAAATCAATTTGCACTTCAACGACCACTACAATTGGCTCACCTTCCACCCTACCCATACTAGTCTCATCCATGGCCTAATGCTAATGTTTTTGCACATGATTGCATGAATAAGGTTTTGTGAAGTTTGGGGTAGCGTTACAATTTCTACCTAAAGAGTTGAATATGTTTGGTATTAAAGAAATTTCATATCTTATTTACCTTTGTTTTGGTATGGGTTAAAGTAAATTATGCCATTTGAAAGCTATAGTACAAGGTCATGATTTAGGCCTAAGAGAAAAAATTATGTTTCTAAGGCTTGTATGGTGGGGTTGTTTGTTTAATTGTGTGTTTGTTGCCATCTAACCATTGAAATAATCTTTATTGTAATCAAATATCTCTTAGTCTAGTTTTCATACCACCTCACAAAGAGATCACAACAACATAAAAAATGAATTGCCAAGCTTATTCTTTGAAAAGGGGTTTCGTGTTACAATAAGAGGTCATGGAGACAACAATGGATTTGATGTGAAGAATGCTACCTATATAGAGATGTCATCAGAGTGGAAGTAATAGTGGTTCCACTCTTTTGATGTCAAAGTTCACCATGTTTGCGCTCTCTTTCTTCCCCTTATTGTTGTCTTATTTGGTTAAGTATCTTTGAACCAAGTTTAAAACTAAACCTTGTATTGTGTATGAAACCATCATATCACTAAGACATTGTTATTAGTACAAACATGGGTATATTTATAGATTGAGTGTATAAATTTTAATACATTATATGTTTAGATGAAAAGTTGTGCATTTGAAATAAATAAATAAATGATTTTTTTTTTTGCTTCGCAAGAGGGATACTTTTATATTACCAAAAGATAGTTACATACGTTTGCTCAACAGGAAAATACCATGAAGACCAACCAGAGAACAAAAATAGTGCCTTCTCGACCCACCACCCAGCCCAATACTGCATCACAACCGCCTACCACCCAGACACCCTAACAAAAACCTACAACCAGCCGCCCAAATTGCTCAAAGTATTTACAAAGACTAAAAGTGGCTCTAGCCACAAGCACGTACACCAGAGAAAAAAACATAACCAGACACCAGACCAAACCCTATCAGTTGACAAAAAAACAAGAAACCTAAACACCAAACCTTACTTGAAGCCATTTGCTCTGGAAAATTGGTTGAACTCCATGACCCACCCAAAGTACTTCACCTCCACCAACCGAAAAACTTTCTGCAAGAAGCTAACCGCAACTGCCACCACCATTCTATGCTTTACCAATGCCATCCCTTTTAGGTCCAAAAGAAACATGTAGAGCTTCACCACCTCACCTTGAGCTTTGATCAAGTCCATATCCCGATGACGAGGAACACCTCTACTGAGAAAAGTCGCCTTTAAAGAGTCATCCAGACCACCCAACAAACATTTCTTAAAAAGCTTACCCATCATCGCCTTCGCCTCTGCCTTTGAGTTCGGCAATCCAAGACCAAATCCAAAAAACAAGAGACAATGTGTGAATTTGTCCTGAAGAATTCCTTTTCTTCAAGGTGTCGACCTTTCCCTAATATCATCTTCACGGCCACCACAGTCAGAAGGTCAATGTTGAGAAAAATATGCTTGAGACGCTGATTGGTGACCCGCCTAAAAGCATTTTGTTGATCCTTCGTATCCAAGGAGATTAGAGTGTCTGATCCAAAGCACACCACTGACTCGATTGCCATTTCCACAATGAACTTAGAACATTCCTCCATTGTTGCCTGCACTTGACAAATAACCCATGGCAAGAGAAGCTGTATGATTTTCCTGCTTTTCTAGCCAAACATATAACCCAGATGGAGCCGCTAGTGTTATTATGTTGTACAACGCAACACCTCGAAGTTACCAGAACATGCAATCTACCATTGATCGGGCGAATGAGCATGTGAGATAAGGAAGTTGTGCATGCCCGACATGACTTTAACCTCCCTCACAAACCCATCAAAACCAAAGCCACCTGATCATAAATACCGGGTAATGATTACTGTCCTTGCCATCAAAGTTCAAAGTGGCCCTTTCTAAAAGATAACATGGAAACATAGTCACCCAACCAACTCACCACCGCCATAGATCCACCCCCCTAAGATAGACTTGCCACCACCCACATGCCAAGTCACTCGCCCTACCATCCACACATCTTGAGAGAGAAAGGGTTAGCTCAGAGATGCCAATTCCTAAATGTGAATGTCATTTACCCCAAGATTTGACAAGGTATCTGCCTCTATGTTACCTTCCCTAAGGATATGGTTGATGACCACCAATTCAAATCCATCCAAAAGGGCCAGTGCAAATTCCAAGCTGGCATTCAATTTCCAATGATTTAACTACCTGGTTCTAAGCGCATTTATGATCAAAGTGGAGTCCCCTTCCACAGCTAATTTTTTTATCCTCAAATCACAACAGAGGTGGAGACCTAAGATCACCACTTGCATTTCTGCTGCATTGTTGGTACCCATCGAGAGAGGTGATGCTATCCTTCCCACAAATTTGGATTGCCAATCTCTAATAATACATCTGCACTAGAAACACCCGAGTTGCCTCGGGTGGCCCCGTCAAAATTCAATTTCAACCACCCAACCTCTGGAGGACTCCAGGCAACAAACAACCTTTTCATCTTCGTTGTTGCCCCTCATCCCCAATGTGAGGTCGTAGATTAATTATGTGCCATAGCTTCTGCATCAAACCATCCCAAGGTGTACACGAACTAGAATTTCCCTTTCTTTCTAAAACTTAGACATTAACCATCTCTACAATGCTTGTTTCTATTTTGTTCAATAAGGAGGCCCTAGGCATCGCCTTATCCTGAAATAAATGATTTTTTAATTAAGGGGGGAATTATTAATTTTCTTAGTCAATATGGAAAAAATAACACATTGATTAAGAAATTTGAAGGTAAAGAATTCCATATATGGAAAGTCAAGTTGCATTTGATCCTTATTGAAAAGGATCTATGAGATGTGGTGAGTGGAGCTACGTCAAAGTCAATTGATCTTGATGGAGTCACAAAATGGACTACAAAGGATCAAAGAGAAATAACTTTGATTGGTTTTGGACTTTCAGATGCATACCTCCACCATATTGACTTATCAAAGACCTCAAAGCAAGTATGGGATGATCTCAGTGCTTTGTTTGGATCACAAGCATCAAGAGCAGAGATGAGCCTAAAGAAAAAGTTATTCGAGCTACGATGATAGAAAGTGACAATATTGTTTAAACACATTAGTAAGTTTTGTTCCCTAATGAATCAACTAGCTGGTATAAAATATGAGGTAGATGATGATGATGCAAAAGTTATTTTATTGAATAACATGCTCTCTAGCTATGGTAGTATTATGTTCACATTGAACAAAGTAGTTGTTACTCTAGAAGATATAATATCTACCTTGATTGATGAAGGAACCAAGAAAAAATGATTCAACTATAGAGGAAACTACAATGATTGTCAAAAACAAGGTTAACCATTCCTCTAAATTCAGTTCTTCTACTTTAAAGGGAAATCAGTTCTCCAAGGACAAAATTTTGTGCTACTTGTAGACATCTAAATATGTCCATACTTGACCACACTTGACTTTAGCCCATTCTATCTGTTAATTAATTAAATAATATTTATTTATTTATTTTATTCATCCTTATCTCACCCTTAAATAAATTCTTTAATTTATTTAAATCTAACCCCCAAACCTTCCAACTAAATAAATAAATTAATACCTACTTAATTAATTTTTTAGGCTAATTAACCTTCATTATCATTTTCTTATTATTTAAAATTCAACCTCACCCTCAATCCCCTCACTCAATCCTAGACTTTGAATCCATCTACATGGATCAAGATCTAAACTTATCATCATGTGACAAGTGTTCTAACCTACCTATCCTATCCATTTCTTACACATGTGTGAGCATATCTCTCACACATGTGAGACAACCCTACCTCTTACACAAGTCATAGACTAGCCACTTTCCTAATCCACACTACCTCTTATACATGTCATAAATATGTCTCTTTCACGTTCTTCCCAATGTGTTCTCACACATGTGTGAGCACACCTTGCTCTTACACATCCTTTCCACTTGTCACACTTGTCACAAGGCTAATCCTTCATCATCTCATTCAATCTTGACCCTCCATTTAGTTAATGCATCTTGGCCATTGATTTACCCCATCAAAAAGCTATAAATTGAGGCATTTTCTCTCATAGTGGCATTCTTCCACCATCATATCCTTATGTTGTCATTTTCTTCTATCAATCCTCAAATCAAATATCATGTTGCTGGTCAAAACAATCACATTCCATCCAACTACAATATCATAAGGAGCACATCAAGTAGACACGGGTGCATCTACGTCAACTCAATCCATGAGTGAGAAAGGTTAAAGGCAAGGTGAAATTCTGTGTTATTTGCATTTATCTTATGCTTTATGTCTTTCCCCATTTTTATCTTCATTTTGGCATGCGTGATCTCCTAACCCCATTGTTTTCAAGAGTTTTATATTTTCTCACATCCAAGGTAGTAGAATAACACCTCTAATAGTCTTTCAAACGTAGGCTACTTCAACATATTCGTCATTCAGTGCATTTGTAGGACACTTCGATGCCTATGCTTCAGTGTATTTGCAGGCTACTTCAGTTCATTCATCGTTCAACACATTTGTAGGATACTTCAATGCTTGCGCTTCAATGCATTTGCAGGCTACTTCAACGCATTCATTGCTTCAATGCCTCTACTTTGAACTTCAACACCTATGTTGTTTTGTAGTTTTTTGCCTTTTTGTATTTTATCCTTCACCAATTTTCAAGTGTTCAATAACTAGTTTTATAGCTTTTGTAACTAACCTTGTATCATTTTGAGCCTTTTTGGTTGTTGTTATTAGTTTTTTTGTAATTTTTTGATAGTTTTCTTGTAGGTGTTTTGGATCAACATCTTTCTAGTCTGGTCCAGTGCTAATGGTGTTTCAACACCCTTGTCTGCACTTCATCACCCCTACAAAATTTATAAATTTTCTATCAATTTTTATCTTTTTGCTCCTTTCCTTTTAGTTTTAGGTTCTCACTAACATGTGTCCCAAATCAATTCCTATGCGGGCTACTTCAACACATTCATCATTCAATGCATTTGTAAGATAAACCAATGCCTACACTTCAGCGCCTACATAGGCTACTTTAGCACATTTGCCATTCAATGCATTTGTAGGCTACTTTAGAACTTGCACTTCAGTGCATTTGCAGGCTACTTTAGCACATTCGTTGCTTCAACACCTCTTCTTTGTACTCCAACGCCTCTGCTTATTCTCTAGTTTTTGTTATTTATTTTTGTTTTGACTAACTTTTTTGGTCACTAAGTAGTTGTGTAGTTGTCTAACGTCTATCCAAGACTTGGAAAAGAAAAAAACTACTAACATTTGGTGTAGGATCGTTTGATAAATGTTTCATCTTTATCACGAGTTAGTTGCACTAAGGTAGATTAGTGAGAATTAATCTTTGTTTGTTTTTTGTTGTGAGGTCCTCTTCACACCCTTGGGTGATCTTGGAGATCAAAAGGTAAGGTTGGTCCCCTTTTCTTTTTGCATCATTGTATACCAAGGAACTCAATGTGTGCATGCTCTCCCCTTGCACTTTGTGCGATCTTCAATGATAAAAAACACAGATCATTCATTTTAGGAGGTCTGCTTGAGGATTTCATCACCCCAAGGGATGACCTCAACTCC
>VDFB02271358.1:664887889-664900887 GCA_007258455.2 Sequoia sempervirens
TTTGTAATATATTTTGTAAGTACCCCACTCGACAAAAAACATGGATATGTTTTCAATTGGGAAGAACTTGACTGCTTAGTAAGTCATGATGACAATTAATTCATGCACTTCATGACCACAAGAATAAGGTATTGGAAATTTTGAAGAAAAATAGTGGAAAGGTCAAGAGTTGTGAACTATTATTACACCATACCTTGCATATATATTGATTGTAGGATCAATTGCTAAGTATCATTAATGCCTTAAGGAAAGGATAGGAAGATGACTTGGTCATGAAAAGAAAGATCATTGTCTATGGGATGGACAAGGGAAGATTTAGATAACTTATGATTTGTAAGAAATTTTCTTACTACTCTTATTTCCTTACAAGGAATAGTTATTGTTGATCTATTCTTTGATAGTTAGACTATGTGTATAGTGTGTGATATAATGATGTCGTGAAGCAACTTGACACTCTAGTTTACTATGCTAAGGGACCTTGGGAATGATAGGAGTTAGCATTGTAAAAGTAAAGGTATGTAAGATACGATGTGATGTTAGGTGAACCATATCAAGATATCTTTACTAGAGTGATTATTTGATCATATCTTATACTCGAATGAAACCCTAGGTTTGGAATAACCTATTTAGGACAAGAAATTCATTTGATAAAGAGAGAAACCTTAGGTTAAGTTTTACCTATTGGGTTGGAATATGTACTGGACTACTCATTAACACCTATAAGTTGGGAATAACTTACCTAGTTGAGTTGTGCATTTAGTCTTGATCGGAACATATAGGGTTAGAGTAACCTATATAATCAGACTAGCCATTAGTTGATGACTTAATCTAAAGATTAGGGTATACTGAGGTTGGGACTCACCTATGTGATAAAGTGAATCAATTGAGCTAACAGGGATGTTCGTTCATGTTTGGAAATTAGGTATGCAATTAAATTTGATATCTTCTAGGAACCAACATGATTGAACAAGGATTACTACTCATAATTAGTACCAATTCTTATCGGTAAAATTAGACTGAGTTGAAAGATGGATTACATCTTTGAAAATAATTTGAGGACAGAAGAAATGTTTGAAATGGATGTCCTAAGATAAATTGGATTTATCTTCGCAAAACCTCTAACCATTATTAGTTGGGAGTTAAGTGTGGCATGAGACCATAAAATAGGTTTTCACTTAGTCAAATAATTGACTAAAATGGGATATAAAAGAGCCTATGTACCCAAAATTCTAGAGAATTAAGGGATGGAATGAGAAAGATGATGTCAAAGGTAGGACATTGGGATGATAGAATTATTTGTTGGGTGAGAAACCACTAAAACCTAGAACAAATGGAGTAAGATGTTGAGTATAAAGCAAAATAATGTCTAGTGTGCCAGAAAGTGAAGATAGGATTTCTTCATTGGTAGGATATGTGTACTCTCTTGAGATTCCAGAGGGAGAGTGGTAGAATTCAAGATAGTTTAATCTGTCTATGTCAACATAACTGACATAATGTTGTGGTGAACAAACTCACCAAGGTAACCAACATTGGTTGGAAACCTGATTTATGGGATTATGGTCCTAAATAATATATTGTGTAAGGTAGTTGCTTAGGATTCCTAAGAAGGTTGTCTTAGTTGTGAACAAGCAAATAATGATACGATTGTGTGGACCATGATCATACTATGAACATTCAAGTGGATGAATGTGCAATATATTATTGTAGCCAAATAGACAAAAGAGGAAAACCAAATCTTGAGTGATTTGTTGAGTACTTATAAACTTCTAACATTGAGGTTTGATCTGTTATATGGAAAGGAAGGTTGAAAACTCTATTAAGCTGAAATAGGCTAGAGAATAGGGTTAACCTTAGACTTGATAGTTTGTCAAAAAGGATTAATAGATCGAAGATATCAATGAAACTTTGTCGATACAAAACTTAAGCATAAAGCAGTATTAGGAAATGATAGATGTCCAAGAGCAATGTTGTGCTCAAGATGGACGAGTGGTCAAGAGCATTACTTTTGGTTAAAGAAAATAGGTGTGTAAGTGATGAACGGTCTTGGCTTTTGAATTTTCTAAGGTATAAATACCAAAGGGAAGGATGGGACCCACAGTGTAGTGCACAATGCATCGTTATTCCTTTCTATTTGGATTATACTAAGGATAAATTTGTGAGCCAATGAGAACGTGATTTTTAGTCACTGTAGATTAGGTGTCATGTGTTGTTCAGATAGTATTGTACATGGGATGTACATAAGAGATATTGTGAATGCAACACATAAGCTCTTTGAGAGATTAAGTATGTGTGATACATACAAGTCTTCCCTATGCAATAGCAAGGACATTCAATGCAAAGTACAGGGGGGACAAGGTTGCAAGGAGTGAGGCTACACTGAATGAATGTGTTGCCAAATCTACGTATTTTTTGAGAATAGCCAAGCAGAAACTTTATTTAGAGCTATATAATATGTTAAAGTACTTTAGATAGTGGGGATGATGATTCCGATATATATTTTGATTATTGTGAAAATTACTATTTACTATTACTACCAAGTGAAATGTAGATAGCAACTGAGAATCCAGGTGGATGAATAAATTGTGGCACTTTTTATCCTTTGCTTTGCCTTGATAATGTCATCATTTACAATGTTGTTAAGATGAAGGAATGCATTTATGTGTTAGATGAATATAATATTATTGTCGATATCTAACTTTGGAAATACAATATTATTGTGCACTTTATGAGCGACTGAATATAGGTATTTTGTGTTAGTGATTTGCATATGTTCATTACTCAGGGAAGTATCACTCAGAGAGGTGTCTTGATAGAGGTATAACAGTATAAATACGACCTCTTCTATTCAAAACATTTATAATTACGATAATTCATTTTGATGCATTTAACCATTGCCAATTTAGTAGAAGAGATGATTATATTGTACTTCAAAATAAACTAATTTTAAAATTAATTTACATAATTCAAACAAAGAACGAGAAGCAAAAGAATTCAACAATTAAATATATTTCCTTTTTGGTAATTTATTGGTAAGATTTTATTATTTGAAATATTGCTATAGAAACAGTAGAATGATATTTCTTTATATTTACTTGGAATAGAGTATTTGACACTTATTAGAGATGGGAATTTATTTATCACACATTTAATATATTTGCAAAAATAAATCTTATTTTGTTTCAGATTCGATTTTTGAAAATTTGAGAATCTTTTTTAAAATGAGGAAATCAATAACAAAAAAACACAATTGCATTCGATAATCTTCTTATTGCTCTGCAAACAATAACTGGAAAGGGGTTTTTTTTTTAGAATAAGTGTAGGTAGTCTTAACAGGGAAGTTTTTCCCTCTCAAGAGGAAGAAGACCCAATCTATGAGTGATCAAGTACAACAAACCAAGCTCGAAGGGAGAAGATTCATTTGGAAAGAGGTAAGTTCACAAATTACTACCTCTATGGAGATTTTCCTCGAAGTAGGCAATCAAAGATCTCTTCGGTGTATGGCATATTCACTTGTTATGCAATATGCAAGTTATGCTTTAACGTTATCTTTTTTCGTGGTTCCATGATTGTTATGTACAAAATTGTAATGGTCCTTATTTTCACCATATCTCTCGGTAACAGTGGCATTTTTAACTATTGGTGTTTTGGCTTCCTTGCCAAGTCCATTTAAGTACTTTCTTCGAGTTTTCTTGTAGTTTCTTTAACAATCAAATTTGAGTTTACAAGCCTCAATTCCTTTATGTTGCTTCTGTTTTAGCCCTTTTATCATATGCCTCGTATCTCAATTGAATTGATCTTTAGAATTTGCTCCATGGAAGAATGATATAGTCAAGGTGCTCCTGCACCATATTGCAGAATGAATAAGGATTATTTTTGTTCTATCAAAATGAAATAAACCTGTAACTGTCTGAATTTTAATTTAATTTAGTAAAATTAATCTGGAACCATCTCTATCAAAATGAAACAAATCTGGAATTACTCGAGTTTGGTTATCTTTACTTTGTTAAGTTGATAATCTTTCGGACTTGAAATGAATGGCAAAAATGTTTGAATTTCTCTACACTTTGGAAAAGATTACTATAAATCCTGGCATCACGACCTTTAAAAAAATCTACACCCTGGCCGCACTGATCAACACTTGACCAGCGTCAAACAACACCCCAGTGGTACCCTTTACTCTTTATTTCAAACCTAGCAATAACAAATAGAAATGAAAGAAGTTCAGACACACTTATGATTATGGTTAAGGACAAATTTCAGACATATGTAATATTCTTGGCGTTTATTTTTCTAGACATAAACATCTTTGATTTAGTACACGATTTTCTCAGTTTGATATCTCTCATTTCTTCAGACTTCCATCGTCCACTCGTCCATTTCTTTTGAAAAACAATCAGTTTCAATGATTTAGGGCATGTTTTTTCTAATATGGGTCGCTTACGGCATGACATGACACTGTCTATCTCAATCTCTTGGAAATGACGGTCAAATGATTTCTTACCAATTATCTGTTTTCCTCTTTGAACATCTTTGATCATTTAGTCATGTTCAGATGTTTATTATCTTAGATTTCATTTACTCTGGACCCTGGTTTTGAAATCCAAACCCAAAAGTGCAATGTGCATTGTTCTCTGGATTCGCAAGGAACGGGTACTCCAGATGATAAGTGGATTCGTAATGAAACAATCTTTAGGGTATTCAATCTGCATAGCAATTCTTTTGATTCTCAACTTGGCAATCTTCTCTTCTTGTTCGCGTCCATAAATTGAAACTACCTACAATTGGTTTTCATATTTCTACAACCTAGATTGTTGTAGGTGGGGTGATCATGAGGTTCGCTGGTTTTCTGGCTTTTGTGGAGTTCGTTTTCTGCATTTGATGTTTTATTGAATTTAATATCAAGTTTTATTTGTTATGTGTATAACATTCAAAAGCAGATAGAAAGTTTATTTAATCCATTCATAGTTGATTGTATATAGAGGATTTAAGAAATATGTATATGTTTATTTCATTAAGTGCTGACAAATTCTAGCGGACTCAAGAAACATATATATCATTAAAAGAGTAGATATAATAATTATTTAATTTATCATGAATTGAATTGTAAGAAGGGAATTAAGGAATATGGATATATCATTTAAGTGTAGAATATTATTGTTCGGTGGTAAATTGAGTAGTTTAATATATTTATATGTTTATTAGTTGTTTGAATTTAGTAAATTATTTCATGTTATTGGATAATTGTTCTCACTTGAACTTTAATTTATTGACATCATTATTAAGGAAATAGTGAGTAATTCCCTCACACATTTTATTGTATGACGATTTATCGTATGGAATATTCGACGATATGAATAATTTCTCTCTCTCACTCTCTCATATTATTGTTGTATTTATTTACCTAGCCATCTAATAATCTTCATGAACGTGTGATTTAGCCTCAATAGCATGTTGATGAATAATATGAAGGTATGCATCATAATGTGTTTATTCTTCATTCATTTATTTTATTTCATTTCAAGGTTTGAATACCAAAATGGGGTTTGACCAAGGCAAACCCCTATTCACTAACATTTTCTTACAAGTCTAAATTGTTGAAACATGGATGAGCAAGCCTTTCTTGTGTTTGCATCATTATGTTGGTCAAATATGATATACCTGTAAGTTATTTTCTTTGAGTAAAGATGATGCTTATTTATATTTACAAATCATTTATCTTATTTGATAGACCTTGATTCATTGATGTGCATGTTATTTCATTCTTATAAGTGATGTGAATTATATAATTATTCCTCTTAAATCTCATTACTATATTCCTAACTGGTTCTATTAAATTATTTTGGAGCTGAGGATCATAATTAGTAAGTGAGATATTTATGAATCCTTACACTATCTGAGCTTACAGACATCACAGTAGAATAATTGAGTCAGCTTATCATGTGGGAAGTAGGTAAGTCATCCTTAGTGTATTGTGTTCGCATTAGTAAGGGTCTTGATTACTACTAAATGCATGCTTAGGTGATGTTTATCTGTTTGAGCTTGTGAGTCCTCCCTCATATTATTGTGCTTGTTTGTGTGGTTGATTGCATATTAGGATATATGCATATATGTTTGTAAACAAGTGATGTGATTCCATAACCACATAGGACATGATCATTCGGATAGTAAATGGTCATTTGACTATCGTATTTATAGATTATATATAATAAAGATATATATTATATTATATATATATAATATAGATATTCAACACTTGAATAAAATATTATTTTATCTCTAAACGTTGATGTTTATATCTATTTACATAGTGCAATATATATATACACCTACATTGACTTGTGTATATACCATACAAGAATAGAGGCCAACTTATATTTGCATAAGTAAGGTCAATATAAGCAAGGTATTGCACACTATTTAACAGCAGGTGTAGCGCATGAAACATTATAAATGTAGGGGCAGCAATATAAGAGATTAAGGCGCAACCATATAAGATGGTATAGGCCCAACATACAAGTGTATTTTCCAACGCATTAAGTCACTTAAAGACTTAGTCAAATGCAAGAAGTTTGCTGCCATAGAGAAGGACACATCATTTATCATGATATTGACTTTCAAACTATCAATGGCAGTCGATTATTGTGTCAAATATAATGGCTTTAAAGTCAATTTACTTGGGCGACTTAAATAACTTGAATCTGGAAATGAATATGACTGTCTTCATAGGTCGATCTTCTTGTCTTTATTGTCATTCTTTTAACTACAAACTGCTTCATCATATGAGTCAATATTGAAAGATTTGATGCCTTTAATAGTCTTGGAATTGGTCAAATATCAAACCACGATTTGCTGTGAATATGGAATAGTTGTTGATTGCTCAAAACCATTCGATGACTTTGTCAATAACAAATGTGTTTATGAATCTACACTCAGCAAGGAATAAGTTGATGCAAATTGGGATGGCAAGCTTTGGTCATTGACTGATTCTCTTCTTTGCTAAATCGTGCCACCTTTGTGTCCACTTATCTTAGAATTCTATAGATGTATTTCACTCACATGAAATTTGATTTCTTCTTCATATTGTTGTCAAAGAGAGGGTTGATCTGTTGGTAGACAAGCTAAGTGTTTACTTGTTTGCCACCTTTTTATTGATTGTTAGTGGTGTTGCTTTGCATGTTTGTTGTTGTCATTTTCATGCCTAAACTATAGGCATTGTGAATGCTTGCTTGTTGTATAAATAGCAACAAGAGTTCTTCATTTGGGACGCCACATTCTCTCTCTTTTGGTGAGTTATTTTTTGAGCAGCATATCTACATTTTAGTGAGCTATTATATCTGCAATTTCCTATCCAAATAGTGAGGGTGAGACTTGATATTTAAGAGAGTATAATTATCTTTTGAGGAGAAGTAATTATCAACTTGAGAGACAATAAGTTGTGATTCTTTGATAGAAAGAGTGGTTGTTCTAAAGGTGTTGTGACTGCAGCTAGTTGAATTGGAAGGCTTGAAAATAGGCACGAAGATATTCTTTTCTTTATTCTTATTTTGAATATTTTATGACTTGATTGTTGAGTTAGTCATGTTAGCATATAGAATTCATGTTTACTTTAAAAGAATAGTGGAAGTTAAATGGTGTTTGTATGCTTTGTTTGTAAATACTCCATGATAGGTGAGATTGCTTGACATAGGTATTTAATTATACTAGATATGTTTGAACATGGGTTGCTCGTAGTTAGTTATTTGATTATAGATAACTAGTGGGTTACTTTAGGGTTGAGAGGTTTAGTGAAACCTAGTGAGTTGGAGTTGCTACTTGATTAGTGTCATTACACACTTAAATACAAAGTTATCATATTAACAAGAGTAGGCTCATAGTGTAAACCCTTTTAGTCAAAGAGGTGATACTCTCGAATGGAATCATCTTTTGGATATGACAATTCTTTGATTGAGACCATGCAATGTGTTTGCATTTACTCCATAATAGGAGGGATGTTTATCATAAGTATTAATGTTATACTAGGCATGATTTAACATGGAAAAGCTTAGGAACACTCATAGCTAGATATTTAATTATGCCCTGATAGCTAGTAGGTTACTCTTGGGAATGTTGTCTAGTGAAAGGAGGGAACTAGTACTTTTCTTTATGAGTTGTGTTTCCTTAGGTTGTGTCA
Source organism: Sequoia sempervirens (assembly GCA_007258455.2). NCBI lineage: Eukaryota > Viridiplantae > Streptophyta > Pinopsida > Cupressales > Cupressaceae > Sequoia > Sequoia sempervirens. The sequence goes on from VDFB02271358.1 coordinate 664,896,060, forward strand.
ATGAGATAGGTTATCATGGGGGTAGCTTGCATGTGGAGAGGGATTGCCTAAGCAAAGATATAATCGCCTTAAGTCAAAACGAGCTTGCCATAGTGTAGGTGAATGGTAGACCATCGCTCGATTATACTGAGTGAGAACATTTTGGCCAAAGTAGTGGTGATACGATGACTCCACTAGGAATAGTGTGTAAGCCGAGACTCCATTGTCAGTTCACTATGTCTAATGAAATGCCCGAGGGTTACCTAGTGTAGGTTATAAATCCTAGTCATGTCTAATACAATAGTAAGCTTAGAGTGGTACATCGTACGGGGTTACCCAACCAATACCTTCGTCGAAGGGAAGGGCCATCTATCATTGATAGATGTGCAGGGGACCGCATATGAGTCTGTGGTTGGTGAAAAATCACTTGAGTGATGCTTCTCCCCCTGAGTAGGCAACAAAAGACCAAGGTTTTAAAAGGTAGATTCCTAAACCATCTATATCTTATGCTTTGAAGCTTGGTGGAGTTGTATTTGTAATAGTGTACATTCTTGGAATATTGTAATTTGTGAAATTATTGTATTGGAATGGAATCTCTATTGATTATTGTATGACAATCTTTGTTCATTATGAAATCTATGCTATTGGAAGATTTGTGTAATTACTTTGGATTGCATAGACAAATTAGAAATTGTGTTATTTCAATTATGCATGTAATTACATTAATGGAAGAAAAAAAATTATTGCTATGACATGGCATCACGTTTTATTCACTTGATGTGAAAACATTGGAAATTTTACTGTGAAGAACATTGGGGTTGTTACAATCTGGAACCCATATAGGATGAGACGCTCCCAATTACATTAGTCTAAAAACTGCTTGGGTGTCTAGTTCTATGTTGTTGGTCTAGATTGGAACTTCAAAAATATCTATGCCCCTAATATGAGAAATACCCAAAAATTGTAGGTATGTGGCGACTGATCATGCAAATATTGTACACTCGTTAACGTATCCCATTAACACGTCAAGGTTTTCCTGCTAACATGTCAAGGTTTTTCTCGTTAACATGTCAAGGTTTTTCCCGTTAACACATCAAATGAAAAAAGACTTTGTAAAACCCTAATTCTAGAAGCTTCCAAAAAGCTTGTTATAAGCCGCTGGGATGTATGTTGCAGTGTGTGTGATTCGTGAGATTGTAATCTATTTTGCACTGGATAATAAAATCATTGGGTGGCTGAGTTTCTGTGGATGTAGCCCATATTGGGTGAACCACGTTAAAATTTTGTGTTGATCTCTTTTGTGTTATTATTCATTATTTTTCTGGGTTATTTAATCTGCATATAATTGTTAATGTTTATTGCTTTGATCTTCCTGAACCCTAACAAAAGCATTGTGGCTCATCTGAGAAATGTGGGGGTCTAATTGATTACATTGATAGTATAACAGACTTGGATGACTTTCTAAATGTTGTTGGGCTTAATGATATTGACCTTCAAGGTCAACTATTCACCTAGACAAATGGGTGATTTGGAAAAAATCTTATCCAACTTAGACTTGATAGATTCCTAACCTCTCCTAATTGGGTCACCCTTCATATTCTCAACCTCCTAGCTCTCCCTAGGATGGAGTTCAAAAATAACCCCCTCTTGCTGAGATGGAATACACTACAAAAACTGGGCATTTCCCCTTCAAATATGAGATCATGTGGAACACTCACCCTGATTTCAAAGATAGGTTATCGAATTGGTGGAATATACCCATACAAGGATCTACAATATATTATGTGGCCCAAAAACTCAAAAATATTAAAAACAAGGTGAAATGATGAAACGAGAGGGTCTTTGAAGATATTTTTCATCAAAAGTGTGACTTAACAACTAAACTCAAATATATTCAAGAAAAAATGGCTAATGGTGATGTGAGTGAACTGACTTGCCATCTTGAGGAGTACTGCCTTGACTAGTCTAAGTGCTCAATAAAGAAGAAATATTTTGGAAACAAAAATCTAGAATACAATGGCTAAAAAAAGGGGATTAGAACTCTATTTTTTCCACCTCTCCAACCTAAAACACAATAAAAGGAATCAAATCACTTTAAAGTTAAAGGTTATGTTTTGTGGTCTCACAACACGTCCCAAGAATATAAAGCTTGGGGACCCAAGTTGAAAATTAATGCTCAAAGTAGATGCTAGTTGGCTGATGACCCTAGGGAAAATACATAGAAAGTTGAAAATATTGAAAATAATTCATGATCAACTATACTGGGTGTTGGGAGTCTAGGTAATTTGAGTTCGGGTGAGTGATCAAGAGGAGTTCATGAAAGAAGTTTAACGAGTTGTTGCAGCTAGGAGGCAAAAGCCCGCAGAATTGAAAAAGTCAGTAGACATCGGAAGCCAAGTTGTGTTTGTTCTAAAAGATGCAATACATCAGCTAGTTAGGTTTTAAAGGTAGTCAGGTATGGGTGATCCCACAATACTTGTTTACAATTTTTGGCCAAACTAGACATTGAACTAATTTTTTTTAACTAAATCTTCACTTTCGGGTACCTATAGCGGCTAAACCATTAGGAATTTGAAGATGATGGAAACTAGTGATTTGTGACATTTTGTATGTAGATTCTAAATATATTTTTTTCAAAAAATTTGGAATAAGGTTGCACTTATTTTTCCATCTCCTTCAAAAACTAGTTTTTAACAGTAAACACAATTTTTAAAGAGTGACGTTACTGGCTAACACAACTTTTTTCTATGAAGGATTTTTTTTTTTTTGAATTTAGATTCATAACTATGATATCTAGTGCATGGAATTGGTTTCATAGCATTTTATTGAATATTTTTTTCTTAATTAAGTTTCAAAGTCGAACTAGTTACAATTCAAACATGATTTATTGGCTAAAACATAACTTTTTTTGTATGTATCGAAATTCAATTTTATTTTTTTGTTGGATCAAAAACATCAATATCTAGCGCACTAATATTTTTCAAAAAAAAATTGATAATCTACTATTTTCTAGATGTGCAAAACAGAGAGCTTGATTTTCGGTGAAAAGCCTATATTCACAAGAAATAAAAAAATTAATATAATAATCAAATTAAATATATTTAAAATCATACTTTTTGGGAAGCTTATAATAAGGACTATATACTTACAAAAAATAAATTTTAAATGAATTCATTTGATCCCCCAAAAGGTAAATCAAAACTGGTTTTTTATCAGCATTTTGATAGGTGTAAAGGAGACTCCATTATAGGTATAGTTTAAAACTAGTGGAGTTCTATCCAAGGGGGTTTTAATCAAACCCTCTTCAATTGGAATCCTTTAAATGGAACTTTTCAAGGCTTAAATCATTATATTTTATAAAAATATTTGATTTCAGCAAAAATCAGAATATCTCAAAAAGTGTAAACCACTATTGTGGGATCACCCGTATATTGGGAGTTTGGTACCTGGGTACCCGAGTAAATGGTGCATTGATGCAAGAAGGTTCAAACCTGTTTGATTTTTCCCGAATGTACAAAACATCCTGTTGATGGCGATTTTGGCACCACAACAATGCAAGCAGAATATTGCTATTATGCTTCTCCTGAAAGAGAAAGGCAACACATGGATGCCTTAGCTCCCAAGGTCTTTGCAGTTGGTTCTCAACTATGTTGATGTCCCTCAGTGGTCAATGTAACAGTAATGTTCAAGGGGCCTGCTGGTGTTGAGCTTTTTGGACTGTTCTAGAGTTAAACACGAATTTAACTTTACTCTAACCGAGGTTCTTAAAGAAATAGAAAAAGATGGATCAGGGCTTTGGAACAGAAAAGAATGACAATTCATCTGAATTAAATAGACCTATCACCTTCCAAGGAATTCCTAACTAAAATTGTAGAACAAACTTAACTTGTGACTAACATAGTTTCATTCATTCACAGTGTTGATTTCAACATCAAATTGCAAGTTACCATTTAAACAAAACATAAAACCAAACTCCATTCCTTGAAAGCTTCACAAATCAGATGATTAACTTAAGACAAACACCATTCTAGAACACAACATGAAGTAGATTAAAATCTGGTTGCTTCTACTGTTCATAAAATAGATAAACAACAATTACAAAGCTAGCACAATCACCAGTGTACAGAAAATCTGTGGCACCAAATTGTTTCCATTTACACTAAGAAAGCTTAAAGATATATTAGTCTTCTATTGAATCTAACTCCTAGCTACCAGTTCAATTCTACAAGTCCTCTATCTACTACTTTCTAACCTTACAAATTTCCCTACAAGTTCTCCTCTACAAGTGCTAACCTTTACAAAGAGGCAAAATTGCCTTATATACATAACGTATCAAAAAGAAATGTGTTGTCCCCTGCACTAGGGTTTACAAAATATCTGCAGACTGTAGGAGAGTCGGCTCTCAGATCTTTTGAAGAAAGTCGGTTATGCATTCAATGTGAATCCTTGCTATCAATGCTAATGAAAGATTTCTGGGAAAGATCTATAGATCTTTTGCTGCTGCAGCATTAACTCTTTTGTCTTTGTGTCCATCTTTGAACTCTCTTGCAGTCCGCCTTGAATGCTTCGGAATATCCCCATTAATACTAATCTATTCCTGCCAGTGGTCACTATAGCTATCCTTGTGACTCATAGATCCTTCCTTCGGCCTCCTTTCTATTCTGGACTTCTTTGTACGTTTGACCATCTTCTGGAAGCACCGTTGAGCCTCACTGTAGATCTTTGCATTTCGTCCGAGCTGATCCATTGTCACCCTTGGATCTCAAAAATAATCCATCTGGTTTGCATTATGTTGGCCTTCTTTCCCAGGAACAGTCAATCGGTCAAAGGGACCAATGAGTCACTCTTT
>VDFB02271358.1:664904229-664991653 GCA_007258455.2 Sequoia sempervirens
GACATGCCACTTAGCATCAAATTCATCAGTGTTAAGAGCAAATTGATTAGTGGATACTAAGCAAGGACTTTCTTCCAACAACACATTTGAGCAATCAGAATAAAAATCAAGAAAATACTCCCTTGTCTCATTCTCTTCGTTATGTTGAAGAGATTCAACCTCTGAGATAACCTCCTGGTTGCTTTCTTGGCATTCCTCTGCTTCATCCAAACGTACTTCGTCATGAACTTCCTCAAGGAACACTTGACTGATCTGCATGTCTACTTGAATTTCTTCCCTTAAAATTTCATGTTGGCATTTAAGTCCTTGACTTTGACCACAAGATTCATTGGCAATCTCATCTTGAAGCCTGTTATCTGCTTCAATCCGCCCACTACTTAAATCAGCAGAGTCATCCATTTGCATTAACCCATCAAGGTGTGTCTCCTCCTCATTCACCATCATGAAAGCATCTATGAATGCATCGATGAATCCATTCTCCACTTCTATCAGGTCTACACTAGGTAGAGGAGTTTCATCAGTTGTGGAATCCATCTCACTACAAGAATCAAGGTCATCAAAAGATAGGGAAGAATTGAACCTCTTCACACAGTCACTCTCATCATTTTGGATGAACTAATTATCATTTTCGTGTGTACTAGTTGTCTCATCCTCTCCATATTGGTGCAATGAACTATGTTTTGGAAGATGGATGAAAAGAGATGATATGGTTATAACTTCATTATCGAATGAAGTACTCAACTCTGTGATTGGATTTTGTAGGATTGAATTATCCCAATGGTCTTGTGTGCGATTGACCTGATATGGGGTGTTGGAGAATGTGGTGCTTGGAACCTTAGGAAGGTTGTAGCAGCTTGGTGAGAATGATTGCATCTTGGCAGGGATGGTGGGTAAAGCAGCATAAGGCTACAAATGATGGTAGTTTGCAAGCACAAGAGGATTATAACCCTGAGCTTGGCTATCTGAATTTCTAGTGTCACATCCAAATTGTGCCAATAAGAGAGTTGTTTTCAATGCCTCATGCAAGGATGTAGCCTTAGCACAACCTCTGACTTTGGTTGCAAATGAAAGGTTTAAACCCCAATAGTAATGTTCTATCAGCATATAATCATCAACAACCAAATCTAAGGATTGAACCCTTTGATACATAAACAAGAATCTGTGATTAAATTGATCAATGGGTTCAAATGGTATCCTTTTTGTAGCTGCAAATTCATGTAGTGGGTGTAGAGTATGAGGATCAAACTAATCTAAAAATAAGATTTCTAGTTCCATCCATGAATAAATAGATTCTAGTGGCAGATTATCATACCATTTCCTTGTTGTACCTTGAAGTGTTTTGATGAACAATTGACAGACAACATCCTCATGCTAAACCTGGAGAAAAGTAAGTACACACCTGCAAGTTTCGACATGTTCAGAAGCATTTTGCCCCTTGCTAGGGAAAAATAAAGGAAGCTGATCATACAGGTGATCAGGGATTTCATGAACGAATCCTAGTATATACAAAGGGCTACCCATTAGAGCTGGGTTTTCAAAGACCTAGCCCACTCCAAACTCACAATAATCCAAAACACGTCTCCTCTGCCAATTCTCGCTGATGGAAATTTTGGCACCACAACAATGCAAGCAAAGGTCATGGTTATAAGCCCTGTGTTACAGCAACATGGATGCCTTAGCCCTGCTGGTCTTGGAGTTGGTTCTCAACTCGCAGCTGGCTGTCCCTGCTGGTCAATGTAACAGTAATGTTCAAGGGGCCTACTGGTGTTGAACTTTTTGGACTGTTCTGGAGTTAAACACGAATTTAACTTTACTCTAACCGGGGTTCTTAAAGAAATAGAAAACGATGGATCAGGGCTTTGGAATAGAAAATAATGAGAATTCATCTGAATTAAACAGACCTGTCACCTTCCAAGGAATTCCTAACTAAAACTGCAGAACAAACTTAACTTGTGACTAACACACAGTTTCATTCATTCACAGTGCTAATTTCAACAGCAGATTACAAGTTACCATTTAAACAAAACATAAGACCAAACTCCATTCCTTGAAAGCTTCACAAATCAAATGATTAACTTAAGAGAAACACCATTCTGGAACACAACATGAAGTAGATTAAAATCTGGTTGCTTCTACTGTTCATAAAACAGATAAACAACAATTACAAAGTTGGCACAATCACTAGTGTATAGAAAATTTGTGGCTCCAAATTGTTTCCATTTACACTAAGAAAGCTTAAAGATATATTAGTCTTCTACTAAATCTAACTCCTAGCTACCAGTTCAATTCTAAAATTCCTCTATCTACTACTTTCTAACCCTACAAAGTTCCCCACAAGTTCTCCTCTAGAAGTGCTAACCTTTACAAAGAGGCAAGAATACCTTATATACAGAACGTATCAAAAAGAAATGTGTTGTCCCCTGCACTAGGGTTTACAAAATATCTACAGACTACAGGAGATTCGGCTCTCAGATCTTTTGAATAAAGTCGGTTATGCATTCAATGTGAATCCTTGCTGTCCATGTTGATGAAAGATTTCTAGGAAAGATCTATAGATCTTTTGTTGTTGCAGCATTAACTCTTCTGTCTCCGTGTCCATCTTTGAACTCTCTTGCAATCCGCCTTGAATGCTTCAAAATATCCCCATTAATACTAATCTATTCCTGCCAGTGGTCACTACAGTTGTCCCTGTGACTCATAGATCCTTCCTTCGGCCTCCTTTCTATTCTGGACTTCTCTGTACGTTTGACCATCTTCTGGAAGCACCGTCGAGCCTCGTTGTCGATCTTTGCATTTTGTCCTAGCTGATCCATTGTCACCCTTGGATCTCATAAAGAATCCATCTGGTTTGCATTATGTTGGCCTTCTTTCCCAGGAACAATCAATCGGCCAAAGGTACTAATGAGTCACTCTTTTGGCTGCTTCTGATTGGTCGGGCGTATTGCCAAGCGAGCTCCTCAGGCAGTCAAAGGTGGACCGATCAACATCGCATGTCGATGAGACACCATTGGTGTCTCCCCAATGCAATTTCATCCCCTAGCGGTTATCGGCGTGACCCAAGATAGTCGGTATGACCCCTCGGCGAGCTGGAGAAATCATACCGAGCCCATAAAGATCATCAGCAAGACTGTCACTAATCGGTGAGACATTACACCGAGTCCCATATCCTTCGGCGATTTTGTTTCATTTCAGCCAGACCTTGTTGAATCGGCAAGAGATTATGCCGATATTACTTCACGTCGGCGAGACCTTTCCTCTTCGCTCAGACCTTATGACGAGCTTTTCTTCTTTCGTCGAGTTGTTCACCAGTCGGCAGGACATTCTGAGGTCGGCGAGACTTCTTAGCGGCCCTTTTGTTTCTCGCCGAGCCCATTCTGTTTCAGTGAAGCTCTCCGTAGTCGCCTAAACCTTATGGTGAGCTTTTGTTTTCTCCCTGAACTTATTCTGTCAGCAAGAGTCACGGCGATGCCAGACTCCTTGGGCGAGCTCCTCTTTGATGTCGAGGATACCATAATGTTTCGGGGAGACCTTACCCCAAACTCCTTTCTTCTTGCCGAGACCTTCATTTCTTCCAGTGGGGTCCCTTTTGATTCGGTGTGACCATTCCTCGATCCCTTCATGTTCTCCCGAAGGCTGACCCTTCGGTGAGACTTTATCGTTTCGGCCAGACCTCCTGCCGAAGGCAACAATTATCGCTCACCTTAGACCTTTGGTGGGACCCTTCCCTGTCGGCGAGACTCCTGGCGATACTACTTTCGTGTCCCCAAGACTTTACCATTTTAGTGAGACTTTCTGCTGACGGCACAACCTTTTTCCGAACTTTTATTTTGAGGAAACCCTTCTGTACCCTGTTGGCGAGACTTAAGGCGTTTGGTAAGACCATATATTGAAGAGGGTGACTCCCGCCGAAGTGTACACTTGTTTGCACTAGTCAATGAGACATAAGGAGTTCGCCGAGACTTCTTGGCAAAGAGAAAACCCTTTGCCTTTGTATGGATCCTTTTGCCGCCAGTCGGCGAGACATGGAGATTTCGCCAAGACTTCTCCCCAAAGACAAGCTTTTATGCCGATAGAAAACTCCTAGTCACCAGGACGATGAATGATATCTTGTCGATAAATGCCTGCATACGAATTCCACTCGCTGTGACATCTCTAGGGTCTTGCCAATAGGCAACACAGACGCATATTGACAGAATGCACTGGTAGTCGACAAGACTTCTGCAACATCTTGCCGATTTTCTTCTTAGAGGAAAATTGTGACCAACTGGACCGAGGAATGCATTCCAATTGAGCACCGTTGGCAAATATCATCATAAAGCTGATTTAATCCTCGCCAAGATTCAACAAAGAAACCACAGGAGATCACATGAAGCTAATTAATCATAAATCATCATTAAAACAAATCCTATGTCAGTAGGGTATCGTTAAATCTTCGAACAAAATGATCATACAAACAGTTCGGGTTTCAGGCCGACCCGCGGAACCCAAGCCAGGGAGGAATTTCAGAGAATTTCGAGCCAGGTAGATTCCAGTGGAATAAGCATGAAAGCACCCATTAGAAACTTAATCCAATCATTATCAATCAAGGAACAACATGCGAGATCTTCAAAATAGCAATTCAATTAAATGTAAAATGCAATAGTCATTTGCCACTAGCCTCTATTTTACCTATTACCTCTTCTACATTTCACTCAGATAACCGAACCGTAGCAGACGATTTTGCTAATAGTGACATTCCTCGCAAAACCCCTAACAAACAGCAGGGAACTGATTTCGGCACCGAGGGGAGAAAGAATTGGCAAAAATCAGTCCACGTGATTTCATGGAGATTCAAAAATCCCCAACAACAACGCCGCTTCTGAGTCTGAGGAGATCCTGAAAACCCGTGAGGAGAAAGAAATCCACGAAGAAGGAGATTTTCTTGGAGGCCTCAAGGATTTTGGGAAAATTCGGTCCACGTGGAATTCTACGAAGACCAAAAATCCCCAAACAACGGCATTTGGCCAGAGCTCGAGCGAGATCCGGGAAAATCCGGATGGGGTGGAAAATCCCAAACTTAGGAGAAAACCCCGAATTCAACTGAAGGTGACAACTTAAACAAACAGAACAAAGATAAAACAGAAAAAGAAATAGAACAAACCCAAAACAAAAGCAAATAAATAAAGCAGGAAAAGAAACCAAAGAGAAGGGGGGGAGACCCGCATTTGTTCTGTGAATAATGTGTTATGGCAAGGCATAAACAATGTAGATTCCTATCAGAAAATTGTTTGAACCATTTTCAAGAATCTGAAGGATTCAGCTACCCAGAACTCCTCGTTCATGAACATCACAACTCCAATTGGGTCAGTTTTAGAAGCAAGGTTGAGCTAGGATCTCAAATGTAAGTCAGGAAGAAGCTTCAATCTTCTAACAAAATGACTATACAAACAGTTTGGTTTTCAGTGCATCTCATGAATCCAAGCCGGAGGAATTTCTAAAATTCTGAAGTCATGGATTCTAGCTGGAATAAATAATGAAAACTAGAACTTAATCCCATTATCAATCAAGGGAAACATGTGAGATCTCAAAATAGCACCAATTAATTGTAAAATGCATCATCATTTATTAATTAGCCCTACTACTCCATACTTCTTCACATTTCACCAGATTTTGGGGAAATCCGTGCGAGATGGATTTTTGCAAAGAAGAAGACATTCCGGCAAACCCGGAACAAACATAAACAATGATTTCGAAAATTCAAGAAGAAATCTCAAAATCCGTCCACGACGTCGAAGATCCAAATCCCCAACAATTGTTCCAACCAGAAGTTCAATGAGATTCGAAAATCCAAAGGAGAAAGGAATCCACGGAGATTTCAGAGGTCTTAGAACCACTACGCGACCAAGACCAAAAATCCCCAAACACCATATGCTGCTGGCCTGTTTCCATGCCGAGATCCGGGAAAATTCGATGAGGTAGGAAAATCCCAAACTCCGGAGAAAACCTAATCTAATCGGAGGGAAGCGTAACCAACGTAAAGCATTTAACAAAAGATAAAACAAGGAGAAATTAAACAAACAAAGAAAATACGCAAAGAAACCAAAAGAGAAAGGGGGACCCATTTTGTTCCAGAATAAAATGGGGTGGTTATGCAAAGCATAACACATCCGATGAACTGCCTAAAGTCGATAGTTATACAAGAAGATATTAAAGCATCTTACTTATGGATTGGTTCTAAAAGGATTAATGATAATGATAGCTTTATGTTAATAAGGTTTTTATTAATGTTTTAAAAAGGGGATTGACATGTGAAATTTTATGTGCAGAAGAAATGTTGTCGAGCAATATTGGGTATGGATGGTCAGGAAAATTTGAGTTGTGAGTAGATCCAATAATATTTTCCAAGTTGGATGGCGTACTTTGAGAGTTCATGTGGGGAAGAAACGTAGGTAACCGGGGAACTGGAGATCTGGGTATTACGCATGTGACGAAGGAGATGGCGAGCTCCAGGGTGATATAATTACGAACATTTTTCTCGAAGCCATAGCTAGGAGGCAGGAACATAGGGCTAATGGATTAAAATTTCTATATCCAGTTGATCACTCTAAATATCAATCCAATTCCTACATTTTGTTTGAAGATTAAGTTGATAATCTGCTCAACCTGATTTGATATCCTGATTGTATCTTAAAGACATGAGTCCAAAATTTTCAAGGGTTGAAGAAAGTCAAAGATCCTGTTGACTTATTCCAGAGGTTTCTCTTGCCAACTATCATTTTTCGCGTGCTATCATGTGATTCATTCATTTGATTCTCTTTCATGTGTTTTGTTTGAACTCTTTGGTCACCTTGTTTCTATAAAAGGGCCAAGAGTTGTTTTATTTCAGTAAGTTCAAAATTTGTGGATTTCAGAGTACTAAATTTTTTCAAGTTTATTCTTTTTCCTATTTTATGTTCCATTCCAGATTAAAAACTTGTATGTTTCATTTGATATTAACTAATATCAAGGCCAATTCAAAGCTATTTCCTTATATGAAATCATACGTAGCTGATTATTTTTTCCTATAGGAAAAGACTGGGTGTTGCACCAAATTTGTGCATACTAGCACTATCCAGTCGCAAATGATCCATATTTCTTTAAACCCTTGCATCATTCTATGCCTAGATGTGAAGCAATCTAGTGAAGTATAGAGTGGTTTTCTTTGATTTAGTTTATTTCTTGAGGCATGCATGAATAATACCTAGGAGAAATCTTTACATTTCAATTCTTTTATGCTTTGTTTTAGATTAGATGTTTAATATTCCCAGAAAATGTTTCAAAATTGATAAATGCATGGAGTTTTATCATAAATATTTTGATTCCATAAATTTATAAAGTGATTAATGCTAAATTTGCTTGAACATATGCAAGTAATTTGAATTTCATGAAGTATTATTGTAAATCTTTAATTTCATGAGGTTGTTAAGTGACATGTGAGTGATCAAATTGAGATTATGTTACGATCCTTTAGATGCCAGCTAACTTGTGACAACCATAGACCCTTTGTGTTTAGCAGCAATTTACACAATGAACCTTGAGTGAACCTAGTGCGTTAAGACCTGACATTCTCGAGCCTTGGGATCGAGTTGAGATTACCTTAGATTTAGGTTTTCTCGGTGGATCTTTCAAGTAAAGGTAAATTCTCATAGTCTTTTGTGAGAATTTATCTGCTTGTTGGTGTGTGTGTGCAACATCCGCATCAACAGAAGTGGTGCTAGAAGGAGGGTGATTTTTGTCCTTAAGTGTGTGTTAGTGTCCCAGTCACATAGTCAAAGTCTAATTGTGAGTTAAAGGTATAAGTACGCTTAATTAGAATGGAGAGTGAAAAAGAGATTGAAAAACTCTAGAAAATTCTCAGCCAAAAGCTTTCACCCTTGAATTTGTTCACTTTTGGTCGGGTTACAGAGTGTAGAATTCACGACACAACCGATCATAGTGAAATTGATTGTGATATTTTCTTGACTAGGGTAAGTTTGGCCATTCATAAGGTGATTTTGCTAATGAAGGCATCCTTAAGTGTGAAAAGGAGGGAATCGTTGCTGTATTGGTATTTGAATTCTAGGAGAATGCATAAACCTAGTGGAAACAAAGTTTTTATCGATTTCGCAGTTGGATTAAATGAATCTACTAACTGTGATTGTTATGTGAAAATCCTGGAAGTTTTGCAGGAAAAGAAGCAAGGTAACGAGAATTTGGGAATATCACACTTTAAGTGTGAATCTGAAGGAAGTGAGTTACCACTTTTCGCACACGTGGATGATGGTGAGAAGAAGGAATGGGTGAAATGGGCGGGAGATGCATGTTTTTCGCCCTTAATTGTGAATCCAAGATTTAAAAGGGAAGAAACTTTTGATTTTATATAAATGACAAAGTACCAAACTTTTACTCTCTCTCTAATAACTATGTAAATTATGTTGAAGTATGGTCTAATGAGATAAATAGTGATGTTAGGGTTGAAGACAAGACTAGTCACCAACGAAGTCCTAAAGGAAGAAGTGACTGTGTAGTAAATGCAACCATTCATGAAACAGAGCAAAAAGAAATGGAATGTCATAATCGAAGGTTGAATGAAGGTACAAGTTTGAGACAATGGAAAAGGTTTGTGCAACCATCGAGTCGTTTCCATACATTTTAGCAAAATTGTGGGTAAGTACACCTTTGAATTTTCATTCATTAAACACACAAAATTATGAGTAATTCATAATTATAGTAGGTTATCCAAATATTACTTAAGCGAATTTAAAGATAAGCCTACTAAAATTCAAACAAAAAGCATTACGAAATTAGTAATAGAGATTAGGGTAAATTGTTTTGTTAGGGTGAATTTCTTTGTCAAGGTAAAAAAAAAATTGTTAGGTTAGGTTACTTTGGTTGTTTTTCCTCATTTTTTTGGTTTAGGTCCCGGAATTAACAAATCCATCTTAGTTAAAACACATGACAACTGAATTTTGAAAATAATTCATGATCAAGTATACTGGGTGTCGAGAATCTAGGTAATTTGAGTTTGGGTGAGTGATTAGGAGGAGTTCATGAAAGAAGTTTAACGAGTTGCTACAGCCGGGAGTCAAAAGCCTATGAAACTAAAAAAGTTGATAGATGTCGGAAGCCGGGTTGTGTTTGTTTTGAAAGATGTAGTACATTGGCTAGTCAGGTTTTAAAGGCAGTTGGGTATATCGGGATTTGGGTACCCAGGTACTCGGGTAAATGGTGCATTGATGCAAGAAGGTTCAAATTTGTTGTTTGGTTTTGCCCGAATGTACAAAACATCTAGTGACCCGCCTAAAGTTGACAATTATATGAGAAGATATTAAAGTGTGCCACTTACAAATTGGTTCTAAAAGGATTAATGATAATGACGGTCTAATGCTAATAAGGTTTCTATTAATGTTTTAAAAAGGGGATTAACATGTGGAATTTTATGTACAGGAGAAATATGTTGTTGGACAAAGTTGGGATATAGACGGTCAGGAAAATTTGATTTGCGAGCATATCCAATAATATTTTCCAAGTTGGATGGCATACTCTGGCAGTTCATGCGAGGAAGAAACATATGGAGAAGAAACACGGGTAACCAAGGAACCGGAGATCCGGGTATTATGCATGTGATGAAGGAGATGTTGAGCTTCAAAGTGATATACTTACGAACATTTTTCCTGAAGTCATAGCTTGGAGGAAGGAACATAGGGCTAATTGATTAAAATTTCTATATCTAGTTGATCACTGTAAATATCCAGCCAGTTCCTACATTTTGTTTGAAGATTAAGTTGATAATCTGCTCAACCCGATTTGATATCTTGATTGTATCTTAAAGACATGATTCCAAAAGTTTCAAGTGCTAAAGAAACTCAAAGTTCCTATTGACTTATTCCAAAAGTTTCTCTTGCCAACTATCATTTTCCACGTGCTATTATGTGATCCATTCCTCTGATTCTCTTTCATGTGTTTCATTTGAACTCTTTGGTTGCCTTGTTTCTATAAAAGGGCCAAGAGTTGTTTTATTTCATTAAGTTCAAAAAATGTGGATTCTAGAGAACTAAAATTGTTTCAAGTTTTATTCTTTTTCCTATTTTCTCTTCCATTCCAGATTAAAAACTTGTATATTTCATTTGAGATTAACTAATATTAAGGCCAATTCAAAGCTATTTCCTGATATGAAATCATACGTAGCTGATTGTTTGTTCCTATCGGAAAAGACTGTGTGTTGCGCTAGATTTGTGCATCCTAACACTATCTGGTGGTAAATGATCCATATTTCTTTAAACCCTTGCATCATTCTATGCCTAGATGTGAAGCAATCTGATGAAGTATAGAGTAGTTTGCTTTGATTTATTTTATTTCTTGAGGCATGTATGGATAATACCTGGGAGAAATATTTACATTTCAATTCTTTTATGCTTTGTTTTAGATTAGATGTTTAATATTCCCATAAAATATTTGAAAATTGATAAATGCATGGAGTTTTATTGTAAATATTTCAATTCCATGAAGTTATAAAGTGATTAATGCTAAATATGCTTGAATATATGCAAGTAATTTGAATTTCATGAAGTATTATTGTAAATATTTAATTTCATGAAGTTGTTAAGTGCCATGTGAGTGATCAAATTGAGACTATGTTATGATCCTTTGGATACCAACTAACTTGTGACAACCATAGACCCCTTGTGTTTAACAACAATTTACACAACCAACCCTGAATGAACCTAGTGTGTCAAGACCTAACATTCTCGAGCCTTGGGATTGAGCTAAGATTAACTTAGATTTAGGTTTTCCTAGTGGATCTTTCAAGTAAAGGTAGGTTCTCGAGGTCCTTTGTGAGAATTTATTTGTCTATTGGTGTGCATGTGCAACATCTATATCAACAGGTTAAAATGGGTTTGAAGGCACTACATAAGAATAAATTGGGAAAATGGCTTCAAAATACTTCCAACATTCCTTCCTAGAACCTACTATCAACCATATTGCATAATTGGAAGAACAACTGTTGGACAACACTCCTAATCCCATAACTGATGAGGATAATATTTCTATCCTTGAACTTGTTATTCGAGAAGAAGTGAAGATTGCATCTTTTAGCATGGGGGCTTACAAGGGACTAGGGCATGATGGTTTCCCTTTGACCTTCTTTCAGGAGTTTTAGAATATTGTGGGGGATGATGTTTTCCTTGCTGCCAAAGACTTCTTTAAATTTAGTAGGCTACTTAAATAACTAAAGAACACCTTTATAACACTCATTCCTAAAAAATTTAACCCTCAAACCATGGTTGACTTCAAAACCATAATCTTATGTAATACCATCTATAAAATCTTCTCTAAAATTTTAGTTAATAGATTAAAGCCTTTCTTGGAGAAAATGATTAGCCCTTGTCAAAAAGGCTTTGTCCCAGGCCATCAAATTCTAGATGTTGCTATCTCCACACATGAAATCCTTCATTCTATGGATAAAAGTAACAATAAAGGTATGACCTTTAAACTTGATATTGCAAAATCCTATGGAAATGTGTCATGGAAGTTTCTCCTAAAATTCATTGCTAAGTTTGGCTTTAATTAGACTGTAATAAACCTCATCAATGAATGTATTTCCATGGCCAAGTATTTTGTTCTTATTAATGGCGTACACTACAAATTCTTCTTTACGGGTAAAGGGATTGGGAAAGGTGACCCCCTATCCCCATACCTCTTCATTATGGTGGAAAATGTTTTAAGAATTAATATTTTTAAACTTCTCTAGGAAGGTGCTATCAAGGGAATCAAGTCCACTACCTCTTTGGACCCCTTAACAATCCACCAATTTGTTGAGGATACAATTCTCTCTAGGAAAGCCTCGGTTGTTAAAGCCAACAAATCACTAGTAGAATCTGGAAAATAAATGACTATGTGACTAAAAAATTTAGTCACAACAACTGAAAATGACTAAATTCTACTAATTTTTTTCAACACAGCTATAAATGAGTAAATAAATGACTAATTTGGTCATCGGGTAAAAAAATATTTAGTCACACAAATAAAAATGACTAAATAGTTTATTCATGCGAATACAAATTAGACAAAAATTTTAAAAATATTTGGGAAAATGATTGGCGAGAGTGTAATGTGTGCGATTCATTATTTGTATTTAGCCTGGCACTTAACAGCTACACTAAGGTGTTTTGAGTTTTAGTAGCTACTTGCATGGGTGCATGATTCATTATTCATTTAGCATGCCTGGCAATTGACAATTGCACTGAGGTGTTTTGAGTTATAGTAGCTACTTACATGGGCGATAAAGATTATTCGAAGAGGACCTAGAAGCTTTTGAAAAGGTGGGTAAGGGCAAGGAATTTGGAGTTTTCTACAACGAATTTGAAATCGGTGAGGCCCTCTGCAATGAAGTCAGATTTGGGGACGTCCTCTGCAATGAATTCAGAGGTAATTCAAAACCCTCATTACATTAAACACAAAATATATAGCTTTCTGATTGGAAACTTATAGTAGTTACAATCTACTGCTCTTAATAATGTTCTTTTACAATCTTTCCATTATTCTGCTTCATAATGTGTTTGAGCTAAATATAATAAAATTTGGGTGTTAGTGCCAAAATAGAATTTCCTCAAACAAATTTGATACATTTTCACTGCAAGCGCAAACTATCCTTGTGCAAAGTAAACATGTGCTAGATTTACCCACACATCAGGCATCTGAACAAAGATGTTTCCTGCGGCAACTTCTTGTACCTGTCTAAAAATTTCCTTTGCAATATCAAATTGACCCCTTTCAGCTAGCACAATGGCTACCCCATTTGCAACATAAACATTTCCTGGTCTTTGTGCCAACACTTTACAACACAGTTCTCTATCCTTCTCATTTGTGCCTCCACCTTTATATCCCTCCTCTCATTGCGAAAAGCTACAAAATAATTCCAATTTCCAAGTGAAATGTCAACATAAGAATTATTTGCATCTGATTCACATTGTGCAGCTTTAATTGTTTCTTTTTCTTTAAGCCAGACATTTGTTTTCAGTTCTATTTTTCCAAGCATAGATAAAACATTTGATGAGTTTTTATCCACCTTAAGTGCATCCCCAATCAATTCTAGGCTTTGTTGGATCTCATTCCAAGCCTAGGCCATGGCTGCAAGACGTAGATATGCATCCACATAATCAAGAAACTTGAACAATATTAGCTTGTATAAAAGATTTGATTTTTCAGTATCATGTAACTCTTTAAACAACCTAGCAAGATTAAATAGTGTTGTGACTTTATCCCATGGTAACTAAAGTGAAACACCACCTTCTTCTAGTCAATGGAATAATTCCATATCCTTAAAGAGCATAGGAAAAATTGTAGAATTGGTATTGGGGATTTTATTTATGAATTCAACCTAAATGCCATTTCATAATGCCTCAATAAAAGTTTGTTGATCCAACTCTAGTTCATCACGCTCAAAATGAAGAACCCCAATGTTGTTTAACAATTCAATGGGTACTTCTTCTCTACTCTTCTTCAGAAGAGACTTTGTTTTCTTAAGAGAATCTAAGGCTGCACTAGGGTCTGATGATATTAATAACTCACCCATCTTGATAAATGCATGGGCATCACATGGATCTATGTGATTTTCCTTTCTTAAAATTTTCAAAGCCTTCTCTTCCTGCCTTTGTTGAGCATATATATGGCCTACAACTTTTAAGCTCTCACAGTTCTCAAGGTGGACCTCCATAACCTTTTCAAAATTTGAGAGAGAACTCTTAAGATCTTCCAACTTCAATTGAACCTGTCCACAAAATCCTATGGCCTCTAGCTTTCCTTGACTGATTCCATGTAGTAGCAGCCAGTGGTGTCATAATCACCTTTACTATGATAATATTGTGCAATATTATAATATGAATGAGATTTCATGAGAGGGTGGTTAGTTGAAACAAGATTTGTCTCAGTCAACTGTTCCACAAGAAAATGCTACCCTGTGAAGAAAAAATGGTTTGCTAAATGATTCAATGCCATTGCACAGAAAGGGTATAATTCAAAGGCTCTATGCATCTTTTTCATTCCTTCATGAACACTACCTTTTTCACTAACTGTGAGAATCCTAAAATTAAAAAATGCACAAAACTAACCACAGAGATTTTTCCCCATTTCAAATAGAAAAATTTCCAAAAAAATGCATTTAAAACCTACAAATAAAATCATGTTGATTTTTGCACCAAAAAAAAAACCATGAGACCATAGCTTGTTGCTTACTATTATGCTTTGATATATTTTTTCCAAGCATCCATAACTTGTTTGAAATCACCTGTTTTAGGCTTTTAGCCATAGTAGCAAGGCAGTGAATTGTTTGATAAAATGCTTTGGTAGACATGTATGAAAAATGTGGTAGCATAGACAAGGCAATGAACTTTGGAAAAAATGCCTCAAAGAAATGTGGTCTCATGGTGATGGAATTCCATGAAAAATTCCATGACAAGAAAATTGTTATGGATTGTCATGGCATTCCATCACCATGAGACCACATTTCTTTGAGGCATTTTTTCAACCAATTCACTGCCTTATCTATGTTGTTGCTTACTATTATGCTTTGATAGATTTTTTCCAAGCATCCATAGCTTGTTCGAAAGCACTTTTTTTAGGCTTTTAGCCATAGAAACAAGGCAGTGAACTGTTTGATAAATGCTTTGGTAGAAATGTATGAAAAATGTGGTAGCATAGACAAGGCAATGAATTGCTTGAAAAAATGCCTCAAAGAAATGTGTTCTCATGGAATGCCATGACAAGCAAATGCAATTGGAAGCTGGTCCTAGTTATTTTTTATGCAATGTGAAGTAATTGCATAATTGCTTAGGTTGACTTTGTAAAAACTATATTGTAATTGAAATTTTGTCATCTATCAACATCTAGTTATTAGCTATGCAATGTGAAGTAATGCTTTGAGTTTGAAAGATGTGCAATGCAATGTAATCGACAATTTGAATATAAACTACAAAAATCTATTTTTTACAATTCATTAGTTAAACTCTCTATTTTATTTTCTCTCTATAACTCTATTGCTATGGAAATGCCTTTCAATTAAAAAAAATAGTTTTTGTCTCTTATTCTACAATTTTTTACATTTTGTCATCTATCAGCATCTAGTTTTTAGTTATGCAATGTGAAGTAATGCTTTAAGTTTGAAAGATGTGCAATGCAATGTAATCAACAATTTGAATATCAATAATGAACATTTGTGATTTAATAATACATATAGATATATTAACATTAGGTGAACTAAGCCTCCTCATTACAAACAAAGAAATGATCTCTTAGGTCTGACTGACACTGAAAATTGTAAATATGTGAATGAGGTGTTGTGAAATAATAATTTAAGTGAAATCGATCAGTGCCTATTCCTATTGGGCAATGGAGCAAAGATGTGGGTGATATATGTGTCTTACTTCTGGCTGCAACTCTAATTATTTGGCACAGAGAGAGTTTATGGATTGCATAGATGTGCAATGAAGCAATTATATGGTTCTTCTTATTGATCCAAATAAGAATTCTAGGTTATTGTGATATATTTAAATGGATTTAATCCTTACTTGAAGGAACCAATTAAAAGAAATCACTTAATTACAACAAGTGTATTGACAAATTAAACATATACTTGATATACTTAATTTGAATAACAAGGAAATATTAAACTGGAGACAACCATACAGTCATACACAATATTATCAAAAAATAATTGATACCAGAATTTGAGCACCAGATTAAATCTTCTTCTCCATTGATTGCTTCAAATAGATATTACAATATAACAAAAGTCTCCTCATTTATGTTTCTATAAATGGATATGATGATGATATCAAAATTTGGTCTTGGTTTCTCTTTTATAAGAGAAGCAACAAGATTCAAATCGTTAGAAAATATGGCATCTTTTCAAAATTCATGCCTCTTCATATAAACTAAACATTATTTTTGCTTAAAACATAAGAGAAAACAGAGAAAGTAGACAATATTGATTGGAAGCCAGCAACACTTGCAATACACTTGTAGTCCATTAATCAACATAGGAGACTTGTGATCATCCCGATTTGGCAAAGTCCCCCTCTCCATGATGAGTGTTTGAAGGATTGGTTCTTCCACTACATCTTCAAGGCCCTATTCTTCTGTAGGAGCCAAATACTTTTTCTCCCATTGGTATATTGTTTAGTCATGAGGCCATTTGTATTCTTGAATTTTGATATATTTGTTGGGTGATTCCTCCATCTGTTGTTGAGTAACCCTCTACCATCTGTAATGAATTTAGAATACCTAATAGGCTATTATTCCATCCATGATCAAATTGAGGTTGTGGACATTCAATTCACCATCCTTTTGTACATGAGCAATGCAATCAGGAATAATTTTTTCAAATTCTTTTCTACATTCACTAAGATTTTTCAATTGGCCATCATCCTTTAATATCCTTGGCACAAACCACTTCTTCAATGTATGAAATAATTCCATCCTTGTTTTGATCTTCTGATCTTCTCCATTTATATACTGAGATTCATCTATAACTATCTTAACCATCCGCTCAGTTGGCTTCAAAGTTGAAGGAGCTTCAACACTTCTTTGTAATACCCTGCATAGAGCCACCAAGGTATGATGAGTTGGATACCACTTCTTGAAAAGAGGATCCAGTATAAGTGCATGGGCTTTCATCTGGTTAATTGCTTGGGATAATGAAGTGTAGCAATCATACACACTTTCCAATTTATCCTCAATCAGTTTGATCCTGTGATCTAATATTTTTTCCAAGACATTGATGATGATCTAGTCCCTCACTCCCTCCTTGGTTTCATTATTGGATTTTTTCAACTCTTCAATCTCTTGTCTTAGTATATTCATTTGTTTAGAGGATGCACTGTCTATATCGGTTGATTGGGTAGTAGGAGGTTGATACAATACTATTTCTTTACTCTATGAGGGCCCCGCTCCTTTCAATTGCTTTTTCAGTCTTACATTTTCTATGAACAGTTTATTTACCTCATCATTTAAGAATTTCTATTCATTTCCATATTCTGTCAATTTGTTTTCCATTTCCTTAGCAGCGGCTCGAGTGAACATGGCTGAGTGTATTGTCATGGTTGCAACTTCTAAAGGAGATGTGTCCTTCAATTTTTTTACCATAGTCGTTCCTCTCATCTCTTGCACCACATCTAACAACCTTGGTTTTTTGTGTATTTCTTTGCTTGGCCCAAAATGCCAAGGTCTCAATATTAGGGTTGTACCCTGTACCACTTATCCCCCTCATTAGAATCAAATTCAACAATCATCATTGGGTCTTATTGTATTCTTACTTGGTCAAGTAAGAATATCTTCTTTAGTTCCATACCTAGGATAATGAGTATATTACTCTTCAAAACCATATCCCTAGCTTCTTGTGGGATAATATCAACATTATCAATTCTCAATTCGTTGAAAGTATGGCCTACAATCTGATCGTCTTGAGACTCTTCAACACCCATCTTGTTTTTCTCTACCCTTTCTTCAAACTCTCTCATTTTCATTTTAACCCATAAATCCTTAAATTCAAGGGTCTTAATGAATTCATCATCTTCAATAAATTTGTGAGTTGCAATTTCCCTTTCATCACCCTGCATTTCCCTTTCTCCTTGCATATGGATATCAATTCTAGCCTTTGGTTTATGAGATTTAGTTTCATGGGTTGTTCGATTAGCTACCTCAACATCATCCTTCAAACTAATTAGTACACTAGCCACTTCTTTTGTATCTCCCACTTCTTCGCTCATTGCATAGGAGACCAATCTATGTGACTCTTGTGTCTTCTTTTTCTTAGGAAGTGGTTGTTTAGGAGGTGATTCTTGAGGAACATGATATACTGAAATAGTGTCAGGAGATGGCTATGAAATTACAATACCACTTGGCCTTTTGGGAGATAATTTGGTGGGCCTCTCCTCCTCTGCTGTAGACTTAGCTACATACAATTCATCAAACTTATCAAATGTCAAATTTATCCTCTTAAGAGGATCTGCTTCTTCTACAAAATACCCCAAGAAGTCATTGTTCTTCTTCATTTCTTCATGAAACTTCATCATGATCTCCCATTTTATTTTCCTCTGATATACCTCTTGGGGGCAGTTTCTAATCACATCCTCTTCATAATCCACTTGATGAGTGATTGCAGCCTTTGCGAGGAAGTTTTTTCTTATAAAATTCATATGGCCCTCAGGGTCAAAAACCCTTTCACTTCTAGGCCTCAAAGAATATCTTGTCTTATGGTAATGTTGTAATTCTTCAAGACTGTCATGTCCAACAAATAATTCTTCACATGTTGTCAAGTTAGGTAGAAATGTACCCTTCTTTTGTTTTTGCATGACATCCTTTTCCATCCACAACATTTGCCACATAAATTCTAAAAAGGCTAGCTGAAGAGGAATTTTTTTTGGCAATATCTGTGGGGCCTGTGGGCACCCATAAATCCTTATTATTGTGACCTCTTGTAGAAAAAAACAATCACCAAAGTTATGAGTATGACCTTGTTCTGGTTTCAAATCAAAGGGCCTCAATAGTTGTAGTATAGGTGTGTGTAATCTTGGCGATGAGTGGCCAAGAACTCTCATAACTCTATACACAAAGTCATCATGGAACACTACATAATCAGAGTTTTGGCATCTGCTATCCCATGTATAACACCATCGTTGCATGGGCAACAAGTTCCCTTAATGATCAACCTAACCCAAACACATCCTTTTGGTCCATCTATCTTTGTTTTGGTACAATATCAAGTGACACAGTAAATAATACTGCCTAAATGTTATAGAGGCCCTATTCTCTCTGACTTGCAGGAAGCCTTCTCAAGATATGAGGAAAAGTCATATTCAATTTTTGTCTCGGGGTTCTAAATTATCATAGCCATCATCATCAAACTAGCTAGCATTTTTTCTTGTGCATCTATCCCAAGTACTTAACAAAAAGAAAAGTAGGTTTTCTTGAAATAAATCTAAAAATATTATACATCAAATGGTTCGGTGGCAGAGGGGGAGATAGGTATCACCTTGTTGTTAACACCCCTTTTCATGTATATGGGGAGTTCATCACTTTTGTGTTTTCTCCTTAACCTGGTATATTCTTCCCCACTCTTTTGCTAGTCAACCTTATTGAGGGCATGTTTGTTTAGATTGAAGCATTCAATGATTGCAACTTTTGTTAAAATTACCAATGGTGACCCATCTGTTATCCTCGTGAACTTGGTAGCAGGGTGGTAATTTTGGGATAGAACTCTAATGAACTCCACATCTATGAAGACATTTAGGACAATTACCTTAGCTAAGTCTAATGTCCACAAATTTGATACTGGAATTCTCCCTTCCCTCTTTTCATAGAAATACCAAAACAATTCCCACCCCAAAACAGGAATAAGGGCATCCCTACAACCATGAGTTGTATCATTGAAAACCTTCTTGTATCCTTTGTTAGTCGAGTTAGGCAATATATCTAAGATAGATTGTTGTAATGATATTTTTTTACCCTTAGGATCTTCCTTCTTAGTCTCAGGTTCTTTCTTTTTAGGCGGTATGATACCTAATGTTGATCTATTTTTACCCTTAGGCTCTTCCTTCTTAGTCTCAGGTTCTTTATTTTTAGGCAAAATGATATCTAATGTCAACCTCTACTTGAGCTTTCTAAGTGTTTAAATGCAGGATTTCAAACAAGAACTTCGCCCTGTTGAACTCCTAGCTTCCCACACGACAATCCTTGCAAATGAATGCCAAAACAATGTCGAGATCTCAATTTTAATGGCTTATGAGTTTAGTCATATCGTCATTAATATCAACCTTATGCCAAATATTATGTGATCAACTCATATTTCGAGTTTGAATGTGCACCATTGATTTTCACAAGATCTGAGGGTTGTTAAGAGTTATGCATTTAATACCACAACTAGTAATAATGGACTAACAGTTTGTACTGCCACTGCCACCTCTTTTTTTAACTGGTGTGGGATAGTGGGGCCATGAATCTTTTTATTTATCAAAACTGTTGTGTCGTTGTCTTGATATTTCTCTATCGCGGGATAGTGGGGTGTATACTGCTATACCGCAAGCTTCCTTATGCTTCATCATAGGGCAACATGACTCTTACCACACTATTGCTCTTTATTATCTCCTTCCTTGTGGGGTGGCGGGTTGTTCCCTGCTATACCGCATTGTTCACTTTTACTTGCCGTGAAACTGCAGTTATAATGTAATTAAGCTCTTTTATACCGCCCAACTGCACCTTTATTATAATACCCCTGCAATATTGCAGTGAATACTTTGAAGGTTCTAACACACCTCATGATAAACTAGAGTATGTTTTTCCTTCATCCTGCTTGTGTTATGTTTTTATGAGTTCTTTCTTGTGAATATATCTCCAAAGAAAATTTGTATGATACCTGTAATTGTAAACATCTTCTTGGTTTTTGACTAAAAATTCTTTTTAATTTGTAAACTAAATTATATTTTAAGTTTCCATTTGCAGTTATCAATGGATTGGAAAGTCAATAGTTATCAACTTATAGACTCAATAAAGTTTTACTGATTCAAGTTGTTGATTTATACATTATTGTTTATTTGGGTTTCAAGGAATGAGGAAAATGACTATAAGGCGTAAATTAGATGATAGTGATCATAATGCTAAAATTTTAGTGACAGATTATGAGCGCTTGCATAGTGAAAAAGTGGCCAAGAATAATGAATATTTATCACGTCTTGGTGTGACAAATAGGCAAGTTGTAAATCCACTAAGTAGTATATTATTTTTTTAATAGTGTTTAATGAAATTTTATAGGCAAGAGCTTTATGTATATAAGACATAATATGATATTTTTTTGTTTTATAGGCAAGAAAAAGAGTGCAAATAAAATGCAGAGAAAAAACAACAAGAAAGAAAAGATACAGTGTTGCCATCTCATAGAAGCCAACACATTTATGATTCAACAAATGTAGTTGGTGAAAACAATAGTTGTGATGATGTGTAGCCTGATATAGCACATGGTGATGTGTAACCTAATATAGCACATGGTGATGCGCAACCTGATATAGTACATGGTGATGTGCAATGTCATGATCATCTCTTAGCACAAAGTCTAAGAGATATTATTGAACATCAAAGAAAAGGAACAATAGGTCTGTAGATGATTTATTCAACATTAAAGGATGTGTTTGAAGTGAAATTTGTGGAGACCGGTACTAATCTACCTACTCATGCCACACCTGATGTGGCCAAGGAGCATGAAGTTTTGGTTAATGAAAGTCATGAAGAGAGACTGCTACTTGCATCTATTATGCCTCAAAGTGCACCTGTTGCATCTAGAACTTTTGATGGAACTAGTGGATTAGCCAAAAATACTAGTAGTGGTTTAATAGAAGATGTGTCTCCTTTTTTCAAAAGACAAAGATTAATTCAAGATTTATATAGATCTATAGAGAGGAATGCAAAAGAAAGAAAATTAGAAGGCAATTCTTGGTTGAGGTATTGAGAGATGGTGAGCCCATTGGGCCAAATGTTGCAAAGTGGGCCAATGAGTTGGGTGTAAGATGTAGGGCCCATTTGGTTATTTGCAAATCAAGTTTTGCAGAGCAAGATCCATGAACTGTGGAAAATGTTACACAAAAAATGGAAAAATCTTTTGAGACTACTAGTGGACAAATCTCTATAAAATATTACAAACAAAAGATGAGAATTTTGATGAATAATTTTAGATACAATTGTAGAAAAACAATCATGGAGGGAAAAGAGAGGTTAGACTCCACTCTATCTCCCAAACAATGGGAGGCATTGAAAGAAAGTATGCATTCCAAAGAATATTTGGAAAAGAGTAGCAGAGGCAAGAGAGCAAGAGATAATGTGAGGGTTGGATATACATTTAGCCGAGGCGGGTTGCATGTCAAAATGGACAAATTTGTAGTAAGTGTATGGATTTTTGGTCCAATTTACATTGTGTTATTTATTTCAATTTTTATTGAACTAACTATATGTTGAAATTGACATTGTATTTTAGGTGGAAAACAGTAATAGAGAAGTAAGTGCAAAAGATATTGTCAAGTATATGGTAGCACTAGATCTTAGTAAATCTAATAGTAGGATGAAGTGGAAATCTAGTTTGTCAAGATATTTCATAGCCATCTATTCAATGCCCAATAGGAGCCTCTCTAGATCATGTCAGTTCTCAAATTAATTAGGGTACCAAAAGGTAATGAGTTTCATATTCGATCTCACTCAACAAGTTTCACAGTTGTTTTCCTCCATTAACCTTATAGTTTATGCATGGAATGAACATAAATCTATGGATTCATACAAGGTAAGAGGCTCTATTGATCTCATTTCTTCTTGTTTGGTAATTCTATATACAAATGCCTCTTAATATGTAGATTATTGAAATATGAGCATAGGAGAATCTAACATAGTTTCTTTATTGTTGGAGTGATCCAGAAAATGTTCTTCTGGATAATTTTATAGCTTGCATTCTTTGCTTGACTATTGAATGCTTTGTATATTTTTTGCATGATGGTTAAACCACATGCAGAGCAATTTTATCAAAGCAATAGGAAAATAAAAATGCCTTCATGATGTCAACAAAGTTGTCGATATTGATAGTGATCATGATGAAGTGGACAAGAATGCGCAACACAATCATCTTAGTTGTCCTGAAGTTGAGGTAATATAATAGTTGTCAGTTATTTGTCCCAATGTTTTGTCATTCTTCATGCTTAAAATGTTCTTTTGGGAAAAAAATTATAGCTTTTGCATTCTTTAAGTTGTAAGTTAATATATCCCAATGTTTTGTCATTCTTCTTTTGGACAAAAAATTATAGCTTTTGCATTCTTTACTTGACTTATATTAATTCTTGCATGATGATTAAACCACATGCAGAGAAATTATATGAAAGAAAAACAAAAAGAAAAAGGCCCTGTCAATAGAACTCTCTACAAAGTTGTACAACTTCATGTCTGCAATGACATTGATAGTGATTATGATGATGAACTCAATGAGCATGCACATGATATTCATAGTAGTAGTCGTGTTGAACTCGAGGTGAGTGCTATGAAACCACATGCAAGTAAGTACTATTCAAGTAAGTAATGGTTGTTTTATTATGTAAATAAGGGTAATCATTACCTATTTGATAGAAGCTGGTTAGAATAGTAGTGAAGTGTAACTAGCTAGTATACATAGATTATGTAAATAAGGGAGAACATATAACTTACATATGGAAGCTTAGAGCTTAGTTGTAATAGAGTGCATACAAAGAATTTGACAATGCATTAGTGCATTGTGCTCGGGGATGACATGGCCCTCAGTTTGGGGTCTTCATTGCCAATCCATGTCTCTTTCTGGAGTACTCATACAGTCTAGCACAATTGTAGTCTTTCCCTCCATTTGTTTGTACCTCGCAATGGGTTAGTTTTTTTTTTAGAGTAAAAAGTTTCTTTTTTGTTATTCAATAGAACAAATAAAGCACATACAAAAACTGATTTGTTCCAAGACATAAGACATTACATACAACTATCAAAAATAATATAATATGTGTTTTATATCTCAATATAATGTGTAATTTTTTTTGTTTTTGCAAACATTTATTGATAAAATCCAAGAAGGGGATAAAGTTGAGGTGTTGAATCAATTTGATGGTGTTGTTGTGGGCATTGGGAAAATTCACTCACTATCTATTCTACATGAAGTCAAATTGAAAGGAACAAGAGATGCAAATGTAAGTATTTTAAAGGTCATAAGTAATATACCCGTTGCTTATGAAGATAAAATAGATGGAGTTGTTCGTCTGAAAGAGAAAGAAGGGACCTTCACACAGTGGCCACTAAAATATTTGAAAAAAATGATATAGTTGATGTTTATCATGTACTAGTTAGATAGCTTGGCCCACTGCTTTATGCAATAGTTTGAATGTGTTGTTCAGGGATCTTAGTTTTTTTGTCTGTCTTGAAGTTGTATAAGCAAAAAAGGAATTGTAACTCAATTTTCTCAATCACAGCACTGAGAAACACACTTTGTAACAATACATTTTTCAAAGCAAAGACACATATTTATGTCTTGTATCTGTTGTAAGAACATGTTTTCTTAATAAAATTTCAGTATTTTTCCTTCTTAATAGTTTTTTCATTATGTGCAAATGAATTCAATTGATTGTATTTTTCTGTGTTTTTATATGTTTAAACCTCAATTAAAACATTGTCTCATTTATTTCCAACACTTATAGATAGAAATCAGTAAACAAAAATAATTAAATAAACTACCAATTGACTAAATATACTACCAACTGACAAAAATAAATGAATAAATATGACTAAATATAAATGATTATGCAATTAATAAACAATGTATCAATATACTACCAGTTGACAGAAATCAGTGAACAAAAACAATTAAATAAACTACCAAATTGATCAAAATGATGATTAAAATTAATGACTAAATACACTACTAATGGACAAAAATCAGTGAATAAAAATGACTAAATAATTGACCAGTTAACAACAATCAATGACTAAATTAACAACTAAATATATCAGTGAATAAAAAATGACTAAATAAGTGACCAGATTATAACAATCAATGACTGAAACACCGATTAAATAAGTGACCAGTTAAATATATCAGTGAATAAAAAATGACTAAATAAGTGACCAGATTACAATAATCAATGACTAAATCAACAACTAAATATACTACCAAATCGATCAATCAAAACAACCAATAAATGAATAAAAATGGTTTAGTCATCAATTCAGTTGTGTTATAAATGACTGGCAATACACTACTAATGGTCACGTGATCATGTTTGGTCATTTATATGCAGTTTTTAGTAGTTTTTTTAATCATATATTGTTGTTTTTGTACTAGTGAATGAAAGACATGCCTCAATAAATATGCCTCCATTTCTAGCCAATGCATAAATTATATGAAAAGTACTATATACTTTTTTAACACCACTCAAGTTTTGTAGAATAAGGTGACTGATATTCACAGTTCCCCTCTCTTGGCTATCTATCTAGGTCTTCCTCTAATAGTTAAGGAAGTCACCCCTAATTTTTAGAATTCGGTGTTGGAAAGATTGCAGAAAAAACTTTCTAGTTGGAAAGGTTCAATCTTGATTGATATGAGCAAACTGCAACTCCTTGTTGTTGCTCTTCAAGATATACCTGTTCATTTCCTCTCCCTATTCAAAATTCCTAGATACATAGCAAAAAAAAAAGAAAGAATTCAAAGGAACTTCCTTTGGTCTAGAACAAAGGAGAAGAAAAAGTTGGCTCTACTTAGCTGGGATATGGTGTGTCTTCCTAAAACTAGTGATGGACTTGGAATTAGAAAAAATCAAACTACCAACAAATCTCTTCTAGCTAAGATTGGTTGGAATCTCTTGAGAAATAATAAGGATTGGTGTATCTACATGACAAAACAACCCCATGGGTCTTTAATTTGGAACAATATTCTTAAATCATAACTACTTTATGGTGGTCTAAGATAGAAGTTGGGGGATGGTTCCAAAATTAATTTTTGAGATGATTCTTGGATTGTGAGACAACCCCTCAACCAAATTGAGTTTAAGGGCCTCCAAGGTCTTCCCTCAAACTACTTCTTTAGAAATGTTGTTGATTACTTTATTGGATGCTTGGGTTCCCAAAAATGGAAAAAAATGGAGAGATACTACTACAATAATCAAGGGTTAAGGAAAAAAGATTGGTCCCTCCAGAAATCCCTTTCCTTCACTAGAATCCTTATGTTTCAGAATGATGATAACTTCTTTTGGGATAAAGAGAGTAAAGGCAATCTAACAACCAAATTGGCTTATGATCTATTGTCAGAGAAATGTCCTTGTAGTAGATTATGGAAACAAATATGGAATCAACACCTTATACCCAAGATTAACTTCTTTTGGTAGACAACTTCCCACAATAGAACCCTCACCTAGGATAATTTAAGAAATAGAGGATTCCAGATCCCTAATAGATGCACTTTATGCAAAATGGATGAGAAAGCTATGCCTCATTTATTATTACATTACCCCTTCTCTCTTGAGGTTTGGGCCTATGCCCTGCAAAATTTGGGTAATTGTTGGTCTATGAACAACAATGTCAAAAGTCTTATGGAAAATTGGATCTACCCTTTTACCCACCCCCTAACTAGAGAGCTTTGGAGACAAGTCCCCCCAACTTATGTTGGAGCATTT
The DNA here is from genome assembly GCA_007258455.2 of Sequoia sempervirens. Lineage (NCBI taxonomy): Eukaryota > Viridiplantae > Streptophyta > Pinopsida > Cupressales > Cupressaceae > Sequoia > Sequoia sempervirens. The sequence continues at coordinate 664,930,431 of VDFB02271358.1, forward strand.
GGAAGGAAAGGAATAATAGGATATTCCCTAATGAAGAAAATAGTCCCATTGTGGTCTTTGGTTCTTGCTCTAGGCTTCTAATTGACAACATTTCTTTGTGTGTTTAGAAAACCTCAGGTAGGACCCCTAATGAAATGGAGATAATTGTTGCCCGTAAATGGGGCCTACAGCTAGACCAAAACTCCTTTATAACTCTAAACATATGGCAAGATAGAACACCAAATGGAGGCCTCCACTATTGGGTTTGTCTAAACTTAACTTTAATAGAGCTACAAAACGAAACCCAAGACTAGCCAGTATGTGGAGCATAATAAGAAATTTTAAGGGTAAGTTTATTGCCAATTTTGCTGGGGGTATTGGGGAAAATATTCTATGACAACCAAAGCAATGGATATGTTTGGAGGAATCAAAATTGCATTATTCTTAGGGATTAAAAGATTGTAGGTGGAAAGTGACTTTAAAACTATAATTAATGTTGTCAAAGGGAAAGGTATGATTGTATGGACTTGTGTTGATATTATATTGGATATACAGAATATCCTTTTACACATGGAAAGCACAAACATTTCTCATATTTTTAGAGAAGGTAATAAGGTGGCATACACCATGGCCAACTTAGGGATATCCTTGGATTCAACTAGATGTTGGAGAGATTGTTCATCTTGGCCAACAAAAGTCAAAGGTTTAATCTTTGAAGAGAAAAATATAAGCATCCAAAATGGGGAAAGCCTAATTTTTTTTTCTAAATATTATTATTTTATTTACTCTTGTCATATCCCTTCTGAAAGGTAGGTTGGAGTGGGATTGGATTATAGAAAAGGATTTGTATATGTGGACCTTCAGAACCACTACTAATCAAAAAAGTGAGCTAACGGGGGTCAATATTTTAATTAAGTGGATGAAAACGTGCAACTTGAGGGCCACTCTCAGCCTGCGTGAGGCTCCCTTTACTAATCTTAACGAGATCATCATTAGTTCTAGTTGGTAATGAAAAAAAGGGAAGCTCATGTTTCAAGACCTATGATGACTAAATGCAATTTAAATTTTGTGTGTTTGGTCATTATTGTCAACCCCCTCACACACTATCCTTCAATCATTTTAAAATATGCTGCTACACTAATGGGTATTTGGCTAAGACTGGTATGCAAGGAATTGTCATCACATTTATTCATGACAACAAAAATGTCACTTCATTATGGATATCTAGAGGAGGCTTGTGGATTTCCCTTTTCTTTGATTTGATCTGCCAGTTTATTCCTGACCCTTCACAACTCTTTGACTATTTCAATTTCATTCATCACTATAGTGACCACCATAGCCAAGTGATCCAGTTCAACCTAGTTTTGAAAATGGGAGGTGAAAGAGTTTGCATAGAGCTTGGCTCCTATGAAGAACTTCAAAGAAATTTCTTGCTTTGGCACATCTGTGTGGAGGAAGGTTTGACGCCTTTGAAGGAGTGCCTAAACACCATGATGTGAATCTCTCTATTCAGTTTGCTAACGACTGGAGCAATAGGAAGGTTAAACTTGGAGGTATTTCCTTCAAGGTTAGTGAAGACATCATACAAAAGTGACTGGCCTTTCTTGTAGTAGTCAAAACTCGAGAAACACACCAAAGTGCAAGATATCGACAATATGAACCAATTTTTAAAGAACAACGAGAAGCCCACCAAGTTGCATGCAGGGTATGACTGCAACAAGCCACCAACACCGTGGGACCAGGTTTATTTGGTGATTATGAAGTATTTAACACTTGAGGGTAGGTTTAAATGCTTTTATTTTTGTACCATATGTCATTGCTCAAATATTTCAAACACCATTTGCTCATCAGTTTCCCCTTTTTCATTATATCTTCCCTCAAGCTATTTGTGAAAGAGGTTGTGGAGATTTCTGCAAAGAACCTTGAGAAACCCCTATCCCACTTCATCAAGGGCTTACCTTGGGATTGTACCATTTTCACCTAACACTTTGCCCTCCAAACCAATCTGAGCATGCCTTGTGGATGATACTCTTATGCAATTAATCTAATTTTCCAAAAAATAAATCCTAATAGTCGATATTTGAAATAAATGAAATTCAAATAATAAAATGCCAACTCCGACATATTAAAAATTGGAGCTAAAATAGGGGGACAAAGTCGCCTAGGGCACCATTGTCCCAACCCTATTTTGTGGGGTGTAAAGGTCAAGAGCAAAATATTAAATGTTTTCCTTGGTTTTGAACGTATGATTTCTTGATAAATTTTCAAATGCATACATAATTTAGGAAATTAGGTGTACAATTAGGTCCATGCACATATGAGGGAGAAAAATCTAGTGTGAAATTGTCATAGGTGACAATTTACGATACTATAATGTTTTGCCCCCACTTTAGTGAGAGTATGAACTTACACTCAGACTCACACTAAAGTAGAAAATATGTCAAGAGGGGTTCAATTATCCAAATGTTGAAAATATGGGATGGAAATGAATCTAGGGGGAGTGCACAAGCCCCTAGGATTCAAGATCCCATGGCAAACCAACATAAGGGAAAAGGAACACACATGTATGTAATACAACATGACTAAACAAAACATACATGGCAAGAACACAACACAATACACTACACAATGCATAACACAATACACACATAATATAACATGATACAAAAATAAGAAAACATATACAAACCCAAACAAAAACATAAGGTTAGTACTAAAAAGATTTGAGTCGATAAGTCAAAGAGACCTCAATCTTAAATTTGTCTCAAATGCCAAACATGTCATATCTCAAATGTATGTTAGTCAAGATGATGCTCTCATAAGGATGTAATATCACTCATGAGCTACATGGATCTACTAGCTAGCAAGTTGTGTTGTGCTAGGTGTCCATGCAATATGGTGGGATCTATAATGCTAGCAAGTTGTGTTATGCTAGGTGTCTATGCAATATGATGGGATCTATAAGGCTAGCAAGTTGTGTTATGCTAGGTGTCCATGCAATATGATGCGATCTATAAGGCTAGCAAGCTATGTTATGCTAAGACACTCATGAAACACATGGCTTCATTGGCAAGCACACTATATTATGCTAGGTGGCCATGTTAAAAAGGGGTGCTCAATTTTATGAACCAACAAGATGCATTATGCCAAATTCATGGACTATCTTACAAAATCTCGCTTCAGGGAGTGCATAAAGCTTAACATCACAGGGCACAAACAAAACTCACCTCAGGGGGTGCATAAAATTTTAACGTCTAACGGGATAAAAAAACTCACCTCATGGGATGCATAAAATTTTAACATCCAAGGGGATAAACAAAGCTCGCCTCAAGGGGTGCATAAAAATTTAATGTCCAAGGAGATGAATGAAACAAAGTCACACCTTGGGGGCTGTTATCAACAATGTACCGTAAAAGGTGTCTTACCAATATCATAGGGGCATTGCTCAATACATGAAAGGTCACCCCTTAGAGAATTCACACATGACATCACCACTAAGAGAGGACAAATCATGAAATGAAGGATCACACTTTAGGGCATACTAGCCATAGTATTACCAACAAAAGGAACATAACATGCCATGAAAAGTCACACTTTTAGGGGATATCCAGCTTGATATGACCACAAACGAGACACCAACATAGATTGAGAGGCCACACTTTTAACTAACAAGGTCACACTTTCTAGGAGATGTACAATATCATCACTAAAAAGGGACCATTTCTTATGCAAACAATGTGAGGGGGACCATATGCCCCGCCTTAAAATGTTAGTGTACTTGATATATTAATATTTTTTAAGGAGATTAGAAGGGATCCCTTGTGTCAAGGAATGCACCAACAAAAGGCTACCTAACCCTTGCCCCCCAAGTGTAGGGACAAAGATGAGCCAAAACAAACATGTTGCTCCTTGGAAAATGAATTATGTTTCCATAAAACCAAGTTTATACCCACATGTATGGTAATGAGCATTATGTGATACTGCAACTACCACATGGCAAGGAGCAACAATGAATGTATTTTAATCTATTATCCTATCAAATTTATTATTGTAATGGTCTAACTCTTCCAATTTATTCTTCAAAACACGACATTCATCAATAATATGTCCAAATGTTCTATGATATGCATAATAGGATGTGTTTTTATTCTTCCATTTAGTGTCTCTTCTTTCATGTATAGGTGGTAATGTAATGAACCCCAATTGTAAAAGTGTGTCTAAATTATGCTCTATCTCAAAAGGATGTGTAATGGGTAACAAACCTTTTCTAATAGGACCATGAATCTTGCATGGTTTAGATGATGGAGAAAATTTTTGATATAATGATGGAGGACCTTGGTAACCTATGCCTTTAGTATCTTCAAATGGTATTTGTTCCAAAAGGGAATGTATCCATGCTTGTTCTTTGTATCACATCCTTGTTTTGTCAAAATCCTAAAGCCTTGGCCATAACATTGTTCCAAGCTAACCGGTGTGTTAGTAACTTTATTTTCCTAGAATGGAGGATCACTAGGTGGTATAACCTCATTGCGATTGTTATGAACATAGGTTCTTCCATGTTTCTAGGTTGTGGTATAACTTGTAAATCACTTTCCCTATGTGATGTGTAAAACATTTCTAGTGGTGGTATGGTAGGTGTTGTTGATTGTTGATATGGGTGAGTAGGTCACTTTGTTGAAGGATAAAGGACAACATTGTTCTCAAGGTTAGGCAAGGTATTATTTATTAATTCATTCATGACTTCCTCCTCTTACCTCAAGATATATTTATTGAGGGGATATACATTGGGAGATGAAGGAATATGATTTTCATTATCTGAATTAGGATCATTTCCAAACACACAACATGAAACATCAACCAAGGATTTCAAAGAAGTTAACATTTTACCAAAACATTTAGCCATTATAACAATATGATGTATGCAATAAAGTTTAGATTATTATATATATCACAGTGTTTTGAAAACTAAAAGCAAATTTGGATAGAAGATCCTGAGAGGGTTTTGTCACAAAATTTTGAGCAAGAAAAAATTGGACACGGTTGCCAAGGACTCCCTTGTCTAGCAAAGCTTTCAGCTAAATTCAAAGGTTGAATTTGTGTAATAGTATTTAATGTTTCTTTTATGTGATTTTTAGGTGTGATAGTGAATATTTTTCTAGAATTTGTCCAATTTATGATTATGCAATGAAAAATGCAAGTGTGCAAACAATTTTCAAAATTCTCAAACAATAAAATGGAGTTCCAAATGTAATTTCCAAATCTGAAATGTAGCAATTGATTGATCCTAATATGCAAATTTTGAAAAATGATGTTCTTTTTATCTTTACAAAACAATGCAATTTTCACCTTTTTGACTATATGCAAAATGCCTAAATGAACACTTTTTCAAATTTTATTTTAGACCTAAAATTACCTAATGCAAATTTGTAAATGCACCTAAGATGTAGATATGACCTATGATGATTGAAATTAACCCTATTTCAACCTATAATGCAATATGATATGTACATTTTTTTATTTTTTTAATGCTTTTTTTATGCAATAATGAATAATATAAAGCAATGCAATGCTAATCTTATATCTAAGATGATATGCTTCAAATTTTAGAAGGCTTATAATGTTAACGTGTCAGGTTCACCAAAATGATATGTAATTAAGATTTCACAACTTTCCAAACATGGATCATTGGGGTTTAGATTGGCCAAGGGCATAAGATTAACTTACAACGTGTAAGGTGAGTTATCAACCCCTAGGATCTAAACTTGGATGTTTTAGAATAGAATTTGTATGAAATGCAATGATGCAACTAGCTAACAATGACAATGCACTACTATAATGTGAAAACAACAAATTTAGAAGCTGACAGAAAAATTTGATTATCAAAATAGACAGAGCAAACTATTGTGCACCTATGATTTGAATTTTGACTTGAGTTGATTGGACAAATTTGCCCAAGGCACCTATGTATGAGTAGTTGAATTTGCAATCTTTTTTCATAGTCCTCAAGTGTTTGATCAGAGGTTTCTTCCTTCCAAATATCACTGTTGAATCTTCGTCGGATGTTGAGATAATAGAGTTTTTGTATCTTGTCAAGTTGTAGGGTTTGAATGCAACAATGAAAAATTGGTCTCCAATCTTCCTTCAATCTTCTTCAAATCTATAATCTACACATTCAAAGAGAGAGGAAGAGTTTTTCCATATAAGGGCTTGCCTCGGTCGAACCTCATGCTTGTGTTTCCAACTCCACAGTGGATAAATTGATGAAATAGAGCTTATCCTTTAAATGAAAAATGAATGATGAATCAACAATTGGATGCAACTCACCACTCAAATCCAATTTCCTTGAAGGACTAAAGTCGTGCACATCTCCTCAAGGCTTGATTGCAAATTGGCTTGAATTTCTTTCAAGACCAACAAGTGTTAGTCCTCACAAATAAATGTATGCATAAACATGAACAAACTCACATAAAACTTGACATGATGATTTGACAATGAAATGCTACAATATTTTTGCTCTTGAATACTCGTGGCTTGATAATAATTACTTGATAGTGCTCTTGATTTCCAATTCTTGTTATAATTGTTGGCTAGTTTTCAAATGATGCAATGACTAGGTATTTATATACAATTAATCTAATTTCTCAAAAATTAAATCATGATAGTTGACATTTAAAATTTGAAATTCAAATAATAAAATGTCAACTTTGACATATTAAAAATTGGAGCCAAAATAGGGGGACAAAATCGTCTAGGGCGCCATTGTCCCAACCCTATTTTGTGGGGTGTAAAGTGTCGGGAGAAAAATATTAAATGTTTGCCTTGGTTTTGTACATGTGATTTCTTGATAAATGTTCAAATGGGCCACAAAATACATAATTTAGGAAATTAGGTGTACAATTAGGTCCATGCACATAGGAGGGAGCAAAATCTAGTGTGAAATTGTCATAGGTGACAATTTACGATGCTACATCTCCCCTATGTCCAATAAGTCTTCCCATGTCTTCCTTGATCGTCATAAACTTCAAATTCTCTAGCACTAAAATTAACTATGATAGTGTGTTAGTTTGATTCAAGTTCATAAACACTAATAAGTAATTACATGGATCCAATTTTACTCAAACATGGATAATATCTCCAAATACTCCTCTTGAATGTTCTACCAAGACTATAATAATTGATTATGAAAGGTGATAAATTATGGTGACATCTTCTACAACTAATTGGTGAAGCAAAAATACAAGAAAACTATCTAAATGAATGTTGGTGATGTGAGATTGCTTTGCTTCCCCAAGGATGATCTTGCATCACTAAGACAAGGCAAGAGTTAACATAGGTGGGAATTAAATTCTTTGAAAACAATCATCTATATTGATTAATTATAATACATTCAAAAAAATCTTTTAAATTATTGCACCCTTAAGAAATTCTTAAAAATTAGTAACATCACCTAAAGGTGTTATTGAATGGATGATAGACACATATAGAGATAGCCTTGCTAGTCAAGCATTACATGAAATAAATCTACTAAAAAATATCAATATGCATAACTCAGTTGACAAGATTATTTGTATATATGCATATCAACCATTTAATAACACCTTTAGATATCATTACTAATACGAAATGAATTTTACCAAAAAAACATAAATATGCAACACTTAATTGACAAAACTATTTATATATGTGCCTATCAACCATTTAATAATGTCTGTAGATGTCGTTACTAATATAAAATGACTTTATATAAAAATATAAATATGTAAGACTTAATGAACAAAACTATTTATATATATGCCTATCAACCATTTAAAAATACCTTTAGATGTTACTAGTAATATAAGCAGTGCCTAATTTGATTGTGTATGTTGCTTGAATGTTATACAAGTTACAAAGTTAGTTGTGTTATGCAATGGAAAAGATAAATATTCAATAAGTTACAAATTGAGTTACAAGAGGTGCAAATATGCTTTTGGGGGGTATGAACTCCATTATGGTGGGGTTTGCCACACCTTTATTTTTATTTTTATTTTTTTAATTTTGTTGAGATGATAAACATCATAAATCATATAATAACCTATAGGTATCAAGAGCTCAAATCATGGGTGCATGAATAATCAAATTATTTTGGCTTAATGTTAAGGACTAAGGGATATTCATTTTTCCAAAATTGCTCAGGGCACAATCCCAACCTCACTCCTTTTAGTATTAAGGGGACTTTACTTATTAGGACTTAATCCCTAATAAATTGGTTCAAATAAACCATTTAACTTCACCAACATACCAAAAACCCTTTGACTATCATGCCCCTATTGATTAAGGGAAGCCCAAAACTATTTGGTGTGTTCCTATTTGGGGAAGTAAAGATTAATTTATTTCATTGGAGTCAAAATAAATTTGGCAATAGATGAAGGGGGTATTTCTAGTGAAGAGGGTGGTGACCCACAAAAAAAAATGGCTAGGGCCATCAAATTTAATGCCAAAACACAACATATAAAACCTAATGGAACATGCAACCAAACAAGGACTTCCTCCACTTTGAAACTACATCATGATTTCAAAATGTGACAACAATCCAATCACATTTAGTTATATAACCACATCTTATTAAAGATCATTTACAATAAACATGACCAAAATATAAAAAAGATATATATTTTAACAATTTACATATAATCATTAAAAAATATATTAATATGAGCATGACAATGCTCAAACATCAAACAAAGATTGTCCTTCAAGCATATGTCAACTAGCTATAAATCATACTTTAACCCAAGTAATAATACAAGACTAGGACAAGGAAAGAGTTAACATAGGTGGGGCATTAAATTATTTGAAAATGATCATCTATGTTGATTAATTACAATACATTCATTTTTTATTTTTTTAAATAATTGCACCCAAGATATTCTTAAAAATAGTAACCATCACCTAAACATGCTATTAAATGGTTGATAGCCACACATAAAGATAATCTTGCCAATCAAGCATTGCACAAAATAACTTTACTAAAAAACATAAATATGCATACCTCACTTGACAAAATTATTTGTATAGATACCCATCAACCATTTAATAACACCTTCAAATGTCGTTACTAATAAAAAATGACTCTTACCATAAATCATAAACACACAACACTTAATTGACAAAACTATTTATATATATACCCATCAACCATTTAATAATGCCTTTAGATGTTGTTACTAATATGAAATCTTTATAGAAAAACATAAATATGCAACACTTAATCAACAAAGCTATTTATAAATATGCCTATCAACCATTTAATGACACCTTTAGAAGATGTTACAGGTAATACACGTGATGCTTAATTCAACAATGTATGTTACTTGAATGCTATACAAGTTGCAAAGTTAATGGCATTACACAATGAAAAAGATAAATATTCAATAAGTTACATATTGAATTACAAGAGGTATAAATATGTTTTTTTCAAGATGTGAACTCAATTATAATGGGATTTGCCAAAGTCTTGAGACATGGTCCCATCCTCATTCATTTTGATATTGTAGAAACTTGATTCATAATAAACTCTTTCAAATGAACCCTTTAACTTCACCAACATAACAAAATTCTTTTGACTATAAACACCCCTATTGACCTAGGGGGTGCCTAAAAGCTATTTGGGTATGCTCCTATTTGGGGAAGTAAGGATATACTTTGTTTCATTGTAGGTGGTCAGAAGGAATATGGTAATGGATAGAAGGGGATATTTCCAGACGAGAGGGTGGGGACCCACAAAAGAAAATGGGCAGGGCCATCAAATTTAACGCCTGGGCCCCACCAACCTTTAACCGAAGTAGTAGTGAAATTCATTAAAAAAGCCATACAAAAAGCTGAAAAAACTATAGGCCATAAATCCCCTTCGTGGGGCCCCCCTCTCACGGGCCACGAGGAATCGTTTTGAAATAGATCCCTCGGGGACAGGAGTGACCGATCCAGCCGGTGGAATGACAAAGGAAGTGAAGCATCCGCGTTGACTGATGAAAATACCCGTTCCCGTCAACCGGTCGTCTTTGTTGTCGGTTCTCCACTGAGATAATGTTTGACTGTGCGTGGAATGAAAGCATGGCATCATCATGGGCATTCCCATCGGCATACATACATGAAAAGACAAAGGGAAAGGAGGGCGTCTAAAAGACGGGCAGAATTTTGCTTTTCAGACCCTTGAAGCGTGCAGTGCATCATTATTATTTTTAATATTTGTTGGGCTCTGAATCTATTATACTTCCTTCGCCAGAATCTGCAACGAGGAGCTTCAGGTGCCCTACAAATTACGGGTAAGTAACTGAAACCCTAGGTTTGTTTTTAAATTCTCTGGCTTTGCTCGGTCCTTGCTCCTTTTAGTTCAAGGATACAATGCAAGGGTTTCTAGGGTTGGTTGATCAGGGTGGCTGCAAAATCTTCTGGTTTTTGGTCTAGGGTTCGTCTTGTTGCGTGGGTTTGGGTTAATCAGCAAGGCTGGGATATTTGTTTTTTATGTTTATTTTTAGGCTTTGGCTTTTTGATTGTTTTTGGGTGTTTTTGTCCTTCATTTTGACCTGTTGAGGGTCAAAGGCTCAAGGCTCAGGTGCAAGGCCTTATTTGCTAGCCGCCCAAGCTCGAAACTCGGGGATCCGATTACCTAGTGTAGACATAGCAGTCCTGCCAAGGGTAAGAGCTCAATAGTCTGCAGGAAAAGTGGGTTTGCTTTACTGGGCGTTGGGTCGGAAGTTTAGAGGACCAATAATGAATGTGATAGGGAAGGCCGGAGCTTGGAGAAGGAGAGAAGTCTGTAGCGCGTTGCTTCTGTGTTGTCTGGGTTCGGTCATTGTTGGGACAGTGTGGTCGCTGTCTGCTGATGGCAAGGCACTGATTGAGTTCAAGAAGTCCGTCGCAAGGGACCCATTTGGAGTTTTCTTGAATTGGAATGAGAATGATGATAATCCTTGCTTGTGGAATGGGGTGAGTTGTGATTCAAGTTCCGGACGTGTTGTTGGGCTTAGCATCAGGGGACAGTCTGGCTGTGCATCGGTTGGGTTTGGGAGCGGTAATAGTTCTGTGTTTGCACCGTGTTTGCTGTTTCGGGCAATGGCGACATCTGCAGCTGATCTGTCACAAGGTTGTTATGTTCGGGAGTTTGTTCCGGAGTCATATTCTGTGGGAAATTTTTCATTTGGTAATGGAGTTTGCCTCCGGAATGGTACTGTGGTGGTGAATTCTTTGGATGGATACAGTGGTCAGGACCGCATTGCTTGCAAGCTTACTGGTATTCTGTCACGTTTCATTGGGAACCTTACAGAATTGAGGGTTTTGTCTTTGCCTTACAATGCCTTTTCTGGAGATATTCCTAAAGAGATTGGGGAATTGAATTTTTTGGAAATACTTGACCTTCAAGGGAACAACTTCACTGGCATACTGCCACCGGAGTTGGGAAAATTGAGATTCCTTCGTGTTCTGAATCTTGGTTACAATATGCTTGTTCACGGTGTGCCAGAGGAGCTTTCTGAATGCAGCAAACTAGAAACTCTGGATTTGACTGGCAATTCATTGAATGGTTCTATCCCTAAATTTATTGGAAGCTTGCCTAAACTTAAAGTGCTCTCGTTGTCTTTCAATCAATTCACTGGGTCAATTCCAACAGAGCTAGCAGACAGCTGTATGTTCCTGGAGTACCTCCATCTTTCAGGAAATTTGTTGACAGATGAGATCCCTGTACAATTGGGGAATTGCAGCCAGTTGAGGTCTCTGTTATTGTTCTCAAATTTTCTAGAGGGAAGCATTCCAGCAGATATTGGTAGGCTTTCCATGCTTCAAATTTTGGATGTTTCAAGAAACAGCTTCAGTGGAATGATTCCGGAGGCACTAGCCAATTGTCAGCAGCTCTCTGTGCTTATCCTTTCAAATTTGCTAAACTATGCCCCAAGGAGCCACACTGATGTGGACCCATCAAGTGAATTTTCTTTTAGTGATAATGATGAGTATAATTACTTTCAAGGGGAAGTTCCAGCCAGTATTTTCAGGCTTCCACAGCTTCAGATTCTATGGGCTCCAAGAACAACATTAAATGGTCCCTTGCCTGAAAATTGGGGTGAATGTAACAACTTGCAAATCCTCAACTTAGGTCAAAACTTCCTCACAGGTAATGTTCCTGCAGGTTTGGGGCAATGCAAGAAATTACTTTTCCTTGATTTGAGCTCTAGTCGTCTTACAGGTGAGATTCCCCCAGAACTTCCTGTTTCCTGCATGGTTTATTTCAATGTCAGCGGAAACAAGTTAACAGGGGTTTTGCCAACTTTCCCGAACAAGGATTGTCCTAAACAGCCTCAATTTCCAATCAAACAATATCAAGAAGTGCTATCAAATGTTTCACAGTTTCAATTGGACCCTCTATCTGTGTATTCTGCTCTTTTTCATTGTGGCGCATGTGCCAGCAGCTCCCTTCCTTATCTCATATCTGAGGGCTTCCCAGTGCTCCATGATTTAAGTATGAACAATTTAACAGGCATCATTCCTCTCTCTCTGATGGGTGACCAACTAATGGAAGAACAGCCTTCCTATGGGCTTCTTTTGAACAACAACCAGTTTGCAGGGAACATTTCCAAATCATTTTTCACTTCGTGCTCAAAGTTAACAGCCTTTGCACTGAACGTGAGTGTTAACCAAATTTTTGGTGAAATTCCTCCACAGTTGTTTTTAGATTGCAAATTTTTAAAACAATTAGAGGCATCAGTCAATAAGATTACTGGACCAATACCACCAACGCTTGGGAACTTGGAGTCTCTGATATATCTTGACTTGAACAAGAATGGTTTGCAGGGAAACATGCCCAGTCAGTTTGGACAGTTGAAGGATTTGCAATATCTTCGGCTGGCAGACAACAATCTCACAGGAGCAATCCCAGGAGAGATAGGTAAAATATCTTCGATAATTGTAATAGAACTTTCATCAAATGCTTTAAGAGGAGAAATTCCGGCAGATTTAACAAAGTTGAAACAGTTAAGGAGTCTTCTTCTTGACAGGAATAATCTCTCGGGGTCGGTTCCTGGTGGTTTTGCAGATCTAACAGCTTTAACTGTATTCAATGTGTCATTTAACAGATTATCTGGCCCAATACCACAGATTGGGAACAAAATGAGTTGTGATAGCTTTGCAGGAAATCATTTTGTACCACCGTGTCACACCTTGTCATCACAACAGCGTGATTCATCTACTGTACCTCTCACATATACAGTCCCTCCATCAGGAAGCCCAGAAAAAAGTCATGACCAGTTCAATTCTATTGAGATTGCAGCCATCACTTCAGGTTCTGTTATAGTTTTTGTTCTTCTGGTTCTTGTTATTCTGTTCCAGTATACAAGGTGGCGGATACCTCGTACCCCTGGTTATCGATCTGGCAGAAAGGAGGTTATCACATTCACACCTATAGGTGTTCAACTAACCTATGAAAGTGTAGTTAGAGCTACAGGAAATTTTAGTGCAGCAAACTTTATTGGCAATGGTGGTTTTGGGGCAACATATAAGGCTGAGCTTGTCCAAGGATTATTAGTGGCAGTTAAAAGGCTTTCCATAGGCCGTTTCCAAGGCACACAACAGTTTGATGCAGAAATTAGAACTCTTGGACGAGTACGCCATCCGAACCTTGTTACATTAATAGGCTACCATGCCAGTGAGTCAGAAATGTTTCTTGTGTATAATTATTTGCCTGGAGGTAACTTAGAGAAATTTCTTAATGAGAGATCTAAAAGAAGGGCAGATTGGTCTATGCTTCACAAAATTGCTTTGGACATTGCTAAGGCTCTTACTTATCTACATGATGAATGTGTTCCGCGTGTGTTGCATCGGGATATCAAACCCAGCAATATTTTGCTTGACAACAATTTTACTGCCTATCTTTCCGACTTTGGTCTTGCGAGGCTTCTAGGGACCTCAGAAACTCATGCAACAACTGATGTAGCAGGCACATTTGGGTATGTTGCTCCAGAATATGCGATGACTTGTCGTGTCTCAGATAAAGCCGATGTGTATAGCTATGGGGTTGTGCTTCTGGAGTTGCTATCTGATAAGAAAGCGCTGGATCCATCATTTTCTAGCTATGGTAATGGATTCAACATTGTTGCTTGGGCATGTATGCTGCTTCGACAAGGACAAGCCAAAGATCTTTTTACTGCAGGATTATGGGATGGAGCGCCTCACGATGATTTAGTAGATACACTGCATCTTGCTGTAATGTGTACTGTGGATTCGCTTTCAGTTAGGCCTACAATGAAGCAAGTTTTGCAGCGACTGAAACAATCACAACCGCCTCCTGTTTGCTAACAAAGCAACACATTTTGTAATTGTAGAGTCAAGGTTACCATTCCAACACCAAGTTCATTTGAAATTATAAATTTTCTCAGATCAGCTTCTGAGTTGTATTTCTTAGGGAATGGACAGAAAGTCCTTGTACAAATATTAAAACCCTCATTTTCCACCATTTGCATTGTAGTATTTTTTTCCACATTAACTGATCGTTGATTCTGAACTGAGTCTGCTGAAGAATGTGGAGGAATTCTCTCTTCTATTCTGTCAGAATGTGTCGGAAGGTTTTTATTGACAAATTACAGGTTCTCTGAACAAATAAAAATGCCTCGTCCTTGTAGAGGCACAGTTTTGGATTAGTTGGCATTCATTCTTGCCTTGTCAGTCAACAAATGTAGATTTCATTGGCCGATACTTTCTATGTAAAGGCAAAGTTTTGAATTGGGCAGTCCATATAAAAGAATGTGTTGTTTTATGAACTGTAAACAATCCCATTCCTTCATTTAAATTGCTAATCTAAAGTTTACATTTGGCTATATACTCTCTTTTCAAGAGTGCAAACAAGACTGGCTCTTGTTTGTCTGCTGTATATCTTGTCAATCACTTAATTGTATAGCTAGTTCCATTGAGAGTGGCTATGATATTCATTTGCCAAAGTAGTGGTTTATTTTATTTTAGCTCAAGTCAAACTGTACTTTGTATATGCATCAATCAGAAAAGGTTTCGATTTTGTCAAAACGTCGACAGGACTGAGCTTATTTTATGGTCAGCTTGAGGGAGTTGAATATGATTTGGGTCATTTATTTCCTTTACTGAGGTGAGGGGCATTTGATCCTTATGCATTTTCATGCCTTCCCTTTAATTTGTTTTGCTTAAATTTTCAGGCACAAACATCTTGCATTTTGTATATTTGATCCTTTCCACTTTGGTTACTAAGAAGATTCAAATAGAGCAAGACAGCTAGATCAAGATTAAGGTCCCTTTTAAACCATCTCATTTAATAGTGATTCTTTTAGTGGCAGAGCAGTTTAATTCTGTTCTTATGATAATTTCATATCAGAAAAGTAAGTAAAAGCCGTTTGAATATTCTCTTGACCAATTTTTTCTTTTTTTGCCTCTGGCCTATTATGTTAATCCTTCTTATTATCTTTTTGTTTTCTGTGCCAGTTTGTTATCCTCCTTGGGAATGGCACAAAGAGAAAGGACACTAAGCCACTATTAGCTGTGGGAGTATAAAGAGAAATTACAGGCAGATGAGTGGCAGTATGCCAGAGGATATGTTTTGCATGCCTTTGATTGTAAGCTGCTTTAATATTAACGAAATATCAACAGCTGCTTAATATTATTTGCGAAACATATTTACACGCCTTTGATTGCAAGCTGCTTTAATATTTAACGGCATATCAACATCTGCTTAATGATTAATGAAAATTTATAAATTTATATTGAAGTTGACAAAAAAGCTTTTCAGGTAGTTTTACAGTGCTGCTGGTTTACACTATTTTCCAATTCCAAAGGATTAGGATTGGCCGAGCTAAACTCGAGAGGTAAGACTTATGATTCAGTAAATTATTTGTTACATAGTGATGAGAAATGTTGATTCTTTGAAAGATGCTACTCACTAATTTTGGTCATGTCATTAGAGGAATACATTTGTAGGGACAATATTGTAAGCTCTGGAAAAGTCAAATTAGACTAATAAGTGCTAGTCCATTTGTTGAACTCTGATTCTTTGCACTTGGTGTTGATCTGATCATGGAAATTGTAGCCAGCTAGCAGGGTGTTTTTAGTTATCGTGCTTGTATCTGGAGCAGAATATGCTTATGATTGTGGCTGAATTATTAATTTATCTTCTTTTTTGGTTTGGCTGTCTTCTGCTGGAGTAGAGATGGTACTCATAAGAATTTGAAATTCAGGTTCAGTGTATCTGCAAAGAATTTGCTGAGGTTTTTCCCGAGGAGCTGGGCTTCAAATTAGTTCTTATTATATTTAACATCTTTTGCAGACACATATCAGAAGCTATGGATACAACTTATTGGACAATGGTTGCTGATGTTGTAGTTACTTTCTAAGCTCAAGTATAACTTATATCCAGCCAATCCAATTCGGATGTTCAGGCTTAGATGTCTACCTGGAGGGTGCTTCCAGCTTTTTGAGAGAAGAGGTCATCATGTATCTGCCAAAGAGGTTCCATTTCAGTAGGCAGGCTGGATTTATTTGTACATGGTAGGAGTATGTGGGATAGAGATGCAGTTGAAGGCGGGGGCTTCCACCCTAATTCACAGAACTTGTCAAATTTAATCCTAGATTCTGCAATTTTGAACTGGCCCTCTATATTGAATGCTTCTTGCTGATTGAATTTGTCACATTTGTATCTGTATGGATTTTAAAGTTAGAATATTATATTGTGCATATATTTGATGCTATTCATTTTCTTTTCAAACACTTAATACAGTGGTGAATATTTTCACTAACTTATTTCATTCAAAATAAAAATGAAATTAGGGTTTATTTTTAGGTATGAATTCGGGTCTTCTTTTCATTTTCACTACCTTGATTGTTGTTTATGCTGTTACTGTTTTTCTGTGTTGCTCAATCTGTGTGCCACCATTTCATCCTCAGCTCGATGAGTGAACAGAAGCAACATCTATGGACCTGTGCTGCTCGTTCTGTATGCCATCAGTGATGAATTGAAGAGAGTTTTTGTGTGATTCCAGTGACACATTGAAGGTTCTATGACGTAAAAGCTTGTGCTAGGATTTGGTGGTTTCATTTCATTACTAAACTCATGTAGGGAAGAAGCTGAGCCTGTTCAAGGTGCATGAGGGGATGTGCTGAATCTTGATTTGTTTCCAGCAACTGGTACAGACATTTCAGATGATCGATATCATTTAAGCTTACACAATAAGATAAGCTTACCATATAAGTTTATATCAGATATCTATAAACCTTTATGATATTAAGCTATGAAAAAATGCTCAAAACACAATATCATTATAAGTTTATATTAGCAGAAGTTTGAATATATATACATTATAGAGCCTATCATTGAGATCAACAAATCACTTAGGCCTAGCAAGCTTTTATCAGCCCCTAAAGAATGCATGAAATCATACAAGCTACCTTCAGACAATGCAAACTGATCTACATCAATCTTCCTTGTAGCTGGAGCATCTTGCCAAATTAAAGATGGTACAAACATAAATCTTCCTAAATTTCTTTCACTAGCTCTCCTTCCCCTACTCAAATATCAATACAAAACAAAAATCACATGTATCATGCTTCTGATAGGTTTTACATTTCTGTAATTTGAAGTAGAAAATAATGGGCCAAATATGTTCCCCTCATTATGATTTAACAATGATGTTTTTAGGTAACTATATATTAAGCAATTTTTTACATATTTTTTCAAACTGCAAGGGGCGAGGAAAAGTAGCAGTGAAGTAGCGGTGAAAGGAGACGCCAATAGAGGGAGTTTGGGTGATTGAGGCAATGTGTCCAAAAAGGAGCAAACAAGGGGAAATCTGGCATAAGAAAGTAGGTTAGATCAGATCTGGTACCCCCTTTAAGGTACAATGCAATGTTAGTGAAAGGGAGTAGAAAGCCAATTTGGCTCCCCTAGACGAAACCACTAGTAGGGTGGATTCTAACCAAATCCTTACCCATCAAGTTGACAAATGGCACCACCATAATTCTAGTTTAGGCATCACTATTCATATTAGGGCTAGTCTCACTCCATTATTACTTGAAACTGGGGAAGATCTAATTGCCATGGGGTGATTTGTCAGTTTAGGGGTTTTTGGCCTAGCCTCCCTCAGTTGCATTCCTGGATCTTCATTGAATGGGAGTCTCTAATTTCTGGTAAAGTTCATATTTTACCCATGGCCAAGGGGTTTTTTGTTGCCAAGTTTGACAATGCTCAGGATAGAAAATATAATTTTATGTGAATTTTTTTAGGTGGGAGAACAAACATTTGTTGATGATTAAGCCTTGACATTCTGATTTTAACCCTACTTTTGAAATTTTCAATAAGTTCCTGATTTGGGTTTGGCTACTTAATCTTCCCCTCCATTTATGGACTGACCCTCTTTTGGAGGAAGTGGGTGAAGCCTTTGGTGATTTTTTGTTGGTGGATGATGAATCCTCTGACATTTTTCATTCCACCTTTACCCGCATACTGGTTGAAATGGATGTTTCAAAAGGGTTCCCTGTTGAGATTTTACTTAAATTTTCTAAGGGGTCTTGTGTCCAATTTTTGGACTATGAAAGGATTCCCTTCCGTTGTAGAAGATGTTTTAAAACAAGTCATGTTGCTACACAATGTGGATTTGAGAAAAAAACTATGACGGTAACATGGTGGAAAGGTGCCTCTCAACAATATTATATGGTTGAAAAGAAATTTGAACTACATGAGTTTTTCTAAGGTGGTTGCGACAGAATCATAAGGTCTTGAGGTATCCCCTCCGAATGTCTCAAATGGTGGGGCTGTTGATGTTGTACAAGATTATCATGTTGAAACCCCTAAAGAGCGTGAGATTGGGTCTTAGATTGCCATTTTTGGTGATAGCGCTTCGATTATCATTTTAGGTGGCTTTTCTGACAAGCCTTTGCTTGCACGAAGGAAAAATGATGAAAACTCTGAGACAGTGGCTGTAGGCATTCATCTACAAGAAAATTGTGTGCTGACTTGGCTTGATAAGGTAGCGCAAGTGGAGGAAGGCTAGATTACTGTTAAAGTCAAGAAAGCTAAATTCTCTAGGCCTTCTTTTGACATGACTCTCTGTTCCCACAAGAGTAGTTTTAAATGTAAATTTTGATGAGTCTTGTTTGGGAGCTGGTTTTTGGTTGGCTGCAAGTTGTTCTTTTTGCAGCTTTGTTTTTGGTTGTAAAGGGTTCCAGGTCCCTTTAAAACCTGTTTTTTCCTAAATCAAAAATTTCGAAATGTCCTTCAAAATATCATTGGGAGATCTATAGGAATTGGCCTAGAGCAATTATGTTTCAAATATGGTTGGTAAAAATTAGGGGGGTTTCGTGCTAACTTTTTACCTGAAGGCTATGTTTTGGCATGGTTTGAACATCATCAAACACAAAATTATGATCGCACTTACATATGCTAGAAATGAAGGGATGGTTATCAAGTTGGATATCAATGAAGTGCATGATTGGGTGGAATGGGTTTTCCTTTGGCTTATCTTGGAAAAAAATGGTTTGTCTAGGAATTAGTGCACATGGATTTAGAGTTTCAAAGTTTATTAAGACATGGGACTACTTAGTATAGTGTATTGTCTCCTAAGTAGAATCTAATTTAACCTTCATTTAATGAACTATCAAGCTAGAATAACTCAAAATTTATGCAATGGTATTTGCATTTATTTTTAATTATTGATCTTTATTAAACTGAATTTTCGACACACTCAGTTACAAATATTAGTTGGATACTTCAAGCATCTCTCAAATAAATGACCTATACAAGAAAATTGTAGATCTTCAATGTTAATAGTTCATCTAGTAGTTGTGTGAGGTGGAGTACAAGATTATAATGTTGTTACAGTAGTGGTTTAGGAATCAAGTGAATATTGTTTATCTTGTTGATTTTTCATCATACCATGGCTTGAAATATGAAGCGATCAAGCTTGGTGGTTGTTGAGGATTGTATGTTCTGATATATTTTTTGCAAGCACCCTACACCTGATGCAAATCACCCAAATTTTACCCATATATCTTCACTGATTGGATCACTAGCTAGGGTTTAGGGTGATTTTATGCAGTTGCCTCTAGGAGTGTCATGACTGAATCCTTATTGGCTATTGCTTGGTGGTTGGGTTGGACACATTAGTGATCCTCCAAATTTGTATAAAACCCAAGCACAAATTAAAGTAGGAGTTCTTCAACTATAACCCTTAAAAAATGGCAAGTTGATTATACCAAGTAGATGATTTATGAAGGACCTTCAGGTATTGAAGGATTTGTGGCTTGGGTTTCCTAACCAATTGATGTTTTTAATGATTCCCTAAATTTATAGTACCCAACAAATGATGTTCCCTAAAAGCAAATAATTTCCAGAATTAGCCTAATTTGCAAACCTTGTTTGGATTTAACAAGAAAAAGGTAGGTTTTTCATCCTAACCTCACAAAGTGTAGTCAAGGGGTTCCATCCTCTCTTGCTCAATAGATGAATTCCAAATTGATTCAATTGCAACACACAAACTTCCTTATAAAATGAAGCAATGGAACTTTTAGGTATACCTTTCCTTTGATAGGTCTCACACCCAAAATTGAGGCTATAAATATGATATTAGTGTTAAAATAACACTATTTTAAGTATTACTAATAGTAATATCATTGGCGAGAAAAGAAAGAGGACATGATAATCCTCCCTTCCCTAAAATGCTTACCCTCAAGCAATTTCAAGTTTAGATGATAAAATATACTCCTTCCCATGTAGTGTCCTCGAGTGGAAGACTTTTCTGCATCACCAAGTATTCCATGGTAACCCTATTTATTAGCCTCCCCTATCTCATGTTAACGATAGTTTGAACTCCAAAAACAATCTACCTTCATCATCAAGTGGTGGGAGCTCCAAAGAAGGTGTGACTTGATGTCCAAGTGTCCTCTTAAGGCATGCCACATGAAAAACATTCTTAATTTTTGTTGTTTTTTGATAGTTTCAACTCATATACAACCTCTCCTATTCTTGGTGTGATCTTATAAGACCCATAAAATTGTGGCTTGAACTTCTCAATACCACTCACCTTGAGAGAAAATTGCCTATGAGGTTGCAACTTAAAAAAACCATGCCTCCTACCTTAAAAGTCTTTTCCAAGTGGTGGCGATCAACATTCATCTTTTGTTGATTATGGGCTTATTGTAAGTTTTCCTTCAGTGCATTCAAAACATCTACATTATGTTGTACTAAATCTCTAGCTCTTAGAACTCTGATATCATAAAGAATCAAATCCATAAAAGATAATGTATCATATCCATATAGTGCCTTGAAATGAGTCATATCTATAAACATATGACGAGTGAAATTGTAGAAATAATCCCCAAGATAGAGCTATTTAATTCATGTTGCTCGTTGTCTTGTAAAATAATTCTTGAAATACCCTTTCATCTATTTGTTCACAATCTTTGTTTGTCCATCTATTTGAGAGTGATAACTAGTGCTAGGAGTAAATTTTGTACCTATTATGTGGAAGAGATCTTTCTAAAACAAACTAATGATCCTATTGTTACTTATTTCTCACAATGTTCCTAGATAGCCTGTGTAGCTTAAAAACCTCTTTAAAAACAAATCAACCATCTATGGAGCTCTATATTTGGAGGATATAGCATAAAAACAAACATACTTAATGAGTATCCACTACCACAAAAATACAATCCTTACCCTACACTTTTGGAAGATTTGTGATAAGATCCATTGAGATTTTTTCTTATATCTGATTTGGGATGGGCAAGGGCTGCAACAATCTTGCTAGAAAAACATATTTCACTTTGTTCTATTAGCAAGCCAAACACCCCCTAACATGCTTTACAATATCACCCTTGAGTCCCTTTCATGAGAAACGCTTTCTTGTCTACTTGTATGTCTTGCAATACCCTAGGTGACTAGCTAATGGTGTGTCATGACATACCCTCAAGATTTCTTCTTCAATTTTTTATTATGGGACAAGATACACCCAATCCTTATAAAGGACGAGCTTATCGACCACTTTGTACTTGTCATCTTGTAACTTGCCTTCCAAAATGTCAATCACAAATGTATTCTTGGCATACTCAACTATTATAGAAATCCTCCAATCAACAGATATATCAATCATGGAACACAAGTAGGACTTCCTAAAAAATGCATCAACCACAAAATTATTTTTTCTCTTAACATAATATCAAAATTATAGGCTTGTAACTTACCCACTTTTGTTGTCTATTATTCAAATCCTTCTGATTGAGAAAAAATTTCAAGCTATTATATGATTTATTCTTACCACATATCTCCCACAAATCAAATATTGTCTAAATTTGACTAATGATGGCTAGCATCTCCTTGTTGTGAATAGAAAATATCCTCTTGGACTCTTTGATCTTTCTACTCTCAAATGCTATTGGGTGTTTGCTTTGTATCAAAATTGTTCCACTCCCCTCTCTTAAAGCATCACACTCCAAAATAAAAAGAGGTGAAAATTTTGAAATTGTCGGGACTCATATATTTAGAAGGGTTGTTTCCTAAATTATAGGATATGAAAATCCTATAAATATGTGATGTGTATGGTTGAATATAAATTGAATAGAAGCAAATATTTTCTCATGTGTAAATTTTTTATTTGATCAGCCTAAATTCTAACATGGTATTAGAGTAGCATACTTAGCTTTTGTGTATGATGTTTCCATAAAGTGAATGAGTGCACAATGGTTTGACGAAGTGGATGGGAGTTTTGAATTAGGGAATTAGAACACACCAAAAGATAGGGAGTTAGCAAAAAATGGGATTAACAATTTCAGCTTTTCAATGTCTTGTAAATGCCACTCCAATGTCCCTATGTGCATGGTATAGGACCAACACAATTCATGAAGAGAATTTGCATTATTTAATTGGCTTAAATCAAAGGCAACATTTTAATTAGTGCACAAATCAATTTGCACTTCAACGACCACTACAATTGGCTCACCTTCCACCCTACCCATACTAGTCTCATCCATGGCCTAATGCTAATGTTTTTGCACATGATTGCATGAATAAGGTTTTGTGAAGTTTGGGGTAGCGTTACAATTTCTACCTAAAGAGTTGAATATGTTTGGTATTAAAGAAATTTCATATCTTATTTACCTTTGTTTTGGTATGGGTTAAAGTAAATTATGCCATTTGAAAGCTATAGTACAAGGTCATGATTTAGGCCTAAGAGAAAAAATTATGTTTCTAAGGCTTGTATGGTGGGGTTGTTTGTTTAATTGTGTGTTTGTTGCCATCTAACCATTGAAATAATCTTTATTGTAATCAAGTATCTCTTAGTCTAGTTTTCATACCACCTCACAAAGAGATCACAACAACATAAAAAATGAATTGCCAAGCTTATGCTTTGAAAAGGGGTTTCGTGTTACAATAAGAGGTCATGGAGACAACAATGGATTTGATGTGAAGAATGCTACCTATATAGAGATGTCATCAGAGTGGAAGTAATAGTGGTTACACTCTTTTGATGTCAAAGTTCACCATGTTTGCACTCTCTTTCTTCCCCTTATTGTTATCTTATTTGTCTAAGTATCTTTGAACCAAGTTTAAAACTAAACCCTGTATTGTGTATGAAACCATCATATCACTAAGACATTGTTATTAGTACATACATGGGTATATTTGTAGATTGAATGTATAACTTTTAATACATTATATGTTTAGATGAAAAGTTGTGCATTTGAAATAAATAAATAAATGTTTTTTTTTTTGGCTTCGTAAGAGGGATACTTTTATATTACCAAAAGAGAGTTACATGCGTCTGCTCAATAGGAAAATACCATGAAGACCACTAGAGAACAACAAAAATAGTGCCTTCTCGACCCACCACCCAGCCCAATACTGCATCACAACCGCCTACCACCCAGACACCCCAACAAAAACCTACAACTAACCGCCCAAACTACTCGAAGTATTTACAAAGACTAAAAGTGGCTCTAGCCACAAGCACGTACATTAGAAAAAAAACATAACTAGACATCAGACCAAACCCTACCAATTGACAAACAAAACAAGAAACCTAAACACCAAACCTTACTTGAAGCCATTTGCTCCGACAAATTGGTTGAACTCCATAACCCACCCAAAGTACTTCACCTCCACCAATCGAAAAACTTTCTGCAGGAAGCTGACCGCAACTGCCACCACCATTCTATGCTTTACCAACGCCATCCCTTTTAGGTCCAGAAGAAACGGGTAGAGCTTCACCACCTCACCTTGAGCTTTGATCAAGTCCATATCCCAGGGACGAGGAACACCTCTACTGAGAAAAGTCGCCTTTAAAGAGTCATCCAGACCACCCAACAAGCTTTTCTTAAAAAGCTTACCCATCATCGCCTTCGCCTCTGCCTTTGAAGTTCAACAATCCAGGACCGAAGCCAAAAAATGAGAGACAATGTGTGAATTCGTCCTAAAGAATTCCTTTTCTTCAAGGTGTCGACCTTTCCCTAATACCATCTTCATGGCCACCACAGTCAGAAGGTTAATGTTGAGCAAAATACGCTTAAGACGTTGATCGGTGACTCGCCTAAAAGCATTTTGTCGATCCTTCATATCCAAGGAGATCAGAGTTTCTGATCCAAAGCATGCCACCGAATCGATCGCCATTTCCACAATGAACTTAGAACGTTCCTCCATTGCTGCCTGCACTTGACAAATAACCCATGGAAAGAGAAGTTGCATGATTTTCCTGCTTTGCAGCCAAACATATAACTCAGATGGAGCCACCAACGTTATTATGTTGTACAACGCAACACCTCGAAGTTACGAGAACATGCAATCTATCATTGATCGAGCGAATGAGCATGTGAGATAAGGAAGTCGTGCATGCCCAACATGACTTTAACCGCCCTCGCAAACCCATCAAAACCAAAGCCACCCGATCATAAATACCAGGTAATGATTACCGTCCTTGCCATCAAAGTTCAAAGTGGCCCTTTCTAAAAGACAACATGGCAACACAGTCACCCAACCAACTCACCACCGCCACAGATCCACTCCCCTAAGATAGACTTGCCACCACCAACATGCCAAGTCACTCGCCCTACCGCCCACACATCTTGAGAGAGAAAGGGTTAGATCAGAGATGCCAATTCTTGAATGTGAATGTCGTCTGCCCCAAGATTTGACAAGGTATCTGCCTCTGTGTTACCTTCCCTGAGGATATGGTTGATGACCACCAATTCAAATCCATCCAAAAGGGCCAGTGCAACTTCCAAGTTGGCATTCAATTTCCAATGATTTAACTCCCTGGTTCTGAGCGCATTATGATCAAAGTGGAGTCCCCTTCCACAACTAAATTTTTTATCCTCAATTCACGACAGAGGTGGAGACCTAAGATCACCACTTGCATTTTTCCGCATTGTTGGTACCCATGGGAGAGCCGATGCTATCCTTCCCACACATTTGGATTGCTAATCTCTAATAATACATCTGCACTAGAAACACCCGAGTTGCCTCAGGTGGCCCCGTCAAAATTCAATTTCAACCACCCAACCTTTGGAGGACTCCAGGCAACAAACAACCTTTTCATCTTCGTTGTTGCCCCTCATCCCCAATGTGAGGTGGTAGATTAAGTCTGTGCCATAGCTTCTGCATCATACCATCCCAAGGTGTACACGAACCAGAATTTCCCTTTCTTTCTGAAAGTCGAGCATTAACCATATCTACAATGCTTGTCTCTATTTTGTTCAATAAGGAGGCCCTAGGCATCGCCTTATCTTGAAATAAATGATTTTTTAATTAAGGGGGGAATTATTAATTTTCTTAGTCAATATGGAAAAAATGGCACATTGATTAAGAAATTTGAAGGTAAAGAATTCCATATATGGAAAGTCAAGTTGCATTTGATATTGAAAAGGATCTATGAGATGTGGTGAGTGGAGCTACGTCAAAGTCAATTGATCTTGATGGAGTCACAAAATGGACTACAAAGGATCAAAGAGCAATAACTTTGATTGGTTTTGGACTTTCAGATGCATACCTCCACCATATTGACTTATCAAAGACCTCAAAGCATGTATGGGATGATCTCAGTGCTTTGTTTGGATCACAAGCATCAAGAGCAAAGATGAGCCTAAAGAAAAAGTTATTTGAGCTACGATGATAGAAAGTGACAATAGTGTTTAAACACATTAGTAAGTTTTGTTCCCTAATGAATCAACTAGCTGGTATAAAATCCGAGGTAGATGATGATGATGCAAAAGTTATTTTATTGAATAGCATGCTCTCTAGCTATGGTAGTATTATGTTCACATTGAACAAAGTAGTTGTTACTCTAGAAGATATAATATCTACCTTGATTGATGAAGGAACCAAGAAAAATGATTCAACTATAGAGGAAACTACAATGACTGTCAAAAACAAGGTTAACCATTCCTCTAAATTTAGTTCTTCTACTTTAAAGGGAAATCAGTTCTCCAAGGACAAAATTTTGTGCTACTTGTAGACATCTAAATATGTCCATACTTGACCACACTTGAATTTATCCCATTCTATCTGTTAATTAATTAAATAATATTTATTTATTTATTTTATTCATCCTTATCTCACCCTTAAATAAATTCTTTAATTTATTTAAATCTAACCCCCAAACCTTCCAACTAAATAAATTAATTAATACCTACTTAATTAATTTTTTAGGCTAATTAACCTTCATTATCATTTTCTTATTATTTAAAATTCAACCTCACCCTCAATCCCCTCACTCAATCCTAGCCTTTGAATCCATTTACATGGATCAAGATCTAAACTTATCATCATGTGACAAGTGTTCTAACTTACCTATCCTATCCCTTTCTTACACGTGTGAGCATATCTCTCACACATGTGAGACAACCCTACCTCTTACACAAGTCATAGACTTGCCACTTTCCTAAGCCACACTACCTCTTATACATGTCATAAATATGTCTCTTTCATGTTCTTCCCAATGTGTGCTCATGCATGTGTGAGCACACTTTGCTCTTACACCTACTTTCCACTTGTCACACTTGTCACAAGGCTAAGCCTTCATCATCTCATTCAATCTTGACCCTCCATTTAGTCAATGCATCTTGGCCATTGATTTCCCCCATCAAAAATCTATAAATTGAGGCATTTTCTCTCATAGTGGCATTCTTCCATCATCATATCCTTATGTTGTCATTTTCTTCTATCAATCCTCAAATCAAATATCATGTTGCTGGTCAAAACAATCACATTCCATCCAACTACAATATCATAAGGAGCACATCAAGTAGACATGAGTGCATCTACGTCAACTCAATCCATGAGTGAGAAAGGTAAAAGGCAAGGTGAAATTGTGTGTTATTTGCATTTATCTTATGTTTTATGTCTTTCCCCATTTTTATCTTCATTTTGGCATGCGTGATCTCCTAACCCCATTGTTTTCAAGAGTTTTATATTTTCTCACATCCAAGGTAGTAGAATAACACCTCTAATAGTCTTTCAGACGTAGGCTACTTCAACATATTCGTCATTCAATGCATTTGTATGACACTTCAATGCCTATGCTTCAGTGTATTTGCAGGCTACTTCAATTCATTCATCGTTCAACACATTTGTAGGCTACTTCAATGCATTCATTGCTTCAACGCATCTACTTTGCACTTCAACACCTATGTTGTTTTGTAGTTTTTTGCCTTTTTATGTTTTTTCCTACGCCAATTTTCAAGTGTTCAATAACTAGTTTTATAACTTTTGTAACTAACCTTGTATCATTTTGAGGCTTTTTGGTTGTTGTTATTAGTTTTTTTGTAATTTTTTGATAATTTTCTTGTAGGTGTTTTGGATCAATGTCTTTCTAGTCTGGTCCAGTGCTAATGGTGTTTCAACATCCTTGTCTACACTTCATCACCCGTACAGACTTTACAAATTTTCTATTAATTTTTATCTTTTTGCTCCTTTCCTTTTAGTTTTAGGTTCTCACTAACACGTGTCCCAGATCAATGCCTATGCAGGCCACTTCAACACATTCATCATTCAATGCATTTGTAAGATAATCCAATGCCTGCACTTCAGTGCCTACATAGGCTACTTTAGCACATTTGTCATTCAATGCATTTGTAGGCTACTTTAGAACCTGCGCTTCAGTGCATTTGCAGGCTACTTTAGCACATTCATTGCTTCAACACCTCTTTGTACTCCAACGCCTCTACTTATTCTCTGGTTTTTGTTATTTATTTTTGTTTTGACTAACTTTTTTGGTCACTAAGCAGTTGTGTAGTTGTCTAACGTCTATCCAAGACTTGGAAAAGAAAAAATCTACTAACATTTGGTGTAGGATCGTTTGATAAATGTTTCATCTTTATCATGAGTTAGCTGCACTAAGGTAGATTAGTGAGAATTGATCTTTCTTTGTTTTTTGTTGTGAGGTCCTCTTCACACCCTTGGGTGATCTTGGAGATCAAAAGGTTAGGTTGGTCCCCTTTTATTTTTGCATCATTGTAGCCCAAGGAACCCAATGTGTGCATTCTCTCCCCTTGCAATTTGTGCGATCTTCAATGATAAAAAAAACACAGATCATTCATTTTAGGAGGTTTTCTTGAGGATTTCATCACCCCAAGGGATGACCTCAACTCCCATATTCTGGCAGATTATAAATAGCGAGAGGTGAATCAAAAGACACCTCTCTTGGAAGTAGTATCTTGTCATTCTTGGCTAATCCCCCAAGAACTTTATACTTTGGGGAAGTGAAGGTGGAGAGTGGGTTACCCTCTCCTCTCGACTATTTGAAATTATGTTCTTTCATCTATGGATTTGGCCTCACATACCCTTGAGCTATTTGGAGGACTACCTAGAAACCTTGTTAATCCTAGTTTAAGACCTTTCGATCATAACTTAGTGTGGTATAGGGTCTAGATGATCATGCTTGAAGTTACTCACCATGTAATTTCTCTTGTTGAGGTTACAAATATACCTTGGTAGGACATTGTCGTTCTAAGGTAAAGGGTGTAAAGGTGGTACATGACCTTTGCATACCCTAGTTACCCATTCATTTGAAGGTATTAGTCTTTTGGCTAGTGGGCTCACATTAAGTTTACACTCCCACTTGAATAATTCTAGGCTTGTGCAAGTGCTTGGTGTGTCTTCTTGTCCAAAACCAATGCTAACTATCAATCCAACTCCCTCTCAATCCAATTTGTTTGTTTGGTTTTTTTAAGTCCATCCCTTTTTCAAGCAAGCAAAAAACTTCAATCCAAACTCCACCATCCAATATTTTCATCAAAATCCTTTATCCATCCTTCCAATCTGATTCTTAGTCCATCCAAATCACCCTAAACCTCTCCCAAATCAATCATCCATTTTGAAAAGACAATTAGGGTCTCAATTTAGCGCCTTTTCTCACTTAAACGCATTTGCAAGACCCTTTGGGGCCCTTGCAAGACCTTGTAGCACCTTTCCTAATCCCTTTAGTTCCTTTTCCAAGCCCTTTAGTGCCTTTTCTAGGCCCTTTAGCGCATTTGTTTCCCTTTTAGTGCTTTTGCAAACCCTTTTAGTGCCTTTGCATGCTTTAACACCTAAGTGGGATGATTCAATGCTTTTGTTGAATCACCACCTAAGCTTGTTGGTTCAACGCTTCTACATTGTGCTTCAATGCCTATGGTGTTTCACCCAAAATCCAAACATTTCAGTCGAGAATCTGTCACATCTCATTTTTTCTTGCATAAACTTAATTAATTAATAAGTGGAACTGGTTGAGACTATTGGTTGATTATCTTATGATAGTTTGATTATGGATAAATGTGTTTTTAAATTAGATGTTATTTCTAAATGCATGAAATTGAAATTAAAATGGAGATGATATGTTATGTGCACATGCTTCAACTATAATTTTATGGACTAACCTATTGACATAAATATGAGTGTGAATGAGTGCATGAACATGTCAAAGGTGAGAATATGGCTGAGGTAGAAATATCCTCGCCGCTTGGTAATGATTAGTATCCTTTCAAATAAATATGTATTTAATAATGATATATATTAGATACATACATATATATATATATATATATATATACATGAAGAAGGTTTGGAATAGCCAATAGCTTTCTTTAGCAAGGGCTTGGAAGAGTATGAGCAAAGGTATACTTTCGTTGAAAAACATGTTCTTGTAGTTATTAGAAGTCTAAAGAAATTTAGGCATTTGATTTCAAACAACAAAGTTCACCTAATGGTTGCTCATCCTAGTGTCAAAGAATTTCTTTTGAGTAGGGATTTGAATGAGAAATGAGCAGGTTGGATTACTAAGGTTATGGAGTATGACATAGAAATCAGAGTCACAAAGCTAGTAAGAGGTAAAGGTTTGTGTGAGTAGCTAGCTGGTGATAAAGAAAATAGCAAAGAAGTTATGGAGGCTATCCTAGCTATCCAAGAACAATCCCAAACAACTGCACATACTTCTCCTGCAATCTAGGTGCAAAATATGGTTCATTTTCTCCAAACTAGTGAGTGTCCACAAGAGATGGATAAGGCTAAAAGAAGGTATTTTAGGCTGCAATATATTCCATATGTGCTTTTAAATGGTATACTTTTCAAGAAAGATTTCAATGGTGTGTTGCTTAGATGCATTGATATTGACCAAGTTGATAAAGTACTTGAAGAATTTCATGATGGAGTAGCTGGTGGGAACTTTGCACCTAGAACTGCAACATTAAAAATAATGAGGGTAGGCTATTATTGGCCTAGTTTATTCAACGATGCACAAGAATGGGTAAGGAAGTGTAAGAAATGTTCCTTTTTCTCAGGTAAAGAAAAGTTAGCAGCCCTTCCTTTGCAACCTATTCAAGTTGAACAACCCTTTATGAAGTGGGGTATTGAATTCATCAGAGCTATTAATCCACCTTCTAGTGCAGGTCACAAGTGGGTTCTCACAACCACTAATTATTTTACTAGGTGGATGGAAGTTGTGGCATTAAAAGAAGCTAATGAAAGTGTTGTCCTAAGTTTTTATGAATATTTGGTGACAAGGTTTGGTGTCCCTGATTCTATTATTTCTGATAATGCCTTGGCTTTTGTGGGTATTAAGTTGAATGAATGGGCTATTAATAATGGTGTTTACTTGAGTACTTCATCAAATTATTATCCTCAAGGTAATAGTTTGGCTAAGTCAACAAACAAGAATTTAATAAGGATCATTAAGAGAACCATGGGAGATAACCAAAGGACTTGGCATTCCAAGTTGAAAATTTCCCTATGGGTGGATAGAATCACACCTAAAAGGTCCATTGGAAACTCTCCTTATTTGTTGGCATATGGAAAAGAAGCAAGGCTGCCCTTTTCAGTTGAACTTCTAGCTCTTGAGTTGGTCAATCACCTAGAAATGTTAGAGGTGGAAGACCTTATGGAAATCAGGTATGCATAGTTATCAGAGTTAGAAGAAATTAGAAATAAAGCAATGAAGAAAATGGAATTGCATCAAAATTAGGTAAAGAGATCATTTGACAAGAGGTCAGCCCCTAGAGTGTTCAAAGAAGGTGATGTTCTTCTCAAATGGGATGAACTTAAGAGTAGACCCGGAAAACACACAAAGTTTGATGCAATGTGGAGTGGACCTTACATCATTTCTGAGTGTAAACAACATAGTGCTTTCCAGTTGTCCAACATGGAAGGTGAAGAAGTGCTAATCCTAGTCAATGGGATTCACCTCAAAAAATATTTTTGAGGTATGAATAATCTTTTGTATATATTAGGATAGGTTCCTTGAGTCAATAAACATTGTTGCATGTAGGTTTTAGGAGTCTTTTCATACCTCTAAGTGTTGGTGCATAGTTGGTTAGTTAGTTTCAGTCATGTTTTGAGTCTTCTTAGGTAGGTTGAATAAGTTTGAAGGTGTTAAGCACTATAAAAGGTTTGCTACAACATAAAATAAAGTCTGATTTTTGGTATGTTGCAAGTTTCTTTTTGACTCCTATGCCCAATGGATTGTATAAGGCAGTTGGTCACCATGTTTAGCAAGCAAACATCTCCGAGAGGTTGCCAAAGATGTTGACATTTATTTTATCAAATAGCATTTTGAAATTATGGGAAAGGAAGTTACATAAAGTTAAATACAAAAAGTGAATAAGGCAAAAAAGAAAAGTAAAGAAAGTTTGACTTAGTCATACATTTGGGCGCTAAGAAGAGAATAGATTTCAATTTTCCTCATCCATGCAACAAGATGAACTCTTAGTGTTTTCAGTTGGTCGTTTGAAGAATTCCAAGGGAACGTGTGGCATGGAGAAGGAACAACAGTTTGTTACTATAGATCATAAGAATGTTGCAGAAAATAGACATATATAATGGCACGTTGTGGGAAGAGGATAGCTTGTTGTCCCTGCTAGGCCACGTTGAGGAAGAGGAGGATTAAAATATTTCACGTTTCATGTAGAAATATTGCAGAAGTCCTGCTAGATCATACCTATGCCTCAAAGCCCTCAAAGTGTAGTATCCACGTGGCTTCAAGCATATTGTATTTTTAGCACCTTTAATACCCATGTCAAAGAGCAATTGCTAGTATAGACATGTATATAATGAAGATAAGGTTAGTTATGTTATCTATTTTTTTCCTTCATTATTATAAGGAATTCTTATAGCTAGCTTGTGATACTTTTGGATTTTTTCTTTATTGTGAGGTATGTGATTAAAATGCCTATCCAATGGTTTATATGATAAGATATATAGTATCCTTATCATTGCCTTTGTCTCACTGTCAGCCATTAGTCTTTTTGACATGCAATTTGTTCCATAGTTGAAAAAACCTTGTTAAACTCTTATTGCCAAAATGTAACTGTATAAGCGTAAAATTGCACCCCTCACAATTTCACATGCATTCTTGTGTTCACTTTAGTGTCCACTCCCTTAGCATCTTGAGCAGGCTCATTTTAACCCTTGCATTAGCCTTTCTCCCTCTCAAGATGCTCCAACACCCCTTTTCAACAGCCACCCTTGTGTGTTAACTTTTTGTTGAACCTTGCACTTTTCCCGTTCATGTTGTTTTGTAGTGTGATGTGTCCAAACACTAGCGTGTTGTGCGGATGTCCGCGCGTTGAGCTAGCGGCTTGTGATGTGGCAATGCTTAGACAGCCGTTTCCGAGCATTTTTTCCACTTGTCAGCTAAGTTTGTCGGTGGAAACAACTTGAGATTCCTTGTAACTGCTCGAGATGCTTCTTTTCTTCCTTTTTAAACCATTCTTTCCATCCATTTGGTCTTCTGAATCTTCCTAGCTTTAGCTCTTACCTTTTTCTCCATTCGTACTCTTGTTATTTTGCTTGCACAACTTAATACAACTTGTGGTAGCAGCTTCAAGCTCTTTCAAGCTCTCTTAGCTCCACTCTTGCAACTTCATCTCCTTCATTTCATGCTTGTGAGCATCCTGGGGTTCCATATCCCCTACTATTTTCATACTTACTTGGCGATACGAGTTCTCCTCCTCGAGCGGGGTTTGCTTTTATCACATGCTTATTTGGTGGTGCAGGTTCTACTCCTGAGCAGGTTTTTCTTTCACCACACACTTGTTCATTTCTCTCTATCTTCTTAGCTGTCCATGGGGGTGGGAACACCAAAACAGGGGTTTGACTGAGGAAAACCCCTATATAGCCCCAACATTCTCCCCAGATATCACGTCCGTAGGTTTTGAAGACATTCGTTGGTGGAGGCTTCATCACTTGCGTGGTTGTAAGTATTTCTTTCCTTTCTTCTTCTTAGCTTTATCATTTCTATTTCATTCTATTTTAGTTTCATCATATTCTACTACTTTATCGCATTTTGAAAATCCTCAATAATTAGAGTAGAAGCAGTTATCTAGGAATTTTTTGTGATAAACTCATTCTCTTGTCTGTATGAGACGCCAACATGCCTCTTGGATGCCAACGCGCTGTGTTGTCATCCGTTTCCTATGCTAACATCCTTTGGTCGTGAGTTTGTCGGTTTGTCCAGAGAATATCTATGACTTGCTCTTTCAGATTCTAGAACTTCTGCGCTATTCTTGAGGTAGATTAGGGAAGTTTTCCCCATGAGGATCTTTGAATGAAGAGAACTCGTGAGTAGCAAATCCCCCTCTTCTACATTTTGGTGAACCCAACGTGAAGAATAGTGTTCTTCGAAAAAAACTAGGAATTTATTTACCCCTACTTGTTGGGGTCATAACTTTTGACTCATTGCTTGGAATTCAGAACCGTTTGCACTGTTGAAAAGGTCTCCTAGAGAACTAGTTTTGTCCCTAACATACAAGTTCCTTTGGCAATCAAATTTTAGGGACTGGTGCAAGTTCCAACCTCAAATTCTGCTCCAGAGACCTCTGAAAATGCAAATTACTAGAACATAAAAAATATCAAAAAAATTATAATGGATTTAATATCTTATTTTATTAGTTCAATATCTAATTTTACTCAAACTATTAATGATGTTCCATTTAATGCATATGATGGTGACTTGTATTTGCCTATGTCACTTGATATCTTTGATCCTCCTCACGGATGTCCTCTTGCTTCAAAGGATATTTTGTTGCAAGAAGATGAAATCATTGATACTTTCCTTAATGTTACTTTACCTTCTCTTCATTCCAATGCACTCTCTTCTAGAGATGATGCATTTGTGAATGATGAACTTCCCCTTCATTCCAATGCACTCTCTTCTAGAGATGTTGCATTTGTGAATGGTAAATCTCATCTTTGTTCTGATGCACTCTCTCCTAGAGAGGTAGCATTAGCAAATGATGAGCCTCCTTCCACATCTGATTCTCCCTAGATCAATGTTGAGAAGTTTCTTCAAATAACTATTCCACATTTGATCCTATTTGGATCGATGTTGAGAATATGTATTCAAATAATTGTTCTACTAACTGTGATGATTCTGTAAATGCAATCTATGTGTCTGCTGCCCCTCAAAGGCCTAAGAGACCGATCATTTATGTGACTCGAGCTAGTCCTTCTTTGAAGAGGATTTGTTCTATTGATGGTGGTTCTCTCGATCTTTCTAAGGCTCCCTCTTACAAAGCGGTAGCCAATACTTATGAAAATAGTATGAATAAACAACCAAGCCTTCCTCAAGCACCTAGACCTACAACTAAAGAACCTAGTGATTACGATCTTGTCGAGCAACTTCAATTTACTCCAGCTAAGATCTCACTGTGGGACTTGCTTCAGTCTGCTCTAGTTTACCAAGGTATGCTTCAAGAAGCCTTGAAAAATATCCTCTTGCCTTCTTCTGCTAGGCTGACGGATGCTAATGCGTTGATGGCATATATTCATGCAGATTCATTGAATATTACGTTCTATCCATAGGAACTCCCGCCTCTGGAAGTATAAAAGCAAGCAGATCCTCTAATGATTATAGTCAACATTAATAAAATTGGTATTAGACATACACTCATTGACACTGGTTCAACACTCAATGTATGTAGCATCGATCTATTGCCTAAGATTAATATTGACTCATCTTCTCTTAATCCTTCTTATGTTGTCATTCGTGGGTTCGATAATGTCGATCGACAAGCCCTAGGCACGATAGTCTTGCCTTTGAGGTTGGGACCTGTTACTGTACCTACCCTTGTATATGTTATTTCAGAGAAGTTACCATATAACCTTCTTCTTGGTAGACTGTGGATTCATGCTATCGGTGCAGTCCCGTCTACCTTGCATAAATCTATTAAGTTCATTGCTAACAATAAAGTAGTCATAGTCAAGGCTAACCCTGAGGCTATGCGCTTATGTGAAATGGCAGCTGCCAGTCAGTTTCGGTTGTGCCTACTCTTATCCCTTCAATATCTTCCAATGTGTCGATGTTTACTCCAGCATTATCTACTACAAAGGATACTCTTGAGATAGATGTCCCTAAAGAAGATCCTTCTAAAGCAATAAATTTTTAAGTCTTCTACTTCTCAAAGAGGTGCATGTCTTGGTGATGATTGGGGTCCTTTAGAATTTATGGATTCCTTCAGTAAGGAACATAAACTTGACCTAATCCACTTAGATCGACTGATAACATCATCCACACCTGCTATCGAAGATGATCATTCTTCTGCATCGCGGGGTAGTGTGCGTGCAAGTTGCAATGTTCTCACTGTTGATCCTTCTTTTGAGGAAGATGATTACATTTCTGCTAAAGAAGATAGTGTTGGCAGTCCTATTAATAAGGATGATGGCAACCCCATAAAGGAGTGTGGTCCCTGTTGTTGGGACAATGCTCTTTATAAGGATCTTCCTTTTCAAGACTTACAAACATGTTATGGCCCCGACTTTAAGCATGTCTCTAAATATGGCTACGAGTGTAAAGGTTGTGAGTGTAATGAACAAGGCATTCAAGTCCCTATAGAATTTATACCCTGTAAGCATACTTTGGGACTTGGTTACTCGAAGGAACGATCTAAATGGAAGCCATGGTTGAGTGACATGAGTTATTCTCAACTTTGTCCTATTGAAAAGATTCTTCCTCCATTGTCTTCTATCTTCGTGCCTTCTTCTTCTTATTGTGAGAAGTCAAACCTTTCCCTGCAAGAGAAAGGGTTGCTTCTTGCTCCTCATCCTTTATTTGAGCAAGAGCGTATTTTGTTGCGGCTTCTAAAATCACACTTAATCACTCTTCCTTCTCCAACACGTAATAAAATTCATAAACATGATGAAGGAGAACATCCTTTTTGTGCATACCATCGAGTGCTTGTCCATTCCACTAGTGAATGTAAGGCCTTGAAGGATAAAATACAACTTCATGATTTAGGTGCCATCAAACTCCTGTTTGATTAATACACCCGCCTTTTCTTCGCATGGCAAGTGATATCAAGGTTTACCTCTATCCTGTATGTCCTATGTATCTTGCATGGTTCTCCTCCCCTCTATGATGGGGGCAGTGATAACTCATTTTGGAGATGTGCATCCTTCTTAAAGGACCCCCTTTCTTCTCTCTATCTTTCAATTGAAGCGTCCCTTGAGTGGACCCCTTTTCTCTCTTGAAGGGTTCCCGAGGGACCCCCTTTGAAAACTTCTGCTTCAAATGAGTTCTTTGCATCTAGCTTGGGGGCAACCCGACTATACCTGTTTCATGTCTTTGCATCTAGCTTGGGGGCAGCCTGACTAGACCTCGCTTCTTAAACAACGCATCCCTTGAGTAGACCCCTCTTCTTTTGAAGGGTTCTCGAGGGACCCCTTTGAAAGTTTTCCACCTTGACGATGGTCTACATGACTATCTACTTGCTTTCCCTACAAGACCAAGAACCTGTAGAGCTACTTTACATTCTTATTGGGTGATACAAGTTTTTGATACATGAGCATCCTTGGTTCTTGGCAATCTTGCGTCAACCAAAAATATTTTCTTTCAGTTTTGTTCTTATTTTGTTCTTTGCTCAGTCCAAGTTGGTGGATTCGGTATTTCTTCATAGTTGCTCACCAGACCCTATGGATCTTTGTGTACATCGTGGGAATGTTCATCTTTCTTATTCCAAGATTTGAGCGTGATTGGATTTTTTTCCTGCAAGTTATTGCTTCCATAATTTCATGGCAGTTTCTTAACCTAGCACCAAAATAGTTTTCAAGCCTATCAGTTAATTTGATCGTTGTGGATCACCCCCGTGACTTGAAAATCTTAATAGTGTGATTTTAAATGTTTTGTGGAGTGTCCTCGACCTTCCTTATAGGTCCACACTTCATTTTATGCACATGTTGATAGAGTAATTCAAATCTGAGGCTGACCTATTCATGTGCACATTACATTTTCTTTCCTTGGTTAATGTGATGATCTTTGGTCGACGCAGATGTTTCCAGAATCACAGATATAGTATAAATCTTGCAATCAATCATGAGAACAAGCAGCGAAAATAGTAGTGGAGTTAGTAGTTGATTGAGTAGATAAAGATTAATCTAAATTGTAAGAGTTTAGCTCACATCTAGGAGCATATTGGAATGTTGTATTGAACATGTTATATTAGGCCTGTGAGTCGAATCTGTAAGCCTAGATGTTGCCGACGGAATGTAACAGAGATTTATGTTAATGAGAATATTTGCATTTGCATTTTCCTCCATATTTTTTATTGCTTTCATTGTGTTAATCTTGCTACACGGTTCAAATAGTTCTCCTTAAGGACCCTCCTACCATGGTTGCGTCAAATTGGTATCAGAGCGAGGTTCAATCCATGTGAGGTCATCATAATTCACAGAGTTCTATAGAAGATTTTTTGTGGGGTGGCGGATTGAGGATCTGAGCTGCAACTGCAGAGGACTTGTGTAAAGATGGAGGGAAGAAGAAATGTTAGAGGAAATGAAGCGCGTGGAAATGCAAACCCAACGTTAATGGAGATGTTGAGAGGAATTGCTGCCAGATTAGATGCAGTCGAAACGGCCCAGAGAAGAGGTTGACCAGTTGATGATGTAAGTTATGAAGAGGTAGAAGTACAAGATGAAAGAGGAAGAGAAGAGCAACTTGGTCTAGATCAAGGAGAAGAAAGGTTCATAAGAGCCCTAACCAGAGCAAATACAAGACCACATTTCAATCCACCAGATTATAATGGTAAGTTGGATTCAGAAGAATTGATTGATTGGATAACAAAGATGGAAAAGTATTTTTAATTTGAAGGTACTACTGAAGATAAGAAGGTGAAATATGCTTGTACAAATTTGAGAGGACATGCATCCCTTTGGTGGGAACATTTGCAAATAGATAGGCAGAGAAGAGGAAAAGAGAAGATAAAGTTGTGGGATCGGATGGTAAATAAGTTGAAGAAAAAGTTTATGCCTACAAATTATCAGATTAGTTTGTTCCTAAAGTTGAAAAACCTGAAGCAGAAAGATTCAAGTGTGATAGTATACTGAAGAGTTCTATAAGTTGAATATTAGATCTGGACATTCAGAGGATGAGATTGAGCAAGTATCTAGGTATGTGAATGGTTTGAGGTCATCTATATAGGATGAGATCAGTTTGATTAAGTTGTGGAGTGTGGAAGAGGCATATCAGTGTGCCCTAAAGGTAGAAGAGAAGTTGAATAAAAGAAATGAGCAAAGACAAAGAGGTGGAAGATTTCAGAGAGGAAGAACTTTTTCTGGAGGAGGAAGAGGCTCTTTTGCAGATCAGAATAAGGATAAGGAGGCCAGTAAGAATGATAATTCGTATCATAGAGGTGATGGGAACTCTTACAGAAGAGGAGGATATGGTGGTTACCAAAGTGAAGGATATAGAAAGGATGATAAGGAGAAAAGAGATTTCAGGGGAACTTACTTTAAGTGTGGTGGAGGACATAGAGCTTTTGAATGTAATCAAGGAGAGACAAACAAAAAGACAGAGAACAATAGGAGAACAACCTTTTTTGAGGACGAACATGTTGGATCATCTAATAAACCATAAGAGGGAGAAGTGTTGGTGAATAAAAGAGTATTGTGTCAGAGTGAGTTGGAAAAGGAGCCATTGTAGAGAAAGAATTTGTTTCGGACTAGATGCAAGGTAGCAAGTAAATGTTGCAAAGTGATTGTGGACAGTGGAAGTTCTTAGAACCTGGTTTATGAAAAGATGGTGACCAAACTAAAGTTTGAAAGGTTGAAGCACCTGAAGCCCTATTAGATAGCTTGGATTCAAGATACTGGTAAGTGAACAATTTTTGGTGAAATTAAAGATAGGAAATTACCATGATGAAGTTTTGTGTGATATCATGCCTATGGATATATGTCATATTTTGTTGGGAAGGCCTTGGCAGTATGATCAATAGGCTATTCATGATGGAAAGAAGAATATATAGACTATTGTTGCTAATGGGATGAAGCAAATTTTGTTACCTTTGGAAGATGTCCCTACAGTTGAGGTTTGTACGAGTATTATAATTTGTTTGGTTGATGGAAGGAGATTCCTTGATGGATTGAGACATGAGAATGTGTGTTATTCCTTAGTTCCTAAGAATACTGAAGACTTGAAGCATGCAGAAGAACAACCGAAAGAGATAAAGGAGTTGCTGATAGAGTATGAGGAGATAATTTCGAATAATGTACCTAATGGATTACCACCTATGAGGAGTATTAGTCATTGCATGGATCTGATTCCTGGAGCTAGTTTTCCTAATAAAGCAGCATACCAGATGACACCGACAGAGAATGAAGACTTGAATAGAAAAGTGCAAGAATTGTTGAAGATGGGTTTGATCAGAGAGAGCTTAAGTCCATGTGCAATACCTGTTGTGCTAGCACCTAAGAAGGATGGAGAATGGAGGATGTGTATAGATTCTAGAGCCATAAACAAGATCACGGTGAAGTATAGATTTCCTTTGCCCCAAATGGATGACATCATGGATTGTTTGAGTGGAGATAGATACTTTACAAAGATAGATTTGAAGAGTGGATATCATCAGATCAGGATCAGAGAAGGAGATGAGTGGAAAACAACATTCAAGACAAATGAAGGGTTGTATGATTGGTTAGTGATGCCTTTTGGATTGACAAATGCACCAAGTACTTTCATGAGGTTGATGAATGAAGTATTGAAGAAATTCTTGGGTAAGTTTGTGATTGTGTACTTGGATGACATCTTGATTTTCAGTAAGAGAAAAGAAGAACATTTGTTGCATATCAGAAAAGTTTTGAAGAGGTTGAGAGAGGAGCAATTGTTGATAAACATTAATAAGTGTAGTTTTATGAAGGAGGAATTGGTATATCTGGGATTTGTGATATATGTGGATGGATTGACGATGGATCCTAAGAAGGTAAAAGTATTTGTTGAGTGGCCTACACTAGAAAGCATTAGAGAGGTAAGATAATTTCATGAATTGGCTAGTTTCTACCGAAAGTTCATTAGGAATTTTAGTTCTATTTGTAGTCCTATGGCAGAAACAATGAGAGGAGATAAGAATGGTTTTAGATGGACATCTGGAGTAAACTGTAGTTTTGAATTATTGAAGCAGAAGGTGATTGAGTAGCTTGTGTTGGCTTTACCGGATTTCAATAAGGTATTTCAAGTAGACTATGATGCAAGTGGAAATGCAATTGGAGCAGTGTTGAGTCAAGAAGGGAGAACTGTAGCTTATTTCAGTGAGAAGTTGAATGATGCTAGGAGAAGATATTCAGTGTATGATCATGAATTTTATGCTATAGTTCAAGCCTTGAAGAAGTGGAGACATTACTCATTTCCTAAGGAGTTTGTGTTGTACACAAATCATCAAGCATTACAATATTTGAACAGTCAGGTTAAGTTGAATCAGAGACACATGAGATGGGTAGAGTTCTTGTAGAGTTACACTTTTGTTTTGAAGCATCAGAGTGGAAAGACAAATAGAGTTACAGATGCTTTGAGTAGGAGAAGGAATTTACTGACAGAGATGAGAGTGGAGGTATTAGGCTTTGATGAGTTGAAGAACTTATATGAGGAAGACCCAGATTTTGCAGAACCTTGGAGAGCTTGTAAAGAACTTGTTTTGGAGGATAGAAGCTAGTGGTTGGATTATTTCATTCAAGAAGATATGTTGTTCAGAGGAAATCAGTTGTGTATACCCTGGAGTTCAATGAGGGATAACTTGGTGAAAGAGAAGCATAGTGGAGGAATGTCAAGACACTTTGTAGTTGATAAAATAGTGGCATTGGTAAGTGAGAATTACTTTTGGCCACATATTCATAAGGATGTTAGGATATTTGTGCAGAGTTGTAGAGTTTGTCAAGTTGCAAAAGGAGGTAGTCAAAATATTGGATTTATAAGCCTTTGACAGTTCCAGAGAGATCGTGGGAGGACATCAGTATGGATTTCATACTTGGTTTACCAAAGACACAAAGAGGTAATGATTTTGTATTTGTGGTGGTAGATAGATTTTATAAGATGGCACATTTCATACCTTGTAAGAAGAAAAAAGATGCAATACATGTAGTAGACTTGTTTTTCTGAGAAGTGGTCAGATTGCATGGATTACCTAGGAGTATT
Source organism: Sequoia sempervirens (assembly GCA_007258455.2). Lineage (NCBI taxonomy): Eukaryota > Viridiplantae > Streptophyta > Pinopsida > Cupressales > Cupressaceae > Sequoia > Sequoia sempervirens. The sequence continues at coordinate 664,972,295 of VDFB02271358.1, forward strand.
GTTTCAGACAGAGATGTAAAGTTTGTTGGTTACTTTTGGAGAACACTTTAGAAGAATTTGAAGACAAATTTGAAGTTTAGTTCTACATTTCACCCACAGATAGATGGGTAGATGAAGGTAGTAAACATGAGTTTAGGGAATTTGCTGAGGTGTTTGACTGGAAGGAAGATTGAAAGTTGGGATTTAGTCCTTGCACAAGTAGAGTTTTCTTACAATAATTCAGTGAACAGGAGTACAGGGAATACACCTTTTGAGATTGTTATTGGAGTTCATCCTAGAGGAATATCAGAGTTGAGAGACATCAGTATGGGAGATAAGAGGAGTGCAGAAGTAGAAGAATTTGCAGAGCATATGAAGAAAGTACATACTCAAGTGAAACAACAATTGGAAGACATGAACTAGAAGTATAAGGAGAAAATAGACGAAAAGAGGAGACATAAGGAATTCAAAGTTGGAGATGAAGTGATGGTATATTTGAGGAAGTAGATATTTCCAGTTGGAACATACAACAAACTAAAGATGAGGAAGTTTGGACCCTATAGGATTTTGAGGCAGTTTGATTCTAGAAATGCATATGAAGTGGAGTTACCGGATGGCATGGGTATATCACCTATATTCAACATTGCAGATCTACATCAGTATTATGAAGCAAAATTCAGTGAAGACAATACAACAGAATTGGAGAATCAGTTTCCTAAACAGAAGTCAGATGAGATTGAGGAGATTTTGGATATTAGAGATGGAAGAAAGACTCGAGGAAGACAATACAAAGAGTATCTTGTGAAATAGAAAGGTAGACCAGTGGAAGATTCTTCTTGGATTTCTCAAGTTGAGGTAGACCGTCTTGGTTTTCATTTAGCCCCAAAAAAGTGAGGGACTCACTTTTCAAATAACCCCAGATATTTGATGCAAGAGCATCCTTGGTTCTTGGCAATCTTGCATCAACCAAAAATATTTTCTTTCAATTTTGTTCTTTGCTCAGTCCAAGTTGGCAGATTCAATATTTCTTCATAGTTGCTCACCAGACCCTATGGATCTTTGTGTACATCGTGGGCATGTTCATCTTTCTTATTCCAAGATTTGAGTGTGATTGGATCTTTTTCTGGAAAGTTATTGCTTCTGAAATTTCATGGCAGTTTCTTGACCTAACACCAGAATAGTTTTCAAGCCTATCACTTAATTTGATCATTGTGGATCACCCCCGTGACTTATGGATCTTAACAGTGTGATTTTAAATGTTCTATGGAGTGTTCCCGACCTTCCTTATAGGTCCAACCTTCATTTTATGCACCTGTTGATAGAGTAATTCAAATATGAGGCCGACCTATTCATGTGCACATTACATTTTCTTTCCTTGGTTAATGTGATGATCTTTGGCCGATGCAGATGTTTCTAGAATCGTGGATATAGTATAAAGCTTGCAATTGATCATGAGAACAAGCAACAAAGTTAGTAGTGGAGTTAGTAGTTGATTGAGTAGATTAAGATTTATCTGAATTGTAAGAGTTTAGCTTGCATCTAGGAGCATATTGGAATGTTGTATTGTTATATCAGGCCTATGAGACAAATCTGTAAGCCTGAATGTTGTCAGCCGAATGTAATTGAGATTTCTATTAATGAGAATATTTGCATTTGCATTTGCCTCCATATTCTTTATTTATTTTTTTGTGTTACTCTTGTTGCACGATTCAAATAGTTCTCCTTGAGGACCCTCCTACCATGGTTGCATTAGTTTTCCTCATTGAGCAGAGATTGCTTTTATCACCTATCTTTGGTGATACAAGTTTTCCTCCTTGAGTGGGGATTGCTTTTATCACCTGTCTTTGGTGATATGGGTTTTCCTCCTTGAGCAGGGATTGCTTTCATCACCTGTCTTTGGTGATACAGGTTTTCCTCCTTGAGTGGGGATTGCTTTTATCACCTATCTTTGGTGATACGGGTTTTCCTCCTTGAGAAGGGATTGTTTTTATCACCTCTCTTTGGTGATACAGGTTTTCCTCCTTGAGCAGGGATTGCTTTTATCAGCTGTCTTTGGTGATACGGGTTTTCCTCGAGCGGGGATTGATTTTATCACCTATCTTTGGTGATACGGGTTTTCCTCCTCGAGTGGGGATTACTTTTATAACCTATCTTTGGTGATATGAGTTTTCCTCCTTGAGCAAGGATTGCTTTTATCACTCTTGCATTCATTTCATTTTCATCTCTTTCTTCTCAGCTTGTATATACCAGATCGAAGATCTGCATCTTCTTCATCCTGTGTATATACCCTTCTTCTCTTCATTTTAAATTTTTTCTATTTTTTAATTTGGGGATGACACATAGTACTGAGACAACCTTTTACATTGAGGTCTCTTTACTTTGTTGACTCAAATCCTTTAGCTTTTTATGTTCTAATGTTGCTACCTAGTGCAGGCTTTTCTTGTCTAACACATTAGTTTTGTAGGTCTTCAGCCTAGGGGCATGCTTTTGTGGTTCGAAGAGTTGTCTGCTTCCTCTATAGTATCCTTTTGGCATATGATATTTATGTTTAGTAGATTTCCTTTAGCGTGCATATTATTGTAGATTCATATGTCCGCTAAAGTGGGGGAAAAATGTATAAGCGTAAAATTGCACCCCTCGTAGTTTCACATACAATCTTGCGTTCACTTTAGTGTCCACTCCCTTAGCATCTTGAGTAGGCTCATTTTAACCCTTGCATCATCCTTTCTCCCTCTCAGGATGCTCCAGTACCCCTTTTCAGTATCCACCCTTGCGTGTTAACTTTTCGTTGAACCTTGTGCTTTTCCTATTCATGTTGTTTTGTAGTGTGACGTGTCCAGACACTAGCGCACCACATGGACATCCGTGCACTGCACTAGCATCTTGCGATGTGGCAACACTCAGACGACTATTTCTAAGCATGTTTTACACTTTTTAGCTAAGTTTATCAGTGAAAACAACTCAGGATACCCTGTAACCACTTGGAAAGCTTCTTTTCTTCCTTTTTAAACCATTATTTCCATCCATTTGGTCTTTTGAATCTTCCTAGCTTTAGCTCTTACCTTTTTCTCCTTTCTTACTCTTGCTATTTTGCTTGCACAACTTAATACAACTTGTGGTAGCAGCTTCAAGCTCTCTTAGCTCCACTCTTGCAACTTCATCTCCTTCATTTCATGCTTGTGAGAGTCTCAGGGTTCCATTTCCCCTACTATTTGCATACTTACTTGGTGATTCAGGTTCTCCTCCTCGAGCAGGGTTTACTTTTATCACACACTTATTTGGTGGTGCGGGTTCTATGCCTGAGTGGGTTTTTCTTTCACCGCACACTTTGTTCATTTATCTCTTTCTCTTTATCTTCTTGGTTGTCCATGGAAGTGGGAACACCAAAATAGGGGTTTGACTGAGGCAAACCCCTATACAGCCCCAAAATTCTCCCCAGATATCACGTTTGTAGGTTTTGAAGGCATTTTTTGGTGGAGACTTCATCACTTGCATTGTTGTAAGTATTTCTTTCCTTTCTTCTTCTTAGTTTTATCATTTCTATTTCATTCTATTTCAGTTTCATCATATTCTACTACTTTATCGCATTTTGAAAATCCTCAATAATCAGAGTAGAAGCAGTTATCTAGGTATTTTTTGTGATAAAATCATTCTCTGATCTGTACGAGATGCTAGCACACCACGTTGTCATCCATTTCCTATGCTAACATCCTTTGGTCGTGAGTTTTTCAGTTTGTCCAGAGAATCTCTGTGACTTGCTCTTTCGGATTCTAGAACTTTCGCGTTGTTCCTGAGGTAGATTAGGGCAGTTTGCCCCGTGAGGGTCTCTGAATGAAGAGAACTCGTGAGGAGCGAATCCCCCTCTTCTACAGTAACTAATGATTTAAAGTATTTGCAATAAGACATTTTCTTTCACTGTTGCACTACATCTGTGTTTCCATGCTTCTATCATAAGTATGTTAGTCGAATGACTTAATGTTTGCAAGACTTTAGGCAAGTTTTTGAACCCACAAAACTTTATTTTGATGACTTGAGAAATGTCCTCATGGTTTGGTCTGAGTCAAAGTGAATCCATTGCATCCTTTTCCATCATAAATGTGAAACAAAATATGTTTTGGAGACTCAAAGGATAGTAGTTTGATGACAGTGGCATTATAGCATGAATAAATGAGATGCAAAGGTTGAGTAATGTGCAATGGTCCTATATATAGTATGCATAGGGTTTTGGGAAAAAGGGAGAGAATATGTTGGTCATGACAAGTTCAAGAATCATTTTGCTATCAAGGAGAAGCAACACAATGATGCTCTTATGTTCCTTACTCCCTCAAAACGACAAGGCAATCCATTCATGGTAGAGAGATGAATGAAACTTGAATAGATATGAAAGCAATGAAATTGGGGTTGTTTTGGGTATCTCAAGGTAATGAATAAATTAGAACATAAATGTAGAAGTTGTGTTGAGTAAAAAATATCCATTTGCTCACTCAGGAAAGGTGGAAATCATGTTTAGGGAAAGCAAATTGCAGAGAATGAGTAAAGACTACACAAGGATTGAAGAGAGAAATATGAGTTTTGGAAAGGAAAATCATGATTTGAGTGATGACCAAGGTTTTGAGGGTCCAAGCCATTGAGTGGCAGCATATTGATGGGCAGTGAGAAGAGTTATAAAGGATAGTTAGACCTTGAAATGATTGATTGCAGTCCATGAAAAAGGCAAAAAAAGAGGTTGATAGGTTAGTTTTCAAAGGTGAATAATATGACAATGAAAGATACAGGACAGTCTTGATAATGATGACAACCATGAATCAAAGTGATGCATAGTAGACACAAGATGGTAGTCCATATTATATGTCAAGGAAGTCAATAGGACAACCATGAGGAAATCACAATGAGCAGAGATCAAGGCTGAAAGGGGAAACTTGTGATAAAATAAGGAAGTGGATATCATTCTTGTAAACATACCTTAAGTACAGTGATAGTATTAATGTGGATGAAAACCATATGACAAATTTCTAGGAAGTTTACAGTGATGTAATTAGGATAAATTATCCTACCAAGGAAAGAGAAATGACACAAGGCAATAAAGATAGTAAACAAGACTAATAGACAGTCATAGACTAAATCCCATAGTTGTGATGAAGGCACGAGAGTTGATTCACGGGCATGTTCTACTTGATAAATATTCTCCTACATAGGTTACGTGGATATCCTTACAACATGCCTAAGACGAAGCATATTAATTTTAAGGACTACAAACTGATGATATTGCAATAAGTAGTAAGGATAGTTATGACAAATGAGATGATGTGATCTGACCCTTCCAAGGCAAGACAAGTAGAGGATAGTGATTTTTGAGCAAGCATGAAAGGGTAGAGGTAACTATCATGACCTTGTAGGGAGAGCTCAGTAAGGTCATATACATATAAATTCTTATGAACCCCTCTATATATACAAAAGACAATCATAAAGAATTAGTAGACAAAGATGTCATGAAGACTCAAGGAGCATAAATGACACTGAGCAAAGATGAATAGGAAAGATTTCTAACTGTTAACATGCATGAGAGGAGATAGGTCATGCTTGCAGACATGAAATAGGAATTTTATTTTGTCAAGATATTGCAAGAACATACTAAGATAGTGAGCAGTTGTGCAAAGTGGCTTTATGGAAAGAGCAACCATTTATACTTTCTAGGAAGATTTCTTGATGATAGTCATAAAGATAAGAGAGATTGACAATCCTATGCTAGAAAGGCACTTTCAGACTTCAAAAAATGTACAGTGACAGTCCCATGATGACTTGCTGTGAATAGAGGGGATCAAATGTATAAATAACTCAGCCATGTTTTCATTGTAAAGCATAGTCTCATGGAAATTATAAAGGGAGAGTATACATTCATGAAACCCTCTATTGAAGTGGAGGGCGATGAGTATGATATTGAGGCATAGGACAACAATGGTGGCACTATTTTGGCAAGTCAAGTATGAGAGTGGATAGTGCAGGGTTGAGAATTCATGACATTCCATGATGAACCTTGATAAGTATGACAAAATGACACTCCTTTGAAAACTTTTATGAGAAGATAAGATTTAAAGGCAGTCCATTTATTCCAATCATGGTGACAAGGTTTCTTTTGCTTTCTTTGACTGTATATTGGGTAGAGAGCTTCATGACTATCTAAGACTGTGTAGAGTGTAAGATACAGCATCAAGAAACTTATGAATGGTCATATCAAGTGCAAACTAGTATGTGGGCCTAAAATCTCACGGTGAAGTAAAGGTTGGGACTATATTTAAAACTCTTATCAAAACTCTTAATGTTGCCAAGCTTCATTTTGTAACATAGCATGAATGTATGTTTTGATGACACTTCATCAATTTGAGAGGTTGTAAAAGGTCCTCATGGTTATGGCTTGATTTAAGGAAAGTTTTTAGCTCATAATAATGTAGTTGTGGGAAGTTTTGAGACCTAAAAAGTAGGATTTTGGGGTTTGCACGACTAAGGACTTTGGAATCTTCATGAAAGGACGACAAGGGAAGCAAGCTAAGATTTTCTAGCGGCAGTTTTAGACATTCATGAGGTAGTTTGAGTAGTTGGAGATTTTTGAAGAGCAGTTAGAGGGCTTCAAGGAGCTTGTTGGAGCACTTTGGCCCACTTTCCAAGCATATAGGAGACAGTTTGATCAAGTCACCCACTTTTTAAGCATCTAGGAGCATCTTCAGTTGGATAAAACAAATTAATCAAGCCTTTTTCTTCAACAACTTACAATCAAAAGAGAAAAACAAGGAAACACTTAGCTAGGCACCTAAAAAAAGTTTTGACCTTTTCAAATAGTTGTGACACATGTCATATGCTGATTGCAACTTGAAACTAGGAGTTAGGAAATGATTGTTTGTAAAAGGCATGCCTAGTTTCATTCTTCCTTAGTTCTTTTCACTTTGAGGCAACATTGTAAACTTGGCTAAGTTTCTTTCTGCTCATTTCTGGTATTGTAACTCATTTTTAGTTTTCAAACTAAAAATAAGCACTTTGTAACACTTTATCAAGCAAGAGACACATGTTTTTCAGATTATGTATTGTTGTATATGCATCTTCTATCAATAAAACAAGCATTTTGTCCTTCAAATATTCTGTTCTGGTTGTGTGTGTGAGGTAATTGATGTTATTTTTTATGATTTTTATGTGTAAATCCTCAAATGAATGTCTTACTTCCATCATTTTCAAGCAAAAATGATATGTTTATGTAGGTTATTGTTTGTGTCATAGTTCAAACAGGTATTAGTTTGTGAAGAAAAACACATTTTCTTCCTTCTAAAACTGCAAGAAATATAGACCTTTCAACAAAATACTTATACATAGATATGTCAAACCTTATGTTGTGCATAAGCAACTAAAACAATGATTAGTTGTATGTCAAAATAGTAATACAAGGTCTGAGAAAATCACTTTTGGTGCATCACCTCAGTAGGAAAGTAGGTTCATCTTTATGTTTCCTTCTTGCTCTTTTCCTTAGCAAAGCATTAGTTTAGTTAGATTTGGTGATAAATCCAAGGGAACTAGCCCTCTTTGCAGGTTCTTTTCTGTTTAGGTAACCCACAGCCTAGAAAAGTCCCCATGTTTCACTAATAAGCTAAGTTTTGTAACTTAGCAAGGGCACAATATTGAGTGATAACAATTCCAATGATTCCTTTGAATCATGCTCAAATATCTCCAAGCCAATGATAAGGTGTGATATATGCTAATAAGATGGATCAGGTACCATAGAATATTTTCGAACAGGGACCATGGATGTATGGTGATATATGGATCGACGTGAATATGATACTATTACAGATGATGATAAATGATTCTAATAGGTCAACTCATGAATGTGTGTGAAATTTGTCATGATAGAAGCTAATATGGGTGAGACAAGAGCAATATTCAAATATGGAAATGGTGATATAACTTCATCGAAGCTAATATCAAATAGAAGATTAATGCCCTCAATGGTGTCATCAAATCTACAAGGTCAGATTCTATAAACAAATATGTGATGTTTGGTAGATATGCATCCCAATGTGGCAGACCTGGAAAGATGATACCAATGACCTATTACAAAGAATCATTAGAACTCATGAATGAGTCAACACCACATTCAAATGTAACAGCAGGTGATGTGGGAGATGAGATATCAATGCAAGTCATGGGACTACATTGTTCATCCCTAAATGATGGTTTTTCACAAGATGTATAAGTGAGAGTGAATGATGTTTATACATGTGTTGGAACTAGGGGATCAAGTAAGGCAATACCATGATTAAGAAGAATTTTCTACATTTCCTGAATTCTATGAAATTGACATTATTTTGTTGTATACCTTTTCTTTTCACAATATCCACATTTGGTTTTCTATTTATTAGGAGGATTAAGAAGAATACTCAAATGGAAGGGATTTAGTGTGAGAGACATGATCTCATGAACCAAAAAACTAAAAAATAGAAACACCTACTTTTCCCCCCTTGATTCAAAGATCCCCCCTAAGAATGATTAGTGTTGATTGTATCCCCCCAAAACAATGTTCAAGAGAATTTTTACAAGTTGTGAAGATCATATACCAAATTGACCATTTATGATGAATGATTCTTTTTACAAAATGGGTTGTTCAAATCTTAATTTTATATGTAAAATTGAATTTCTTGCAAAATTCTAATAGAAATAAATTTTTTTTATAAAATTTTGATAATCGGGGTGAAAGTTATGCCTCATCAGATTTTGCTTATAAAATTGACTTTGAAGGCCAAAAAATGCAATTAAACAACAACAAATAAAAAACATCTCAATATCACAATGTCAGTGATGAAACTAGCTTCCTGTTGACTATTTACACTCGAAAAATTGATCCCTTGTTTGTAAGATATGGCAAAATGAAAAAAACACCCCCTTACAAGCTCTTGATGGTTAACTAGTAGTGATGAAAAAATGTTAACAATTTAGCTAAACCATTAGTAGTTAGCATTAAATGTCATGTTTAAAGCATACATTAAATACAAAAGTTAAAGCGCTAACTTAGGCGACTCTAATCCAAAGACATGTTAACATTGGAGAATTAAGCTTGGTCAAAGGGATAAAGAAACTTGAAATGGATCCTTGTGTGCCACATGTGGGAGTGTTGAGTTGGTTGGAGAGCTATGAGAAAAGACCCCATGCCCAAAAACTGAAACCTTTGACCAAATTGTTGTGCAGACCAAGTGGTAAGAGAAGCAAATGGAGGCTCACTTGGGGTAGTGGCCCAAAATAAAAAAATATTCAAAACTTGCATGGTATTTTGATCTATCTATGCAAGGAGAATGTTGATAGGGATAACACAACCTTCAAAGGAGATTGTAGGTCAAAAAAATGCCACACATGCCAAGATTACAAGGGTTGCAGTTAGCACAAGTCTTGTAGAAGACAGATTAAGAGCATGAAGTCACACATGGGAAGGTTGCTTGAGGTGTTGGACGCAAGATACTATAGATTAATGGGGTCACACAAGGATGATGAGTCCATGTGTGATGCGCCACACTCCTCTTTATAGACGCCTGACTTTGTCCCACTAGTTCTACAAAGGAAAGGCTGAGAGAAGGATCAGTTCACAATGTTTTGAACACTACATGTAGAAGGCATCATGGACTCTTGATCAATAGTGTGATGAAAACTACAATATCATCTATAGGTGCAATGGGGTTGTGAAAGGCCTGTAGAGGCCACTACAAGCCTTTGTCTAATTGTAGCCCACAAAGGAGATGATGAAATAAATAGAAGTAGCCAGTGGAGTCCAATGTTGCTTCACTCGACAATGGTAGATTGACATGTTGAAAAATTACAACAAAACAAGTTTTGAACCATGCAACAATAGGCCAGATAGGCCAAAATATGTTTGCAAATTGGCCAAAATGGCCAAAATTTCTTGCAAAATTTCAAATAGATAAAAAATGGCCAAATTCTCACAAAGAGAAAACTTTCTACCCAATGGGAAGATGGGTAGAGGATCATATTGGTCCTTTACATTTTTTCCACTTTTGTACAATCAGTATAGAGGCCCAAAATATTGTAAAAATTAAAAATTATTAAAATTAATGAAATAAAATATATTTTGAATTTCCCGAGCCTTTTGGATGCAATGGTAGTGCTCATTTGGCTCACTTTGATGTGAAAATGGATGTACTTTCATGGCTCTAATGCCATGTTGGAGAATTCCAAGATCAGAGAGCTCAAAACAAACTTCCACAAGTGAACAAAATAGGCACAATAGTATGTCTATCAGTATACAATGAAGAGTGTGTAAATACAATGATCAAGCCTTGTATATATAGGCAAGGATGAGGAGGTGAGAAGGCAAGATTGAAACTATTACTACCCCTCCAAAAATGGGACACTTGTGATCTCACTTGACAAGTGTGTGAGCAAGTGTCAATATATGTCGCAAGTCATGGGGACAAATGTCTCAATCATATGAAGTGAGACAAAAGAAAAATAAACCTGAGTGAACTTAATCTAGGTGTGAATAGATCAATCCTAGAAAGGTGACTATCTAACTAGGTATGATAATGACTCTATTTACTAAAAAAATCAAGGTGACAATAACACAAATTCCTATTATAGTTAATCATAAACTAGTAATTGAATCTTTCCTTGATAATTCCATTTGATTCAACACAAACTCTTTCATTTTATAGATCATTTTCATGTTAAAATAAAAATAAAATGGATTTATAATTAAATAATATTTAGCTATTTAGAATAAATTACAAGTTAAACCCTAATCTACATTCTAATTTAAACTTTATTATACTCCTAAATCTATACATTTATAAAAATATAAAAGATAAAGGTTGAGAGAAAGATGATTGAGCTTGTTTTATAATAATGAAAATTTTGAATCAGTTGAGAAGAAAAATCCTTGAAACTAATCTCCTCCTTGGCCAATATACACACAACCAAAAATACAAGATAATGTAGATGTCTATGGATAACTTGACAATGAGAAAAATGAACAAGACCATCAAATCATGTTTGACTAGGTATGATAATGACTCTATTTACACTAACACCCCCCTTAAGTAAAACTTAGGGAGTAATATATGCATTGATGATGAGTCTCAACTACGAGGCCATATTAGGCACTCATGTGTACAAATATATCATAAAGTGAAGTAAAGGAGAAAAATCTAGTGGGAAATAAAAAACCCCCTCCAAAAGAGAAATGCAATGAAATGAAATGGAATGTACAAGTGAAGAAGATAGAAGGACTCATGATGACCCCCCAAGGACTATTTCTCGAACAAAGTACAATGAATTTTCCCCCCATAGGAGAGAAAAGAGAGAAGGTCATGTGATGGGCCCCCAGAAAATGTGAAGTAATGAACTCCATGTGAGGAAATGCTTCCTCCAAAAAGTGATAGTATAATATAAACCATGCAAAATCCCCTCAAAACGATGTCTTTGGTGCTAGTAGATGCTCAACACTGGATGTTGAAGATGATCCATAATTGTTGAATAAAATTTCTCCCCTTGGGAAGAAACAACACCACAAATGAGTGCAATATAACTTCCCATTTTGAAAAGGAATATACAAGAAGTGTGATGAATGTCTTTGAATGATCCAAAGATTGAAATGATGCCAATGATTCCTTCAAATGATGATAAAAAATCTCCAAGCCAATGATAAGGTGTGATAGATTCTAATAAGATGGATTAGGTACCATAGAATATTTTTGAAAGGGACCATGGATGTATGGTGATATATGGACCGACGTGAATCTGATACTACTACAAATGATGATAATCGAGTCTAATAGGTCAACTCATGAATGTGTGCACAATTTTTCATGATAGAAAGTAATGTAGATGAGACAAGAGCAATATTAAAATATGGCAATGGTGATATAACTTCATTGAATCTAATATCAAATAGAAGACGAATGTTCTCAATGGTGTCATCCAAATCTACAAGGTGGGATTATACAAACATATATGTGATGTTTGGTAGATATGCATCCCAATGTGGCAGATCTAGAAAGGTGATAACAACGACCTGTTGCAAAGAAACATTGGAACTCAAGAATGAGTCAATACCACATTAAATTTTAATAGTAGGTGATGTGGGAGATGAGATATCAATGCACGTCATGGGACTACATTTTTCATCCCCAAATGATGGTGTTTCATAAGATGTCTAAGTGAGAGTGAATGATGTTTATACACGTGTTGGAACTACAGGATCAGGTAAGGCAATACCATGATTAAGAGGAATTTTCTAGATTTCCTAAATTCTATGAAATTGGTATTATTTTGTTGTATACCTTTTCTTTTCACAATATCCACATTTGATTTTCTATTTATTAAGAGGATTACGAAGAATACTCAAGTGGAAGAGATTTAGTTTGAGAGACATGATCACATGAACCAACAAACTAAAAAATAGAAACACCTAGTTTGCCCCCCTTGATTCAAAGAGCCCCCCAAAGAATGATTAGTGTTGATTGTATCCCCCCAAAACAATGTTCAAGAGAATTTTTACAAGTTGTCAAGATCATATACCAAATCGACCATTTATAATGCATGATTATTTTTACAAAATGGGCTATCCAAATCTTAATTCTATATGCAAAAATGAATTGCTTACAAAATTTTGATAGAAATTAAAAAAAAATTATAAAATTTTGATAATCGGGGTGAAATTTATGCCTCATTGAATTTTTCTTATAAAATTGAGTTTGGAGGCCAAAAAATGCAATTAAACAATAAAAAACATCTTGATATCAAAACTTTGGCAATGAAACCAACTTCATGTTGACTATTTACACTTGAAAATTTGACCCCTTGTTTGTAAGATATGGAAAAATGAAAAAAACACCCCTCACAAACTCTTGATGGTTAACTAGTAGTTATGAAAAAATGTTAACAATTTAGCTCAGCTATTAGTAGTTAGCATTAAATGTCATGTTTAAAGCATACATTAAATACAAAATTTAAAGTGTTAACTTAGGTGACTCCAATCCAAAGGCATGTTAACGTTGGAAAATTAAGTTTGGTTAAAGGGATAAAGAAACCTGAAATGGCTCCTTGTGTGCCACATGTGGGAGTGTTGAGTTGGTTAGAGAGCTATGAGAAAAGACCCTACGCCAAAAAACTGAAACCTTTGACCAAATTATTGTGCAATCCAAGTGGTAAGAGAAGCAAATGGAGGCTCACTAGGGGCAATGGCCCAAAATAAAAACTATTCAAAGCCTACATGGTATTTTGATCTATCTATGCAAGGGGAATGTTGATAGGGATAACACAACCTTCAAAGGAGATTGTAGGTCAAAAAAATGTCACACATGCCAAGATTACAAGGTGTTGCAACCAACACAAGTCTTGTAAAAGGAATATTAAGAGCATGAAGTCACACATGGGAAGGTTGCTTGAGGTGTTGGATGCAAGAAACTACAAATAAATGGGGTCACACAAGGATGATGAGGCCATGTGTGATGCACCACACTCCTCTTTACACACACCTGACTCCATCCCATTGGTTATACAAAGGAAAGGTTGAGAGAAGGATCAATTCACAACGTGTTGAACACTACATGTAGAAGGCATTGTTGACTCTTGATCAATAGTGTGATGAAAACTACAATATCATCTACAGGTGCAATGGGGTCGTGAAAGGCCTATAGAGGCCACTACAAGCCTTTGTCCAATTGTAGCCCACAAAGGAGATGATGAAATAAATAGAAGTAGCCTATGGAGTCCAATGTTGCTTCACTCGACAATGGTAGATTGACATATTGAAAATTTCTTACAAAACAAGTTTTGAACCCTGCAACAATAGGCCAGATAGGCCAAAATATGTTTGCAAATTGGCCAAAATGGCCAAAATTTCTTGCAAAATTGCAAATAGATAAAAAATGGCCAAATTCCCACAAAGAGAAAACTTTCTACCCAATGGGCAGATGGGTAGAGTATCAAATTGGTCTTTTACTATTTTTTTTAATTTTTTTAATTTTGTACAATGAGTACATAGGCCCAAAAAATTGTAAAAATTAATGAAATAAAAGATATTTTTCATTTCCTTCTGGATGCAATGGCAGTGGTCATTTGGATCTATGACACTTCATTAATAGGGCTATGTGTGGGGGTCACTTCGATGTGAAAAGGAATGTGATTTCATGGCTCTGATACCATGTTGGAGAATGCCAAGATCAGAGAGCTCGAAACAAACTTCCAAAAGTGAACAAAATAGGCACAATAGTATGTCTATCAGTATACAATCAAGAGTGTGTAAATACAGTGATCAAGCCTTGTATGTATAGGAAAGGATGAGGAGGTGAGAAGGTAGGAGTGAAACCCTTACTACCCCTCCAAAGATGGGACACTTTTGATCTCACTTGACAAGTGTGTGAGCAAGTGCCAATATATGTCTCAATCATATGAAGTGAGACAAAAGCAAAATAAATCTGAGCAAACTTAATCTAGGTGTGAATAGATCAATCCTAGAAAGGTGATTAGCTAACTAGGTATGATAATGACTCTTTACACTAAAAAATCAAGGTGAGAGTAACACAAATTCCTATTATAGTTAATCATTAACTAGCAATTGAATCTTTCCTCGATAATTCCAATTGATTCAACACAAACTCCATTGCATTTTATAGATCATTTTCATGTTAAAATAAAAATGAAATGGATTTATAATTAAAGAAGATTTAGCTATTTAGAATATAATCTACATTCTAATTTAAACTTTATCATACTCCTAAATCTAATACATCTGTAAAAAAAGATAAAAGATAAAGGTTGAGAGAAAGATGATTGAGCTTGTTTTATAATAATCACAAATTTGAATCAGTTGAGAAGAGAAATCCTTGAAACTAATCTCCTCCTTGGCCAATATACACACAACCAAAAATACAAGATGATTTAGATGTCTACAGATAACTTTACAATGAAGAAAAATGAATAAGACCATAAAATCATGTTCGACTAGGTATGATAATGACTCTATTTACACTAACACCCTCCTTAAGTGCAACTTAGGGAGTAGTATATGCATTGATGATGAGTCTCAACTACAAGGCCATATTAGGTACTCATGTGTACAAATATATCATAAATTGTAGTAAAGGCTCAGAAAAATTCGGTGGGAAATAAAAAAACTTCCTCCAAAAGAGAAATGCAATAAAATGAAATGGAATGTACAAGTGAAGAAGATAGAAGAAGGACTCATGATGACCCCCCAAGGACTACTTCTAGAACAAAGTATAATGAATGTTCCCCCCATAGGAGGGAAAAGAGAGAAGATCATGTGACCCCCCAGAAAATGTGAAGTAATGAACTCCATGTGAGGAAATGCTTCCTCCCAAAAGTGATAGTAGAAGAGAAACCATACAAACTCCCCTCAAGATGATATTTTCCATGTTGGTAGATGCTCGACATTGGATGTTGAAGATGATCCATGATTTTTGAATACATTTATCCCCTTGGGAAGAAACAACACCACAAATGAGTGCAATATAACTTCCCATTTCGAAAAGGAATATACAAGAAGTGTGATGAATGTCTTTGAATGATCCAAAGATTGAAATGATGCCAATGATTCCTTTGAATGATGCTCAAATATCTCCAAGTCAATGATGGGGTGTGATAGATGCTAATAATATGGATCAAGTACCATAGAAGATTTTGAAATAAGGACTATGGATATATGGTGATATTTAGACCAATGTGAATCTGATACTATTGCAGATGATGATAATTGAGTCTGATAGGTCAACTCATGAATGTCTACATAATATTTCATGATAGAAGCTAATGTAGGCGAGACAAGAGCAACATCCAAATATAGCAACGGTGATGTAACTTCATTGAAGCTAATATCAAATAGAAGACGAATATCCTCAAAGGTGTCATCCAAATCTACAAGGTGGGATTCTACAAAAAAATATGTGATGTTTGGTAGATATGCATTCCAATGTGGTGGATTTGGAAAGATTATAACAATGACTTATTGCAAAGAATCATTGGAACTCATGAATGAGTCAACACCACATTCAAATGTAGCAACAAGTGATGTGGGAGATGAGATATCAATGCAAGTCATGTGACTACATTGTTCATCCCCAAATGATGGTGTTTCACAAGATGAATAAGTGAGAGTGAATGATGTTTATACATGTGTTGGAACTAGAGGATCAATTAAGGCAATACCATGATTAAGAATAATTTTCTCCATTTTTTGAATTCTATGAAATTAACATTGTTTTGTTGTATACCTTTTATTTTCACAATATCCACATTTGATTTTCCATTTATTATGAGGATTACGGAGAATACTCAAATGGAAGGGATTTAGTGTGAGAGACATGATCACATGAACCAACAAACTAAAAAATAGAAACACATAGTTTTCCCCCCTTGATTTAGAGAGCTCCCCAAGAATGATTGATGTTGATTTTATCCCCCTCAGAACAATGTTCAAGAGAATTTTTACAAGTTGTGAAAATCGAATACCAAATTGATCATTTATAATGCATGACAATTTTTACAAAATGGGCTATCCAAATCTTAAATTTATATGCAAAAATGAATTCCTTGCAAAATTTTGATAGAAATAAAAACAAAATTGCAAAATTTTGATAATCGAGATGAAAGTTATGCCTCATCAAATTTTGCTTATAAAATTGACTTTGGAGGCCAAAAATGCAATTATACAACCAAAAAAAAAACATCTCGATATCAAAATATTAGTGATGGAACCAACTTCCCATCAACTATTTACACTCAAAAAATCAACCCCTTGTTTGTAAGATATGGCAAAATGAAAAAAACACCCCCTTACAAACTCTTGATGGTTAGCTGGTAGTTATGAAAAACTGTTAATTTAACTAAGCCATTAGTATTTAGCATTAAATGGCATGCTTAAAGCAAACATTAAATACAAAATTTAAAGCTCTGACTTAGGAAACTCCAATCCAAAGATGTGTTAATCATTGGAGAACTAAGCTTGGTCAAAGGGATAAAGAATCTTGAAATGGCTCCTTGTATGCCACATGTGGGAGTGTTGAGTTGGTTAGAGAACTGTGAGAAAGGGCCCATGCCCAAAACCTGAAACCTTCGACCAAATTATTGTGTAGGCCATGTGGTAAGAGAAGAAAATAGAGGCTCACTTGGGATAGTGGCAATGGGGAGGTTGGATGAATCAATCACTGATTCATGCTCTAGGTCTTGCTTGGAAGACCTCTACGGTGTCTCACTCCACCACTTGCAACCTATAGGACCTCTTCCTTCTTAGGGTCCCCTAGTTTCTTTTTTCCAACCCAACTATCACTAAAGATCCTCCTACCAAGCCAAGACTTGGTGCAAACTTGAAACCCTTTCCTTAGCCCTTAATCCACTCTAAAGGCTACTAATCCTCCAAACTCTTGGATATAGTTTTGCACGAGTGTGGAGATGCTTCTAAGGTCCTTAATCCATCATAATAAGTGTATTAGGAGTCCACCTAGCTCCATCTATGGGTCACTTTCACCAAACCCTCATTTAGGCCTAAAAAGACTACTAGCCCTAGGAGCCCTAATTAGGCCTCCTTCTCCGAGAAATCGGGTTAGTTCTCTAAAACCTTCCAAAGAACACCCAATCCTTTCTTATGATTCCTAGTTCAAAAGTAGACCTCTCAAATATTTTTTGGTCTTGGGTCTTAGTTGTCCGTACAAAGGCCTAACCCACAATTTGGCATAATTAGGCCTATACAAACCCTTCCCTGACCTCACTGCAAACTATTAGATATTCCTCACACCCGATGGATTGATGGTGCTTCCTCCTCCATGCTATGTCTTGGTAGGGTACTTACCTACCCTCTCCACACCATGACTTGTCAGGAAATGGAAACCCCTACAAATCAAGTGCTCTACACTTTTTGTCTTCCCTAGCCACACTCTTCCTGGCTCGCCTAGGGTAAGACTTCCACAGTAGCTCCTGTGTTTTCAAAAACCCTAAACCCTACCATATGTACATACATGGAGTCTAGTCATTGTTCCCAAAGGGCCATACAATTTGTATGGTGGGAAAGTGAACAAACACTCCATTTTCACAAAACTGTCTAGTTCAGACCAGCAACAGTATGGAAACCAAACTATTTACAAACAAAGCTTGAAATTGAATAGAGAAACTACCTAATGTCACACAATGCTTGGATAACTACTACACTACATTCTACACAAGTTACAACACCATGATTAATCCATTAAAATCTCACTTCAATGCAAAAATCAGAAAATTATCTTCCAAACACAATTGCTTTTCTTAAATTCACAAAACTTCAAAACATAGCAAATGCTTCCAACCCTACTACAATTCCAAGGAATTCCATAAATAGGTTCCTTAAAATAGTTATCCTCTCCCTTGTGCTCTTCTTGGCCGCTTGTAGCTCTAATTGAGCAACATTTTCAAATATTTGCAAGAATTCCTCAAAATCCAAAACCTTATTTTGAGCTAGAACCTAATGATACCTATTCTATGGTCAACATGGCCTTCATCTAATCAAAACCCAACCAAAAATTCCATTAAGGCTTACATCCAAATGAACTAAATTTGATTGCTTGCTTAGTTGTCTTAGACAAGACTGTCCTAGACAGACCTTCTAAACAATCTATGGTGATCTATGGGTGCTCCTGCACCAAGCCCAAAATAAAAACTATTCAAATCTTGCATGGTATTTTGATCTAGGGGAGAGGGGCCAGTAGTCGTGCGGGCTAACTTTGTGTGGAGTTCATGTAGCGATTGATTAGAATATTGTAGAACCTTCGTCTTTTTTTTTTTAATGTGGGCTTGACCTCTTAACTATTGTAACTAAGGTTTGGAGGTGTGATTCATCTTACCACATCAACACATCTATTGAGAAGTGTCTAAAATTTGACTTTTTAAAGATTTGATCAAATTTAATCCTTAGGACCCCGATGGTTAGACAAAAAAATACCATTTGTTGCTTGTAAAATATCATATTTTTTATTTAAAATAAAATTAATATGCAACTAAATGGACCAAATACCTATTGGTAACCATAAATCTTTGATATCTCTAGCTTTTATATTCAACACATATGGACCAATAGTTGAACACAAAAAACTATTTGTTGTTATAAAAACAACACATAATTGTTTAAAATACAACTTATATCAAAAAAATGGACCAATAGTTGAACACTAAAACTTTTTGAAAATCCTTCACATTTACTAGGAAAATACATGGTATTTATTGTGCTCACCTTTTATATTTGTGATAGGACAAACTATTAATATAAAATATTTCAATGCTTGTACATTGCTACCCCAATAGTTGTACACATAAGAACAATATTTTTTCACTATGATAACAATA
>VDFB02271358.1:664996506-665012371 GCA_007258455.2 Sequoia sempervirens
ATGTAATATTTTATTACATCCCTCTAAATAATTTAAATTTGAATTTAAACTTTAAACTTTAAATATCAATCATTTAAAAATACAAATTTGTATTTCATTTGTGTTTGAATATAATTATAACCTTAACATTAATTTAATATTTTAATTATTGAGATTCCCTTAATAATTTAATAATTTAATTTATTACTATAATTAAATCCATATTATAAAACTATGAAGCTCAAAACAAGGCCTAAATAAATATAAACGACTATGCCTGATACTAGAACACATAATAATACACATCCAAATAAAACAATAAACACATCAAGATTTACAACTTGAAACGATCGACATGAAACAGTACAATATCGTAACAAAATAGAATACTAACATACGACATCATCAGACATTGACGAGATGATAAACACAGATGGGGATACTTTCTTGTCAAATCTGTAAACCATGTCATACCATTGGGTATTTATGAGGCTCGCCCTATCCTGCCAATGTAGGTGGAATCGAGGCATGGGTACCTACAACCCTGCATAAAAACAAGTGTCAAAACAAACAACATATATATATATATATATATATATCTAATGTCATACACACCGTGAGAGAGAATTGCAGTGTGGCAGGGCGCTCACGGATGAGTGATGCAACATCATCCCTCCCACTCAAACCTCAATCAAATAAAATCATCATAAATATCATTAAACAAGCAATAAACAATTTACGTAACCATACAATATCGTATAATCAGGTAAAGATGAACACCATGCTTCATTATATCATCAACATCATAAAATAGTGTCATGTGCTTCCAAGCAAAACACATAAGTCGAACAAGCAAACAATCACCAATGAAATCTCAAGTATGCATAAAAAAAAATAGTATCCACACAGTATCATAAGAGAACATTATCACGAGAGGCACTACATCCTCCCCCCAAGAACTAGGCTTACTCTTGGAAGCCAGAAAACAAAAAAGGAAAAGACTCTCGAATGCGGGATGCATCCTCCCATGTTGTTGATGACTCATCATTAGGGTCCCATTGGACCTGCACCTACTCAATCTCTCTACCCCTGAGAATGAGTCTCCTGTGTTGAAGCATAGCGACAAGCTCAAGTGCCAGCTGTCCATCCTCGACCTACAATGCATTCCAATCAAGCATGTGTGAGACATATGGATAATAGGGCCTAAGTACAAAAACATGGAACACATCGTGGATGCGCAATAGACTGCATGGCAAGGTTAGGCGGTAGGCAACATGACCAATTCTCTCTAACACCTCAAATAGTCCCACAAAATGAGGCCCGAGCTTAGAACCCTTCCCATAACGATTGGGCTCTTCCGTGGACACACTCATAAGAAAACTCGATCTCCAACTGCAAACTTCTAGTTAATCCTATGCACATCAACTTACTTCTTTTGCCTATCCTGAGCCGCTACAAGATGCTCTCAGATGCAAGCTACCTGTTGCTCCATATCTTGAAGCATTTTGGGTCCAAGGAGAACCCTATCCTCTAAATGATACTAGCTCAAAGGGGTCTGACAAGGACGGCCGTATAATGCCTAAAAAGAGGCCATGTCTATCGAACCATGGTAACCATTGTTGTAGGCAAACTCGACTAAATGCAAATAATCCTCCCATTGGGATTGTTGGTCCATCACATACATACAGAGCATATCCTCGAGCACATAATTGACCCTCTCAGTTTGACCGTCTATTTCCAGATGGTAAGCAAAACTAAATTTCAATTGAGTCCCTAAGGACTGCTGTAGGGATATCCATAAAGCAGATGTGAACACCAGATCTCTGTCGGAAATGATTCTTCGTGGGATTCCATGCAATCGAACAATGTCCTCCATGAACACTTTGGCTATAGACGAAGCAGTATAGGAGGATCAGACATGAGAGAAATGGGCTACCTTGGTCAATCTATCAACAATGACCATGATAGCATCATGTTGCCTAGAAGACATAGGCAAGCCGACAATGAAGTCCACTGAGATAATGTCCCATTTCCCTTCCGGAACAAGATGAGGCTGCAACAGACCTGCAGGATGATGGTGCTCAATCTTAACCCTTTGACATTCCAAACACCTAGCCACAAAATCTACAAAATCTCTCTTCATTCCTGCCCAAAAGTATAGCGAACAAAGATCTGCATACATTTTCTTAACTCCGGGATGCACGGAATAAGGCGCCCGATGGGCTTCAATCAAGATTAGGGTGTGAAGACCCTCAATAGGAGGTACATACATTTGACCCGCATACCACAAAATGTCATCAGAATCCAATGAGTAACTAGCATACTTTGCTTCCAGAGCTCTTCCAGACTCAATTTCTAATTTCACCTCTTGATACCAACTATCTGAGGAAAGAGCGGTGAGGATCTGGCTCCTCAAATATAATTCAAGAGTTATTGTAGCTATCTCATGCCTTCGTCGGCTCAGAGCATCTTCCACCACATTTTCTTTTCCCTTGATGTACTTTACTTCAAAATCATATTCGCATAGGAATTCCATCCATCTTCTTTGTCTCACATTCAGGTTCGGTTGTCTAAATGTGTACTACAGGCTGTGATGATCGCTATGCAACTCGAACCGATGCCCCAATAAAAAGTGCCTCCATCTAACAAGGGCATGAACAACAACGGCTAACTCCAAATCATGCGTAGGGTAATTCAGCTCATGGTCCTTGAGCTTGCGGGAATCAAATGTAATCACCTGACCTTGTTGCATCAAAATGGCTCCTAAGCCATCCAAGGAAGCATCTATACAAACTACGAATTCCCTAGTAGGATCAGGGACTGCTAGGATCAGTGCACTGGTCAACTTTTCCTTAAGGGCCTGAAAAGCTAACTGACACTATTCTGACCAAACAAAATTTTTCCCTTTCCTCTAGAGGGTAGTGATGGGATGGGAAATCCTAAAAAATCCCTCCACGAACCACCTATAGTAGCTTCCAACCCCATAAAACTATGGATCTCAGAAACATTTGTGGGAGTAGGCCAATCTACGATGGCTTGGATCTTTGAAGGATCCATAGAAATACCTTCACCAGAGATGACGTGAACCAAGTACTTAACTTTAGACTTATAGAATTCACACTTTGAAAAATTAGCATACAACTGATTGTCTCTGAGGTGTGTAGCACCTGTCTTAAGTGTTCCTTGTGCTCCTCCATGGTTTTTGAGTATATCAGGATATCATCAAGGAACACTACAACAAATCTATCCAAATAGGTTTGGAAGACTCCATTCATCAGGCTCATGAAAACTAATGGTGCATTTGTTAATCCGAATGGTCTAACAGTGAATTCATAATGCCCGTACCGAGTTTGAAATGTTGTTTTGTGAATATCAGCTTCGGCTATACACAATTGATGGTATCCTGACTTAAGATCTATCTTTGAAAATACCTGATCCCCTTTTATCTGATCAAATAGATCATCAATTCTTGGCAAAGGGTGTTGATTCTTCACCGTCGCCTTGTTTAACTGCCTGTAGTTGATGCACAAACAAAGGGAACCATCCTTCTTCTTTACAAATATTACTGGTGCTCCCCACGGGGATACACTAGGATGAATGAACCCTTTTACTAAAAGCTCCTCTAACTGTAGATGGAGCTCCTAAAGCTCCTGAGTTGTCATCTGATATGGAGCTCGAGATATAGGCTCAACCCCAGGTATAAGATCAATCCTAAAGTCAATGTCACGCTTAGGTGGCATTCCCAGAATTTCACTCGAAAAAACATCTACAAATTCCTTAAGGAGAGGGTAGTCATCCAATGACACCTCTTGACTCTCTCCCAGATCTAAGTCACTGATTGACATAGCAAACAACTGACAACCCTGATGAAAACACCTCTTCAGTTGCATAGCAGAAATCATTTGCAATGAGATGGGTCTCTGTATGCCGATGATCTCCACTTCATTTCCTGAATCATCTACACACTGTACAGCCTTGCGGCGATAATCTATTATAGCTCGGTGAGCATTCAAAAAATCCATACCTAAAACAATGTCATAGGACCCAAGAGGTAGGATTCGAAGGTCCATTGAAGTCACCAACGACCCAATTTTCAAAACACAATCCTAAAAAAATGATTTAACTACTACCTTTTCCCCAGAGGCCAATTCGACCTACCACTTAACGCCTTGCCTTGCTGCCACCAATCTATAGTGCTCTACTACTAAAGGGGAAATAAATGAATCTGATGCACCAAAATAAAAGAGAATAGAAATACTAGTGCCTTGCAACACACCTGATGCCTCAACCATAGTGTTCTTATGGTCAGCCTAATGATTGTGAACTGTCGCAAAGACTTGATGAGATCTACCTACATCGCCTACCGTCGGCTCGGAAGTGGCTAGCCTCTGACTAAACCCTGAAGTCTTCTTCTATGGACATTGTCTAACAATATGCCCCTGTTAACCACAAGAGCAACAACCTGTACCTCAACCAAAACCTTCACCTCCCAATGGTGCACTTGACTGCTAATAACTACTTTGACTGGGAGTTGACTATGAGCTTTGAGTAGGTTGCTCAAAATGATTACGATGATTATGTTGCCAACTCTGATTATTTTTGAACTGAGTTTTATTGCTTTGTTGAGATTGAGAACTTTTATGCTTAGACTATGATTGATGCTTCTATTTTCCGCCCTTAGAAGGTGCATGATGACTCCTAGAAGATCCTATAGCTTGAGGTTGCCCACCTCTTGAACCAAAACCAAACGTAGGTGCACTGCCAATCTACACACCCGAGTGACCTCCCCATGCATTGGCCAAATTTTCCTCTACCAAACAAGCCTTCTCAACGGCTACCTCCATGGTCTTTGGCTCAAAGACCCGAACTCCTCCATTGATTCAAGCGTTTAAGCCCCTAACAAAATGTTGAACCAACATGGCCTCATCATTGTCAATTCCTACATACTGATTGAGCTCATAGAATCGACACTCGTACTGATCAACTGACATTGCCATTTGTCTTAACTCATGAAACTCATATGCTCGGCATTGTCTCCAGTGATTTGAGAGGAACTGAGTCCTAAATCTCTCCAAAAACAATTCCCAAGTCACCATGCTAATGTACAAGTGCAACTTATGTTCTTCTAGATGCCACCATGTAGACGCAAACCCTCTATGGTGCATGATGGCGCACCTAGCCTGGGTATTGTTGTCGTATGGATGCATCGCAAAGAAACGATCCAAGTCTATTAACCAATTTTTTTCCTCAAGCCCTCCACCAACACCATCAAAAGTGGGAGGATGGGCTCTCAACAGATCCCTCATATGTCCGGCCACTACAGAATCCTGCTCTGTTGTAATGATCCTTCTCGAGGACCTCTCCCTTTGCCTCTCTACTTGTTGCTCCCCTCCTGGCTTAGGGCCTAAAAAACCAAGTATCTCCTCCAAAAATTTCGTAATTGCATTCCTTTTATCCCCTGATGTTCCGAATTTGGACCTCCTCCTTCTGGATGATTTTGAGATCCTTGTTGTTCCTCATGTTCTTATCCATGGGAATCTTGTGACAAAGTATTTTCACGGTTGACTCTATGACCACCACCTCCTCAACCTCTGCCATGACCACATTCTCTAACGTGAGGCATGTTCTTGTGTGACATCAAAGAGGAACATGTCAAATCAAGAGTTAAACACAAAGGTTAGCTTAATGGCCATAATTAATCTAGAGTACCTAGAGTTGTAAACCTTCACTCTGATACCAAAGATGTAATGCCCCATCGTGTGAACCCCAAAGTCAGGTATAATTTAATTCAGTGGGTAGAAAAAAGCTTGCACAAGGAGATTATTTAAACAATTAGAAACTAGAATATACTAACCTAGATTTGGCAGTCTGAGACGAAAGTTCCTCTATAAATTTTTCTTTTACCTTCTCTCATAACTTCTTTCTTTTCTTTTGATCAATTTTCAAACTCACACCCATCACAATTATTTTTTCACCATTCCAACACTTGGACAAAAATTCCCTTGTTGAAAAGATTGAGAAATCTACCCCACTAAGAGTGGGTTGTCGTTACGGGAAAAAAAGTAATTTTAATGTTAATTCATTGCTATAATTTTACCACACTTATACAATTTAATCAAGACTAATTTAATCTGAGATAATGCATGCGTATTCAATTTAATCAAATCTCGAGTGGGTTAAACTTTAAACTATATATTTATATATTTATTATTTACTATTTTATTTTATTAAAACTTTACTTTAGATGTAATATTTTATTACATGCCTCTAAATAATTTAAATTTAAATTTAAAATTTATCAAATGATTTAAATTTAAACTTTAAACTTTAAATATCCATCATTTTAAAATACAAATTTGTATTTCATTTGCATTTGAATATAATTATAACCTTAACATTAATTTAATATTTTAATTATTGAGATTCCCTTAATAATTTAATAATTTAATTTATTACTATAATTAAATCCATATTATAAAAATGAACTATGAAGCTCAAAAAAAGGCCTAAATAAACATAAACAACGACTATGCCCGATACTAGAACACATAATAATACGCATCCAAATAAAACAATAAACACATCAAGATTTACGACTTGAAACGATTGACATGAAATGGTACAATACTGTAACAGAACGAAATACTGACAAACGACATCAACAGACATTGACAGGACGATAGACATGGATGGGGATACTTTCTTGTCAAATTCGTAAACCGCGTCATACCATTGGGTATTGAGCGCCTTGCCACACTGCAATTCTCTCTCACGGTGTGTATGACATCAGATATATATATATATGTTGTTTGTTTCAACACTTGTTTTATGCAGGGTTGTAGGTACCCAAGCCTCGATTCCACCTGCATTGGCAGGATAGGGCGAGCTACATTTATAACATGAAATACAATTTAAGGATTAGAAATCTACATCAACACCCTATTAATCAGGATTTAAGTTAGAGCTATCAATTGATTTTAGTCTTGGTAAACATGTAGGTCTTTTGTGATAGATATACACATTTGTAAAGTATGTATTGACTAAAAAATAAGAACTCACCTTACATTGTTGTAAAGAAAGAAAGTAGAGAAAGTATAATAATGCCTATATGATCAAAAAAATTGTGATAGATAGCACAACTATAAAGTGCCTATTGGTTGAAAAAATAAGAACTCACCTTACATGGTTGTTTAAAAAAAAAAAAAAAAAAAACTCATTTTGAACTTCTTGTTTGTCAGCATGAGGTTCCCCCATGTGTCAAAACATATAAAGTCTAAGTTGGAATAAAATTTCATCAATGCATTAGCTTCAATCTTATTGCTATATTTATAACATGAAATACAATTTAAGGATTAGAAATCTACATCAACACCCTATTAATCAGGATTTAAGTTAGAGTTATCAATTGATTTTAGTCTTGGTAAACATGTATGAGGCTCGCCCTATCCTGCCAATGCAGGTGGAATTGAGGCTTGGGTACCTACAACCCTGCATAAAAACAAGTGTTGAAACAAACAACATATATATATATATGATGTCATACACACCATGAGAGAGAATTGCAGTGTGGCATGGCGCTCATGGATGAGTGATGCAACACCATCCCTCCCACTCAAACCTCAATCAAATAACATCATCATAAATATCATGAAATGAGCAATAAAAAAATTAAGTAACCATACAATATTGCATAATCAGGTAAAGACGAACACCATGCTTCATTATATCATCAACATCATAAAACAATGTCATGTGCTTCCAAGAAAAACACATAAGTTGAACATGCAAACAATCACCAATGAAATCTCAAGTATGCATCAAACAAAAACAGTATCCACATAGTATCATAAGAGAACAGTATCACGAGAGGCACTACATTGGCACTTGTCATATTAATGTGCAAGGTTTTGTCTTGGTTACATTTATTGCTTTATCATTGGGCGATTTTGGCATTGGTATATAAGGTGCAATACTTTGATTATCTACATGGTACATAAATATTGGTACAAAGTTCTCAAGTTATTTGAGGTGATGATTATGGTTGACAAGTCTAAATTCATTTAGACTTTGTGCATAGACAAAGGTTTATATGTTCAACAAGGCCGACAAGGTAGCATGGTAGTCAACACTGGCTACAATTGAGCATTATGAGATTTATATTACTTGGGACAATCATGACTGACATAGTGATTATTGGGGATATAATGATAATATTTTATTTGTAACACTGAAACCATAATTGTGACCTAATTTAATTTCATTCTTGCCAAAACACAAAATCATTTTGTCGTGATCAAGATAGGGTTTGCATAAGACTGATAGTTTTGATTGAGAAGATGAAATGGCGGTTGCAAGACATGGTTTCATTTCGGTCATTGGTTGCATGAGTATGTATGAAGTGTCTTTGCTTCGACCTAGCAGTGGTTGACTTAGGGCATGGAACAATTTGTTTTTGTGGTGGTACAACACTACAAAATGTAGTCTTCAACATTCGACTTCACTAGGTGATATCTATTATTTGCTATGATTGAATCAAATTCTTTTTTTTAACACCCTAGTTAGTGATTTGAGTGTAATGCAAGATCTTGGTCGAGCTTTTCTTGTTTTGCATTTCGATACTTTCTAAAAGATGAACATTAAGGATTTTGTGTAACATTGATGTGGGTTTTTTGTTTAGACTTTACATACTATTTTGATATCAACCATGTATAAAGGTGTGGTTCATTGTTTATGATGTTGAATGTTTTCATAAAATGTAGAGTCTACATTGCTAAAGAGAGTCATCACAATGACTCAACTGGGGTAGTTGTGGAAATAGTTATTGCAACCAGTTTTAAAGGTTATATCTGAAAGGTTTAGTGAGGATATATGGCAGTAGATATGTGAATTTTTGTATACTTATATAAATAGTGGTTTATCATTGTTTTGAGTTCCATGCTTTTTAATAGAGTTGTCATGTTGATTATGTAAATAGAATTTTGTGATTGAAGTTTTGCAAACATGATGCAAAATAGTTTGTATAACTGATATATTTGATATTTTAAAGATTCCATAATGAACCTTTAAGATATTAAATGCATTAGAATGAAAGTTATATATGATTTGAAGGGAAATAGAGAAACCCTCTGCATTTTACATTCTATATTGTTTGTGATTAAAATGTATATACCAATGAGGCATTTGAAATCTATTAGTGAGATAGTATTGCCAGTGAGGCATTTAAAATCTATCAGTGAGATAGTATTGCCAATGTGGCATTGTAAACAGAAAGTTTTTCAAATTAAGCCAATGAGGCATCATTTCTGGAGTGGTTTTTCTACCCCTAGAGGGTTTTCCACTTGTCAAATTCTTTGTCTTATGGTCTCATTGCTTTACTATGATAATGTTTCAAGATTGTGATGATCTTTGGTTTGCTTTAATATTTCTTATTTCAGTTCTTTAATGATTGCATTCAATTCATGAATGTATTTATCATTGAAATATTAAGAGCATAAATTATTCAATTCTTTTTCAAGGAAAAAGTTAAAATTTATTTAAGACGCTGATTCGCCCCCCCTCCCAGTGTCTTCTTCACTCCAACAAGTGGTATCATAGCCACACCCTTGGCTAAACAAGTATAATCGGCTTAAGGGTTGATAACTAGGATATGAGTGATTAGTTTTATCATGGAAAGTCAAGACAATAACAATAGGCCTCCAATGTTTGATGGCACTAGTTTTTCCTACTGGAAATTTAGAATGGAAAAATATCTGTCTTCTTTAGGCTTTGATGTTTTGGAAGCCATTAAGGTTGAAAACACTGTTACTACCCCCTCTACACCAAATAAAAAAAAGGATTTTGGCTATGATGCAAAAGCAACAAATGCAATATGTTGTAGTCTAAATAATGATGTTCTTGTAAAAATCATGGATTGCAAAACTACCAAGGTAGTATGGGACAGATTAGCCAAAATCTATGAAGGAGATGAAAAAGTGAGAGAAGAAAAACTCCAAACATATAGGGTTAAGTTTGAAGCCCTGAAAATGGACGAAGAAGAAAAGATTGTTGATTATTTTCTTCAAGTTCAGGAAGTAGTGAGTTCTATAAGAGGTATAGGTGAGGAAATTGACAAACAAATTATTGTCAAGAAAGTTCTTAGGTCCTTGACACACAAATATGATGCCAAAGCCTCAGTTGTTTAGGATAAAGATATGAAAACACTCTCTATTGCTAAATTGCAAGGAATATTTACAGCCTATGAAATGAGAATAGGCAGTGATGCTACCTCAAGCAAAGAGGCAACCTTTAAGGCAACAAAAAGGGGGTCTAATGCAAACTCAGACTCTGAATTAGACAATGAGGATGAATCTGTTTTGGTCAGTAAATTAAAAGAGGTTCAGGGAGGTACAAAGGGAAATTACCTTTTAAATGCTTCAACTGTGGGAAGGTAGGACATTATGCTTCTCAATGTCCTAAAAATGACTCTGAGAGTGATGAAGAAACATATAATAGGCAGGGGAAGAAAAACCAAACTTATTCTAAAAGGAAAATGTCTTTAAAAAGAGAAGTCTGATGGAAGAAGTATCTGACATTGGTACAGATGCATCTATCGAGGAAGGAGATGAAACACTGTTTATGACAGTTATTAATTCAAGTCAAGATCATAATAAGGAGATTGATAATGTTATGAATAATGGCTCAAAAATAAATGAATACCCTGTGTTTAGAATACCTTAGTTTGAAGGCACAAATTTTTTTTTTGGAAATGTAGGATGGAAACCTATTTATCCTCTTTAGGATTTAATGTGTGGGAAGCAGTTGAAAAAGGTTGCTTAGTATCTACATCATCTCCTCCTACACTAGATGAAAAGAAGGCTCTTGAATACAATGCTAAGGCTATGGATGCTATCTTTAATAGTTTTTGAAATGAAATTATCACTAAGGTCATTTATTGCAAGGATGCAAAGGAGGTTTGTAACAAACTGATTGAAATATATCAAAATGATGAGTTGCAGGAAGGAACATCCTCAAAAATTGATACAGATTGTGGCACATCAGGAGGTGAAGATGTTGTTAACAAAGAGGAAGAAGTTGATCTTGAGAGTGAATTAAAAAGTGCCTTAAGAGACATTCAGAAACTCAAAGAGGAAGTTGTGGTAAAGAAGAATAATTTTGAGAAACAAATTGCTGACCTAAAACTTCAAATTGAAATACTTGAAGTTACAAAAGTGCAAATAGAAATCAAAGAAAAAGAATGCTACTCTTTAGAGGCAAAAGTTGTTGACCTAAGGAAATAACTTGATATGTTTGACAATAGTAATAAATTGGCAGAACTTTTAGGTAAACAAAGACATTATAGCGATAAAATAGGTCTTGGGTTTATAGAGGGTTAATGTTCT
The DNA here is from genome assembly GCA_007258455.2 of Sequoia sempervirens. Taxonomy (NCBI): domain Eukaryota; kingdom Viridiplantae; phylum Streptophyta; class Pinopsida; order Cupressales; family Cupressaceae; genus Sequoia; species Sequoia sempervirens. Next base: position 665,007,864 of record VDFB02271358.1, read on the forward strand.
TATTTTGATAGGTTCCAGCATAGCAAGGCAAGAAAGAATTACAAGTTCCAAACTTTTATTGATACTACTCAAACAAGGTTGATTTGGAAACCAAATAAAATTAATGAAAAGACAGAAGGTACAGTTAGTCAAACAATTTTACATTCTAAGGTGAATAATGAATTGATTCTGGATAGTGGGTGTTCACACCATATGACAGGTGACAAAAGCAACTTTCTCAATTTTGAATATTGTGATGGTAGTTTAGTTTGGTTTGGAAATGATGATTGTATTTTTTTTTTTTTAAAGGTGCAATGCACCCATATTATTAGGGGTAAACGCTTTTTTTTTTTTACTGGAGCTATGAATCGGATACAACAAACCACAAGAAACAACCAAACCTGCAAGCACAAGGGCCCAGCGAAGGCACAAGGCTTGCGAGCACTTTGGCCCAGCGAAGGTTTGAACCCTGGTGGCCATCACTACAACCAAGCGACATGACCACTGAACCATGCCCTTATCGGCAATGATGATTGTATTTAGATCATTAGGAAAGGTACAGTTTCTTTGAATGATAACTTGTGTTTGCAGGATGTGTACTATGTAGAAGAACTCAAGCATAATCTTTTGAGCGTAACTCAAATCCATGATCAAGTTTTTTATGTTCTTTTTAATGCTTTAGGATGTGAGATTAGAAAGAAAACATGTGAAATTGTTGTTGTAGGTTCAAGAACTCAAGGGAATATTTACAATCTGCAAGAAACAAGATGTGTGAAAATGAGTGCTCAATTGAGGGAGACAGTGAATGATCTTCCCCCTATTGCTCATCACTAAATCATCTATATGCAATTTCAGGGAGCATTTCAAGCTTTTTTATATATCCCTGTGATTAGTTGTTGCATTGAATTCTATTAGTGCAACTCTAATTAATAAAGTGATGATTCTATCATTTAAGTTTTTTGAAGGCTCAAAGGACAATTTTTTTTATGGCATTTTTGTTTGAATAATATAGCATTTTTTGGGGTGTGATATGTCAGCATAATGAGAAAAAGGTGATAATGTTGTTCTATGTTACAACTTTAGGTGACAGTGAGTTTACTCATTTGCTTATACACTATTTAGTCATGCTTCTTATTCTAATATGAAAGTGGCGCTAATTTCTGTTGAAGATGAAGTTTCTTGAACTCAATGGTTTAGTATCCCATATTGTTCCATACAATAGCTATATGCATGTGATTCTTTCTTGGATCATGATCTAATAACAGTGATGAATATATTGTGAATAGATTATATGTCCAGTGCATGTGCTCAATCCAGTGAGTAGCTAATGATTACTTGATCAATATTTTTGAAACACTGAGGGTAGTATTGACAAAGTGTGATCTTGTATATTGTCAAGATTGTATGGTGGGTTTGCAGTTGTCTTTAATAGTGGCAAAAAATCTCAGCTTGACAGATTGACAATGCTCTATGAAACTCTTATACAAAGTGTTTCCAAGATGCAATTGATATAAGAAATTTGGCTATACTCCTTTATGTGCAGTTGTTATTCATGTGCTATTACTATTTACATAGTGAATGTTGCTTGAAACTGAGCTTTGCAATGCTTATAGTGGTGTATACCTGATTTGTTGTTCTTGCTGCTAGGACAATGGTATTTTTGTTGTGTGACAAAAAAAAATTCTTGAAACATGATCATTTTGTATTATGACTTCACATTTTCTTGCTCAATGCTGGTAGATATGTTGGCAAAGCTTTGTTTCTCAATTCAGTATCATTGGTGACAAAGGTATGGAAAAGTTTGGGAAATCATTTGATATCAGTTTTTACAATTGCATTAAAGCAGGGTTTGAATCATGAAAGAACAGTACAATGAATGTTGTTTTGAGGAGAATCTTATTGTTGAAATGACAATGGAAGTTATAACAATTTTGGTTGTTTATTTACAAGGTTTCAAGGCATTTTGAAACAGTCTTGTCTAAATGCTCCTAAAAGTATGCATGATCTTAGGGGGAGACTTTATGTCTATTCTACACCCCTGATTCAATTATTCTTATGTATGCTTCTATGAATTTATGATGCATACTGATATTATGATGATACACTACTACTGTTTTACTAGTTTATAATCACTCTTATCTCTTTGCACCATTTGTTTCCTTAAGCATTGGTTTAGACCATGGTTGCATCTGGTTCTTCTTAGTATTATTAGAGTTCATCTTTGGTATGCTTCAGTGTTACATTTATTAATAAGTATGATCAGTATATCATCATGTTGAATATGGACATGATTAATCAGTCACAAGTTGAACCATATTCTTATACTTTATGATGTTCAAAGGTTTCATTGAGATATTTCATTCATGTTCAGTAAATTCTTCCAGTTCATGGATTCAGGAGGAGAAATGTGCAGTGATTTAATGAATATTTAGTTATCTGATGATATTTTTGGGCATTTTATGTATTCATGATCAATGGATTCCTTGCATATTTCTTGTTGGTATATGACTTATCTTCTTTGAGGTGATAGGTATATGTTGAAAGAAGTGGTATGTGTAGACAAGGATTTATTGCTTCCATATTCAGTTGTTGCCTTCATGATCTTATGGTTGTTCTTCAGCTTTCATATATGCACTCTAAATTGGTGTTTCATTTGTTGAGTATCTTGTCATGCCTATATTTCATTGATTCACATATTTTTATGAGGCATCCCTTTGTCTCTTGATGCAAAAAGGGAGAGAGAGCTTTGGTGTTTTTCCATCAAGGCTAAATGGGGAGTTTTTTGGCTCTCACGGTTGTTTCCCTTGATGTCAAAGACACACAAAGACACTTGTATGATTGGCAGTAAACAAAGACACAAAAATACACTTGTATGATTGGCAATAATATAACAGTGGGTGGATTGGTTTGTTACAATGACAACTTGGTGTTGGCATTTACAAAGTGTTCTAAGTGCTCTCACACTTACTTGGGAATATTGGAACTTGTCATATTAATGTGCAAGGTTTTGTCTTGGTTTATATTTATTTCTTTATCATTGGGTGATTTTGGCATTAGTATATAAGGTGCAATACTTTGATTATCTACATGGTATAAAGATTGGTACAAAGTTCATTATTCGAGGTGATGATTATGGTTGACAAGTCTAAATTCATTTAGACTTTGTGCATAGACAAAGGTTTATATGTTCAACAAGGTCGACAAGGTAGCATGGTAGTCAACACCGACTACAATTGAGCATTATGAGATTTATATTACTTGGGACAATCATAACCGACATAGTGATTATTGGGGATATAATGATAATATTTTATTTGTAACACCGAAACCATAATTGTGCCCTAACTTACTTTCATTATTGGAAAAACTCAAAATCATTTTGTTGTGATCAAGATAGGGTTTGCATAAGACTGATAGTTTCGATTGAGAAGGTGAAATGGCAGCTACAAGACATGGTTTCATTTCAGTCATTGGTTGCATGAGTATGTATGAAGTGTCTTTGCTTCAACCTAGTAGTGGTCGACTTAGGGCATGAAACAATTTTTTTTGTAGTGGTACAGTGCTACAAAATGTATTCTTCCGCATTCAACTTCACCAGGTGATATCTATTATTTGCTAAGATTGAATCAGATTCTTCTTTTTAACACCCTAGTTAGTGATTTGAGTGTAATGCAAGATCTTGGTCGAGCTTTTCTTGTTTTGCATTTCGATACTTTATAAAAGATGAACATTAAGGGTTTTGTGTAACATTGATGTGGGTTTTTTGTTTAGACTTTACATACGAGTAAGTGCATGGATCTGTGACACAATTTTGGCTCTTAAGATGCCACTTTTTTTTTCTGAAATCAACAAAAGTTGATTTGCACAAGAAAATGAAGATAGTTACACTCAAAATTTCAAGATGCAACAAGAACAAAATTTGAAGTGCTTCGAGTCTAGTTTCTAAGCTACTAATTTTTTTTGAAATTAATGAAGATTAAGGGTCTCAAAAAGAGGGGGGGGGAAAAATAGGTCCTTTTTTATATAAAAAAAAAAATAGCATAGCGCCTAAGGGTTCCCCCCTTTTTTATTAACTTTTTTTTTCAATTTCAAAAATCCCAACGGTGATAAATTAGCTAACACCATGTAGTTTATCCTTGTTCTTTCGGATAATTTTTGTAATGAATATATAATATTTTATGAATTTTCAAAGTGGACACATCATGAAAAGCTGAAATTTGAGTGCGCTCCCCACTAAATTTTTTGAAAACTAATCGAAAATTGATTTTTTTTCATCATGTGTAGAATGGAGTCTAGTTTCAAAAAATTTAATTTGTTTCATGTTTCGATGAACGACTAAAAATCTATCCTAAAACTAGCACATGTTGGTTTTTGACCAAAAACGAAGGCATTTACAATAGAAGCCATGGATCAAAACCTTAACTAAATTAAAATGAAAAAAGAATTATATATTTAGATAGCTAAGAGAGAGGTTAACGTTATCACATTTTTTTATAAACTTGCATTGAAAGACGTGCAAATGAGACAAG
>VDFB02271358.1:665013752-665239787 GCA_007258455.2 Sequoia sempervirens
TTTGAGGGTAGAGGGTAGAAGGTTTAGGGTTTAAGGGTTTAAGGGTTTAAGGTTTAAGGGTAGAGGGTAGAGGGTTGAGGGTTGAGGGTTGAGGGTAGTGTTATGCCTTGCATAACCACCCCATTTTATTCTGGAATAAAATGGGTCCCCCTTTGTCTTTTCCCTTTGGCCTTTGGTTTTCAGCCTTAGGCGTTTTCTTTTTAAAGTTATGTCAGAGGTGGAACCGGGACGAATACCAGACTTGGAAATTACTCCCAAGTTCTGGTCTTGTTCTGTCCCCGGTTCCAGTTCTAACAGTTCTTTGTCTTCGTCTTTGGTTCTTTCTCAGGTCCGGGTCTGAATCGGAAGGTTAAACTTCCTCTGAAGTTTCTCTTTCGGATTCCATCCCGACCCCGACTCTGCCTTTCCCTTTCTCTCTCTTTGTCGTAGGGTTCTTCCCTTCGTGTTTTGGTTTTTTTTGGCAGGCCCGGAACCGAAGTGGATTCCGAACTTGGAATTCCTTCCAAGTTCTGTTTTCTTTTCCTTCCCTGATCCTGATTCCGCCGTTTTGGTTTTTCTTCCTTGCACATCTTTTTTGTTTTGTTCCGGCGAACTCGAAACCGGAACTGGAACCGAACCCCGAAACTTCAAAAGTTTCTAGTTCGGGTTCCATTCCGATCCCGGTTCCGCATGTTTTATCTTTCGCTTTTCTTTTCTTCTTTTGTTTTGTCGTTAGGTTTTCCCTCCCCTTCCTCTTTCTTTTCCTTGTCCTTTCTTTTTCTTTTTCGGGTGATGTCGGAAGTGGGTTCGGAACAAGATCCGAACCTGAAACTTGAAAAAGTTTCTAGCTCGGGTTTGGTTCCAGTCCTGGTTCCGCTTGGTTCACCTTTTTTTGTCTTTGTATGTTTGTCGGAAGTGGGTCTGGGATGGAATCTGAACCTGAAAATTTTGAAGAAGTTTCAATTTCGGATTTGGTTTCACCCCTGCCCCCGTTGTGCTCCACCCGGAATCAATTTTTGTTCTGACCCCACCGGCGTTTGTTTCCATCCTTTGCGTTTTGGTTTCCTTTGCGGACGCAGAGCCGGGATGGGGTATGAACTTGGAAATGTTGATTATTTCCATGGCTCATTCCCATCCCAACTCTGGTACCGATTCTGGTTTCTTTTGGCCCCGCCTCCGCCGGTTTTGAAGGACGGTGTCGTTTCTGGTTCGGATTTGGTTCCGCCTCCGCCGGAGTTGGTTTTCTTCCTGCTAAGATTCAATGAAGTAATCATAAGCAATTGAATAGTTTATCATAATATATTTTATATGCTCTGAGGACTGATGGGGACTCTATTTTGCAAGATCAAATCATGCACATGATGATATTTGCTGAGGGAGCTCAGTTGGAATGTAGTTCTCAATCCAGTTGGTTGTAATTTTCCTCTAAGAAGAAAGTCGGCAAGACCTTGTGGATGTCTTGCCAACTACCAATGCATTCTGTTAAATATGCGTCTGTGTTTCCCATTGGCAAGACCCCAGGGATGTCACGGTGAGTGGAATTCACATGCCGATACCTATTGGTAAGACATCAATCATCGTCCCGGTGACTAAGAGTTTCCCATCGGCATGAAAGTCTCCTTCGGAGAAAGGTCTTGGCGAGTGCCTTAAGTCTTTTTGACCACCGATAAGAACATATATCTCAGTGAGAAACTTTTGCATCGGAAAGATATCTTGGCAAATACATTTGGTCTCGCCAACAAAGCGCAAAAGGGGGTCTATCGGTATGAGGTCTTGCAGTCTTGCAGACCCAAAATGTCCTACAGACATATTGCTTCATCGGGGAGAGAACGAGATTGTCACGACGACAAAAGTGGGCTTATGGAGGTTTCTCGGCGAAAAATAAGATGTCTATGGGACATCTCCTCGACAAGAGAATGTTACAGCGACGCATGTAAAATGTAAGAATACATGTCGGTATGACTACAGAAAGGTCTCCCCGAAATGAAAAGATTGCCAAAGGATGATGCCTTCAGCATAATTTCTGCCCGAATGAAGGAAGTCACGCCAATAGGATGTGCCTTCGGGGAGAATGAAGGCATTTGGCAAAATGTCTAGGCGACTCTGTAGTGTCTCAGTGAAAGCAAAGGGGGACTCGGTATGATGTCTCACCGATCAAGCAGGCTCTTGTCGAAAGGAAGCTGAGCTCGAGAGGATCTCACCGAGAGGTATTGCCTTCGACAATACGTTTCACCGACATGAAAAGTCTCATCGAAAAAGAGGAGGTTGCCATGAAGTCTCACCGACTAGCGATTGTCTTGTTGATGGTCTTTGTGAGATCGGTATGACTTCTGCAGCTCGCTGAAAGGTCTCGCCGACTATCTTATGCTACGTCGACGACTTGTAGAAGGATTGATCTCGAGCGAGAAGAGAGCCGAGGAAGATGAAGGAAGCTGTGATTCATAATGCTAGCTGGTGTCTACTAACAAGGGTAGCTCGACATTAATGGTGATATTTTAGGGCATTCAAAGTGGCTCCGATGGAGTTTGAAAATGGACACAGAGGCATAGGAGTAAATATGGTAGCTGCAAAATATTTATATACATTCCAGGAGACAATCTTTTACCGACATGGACAGCAGGGATTCACATTTAATGTAGGACCAACTCTCTTCAAAAGATCTGGACGCTGACCCTCTGGCACCGCGGATATTTTGTAAACCCTAAAAACAAGGGCTAACATTCTTTTCGGGATGGTGTATAAAATGGAATTCTTGCCTCTTTGTAAAGGTTAGAACTTCTAGGTTAGAATTAAGAAAGTAGTAGATAGAGAACTTCTACAGTTAGGACTTCTAGGGTTAGAGAGCTGGTAGTTAGGAGTTAGATTAAGTAGAAGATCAATGTATCTTTCAGTTTTCTTAGTGTAAATGGAAACAATTTGGAGCCACAGATTTTTTGTGCACTGGTGATTGTGCCAGATTTGTAAATGTTGCTTACATGTCTCACTGACAGTAGAAGCAACCAGATCTTAATCTACTTCATGTTGTGTTCCAGGATGGTGTTTGTCTTGAATTAATCATATGATTTAAGAAGCTTTCAAGGAATGAAGTTTGGTTTTTATGTTTTGTTTAAATGGTAACTTGCAATTTGTTGTTGAAATCAGCACTGTGAATGGATGAAACTTTGTGTTAGTCACAAGTTAATTCTATTCTACAGTTTTAGTTAGGAATTCCTTGGAAGGTGACAGGTCTGGTTAATTCAGATGAAGTGTCATTCTTTTCTATCCCAAAGCCCTGATATATCTTTTTATGTTTCTTTAAAAACCCTAGTTAGAGTAGGTTTTAAGTTTATGTTTGATCTCAAAATGATCTAGAAGCTCAACACCAGTAGGCCCCTTGAACATTACTGTTACATTGACCACTGAGGGACATCAGCACAGTTGAGAACCAACTACAAAGACCTTGGGAGCTAAGGTATCCATGTGTTATCTTTCTCTTTTAGGAGAAATAGAGTAGAAATATTTTTTTTAACTGTTGTTGTGCCATTTGGAACGTCAATAGGTAGAGGGTAGAGGGTAGAGAGAGAGAGAGATAGAGAGGGTTGAGGGTTTTAGGGTTGAGGGTAGAGGGTAGACGGTTTAAGGGTTAAGGGTTTAAGGGTTTAGGGTGGAGGGTAGAGGGTTAAGGGTAGAGGTTCAGGGTTGAGGGTAGAGGGTTTAGGGTTGAGAAGAGGGGGTTAAGGGTTTTAGGGTTTACGGTTTACGGTTTAAGGGTAGAGGGTGTAGGGTTGAGAGAGAGAAAGAAATAGGGGGTTGATGGTTTTAGGGTTTACAGTTTAAGGGTTGAGGGTAGAGGGTTTAAGGTTTAGGGTTTAAGGGTTTTATGGTTGAGGGTAGAGGGTAGAGGGTTGAGGGTTGAGAGAGAGAGGGTTGAGGATTTTAGGGTTGAGGGTTTAAGGGTTTATGGTTTACAGTTTAAGGGTAGAGGGTATACAAATCTATTTCACTCCAACCCCTCTCCCATTGTGAGGTCTTCCCCCCCACCCTAACTAGATAACTCTCTATCCCTCTCAAGTCTCTATCGCTCTCAGGTCTTAGTCCCTACCATGCTACTAGGACTAATCTCACTCACTCATATCCCCTCTCCCTCTATCTCAAGTCTCACTCCCTTCCTATTGATATTGTGAAAGCATTTCAAAACACCAAATTTGGTGAACGCCAAATGTGTTTTTTACCTTGAAACAATAAAATAGGGGTTGAACCCATGATTCAAGCCCACATGCTTATGCTTTTGTCTGGTTCAACGCTTTATCCAATAGAGAAACACCTTTTTTATGTAGTTGATTCCCCATTCTACCAATCTATGCTTGATCCATCACCTTTTTGCCACCAATTTGCATGCCAAACAACATAGATAAAGACATTTTGAAGTTTCTACATCATTTTACATTATCTCAGGTAATATACTCATTTTGGTAATATTGAAATGTTTATATTTAGTATGTTTGTTTATTTTTGAAAATATTCTAAATTCCTTTAATGATTTTATTTAATCATAACAATTGGACATAGAATTCAACATTGAATTAGATGGGAGTTGCATAAAAAAGTTTAATTTTTATGACTTTGAAGAAAAAAATGAAAACCATGACTTAATTTAGATGAATTCATGTTTAAACTTATATAAACGACATCACCTTAACATAAATTTTCTTATGAATTCTATTTGCATTGCTTATAATAGTCCATTTCCAACATGCTTAGATAAACAAATTCAACTTAACACAAGTTTTTTTGTTTTGTTTTGACAATTTATAGACCATTCATTTGATGATTTTATTAATCTTCATTGTTACACATAGAATTGAACATTAAATTCATTATTATTGATGGTTGTGGGAAAACTTTTATTTTCAACTAATTTGGAAAACCTAAGAGCTTTCATCAATGTTAATGTGCAAGTTTAATTTGGAAAACCTAAGAGCTTTACAAAGAGGCCCTATTGGAAACTCCCCCTCAATCCCAAAACTCAATGGGGTAGCAACAACCAGTCAACAAAACCTCCAATTTCACCATTTATTTGCAATGACACACTTTTGAAGATATCTAAACAAGAAACCCTCATTTTAGGCAATTTACATGGGGGTTTATTGAAAAACTATATCCCAAACCTTGTCTAGCCTAGACACCACTTCAAACACCCTTAATTATGTCTGCATATGCTTATAAGTTCATTCACCAACCTCTATCATCAATATTTCACCAAACCCTAGTTCAAAACATCCATTTTCAAGCAAAATTTGCACAAAAACCTTCGGGACAACAACACAAAAAGCCTTCAAACATCTTCCCTGCTCCAAAAAACCATGTACACACCTAAATCATTCCCTATTGATCCATTCCACCAAGTTACAAAACAAAACAGTGGGTGGAATGGCTTAAAATGTCATTTTCATACACTCAAAACCCTTAAAATAGGGTATACAGACTGGTCCTCTGTAATTTGTCTCTAAAATGCACAAAAACAATTGAAATCAATCCAAACCAAGTCTAAAATGGTGTTAGGCCTGCTTCCTACAATATTCACTCCATGAAAGATCAAAAAATTTTAGTACGTAACCGTATGGATCAAAGAAACTTCATTTTTTTGGAAAATACATAAAAATAGGGGGTGTTTCAATTACTTCTCTTCTCAAAATTACATGCCAACCTCTCCTTGAAAACTTTTTTCTAAATACCATTTTACCCTCCTTGACAACTTTTGTCTAAATTGACAACTTTTTGACATGATTTGCAACTTTTACATTTGTTGCCCAAAATGACTCAAATAACCACAAAATGCAATGTAATCAACGGTATGGATATGTTTGAAAAAATGTATTACAAGTTCTTTTCTTGTGGTATGGAGGTAGATTTATGTATGAAAAATGTTGTAGCATATAGACATGTTTGATAATTCTAAACAATTCGCTGCCTTCATTTATAAAATGCTTTGGTGTGTTCAATAAAATAAAATGTAATCAACGTTATCAATATGTTTCATAAAATGCTTTACTTACTTTTGTTCTATGTGTGATTGTGAATATGCAGCATTCAACGTCATGTCAAGGAAACGACCAAAGCCTCTAACATTGGAAGAATGTGCAGTAAAAAAATGCAATGAGAAGAGAATAAAAAATTGCAGCTCGTGAAGCAAAAGAATTGCAACCCATACAACCATAAATTCCTGTGCAATCTAAGAGAGATGTACAATTGGCAAAACAAAGGGCACGAATGGAAAAAGTTCATGGAAGGACACAAATGGATCCACAAGTTGGAAGCACATCATCAACCATAGGTGAAGTTTAATGCACATCTCCAGTTGAAGACACACCAACAACATGTGGTCTTCCAAGTACATCAGAAATCACATCTACAGTTGAAGACACACCATCAACAACATTGCGTTTCGAAAGTACATCAACAAACACGCCTCTATTTGAAGTCACTCCACAAATGACATCTCAAGTTGGAGGTACAACATCATTTACATGTCAATCTCAAGGTATTTCATCAATTGCACCTCTGATTGAAGGTACATGACCTATCCCTAATGTTGTTGACATTCCTAATGTTGACACAAATTTACATTTGAGAACTCCTAGAGTTTTGCATAGAAAACCTAGATTTTTATTGATATTGATTCCAATGTTTTGAAATGGATTCTTGATAAGATGTCAAAACATACATGTCAAAGAGTTGCATAGAGGATTTGGAGTTTTTTTTTTGAGAAGCTAAGTGAGGGTGGAAGATGCCAACTATTTGTTGAAATGATGAGGCAACTCAAATTTAGGCCCACCATGAAGGCTCTTGGGCTGAGAGTTTTGAATGACTCAAGTGAAAATTCCATTGTAAAGAACTTGATGAGTGCATATGAGAGTGTGGGTTCTACCTCACACACGAAGGATAGTTGTGCCACAAGACGTGTGATGACAACAACACTATTAAGCAATCAAACAAGGAACAAGGTGAACCTTACAAAGTTAAGTAGTGCAAAGTTGTAAAGTGGTGCAACTTTCATTCTGCAACTCATGTGACCAAAATAACTATTCCAACGCATCCGAGTGGGTACATTTACACTAGGCATGGTCCTCTTTTGCACCCAAATGCATCGAATTGCTCGGAGCTACGTTCAACCGGATAAATCCCTTAAGAGTCTGAAGAGCAAAATGGCTGCAAAATTTAGCATGATGTTACTCAAACACCATGATGCTTAGAAACTTCTCATTTGATCCTATGGGATTTTTTTGAGCCCCTCTACAATAACCTCTCTCGGTTTTCGCTATCTCAAAGGTATTTTCCTGTGGTGGTGAAATTTCGCTTAGGGAAAAAGTTGTCAAATGCAAGTAGTGCAAAGTTGCAAAGTGGTGCAACTTTCGTTTTGCAACTCGTGTGACCAAAATAACTGTCCCAATGTGTTTGTGTTGGTACGTTTATTCTATGAATGGTCCTCTTTCACACCCAAATGCGCCGAATCGCTCTAAGCTACGTTCAATCGATTGAATCCCTTAAGATTCTGAACTACAAAATGGCTGCAAACTTCAACATGATGTTACTCGGACACTATGACACTTATAAAATTCTTGCCTAATCCTATGGGATCATTTTGAGCCCCTCTAAAATAACCTCTCTCGATTTTCTCTATCTCAGAGGAATTTTCCTGTGGCGGTGAAATTTCTCTTGAGGAAAAAGTTGTCAAATGCAAGTAGTGCAAAGTTGCAAAGTGGTGCAACTTTCGTTCTGCAACTCATGTGACCAAACTAACTGTTCCAATGCTTCCAAGTGGGTAATTTTATGCTAGGCATGGTCCTCTTTTGCACATAAATGCGTTGAATCACTCCAAGCTATGTTCAACCGGATGAATCCCTTAAGAGTGAAGTGCAAAATTGCTACAAACTTCAACATGACGTTACTCAGACACCGTGATGCTTAAAAACTTATCGTCTAAGCCTATGGGATCATGTTGTGCCCCTCTACAATAACCTCTCTCATTTTTCACTTGGAAGGAAAATAAGCATGTCTACTTCAAGAGCAAGTCTGCCCAATCTTGGCAACACACAAGCAAAGTCTGCCATGCCCATGGTCAAGGAAAATGTCCAAGATGATGCAAAGTCTGCTTGGGAAAGAAAAGCTATGTCCAAACTGTTGTCAAGTCCACCCTTGGCTTGAATAATTCTTGTCCAAGACAAATCTAAAGTCCTCCCAACTCAAATCATACATGGAAAAGACAACGTAAAGTCGGCCCAACTCAAAGCATACATGGAAAAGACAACTTAAAAATTTCCCCAAGCTGAAAATAGGAGATGGAAAACATATCTTGAAGTCCGCCTTGGGTCAAGATCAAAGGGGACATCCAAATTCCTAAGATGGTTCCTCGTCATCTTCCAAAATTGTTCCAAGCTAGCATGTCTAGGTTCAATGAACCTGACACTTCATAATGCAACAACTTTTTATTGTTGGTTTATATTTACCAGAAGGACAAGTGTCCCCAAATGTAATTTTCTCATTGGTCGAGAGGTAGTTAGTTGTGAAAAACCCTAATTAGGGTTTTATTTTATTTTGTAATCTCGGTCGTTGATTTGAAATCAATCTTGGCCATTGAATTATGTTCGAGGAGCCTATAAATTGAGCTCACCCCTTATTTGTAAAACATGGGAGCATCCATCGCATACTACCAGTTCACTACCTTGTCTATGCTTTCACTTACTATTATGCTTTGATATATTTTTTTCAAGCATCCATCGCTTGTCCAAAAGCACTTGTTGTAGGCTCTTAGCCATAGTATCAAGATAGTGAATTGTTTTATAAAATGCTTTGGTAGACATGTATGAAAAATGTGGTAGCATAGACAAGGTAGTAAACTATTTGAAAAAATGCCTCAAAGAAATGTGGTCTCATAGTGATGGAATGCCATGACAATCTAGGAAATTTTCTTGTCATGGCATTCCATCACCATGAGACCATATTTCTTTGAGGAATTTTTTCAAATAGTTCGCTACCTTGTTTATGCTATTGCTTACTATTACACTTTGATGGATTTTTTCCAAGCATCCATATAGCTTGTTTGAAAGCACCTATTATAGACTTTTAGCCATAGCAACAAGGTAGTGAATTGATTGATGAAATGCTTTGGTAGACATGTATGAAAAATGTGGTAGCATAGACAAGGCAGTGAACTGTTTGAAAAAAAATCCTCAAAGAAATGTGTTCTCATGGTGATGGAATGCCATGACAAGCACATTGATACCACATTTCTTTGAGGCATTTTTTTGAACAATTCATTGCCTTGTCTATGCTATTGCTTCTTATTATGCTTTGATATATTTTTTCCAAGCATCCATAGCTTGTTTGCAAGCACCTAGTTTAGGATTTTAGCCATAGTAGCAAGGCAGTGAACTATTTGATAAAATGCTTTGGTAAACATGTACGAAAAATGTGGTAGCATAGACAAGGCAATGAATTGTTTGAAAAAATGCCTCAAAGAAACATGGTCTCATGGTGATGGAATGGCATGAAAATACATAACAATTTGCATGTCATGACATTCCATCACCATGAGACCACATTTCTTTCAGGCATTTTTTTCAAGTAGTTCATTGCCTTGTCTATAGTATTGCTTGCTATTATGCTTTTGATAGATTTTTTCCAAGCATCCATAGCTTGTTCGAAAGCACTTGTTTTATGATTTTAGCCATAGAAACAAGGCAATGAACTGTTTTACAAAATAATTGGGTAGACATGTATGAAAAATGTGGTAACATAGACAAGGCAGTGAGCTATTTGATGAAATACGTCAAAGAAATCTGGCCTCATAGAATACCATGATAAGAAAATGCAATTGGCACCTGCTCCTACTTATTAGTTATGCAATGTGAAGTAATTGCATAGCTGCTTAGATTGACTTTGTAAAAATGATATTGTAATTGAAATTTTGTCATCTATCAGCATCTAGTTATTATTTATGCAGTGTGAAGTAATGCTTTGACTTTGAAAGATGTGCAATAAAATGTAATCAACGATATGAATATAAACTAATTTTTATTTTTTTTTACAATTCATTAGTTAAAATATTTATTTTATTTGCTCTCTATATCTCTATATGCTATGGAAATACCTTTCAATCTCAAAATAAATAGATTTTATCTCTTGTTCTACAATTTTTTACGTTTTTTTTAAATATGATTTTTTCCCGACTTTTTAAAAAACTCTTATACTTTTGGTTTGTCTATTTTTTCCCCAAAATATTTTTGCTGCTATACATTGGAAGCATGAAGCATACACGTGAATATGCACACTATACATGAAGTATACATGTGAATAGTTGAAGCATACATGTGAATAAGTGAGGCACAAATAATTGAAGCATTCCAAAGGATACAAACCACCAGGAATGGAGCTTATTTACACAATACGCTTTAGATGGAGCTTATTGAGCAATCAACAGTAATTAATGAAGCATTATATGTAAACAAAATCCATTCCTACAACATTCAAGCATATGATTTACACAATACGCATGATAACATCATTCAAGAATGAATAAGATTTTTTTAATCAAAAAGTCATAAGGTATACAATGATATATATTGATAAAAGTATATAATATATCCAAAAAAGCCACACATGCTTAGTACAAAGGAGCCATATTATGGACATAAAATGTCACGTATATATTGATAGTACAAAACATATGTTCCAAAATGCCACATAGGCATACAACAAACGACCCTAATACAACCATTTCCCTCTAGGGGAAGGAAATAGATCTTGTGCTGCCTTCGAAATTTGGCTGGATGGAGTAATTGTTGGTTCTCTGGTCTTTTGAACATGCTCGCTAGTCCTCCTCTCTTCACTTGGACCTTCAACTGATACAATAAAATGTAAAGATGTTAATACACATAAATTGAATTATGGAATGACATATAACAAAATATAATCACTTACCACATACAGATAGTCATCATTCACATTTACATCATTACCATGTCCACAATCTGGAGTGACAACCACATGTAGCAACCATCAAGATAGAAATTAAGCTACACAAAAGTATCATGAAATTTTTCTATAATAGACCATAAAAGAGAAATTATAATGTCAAGTCAACTAATCTGTTGCATACCTCTCTCAATGGATCAGGACAAGCTATTACTGCAGCAACTTTATGGTCCATCGTGCCACCAACATCACCAGGGTTATCTGATGTCAACATTTGCAAATGGTAAATGAAAGAGTAAATGGTAGGGTGAACTATTAAATGTTAATGGGATGGGATTAGGAAGGAATAAAGGAGAAAAAAGTGAATTAGGAGAAGATAATGTGACATGATCAAGGAATACAAATGCAATGTTTGTGTTTCTCATCAATTTTTTAGATTTGTATATGAAAAATTATGAAAACTAGCTAACATTGTTTTACAACACCATTATTGAATAAAGGCTACCTAAGTGTAAGTTCTTTGAGGAAATGAATTGCAAGGTGTGGAGGTCAAAGGTCCACAAGGAAACTGTTTGAAATCCAAAGCATGTTATGAGACAAACATTCAAATATAGCATTCAACTGTTCAAATACAATAATAATATCTTTAATACTAGTTGCATACCTATGGACACAATGTCGAGAATGAATAAGAATCTATAGGAATGGGGCACGTCTCATGAACACTCCAACCCTGAAATTTTATCATATCGAAATTCTACTAATTTACTTATTCTTAAATTTCAAAATATAATTTAATAAACAACATTAAATGAACTTTTCCGCTTATCATCAAAAATAGCAAGCATTATAACAGAGCGATGAATGAAACCCGAGCGGATGGAAACCCTAACACGGGTGTTAACGGCGATGGTGGCTTACTGGGTGGTAGAGGCTCTTCGTCTATGCAGTCGGAGCCCGCTACGAATGTGAATGAAGTCCCTTGTGTGACGAAAGTCCCCTGCGCAAAGGGCTCTGGTGAGGGCCGTGTTAAGGGAAGCGACCCTATGAAGACAAAGGTGTTAGCTGCGCGGCATGGGAGGCTGCTGACTGGTGGATTTATCCTAGTTGCCAATGCCATCTCTGTGAAGCTAAAGGATGAGACAATAGAGGAAATAGATGAGATTTTTTTTGAGCTCTCTGCTTGTGGGGTGATTTGTAGGTTTAGGGGTTTTTGGCGTAGCCTCCCTTAGCTGCATTCCTGGATCTCCAAGGAATGGGAGCCTCTAATTTCTGGTAAAGTTCATATTTTCCCCATGGCTAAGGGGTTTTTTGTAGCTAAGTTTGACAATGCTGAGGACAAAAATATAATTTTATATGTGACAATTTTTTAGTTAGGAGGACAAATATTTGTTGATGATTAAGCCTTGGCTTTCAGATTTCAACCCTGCTTTTGAAACTTTCAACAAGATCCCAATTTGGGTGTGGTTGCCTAATCTTCCCCTCCACCTTTAGACTGACCCTCTTCTGGAGGAAGTGGGTGATGCCCTTCGTGATTTTTTGTTGGTGGATGATGAATCATTTGACATTTTTCATTCCACCTTTTCCCACATATTGGTTGAAATAGATGTTTCAAAAGGGTTACCTATTGAGGTTTTACTTAATTCCTCTAAGGGTTCTTGGATCTGAGCTTTGGATTATGAATGGATTCCCTTCCAATGTAGAAGATGTTTTAAAACAAGTCATGATGTTGCACAATGTGGATTCAAGAAAAAAGCTATGATGGCTACATGGTGGAAAGGCGCTTCTCAACAACATTATATGGTTGAGAAGAAATCTGATCAACACATGAGTTTTTCTGAGGTTGTTGCTTCAGATTCTCAGAGTCTTGGGGCATCCCCTCTGAATGTCTCAAATGGTGGGGCTACTGAGGCTTCCCCTATTGAGCGAGAGATTGGATCTCAGGCTACCATTTTTGGTCAAAGTGCTACGACGACCAGTTCTGGTGGCTCTTCAAATAAGTTAATTTCTGCACAAAGGAATAGTGATGAAATCTCTAAGACAAAGGCTGCAAGCATTCATCTTCAGGAAAATTGTGGGCTGGCCTGGCATGATAAAGCAACGTGTGTGGAAGAAGGTTGGATTACTGTTAAGGGCAAGAAAAAATCCTCTAGGCCTTCTTTTGACATGACTCTCTACTCCCACAAGATTAGTTCTAAATGTAAATCTTGACGGGTCTTGTTTGGGGGCTGGTTTTTGGCTGGCGGCAGGCTGTTCTTTTTGTAGCCTTATTTTTTATTGTAAAGGGTTTCAGGTCCCTTCAAAACCTGTTTTTACCTAAATCAAAAAAATTAAATGAACTTGCTAAATTTTACCTAAGTGTCAATGTTGAATGTATCATTCAACAAATTATCTGTGAAAGCCATCGCCTCTACAACTGATGTAGGTTGTGTAGTTGCATCCTGAGCACTTTGATAATTGTATGTGCAAATTGCACCACAAGCGCCATAATGGTGGGGTGGAGCTCGAGGCTTACATGTCTCCTCCACACCAAGCTCTACTAGAGGCCTCATACACTATAAAATGGTCTGGGTGAGTGAGCCAATCGACTCCAACGTGTCCACCTCTACACTATCCTTGACAATGGAAGGAACAACGACATGCTCCACCATGGGTTTGGCCAAGGGTCTCGGTGCCAACTGTGGATTACGTTGTGTAACAGGTCTATCATGTGTGGAGCCCCCACCTCTACCCTGAAAGTCTAAGATGTCAAAATAATTTGGCATCTTATTGAGGATAAACTCACAATAGAGTTTCCTCAAAAAGTATTGTGGTACCTCATGGTTATTGCATGGAGGTTGGTCAAATACCATCCACCACCACTCCTAAAATTTATTTTTAATTAACTCATGGGGGCACCAATGGATGGGGAATCCCTTGCATGTATGAGGCAAAGGTGCGTTGGTTTTTGGGTTTGTAAATAGGGCACACAAGTCGGCTTTGCTAATTTTTTGTTTTTTAACATCTACATGGGTGAAACCACAATAGTGGTTTACAATTTGATGGAGGAAGGAAAATTGAGAAAAAATGACCCCATGGCAAAAAAATTGGTTTTAGGGGTTCGAATGAACCTACAAGTTCGATTGAACCAAAAAGGGGTTCAACCGAACTAGGGTTTGACCAAACCCATTAATTACTAGGCCCACATTTCCTGCCCAAAAAAAAAAGAAAAATTCATATTGAAGGGGGTTTGAATGAACCCTGGTTTGCTCAAACCCCTAGGGGTTCATACGAGCCCTCCTTATTCCTCATTCTCCCCCTAAAACACAAAAAAAACATAAATTTTTATGCTTCGAAGCTCAAATTGAGGATGAAAATGGAGGAGTCTTCACAAACTCAACTGGAATCAGGTAGTCCTCGAAATGAGCTATCCAACAAATATAATTTTAATATGTTTTGGTTTTATTATGTATTTGTTTTTTTAGTTTTATTAAACATAGGTTTTTCATCGAAAATGAAGGTCTTTGTTCTGCACATGTGGAAAAATAGTAGATTATCAATTTTTTTTTTGAAAAATATGAGTGCACCATATATTGAAGTCCTTGATCCAACAAAAAAATTGAATTTTGATATATACAAAAAAGTTACGCTTATATGATCGCTATGTCTAAATTGTAATTGGTTTGACTTGAAACTTGATTAAAGAAACAATATTTAACAAAAACTATCTAACCAAGTGGAAGCACTAGATATCGAGTTAAAAATCTAAATTTGAAAGAATTAAAATTTTATCCTTCATGGAAAAAAAGTTATGTGTTATACGGTGTGCATCACTTTTTAAAAATGTTGTTTTCTGAAGAAAAAAATAGTTTTCGTGGGAGATGGAAAAAGAAATGCAATATGATTCCAAAAATTTTGAAAAAAATATTTTTAGAATCTATAGAAAAAATGTGACAAGACTCTAGTTTACATCATCTTCAAATTCCTCACGGTTTAGCCACTATAGGTGCACAAATGTGAAGATTTAGTTAAAAATAATAATTTCAGTGTCTAGTTTGGCCAAAAATTGTAAACCACTATTGTGGGATCACCCGAATATGCAAAATCTCTAGCATAATCTTGTCTCATCTCATGCCTCTTATTTGACCAAAAATTTATTTTCTCGCTCATTTCTCCTACATGAGATACAATTGACTTCAATGATTTAACAATCCCTCTCCTATAAGGTTGGGTTTCGACATGCTCGGTTAATCTTCCAATTAATTGTTCAATGTCTCTTTTATTGTTTTCAATTTGATTTAGAATATTTTGTTGTGTTCCTTGAGGATGCCTATGAATTGATGGAGGGGTTTCAGGCTGTTCTTGAATAGGAGGCTCTCCCTGAGGGGGTGACTTTGAATTCTCAATGTTTGGAGGTGGAGATTCATTCCCTGAGAATTAGAACAAAATTTTATTATAAAAACCTATTTCAATCTGTATTCTAAATCAAATTTGAAATAAATAGAATAAAAATACATACCTCTTCGCAATCTTTGAAGTCTCTGACGTGTTGGTGGCATCCTCATGAAAAATAGCAAGCTAAGGATGCAAATAATGGATGATATTTGGCCAGCACAAGTTGTAGACCTTAAATCCTCCAAGACAAGCCACGAGTTGAAGTGAAATGAGGATTTCAAATGCATTTTGTGCTTTTATTCAACTTTTCCATTTGGCATGTGCCAAATGGCCAATTTCAGGCTTTTTTGTGATTTTTTCCAATTTGGCACCTAAATTGTGTCATAGATTGGTGCACTTACCCATACTGTTTTGATATCAACCATGTATAAAGGTGTGGTTCATTGTTTATGATGTTGAATGTTGTCATAAAATGTAGATTCTACATTTCCAAAGAGAGTCATCACGATGACTCGACAAGGGTAGTTGTGGAAACAGTTATTGCAACCAGTTTTAAAGGTTATATCTGAAAGGTTCGGTGAGGACAGATGGAAAAAGATATGTGAATTTCTATATACTTAAATAAATAGTGGTTTATCACTATTTTGAGTTCGATGCTTTTTAACAGAGTTATCATGCTGATTATGTAAACAAAATTTTGTGATTGAAGTTTTGCAAACATGATGCAAAACAGTTTGTATAATTGATATATTTGATATTTTAGAGATTCTAGAATGAATCTTTAAGATATTAAATGTATTAGAATGAAAGTTATATATGATTTGAAGGGAAATAGAGAAACCCTTTGTATTTTACATTCTATATTGTTTGTGATTAAAATGTATATGCTAGTGAGACATTCTTGAAAAGCCAGTGAGGCATTTGAAATCTATCAGTGAGATAGTATTGCTAGTGAGGCATTTGAAATCTATCAATGAGATAGTATTGCGAGTGAGGAATTTGAAATCTGTCAGTGAGATAGTATTGCCAGTGAGGCATTGTAAACAATTTTTTTTTTCAGATTAACACGGTGAGGCATCATTTCTGGAGTGGTTTTTCTACCCCTAGAGGGTTTTCCACTCGTCAAATTCTTTGTCTTATGGTATCATTGCTTTGTTGTGATAATGTTTCAAGACTGTGATGATCTTTGGTTTATTTTAATATTTCTTATTTCAGTTCTTTAATGATTGCATTCAATTCATGAATGTATTTATCATTGAAATATTAAGAGCATAAATTATTCAATTCTTTTTCAAGGCAAAAGTTAAAATTAGTTTAAGACACTGATTCACCCCCCCTCTCAGTGTCTTCTTCACTCCAACATACATTGCACACTTACAATAATTAAATTCATAATTAACATAATTCTAAGAATTTATGGAGCATGAAATGAGATAAGAATGTTCCAAGTCACAAATAATTAAAATTAAAGGTGCTCAAATGCTTATTGGATCATATTTTAGCAACTACAAAATATGTGTGTGCTAAAAGACATGTTTAAATAATGTCAAGGCTCAAAATGACTAGATAAGACTTAACATGGGCATGAAACCAACACAATGGTACAACACTACCACATAATATCATGAATTATCACAAAATTCATAATCAAATATGTTCACATAAAATTGTAGAAATATAAAATTAAAACTATAAAAAATCAAAATAAGGTCCTTGTTTATTTCAAAAAAAGGTCCTTAAGGTGTGTTGTACAACTAACAATAAATTTTAATTTTCTATATATAAGCAAAAAACATTATGAGACAAACACATAATATAAAAAATACATCTAACAAAAAATATAAAAAATACATAATATTTTTTATATTATTGTTCCTTATATGAAGTGAATGACTTGCTTTTGAAAATCTACGGTTGAAAATTATAGAGAAGGATGCAAGAGTGTTGAAATGATCTCAACCATCAAAATATATAAAATATTAAAAAATATAGTATATAATTAAAGAAAAAACAACTACAATATTATCTTGTCTTAACTTTAAATTAAGAAAAAGATAGGATAAGATTTTTTTATTTTAAACTTTTTAAACTTAGATTTTTAGATAAATAATAATAATTTTTTAATAAATATACATTTTTTAAATAATAATATTAAGAAGTGCCACATAGTGGCTAGTACTTGCCTTTATAGTATTGTAATTATTGTTTTCTAGATTTGAAAAAAAATTAAATGTAATTTTTATTGGCCTAAATAGAAATAAATATAAGTTTTGTTAATTATAGTGTTTTAGTATTGTTAATTCATTGTTTGCATGACCTAACCCTAACCCTGACTCACATCCTAACTCTAATTTTATAACCCTAACCCTAACCCTGACTTTAACCCTAACAATAAATTCTAAACCATTATCCTAATCCTAGACCTATTTCTAACCCTAACTATACACTATCCATAACTATAAACCTAATTTTTATCACTAACTTCTAAATAAATAATATATTTAATAAATGGTATTACGCCGAGAGGTGTAACCTACAGTGACAGCATGGGTGGAGCGTGACCGTGTAAAAAAAAAATGTTAACTTATAAAAAGTAAAAGCCGACAACCAAAGCATTTATTAAATATTATATATTTTCAGTCATAGCTTTTGGAACTCATATAAATAGGAAGTAAATAGTGGGAATAAATACAGAGGTGGAAAAAAAGTAAGTTACATTATAATATTTGTTTTATTATAAGTAAACAATTTTTTAATAAAATATCTATTATAAGAAAGTAAATATTTTTTTAGTTTTATTCTTTTTGGGTAAAAAAATAATTCTATTATAATACAGTAATTTAATGTAAAATATAAATATATTATTAATTGTTTTTAGTTTTATTCTTTTAGGGTAATAAATACCGTGAGTAAAAAAAAGTAAATAGTGGGAATAAAAGAGAGATTATTACCAGTGAATAGTGTGAATAAATACAAAGGTGTAGATAAATACTGTGAGTGAATTAAAGTAAGTTATTTCTATTTTCATTTTCTCTATAGTGTTTTCAATCTCTGCAATTGTGAAAAGAATTATAATACTGTTTTTAGATTTATTTTTTAGGGTAAAAAAAAATCAATTATAATGCTTTTTAGAGTAAAAAGGTAATTTTATTATAATGTTTTTTCAATTATAAATAAGAAGGTAATTTAAAATAAAATTTAAATGTATGATTAATTTTTGTAGGGTAAAAGGTAATTTCATTAAAAACATTTTAATGCTTACATTATAATAATTGTTTTATTATAAGTAAGTAAATAATTTTTTAATAAAATATCTATTATAAGAAAGTAAATATTTGTTTAGTTTTATTCATTTTAGGGTAAAAAAGTAATTCTATTATAATGTTTTTTAAAGTAATTTAATATAAAATATACATGTATTATTAATTGTTTTTAGTTTTATTTTTTAGCCTAAAAAAGTTAATTTCATTAAAATGTTTTTAAAATGTTTTTAATGCTTATATTATAATATTGTTTTTATAAGCAAGTAAATAATTTTTTAATAAAATATCTATTATGTGATAATGTTTATATTTAACATGTACAATTTATCACGTATAAAAATAAGCAAATAGTGCAATGGATTAATAGATTTGATTTGTAATTGAAGTGTTATGGATTCAACTCTCATTATGGGTTTAAAAATTAATATATTTTTTAATTAATTTATTTATCACTAATTTTATTGAAAATGTTATTAATTAACAAACTTGTAATCATACAAAAATTAAAGTAACTATGTAGTGCAATGGATTAGTGTGTAGAAAATAAACAAATATCACTACTTTAAAAATAATACTAGCCAAGGGAATATGTAATTATTTTTTTTAACAATGTCTTTTAATATTGTATTTGGTTGATAAAATTATTTATATACCTATGAACCATTAAGTGTCCTTACAAATTCTTAACAATTTTAAAGATATATTAATTTTTATTACAATTTGTAGGATGCCTCGTGGTCCAAGGAAAAGTTTTCAAAATGAAGAGCAACGAAGAGAACATTGAAGAGAATATGCTTGAAATTATATGAGACAACGACGTGAACAAATGGCTAATGCACAAAGAGAGGAAGCAAGGAGTTTTACAACTAAAGAGCAACAAACAAAACAAAGGAGAGAATATGCTCGGAACTATATGAGACAACGACGTGAACAAATGAATGGTGTACAAAGACAAGAAGAAAGGATTCATCAAAACCAAAATGATAGAGAAAGAATCCTTAAACGTAGGGCAGATATGACAACGGAAGAGATTGAAGCAGAAATGAGACAACATGCAAATAAAATGATAACACATCGTTCACGAATTCAAAGAACTATGCATTCTGATCAATTGAATGAGATAGAAAGACAACAAATACAAGTGCACAATCGTGAATCAGTTAAAAGACATCGTCAATCTCATGGGAATGTTGAGGTTAGTTCTGAAGGGGTGAATTCTATTACAATAGATCGTGTGCTACAAACACCAGATGATAGAATTCAAAATGTAATGAATGTTGATAATAGAAGAGATCAAGAAGTAATTAATAATAATACAACTACTGAGATTGATTTGAAAAGTCTACAAATGATATTTCGACATGGACTAGATAAACTTTCTACACCAAGTATGTGTTATATTTGTGAAGAGAGTTATCCTGCAATGAAGGTTGTACGGGTACCTGAGAACCCTATTTGTAATCGATGTGGACAAGAGAGGAATGAACAATAATTTTCAGCATTAAACAATATGGATCCTGGTCCACAACCATCGGAACTTGCAAATTTAACACAAATAGAGGAAATGTTGATAGCACGTGTCAACCCAATACTTCAAGTAACACATGCAACTGGAGGGCAATACAAATATAAAGGACATACCATAAGTTTTCCACAAGAAGTGAGAGAAATAGCTAAAATTTTACCACATCAAATAAAATATTTATCAGTCATTATTGTTCAAAAAAAGGATCAGTGTGCAGGAATTATAAGTTGTTCCACGGTGATCCTTTTTTTTGGGCATAATAATATTCGATAAATGCGTGTGGCCTTCTCTCACTTCTTAATAAAACATGGTATGTCCTTATAACTATTATCCAATGCATGTGTTATGAAAGTATTGGAGTTGACACATCTTATCAGCATTTCTATTTATTGCACGAGTTGTCACTGAAGTCATTCTCCTGCTTGTCATCGACAAAATGGGGCTCTCGGTGCATACAATAACTTCGTGTGGAATATTTCTTCTGGCATACTTGATGTGAAAGACTCTGTCCAATGTCGCTATCATTTGTAGGCTTTTCAAAATCAATCTCGATAGTGTATTATTATTAGTACTAACGATGTATTATCAACATTCATTACATTTTGAACAGTGTTTGTAACACCGCGATGTGTAATAGAATTCGCCCCTTGAAACAACAACGATGACGTGCTGGCGATTCGCGACCTGTGTTGTTGTCTTTATCTCATTCGGTGATCGCAATGCATGGTTCTTTGAACCGTGGCGTGTGTTATCGATTTGTCGCGTCAATGCATTGCCTTCAATCTCTTCGTTGTCATGCTCGCCCTGCGTTCTCTATCATTTTAATTTCGGCAGTTTCTTTGCTATCTTTAACACCGTCGACGTTCGCGTCAGATTGTCTCACATGCTAGTTCGAGCATATTCTTCCTTGTTTGTTGTCTTTGGTTCAAAACTCGCCTTTCTCTTTGTGCGTTAACCGTTGTTCACGCGTCGACCATCTTACTCATGTAATTTCAGGCATATTCTCTTCGATATTCTCTTCGTTGCTGCTCGACACGAAAACTTTCCTTGAACCGCAGGCATTCTACAAGTGGCAGTAAAAAGAATTAATATATCTTTAAAATTGTTGAAACCGTGGAGACGCTTAATGGTTCGTAGATAAATAATTTTATCAACCAAATAATATTAAAAGACATTGTTAAAAAAATAATTACATATTTACAGAAACCAGTGATATTTGTTTATTTTCTACGCATATCCATTGCGCCTACATAATTGTATTTTTTATTGTGATTTTGGAGATTTGTTAATTGTCGTTTTCAACAAATTAGTGACAAATAAATTGGTGAAATATATTGAGCACAAACCCATAATGAAGTTGTTTTAACACTTCGATTACAAATCAAAATCTAATCCATTACTATTTTTGCACCAATATTAAATTGTACATGTTAAATATAAACGATTATCACATAATACTTATATTTTATTAAAGGTATTTACTTATAAAAACAATATTATAATATAAGCATTAAAACATTTTAAAACGACACAGTAATTAACTTTTAGGCTGAAATGGAAACTAAAATAATTAATGTGCATGTGTATTTATATTAAGGTACTTTTAAAAGCATTATGGGAATTGCTTTTACCTAATGAAGACAAGACTAAACAAATATTTGCTAATATAATAGATTTTTATTAAAGATTGACTGCTACTTATAATAAGGCAATTGATATAATGTAGCGATAAGTGTTTTTTAATGGTATACACTTACAAAAGTAATCATACATTTAAGAGGCCACATGGAATACCTTCTTGTTATAATTGAAGACATTATGTCGTGCTTTACTCTAAAGAATTATGGTGAGTTTTGCCTAAAAGGTACAAAGGTAGTATTATGATTCTTTCTGCAATTCTTGGAAGATTGAGCACTGAAGAAAATGAGAATAGGGAAATAACACTTAATTCATCGCGATGTTTATCTGCCTTTATGTTGTTCGCATATTCCTTGCGTGTCAATTATTCTCACTGTTGCTGCTCATACCATTTATTACCTAAAGAATGAGAACTAAAGGCAATTAATAGTATGTTGTATTTTTACGTTAAAATTACTTATAAATAGGGGTATTTTTGCAAAAGAATAAGACTATGTTGCACTAACTATAATGAATGTTTGTTCCTGCACCTCTCACTATTCCCGATAATAATTTGTTTTTTATTCCCACTATTTACTTCCTATTTATATGAGTTCCAAAAGCTATGACTGAAACGATTTACTATTTCATCTCTTTAGTTGTCAGCTTTTATTTTTTATAAGTTAACATTTTTTTTTACACGGTCATGCTCCACCCGTGCTGTCACTGTAGGTTACGCCTCTCGCCGTAATTAAAAAATAAAATATAACAATATATTTAATAAATGTTATATTACTAATTATTATATACTAAATAAGATTTATAAATAAAATAAATATAGTATATATTAAAAATAATTAAAAGTTAGATATTACATGTTGGCAATGTTCCTTCTCTTATTATTAATATAAAATTATTATATATTAAAAAATAAAATATATTATATTAAATTAACAAGTTTGATTTTGAGTAGATACAAGTGTAACTAAATCTCTTCATTCAAATAAGTAATTGTTAAATATTAACAAACCTAGCAAACCTAGCAAAGAATTGTAGAGTGACATTAAAAATATGAATTAATATTGGGAAAAAGATTTGGAATAAAGATATTAAATGGATAAAATTTTGTAGCATTATATCTATTAATCATATTTAATGATTTGTATTAGTAATATTTTATTTTTAATTTATTTTAATTTAATTAATAATTATAATAATTTTAGTTATTTTAATTTAATTCTTATATGTATTTATTTATGTTTTGAAGTTAATAAAATTTGAAAAATAAAAAAAGTGGCAATGTCAAGTATTTTAAGATTTAATTTAAATTTTTATTTTAATTGTGTGAAATCAAATCCTACAAAATTATTTTTTTAATTTAAATTCTTATTTTAATTGTGTAAAATCAAATCCTACAAAATTATCTTTATCTACTTTAATTTAAGTTTTATTTTATTATTTTAATAGTGTGAATCAAATCTAAATAACTAATTGTTAATGAAATGATTTTATAAAGGAAAAAAAAAAAAAAATCATTCTTAGAAAAGTGTTAAAAAAATAGTTTACATTGCTTTCCTTACAAATTATATTCAAAACTTTTAAAATAAATAAATTTAAAGTTAAATATTAAACATGTTCACTTTAAAAAATTAAATTATATTTTAAGAGCATAAAATTTTAGTTTTTAATTAGTTCAAATAAATTACAAATTGACTTTTATTTTTGCATAGGTTTATTTTATTTTCACTTTGATGTTACTTGTAATTTTTAATATAAAAGTTGGAATTTTACTTTTAACAATTTTAATATAATTTATTTTTATTTTTGATGTTTTATTTGAAATATAATTTTTAAAATTTAGTTTATTTAATAGTGTTTTATAATATTTTTTATTTACTAATATTGAGTTTATTTTAATATTATTTGTAATATATTAATTATATTTTTTAGATACATATTTTATTAATATTTCAGTTCTAATAAATTAAAAAAATAGTTTCTTTTTTATTTAATCATTTATTAACTTAATAAGTTTATTATTTGTTATTAATTTTTTAAAATTATTATGTTTATTAATATTTGAATTTTTTTATATATTTTGACTTTCCATTTAATTTAATTTATTTTAGTTTTTAATTTAGATTTAAGTTTTAAAATTATTATTTTTATTTATGTATTTTTATGAAATTATAAATAATAATTAAAAATTATTAAAATTAATTTAATTTATAATTATTTATCTTATTAAAACTTTAATTATTATAGAATAATTTTATTTTAGATTTTTGCTATAATTTATAGAATAAAATGAATTTCAAACTTAAATATAAATCAAAATTTATAGAGTGAGAGAGAAAAGGTAAGTTTTGACTAGTTGTTTCATGCCAACAATCCAAGGATAGCACACCCCTAGGGAGTTATGCTTAAGGTAGCATTTAATTTGATTAAGGATATGTAATTCACCTTTAAAACCTCTTCAGTGTACCCATTGCACACATAAGAGGAAATTAGAGAGAGAGGTTAGATCTATAAAAGAATAAGTATGAAGAGACAAAGATATAGAGAGGAAGAGAGATGAAAAAAGAAGAGGAGAGACATAGATAGATTTAGTCAGATAAAGAGAGAGATAGAGAGATAAAGAGAAATAAGAGACAAAGTTATATATAGAGGTTGAGAGATGAAGAGATAAAGAGGGATAGGGGGAGAGAGGGGGGAGATAAATAGGGATAGAAAAAAATAGTAAGGGAAGAAAGATAAGGAGAGGGAAATAGATAGAAGAAATGAGAGGAAGAGAGATAGGGGAAGAGAGAAGGGAAAACAAATATAGAGAGAAATAGAGGAGAGAGAAAGAGAGAGATTAGGAGATAATAAAAATATAAAGATAGAGAGGGAGATAAAGATATAAATAGATATCTCTCATTCTCTTCTCATATCTCTCTATAATATCTCCCCATATGTACCTCTTTGTACCTCTCTCTATATATATCTCCTTCACTCTACCTCTCTCTATAATTTATATCCCTCCATCTCTCCCTCTCTCTTTATATCCCCCTCTTTCTATCTCTATTTCTCTCTCCCCCCTCTCTCTCCATCTCCATCTCCATCTCCATCTCCATCTCCATCTCTCTCCCTATCTCTATCTCCTTACCTCTCCTTACATCTCTTTCTCTCTTTCCCCTTTATTTTTCCCACTATATATATCTCTCTCTTCCTCTTTCTATCCATATTTCTCCCTCTGCCCCTCTCTCCCTATCACTCTCTCTTTCTATATCTCTCAACTTCTCTATCCTCTCTCTATTTCTCTCTCCCCCTCCATCTCTATCTATTTATATATCTCTCCCTCTCTATATATATATCTCAACATCTCTCTCACTCAAACACACACTCCTTGTTTCTCCTTCCCTATCTATATCTCTATATCTCTTTCACTCACACACACACTCATTGTTTCTCCCTCCCCATCTCTATCTTTATCTCTCTATCTCTCCCCCTCTCTTTATCTCTCTCCCTCTCTATTAATTGTCTATATCACCTCCTTTATTTCTCACTTTCCCCCCCTCTATTTCTATCTTCCCATCTCTCCCTTTTCCTCTCTATTTATATCTCATTATCTCTATCTCTTTCTTGTTTACTCCATATCTCCCTTCATCTCTCCTACTCTCTTTATATATCCCTCTCTCTACCTATCTCTATATATCACTTCCTATATCTTTATATTTATCTCTCCATCTCCCCCTCTTTCATTGTCTCCCTCTTTCTATCTTTATCTCTCCCTCTCCCTCTCCCTCTCTCCTTCCATCTCCCCCTTTATATTTATCCCTCTTTGTCTTTGTCTTTGTCTTTTTCTTTGCCTCTCTCTCTCTCTCACTCTATCTTTTCCAAATTATATTTATCTCTCTATCTCTACTTTATATCCCTATTTTTTCTCTCTCCCTCTCCCTATCACTTCCTCTCTCTATATCTCTCTACTTATCTCTTTTATCTCTATTTCTCTCCTTCCATCTACCTTCATCTCTATCAATTTATACATATCTATCCCCCTCTCTATCTCTCTCCATATCTCTCTCTTACTCATACACACACACTCCTTATTTATCTCTCCCTATCTATAGCTATATCTCTATCTCTATCTCTTCATATTTAAATTCTTACATATCTCCCTCTATCTCTATCTCATTATCTATCCATCTCTCTCTACCCCTCTATCTTTCCCTCTCTCTACCCCTCTCTCTATATCACTTCCTATCTCTATCTTTATATTTCTATCTCTCCCTCTCTCCCCATCTCTATATATTTATCTGTTCCATCTCTATCTATCCTTTTGTACTCTCTATTTATCTCTCCCTCTCTTTCACTCCCTATCCCTCTCCTCCATCTCCATCTCCATCCCCATCCCTAACTTCCTCTCAATCTTTTTCTCCTTACCTCTCTATTTGTTTATCTCTTCCCCCTAATCTCTCCCTCTTTCTATCCCCACATCTCCCTCTCTCTCTCCCTCTCTCCCTATTGAGAGTATAACACGAGCCTATTGGTATTGGAGCCTTATTACCTTCCTAATTCAGAGGGTTTGTTTTAGTTGTGTTCAAATCCCTGTAAGTAAATGCATATTTTATTTGAAGCTATCACTTCTCCATCGAGACCTTTGTTGCACAAACAACATCATTTTCTAAATAGCCTACCAATTGATCTCACGTATACTACACAAATGTATGCAAAAAATAAACCAAAATATTCCCTAATTGGCCTTCCACACTTCTTTGGTGTACCCATTGCACACCAAGGTGCGATTGCTAGTTATAATTAAAAAATAAAAATATGGTTGAGTTCATCTATGGAGAGATAAATTAAATCTTGTAAGCATTAGACCAAGGATGCATTTTAGTATCATATTACATGCTTGTGGTGATAATTAAGTTTGTTAGCATCAACTAAAGGATGTATTTTAGTATCATATTATGCACTTTTTGTAATGATTAATTTTATTATTGACATAATTATAGTAATTCATGTAGGATGAAATGAGAAAAGAATGTTTCAAGTCACAAATAATTTAAATTAAATGCCTCATCTTATTAGATCACATTTTATCAATTGTGATTAAAAACCTATAAATGTACTAAAATACATGTTTAATTGATACCAAAATCTGAAATGATCAAATAAAATTTGACATAAACATAAAATCAATAGATAGAAGCCTTCCACATAATTTCATAAATTATCACAAAATACATAATCAAAATATATTTAAAAAAATATAAAATTAAAAAAAATAAAACATATTATACAAACAATAACAAAATTTAATTTTATATAAATAAAAAATATTATAACACATACATATAATATAAAAAAAAAATCTATAAAAAATAATATAAAAATATATAATATTATCTATATTATTAAAATTAAAAATCAAAATAAAAAATATCAAAGTGAAAAGGTTTAGTTCCTCTATGTTCAACCCTTATCCCCAACTTATATTTATATCTAATAGATGAAGACCTCCCATAAAAAAAATACATATATCTAAAAGAAATAGATAGAGACCAAGGTGAGAGAATAACAAATCAAATTAGGTTACAATGACATGTCCTTTGATTGCCAATCCCTTATGGATAAGAATACACTATGACCCTTGATTTGATTCATATAAGACAAAGCAAAACAAAATTAAAAAACAACAAGTCAACTTAACTAAGAGAATGACCCATCATCAAACTTCCATTGAGTTGGGGGTGAATAGTTTACACCAGACTTTATTCTAATATTTTTGTAGCTACTCTTTGATTAAATTTTATTGTCTTTGAATTTATCAAGAACAATAAAATTATTCATCATTATATCTCTAGTTAAAACAACTACCCTTTTAATGAAAAGGATTGTTGATATGTTAACGTTCCTTTATCATAAATGCAATGATATTTGTAAGTTTTGTCCTATAGTTTCAATGTGTTTATTTATATTATATATTTTGATAAAATGAAAATTAAAGAAGTTTATTAATTCAATTGAAAAGTATTAGTCTGTAGCAGAGTTAGCTTGGAGAGTGGATTTGCTCTCCATTAGACTAGTCTCCCCCAGCGCGCCCTAAAAAAGAGAAAAAAAAAAGCCAAAACGAAAGGATTTTCAGTCTGCTCTCCCAAAATAGTAAAATTAAAATAAATAAAAAACTGAAATTCTTGTGAATTATTTATGGCAGGGCATTTAACTTTATGGGGTGACCCATTTGTAAATTTGATGAACTTAAGTACTAAAATAGCATAATTTTGACACGTAAAATATTGTATTTAATTTTTTTTGGATAAAACTTCTAGAGATTTATGATTTCAAAAAAAAGTCGTTGAAGATAGGTACTTGAATCTTGGGAAAAAACACATTACTTACACAGTGGAAAAACACAAAGATATTTTAACATCAACAGTAGTTCTGAGAAATTCATTTTTGATATTTTATGTGCTACAGATTGGCACTCTAGCATTATCTAGTCCGATATCCAAGCTTTGGATCTGTAACTTATACTGTAATAAAAAATAATTGTAGCTACCGCTGGTGGAGAGTTTGATGTTCCTGTTGCTGTGAACATGGACAACATCATTTTTAGCCCGAGACATAGATTAGACGAGGACGCCGAGAGAGAGCTTGGCCGAAGGCTAGAAACCCTTTGGGATGAACGCAAGGAGTCTACCTTGACTGACACTCAGAGGCTCAATTCTTGCTTGGAGAAGATCCCCGTGTCAGGCTTTCCTGCGCCTCCTAACAAAGAAGGTAACCTGCTTTTCTTGCATTTGGGTCACCTGCCAAATGCTTTTGTATGCTAATACTATGTTCATCCCACACAACCATTTTCTTAGTATCTCCTTAGT
The DNA here is from genome assembly GCA_007258455.2 of Sequoia sempervirens. NCBI lineage: Eukaryota > Viridiplantae > Streptophyta > Pinopsida > Cupressales > Cupressaceae > Sequoia > Sequoia sempervirens. Next base: position 665,042,330 of record VDFB02271358.1, read on the forward strand.
TCAAGTTTTTGGTCTGTTCAGTTGTTTTTTTAATGTCTCCTGTAATGGGCTATTCAACTTATCAGCTTTTATATGTCCCAGTATGCAACAGTTTATGGGAAGTTGCCCAATTACTCATTGTAGTCCTATGAATGATTTGTTTGGATCAAGAAAATTTTGATGTGGGCCATATTCTTTATAGTTCTATGAATGATTTGTTTGGATTAGGAAGCTTTTGGTTAAAGAGCGGCGATCACACAGGTAGAGGAGTTGACCTAGTTATTTCCTGGTGATTAGTGTACTTCAGGTTAGATGGATTGACGAGGTTTGGCTTCTGAGGTCGATACCATGTAGCATGTCTGTGACTGAAAAAAATTGTTTGTGACATGTCCATATTGATAAAGGTAAAGGGGACTCTCTAGGTCTTGGCTTACCAGGAAAATCTACTTGGGGTATGATGCTTCCAGTGGGAGCAAGGGAATGTTTTCACTTTCTCTCTATATTTTTCCAATTTTTTGGTCCCTTAGGCCTATCACTCAAGCATAGGCACGTGGACTGGTTTTATACCTGCCTTCAGGAGATATGTTTATCCAGAGGGGGACACATTAGGTTCAACCACAGTATGTCTGTTTTGTACTTATAAAGTTTTTTGTTTTGGTCCTTTTCAGTGGTAGAGATCAATTCAGATGCCAGTCTTGCTGAAGTGGTTCAATTGCTTGCCAAACACAAGATATTGAGTGCACCAGTAAGAGATATAAATGCACCGGAAGATGCAACTTGGATTGACAAGTATATTGGGATTGTTGAATTTGCAGGCGTTGCTGTGTGGTTACTTCAACAGGTGTGCTTTACTCTCATAAATTTTATTAGCTGTTAAATAATTGAAGGCAAATGCCTATAAGGCCGATGACTTTGGTCACTAGTCTCCTTGTGACATACTCGGTATTATGGCATAAGAGATTTTTCTGTTAATTCCAAGGGTTTTGAACTTGTGACCACTATTTAGAAAAATGCCACTGATTGAGTGAAAGACCTAACCTGATAATGGGCTTTTATGCAATGTAATGTAGAATTGGACTGTATGTTACAACTTGATAAGGCCAAATTTGAAAGAACAGAAAAACCTGACATACTCTGAATGTTGTGTTTTACATCTTGCATGCTATTAGTGTTCCTTTTGTTGAATGGGCAGATAGCACATTGGTAGAACATGCATCAAGGAGTACTTCTGTAACCACATGACCTTCTCACTATTTTACATTATTTTACTTTGTGGAGAAAACTTTGCACAGACAACCAATAGCTTATGTTTGTGTGTTTTTACATTGAGTGGGCTTTTGAATTGCTACTCAGATTTGTACTCAAGTATTTCAAATTGTGGGAATAAATATTGTGATTTCATATAGGATGTTGCATAGAACCAAGGAACTAGATCCACGATATTCTCAGATCTCAAGTTGATTTAGTGGCCTCCAGTACATAGATATGATACTTTGATTTGTGATGCTGGGACCTATTTGGTCTGCGAGAGTGCAACAGATGCATTTGCAAGGCATTTTATAGCTTAAAATATGAGCCAGTAATTCCCATGATGGCAAGCGTCTCCTCAAAAAATAGTAGTAGCTTTTAGAATAGGATCAGTTACCTAAATAAAGGTCCTAGCATATTGTTCTCAACCATATGAGATCTGACTTCAATTTAAACATCTGTGAATGAAAAAAGAACCATGATTATTCAAATTCAAACTTTGTTTATCAGCTATGCGAACAGCTCCTATAAATGGATAATATTATTTAAATTCCACTATGCACTAAAAATTCCATCTTTGTAAAGATAAAGAGACTAAAAATGCAGTCCCATGATAGGGTCTCCTCCTATTTTTAAGTTGAGACCAGTCCCATGGAATTGAAAAGTACAGCTACAGGAATAATCTTTTCCTGCAAAATGGGAGTTCTGCATTTTTCGCCCAGACTTTAAGTGGCTGAAATTTTTACTCCATATGCTCAAGGATTTTTATGTCCACATGGCACCTTGCATGGCCTTTATTTATTTTTTGGGATTCCCACCAAGAACTTCGATAAAAATCGAAACTCCATAGCTGCTGGGAAAAATGAGGAAATCTGTTGAAACATTGTACTGGAAAAGGCTCCCAAATTTTCTCAGCAGAACCTGCTAAGAAATTCTAGGTAACCCCCCTCCATGGGACTATAGCCTTAAAGCAAAGGCTACTTTGCTGATATGACAAAGTTTTTACATGAAACTTGATCATGATGCTTAAAATTTTCCACCAGAGATGAAACTTATGTATGGTTCATTTTTCGTTGATTTAACAATGAGTTCAATAAAAATAGAGCCAAATTGAATCACTTATAGTTTTGGATGCCTTGAAAGGATGGTGGAGAGTTGAATAAAGTTTTCTCATCAATATGGATGTCAAAGAGCAGGGATGGTAGTTCAAAGTAACAAATTAACAATGGCACATTGCAATGAATGCACAATAGAGCAGAAAGAGGGAAATAATATTATTCTCAAGGATGACAAAAAGAGGTCAATGGGATCAAAAGTATAGCAAGTTAGAGTAGATAATCAGGAGTGCAAAAGAAGGTTTACAAACCAAAATAGAAAACCTAAAACTTAAAACTAGAAAACAACAAAACCAAAAATAGAACAAATGGTGAATCCATAGAGTTATTTTCTAGAAAAAGCCAGAAAAACAACAAGACTATAAAAATCCTAGACAGGTCAGTATATACAAAATCCATATAATATGTAATTTTTTTTGAAAGGAAGCTTCCCTGTCGAAAAGAAACCTTGCCAGAGGAGGGTGCAGGTGCTCAATTTGCAAAATTAGTAGAGCAAGTTGGAATAGATAATCAGGGGAGCAAAAGAAACTCTAGCAGACCAGAATAAAGAATATAAAACTTAAAAAACTAGAAAGCAACAAAACCAAAAACAGAACAAAGAGCGAATCCCTAATTTGAGGAAGGTGTGGGTGTTCGGTTTGCAAAACTCTATCTTAGTATCTATTGCAAAATCAGATTGTGTATACCAAATAGCAATTGACTAAGGTTTAATTGAAAGATCTGTCTTTTGAGTATTTATCACTAAGACATATAATTTTGTCTTAAATAAGCTTTCTACATAAAGGTAATTATTCATTGCCCTTAGAACCTATAGTCTAATGCAATTAATCATTTTGAATCAGTTCTTCCTAGTGGTGAAGCACTGAAATCTATTGCTTGAGAAAATATTTCTGCATCTGATGACAAGATATCCACTTGCATGGGTAGGCTATCCTGTTATGTTTGGAAAATGTCAACTTTGTATAAGGAACAGAACTATTAGCTATAAAAAATTATCAAAGGCCATGTGATTAAAATATGATACTATATGTTAAGTTTTTTAAAATGTTGATTTCTCTCTTTAGTTTAGTTGGGAGCTAATGGTAAAGCAAATTGCTATCCCCAGTCGAAGAACATCCAAATGTTGTTAGCAATATATTGAGCATGTAGACTTCTTCAGTTTTAAATAAAATCTCAGTAATAGCTAGTTATAGACAAGAAAAAATTGCTGTTTCCAATGTTTCTTTTATCTTCACGTTTCTCATAATTTGGTTTGGAACATTATTATTAGATTCCTGAGCTGCTTTGACTCTGGTTTCCTGCAGTCTGAAGCATTTGGAATAAACTCAGGTCCTGAAGCTGATGCTGCAATGGGTGGCGACTTCTTTGAAATGTTGACATCCTCAGAATTCTATAGGGAGACAAAGGTTGATCTACTTTTTAGTTCCTTCCCTTTCTGAGTATTAAGAAGAAATGATATAACGTCAGCCTTTTGGTAGAATAGATATGTGTGTTGTCTCACATGGCTATGAATGCATAGTCATAACAATCAAAATCTCTGATATCGGCTTCGCCTGTATACAAGCATTACCTGTACAGCATACTGATCCTGATCTGGTCTGTGTATGGGTACTCCCTGGATACAGCTCCCAATTGCCCTCTTCCCTGGTAGGTCTGAGATGAACTATGGGCATACCTGGGGGCTGGGCTAAATTTGGGCTGAAATTGGGGCATCACAGCCCAGATTTAAAAATAATAATATCAGAACAAAAAAACATTTAAAATATATAATTTGTCTCAACCCTAATAGCAACTAAACTAACTTCAACAACAGCCTAACAACACTAACTAAGATATATCTCTTGAGCAAATTATGCCAACTATTTTTATTTTTAACATTTTATATACTTTTTGTATGGTCATAGAAAATGTGGGTAATTTTTTTTTGTTGAACTGCTGAGCCCAAACCTGAACTGGAACTGGCAACTTAGGTCAAAATATAGGGTTTCTTTTAACATTTCTGATTTTTCTATGGCTTGAGTAGCACAATTGCTTGAAACTAATGACGGGATATTATCTTTGCAGGTCAAAGACATATCAGGATCCTTCCGTTGGGCTCCATTCCTACCTTTACAGCCATCTGACTCATTTTTAACAATGCTTCTCCTGCTTTCAAAGTATAGGATGAAGAGTCTCCCTGTGGTTGACATAGGCGAGGGAAAGATTGGAAGCGTTGTTACGCAGTCCGCTGTTGTGCATATGCTTTCTAAGTGTGTCGGACTCCCTTGGTTTGAGACCTGGGGAAACAGCACACTTTCAGAGCTTGGACTTCCAGTAATGAAACCAGATCAAATGGTCAAGGTATGCTCTTTGTGCCAATCACAGTTCCATGCTGGCTTGAAGTACCTGATAAAAAATCTTTCACCCCGATAAATTATGATAAAATTAATTGTACGCATTCCTCCCTTTTCCATCCACATATGCACATGAACATACAGACTCACACTTGCATACAGTCATAACACATTTCAAGATGTCAATTATCATTAGATGTATTTGAACTAAATAGAAGTTGCTTGTGAGATCCAGATAAATAGCTGTCTAGGGGTACGAAGATGTGTCTTGTTTAGCATGGAGTATTTGTGGTCAATTTTAATGGAGTGATAGTTAATAGTGATTTAAAAGAAAGTTTGGAAGGAACTCCTATGTTTCAGATGTTAGGTACCATGATTTATGAAACCCTCCCTGAGGCATCCGGCACAAAGAACATATTTTCAATTATGGAAATATGAATTAGAGTTTGTAATTTATCAATGTAACCATAGACTGAGATCCTTACCAGAAAGGGAGTTTGTTCTTTTTACACACTGTAGATATAAAATGGAGTAGTTTTTATGCACTGATTGCAAATAATTAGAAGCATATAAAGAATGGCTGGTTTATCATGATTCAACTGTGTAGTTTTTGAGTCAAAACTCATTGACCCATATTTCATGAGTGGTGTTTCACATGAACCCATCTCTCATGAGCACGAATGGTCCACTTAGCACTCATTGCATCTAGTGATGCTCAAGGAGCTGAAGCATTGGGATTTCTCGGGAGGTCACCTATCCCATTGCTAATCCAACCCAAGTGCACTTAATAATGGCGTTATCCCAAGATCAAGCCTACTTAGCTTGCCACCCCATTTACAAAACCTTTAGCAATGAGTGCTAAGGAAGTCTTGGTGCTTCACCTCTGTGAGCATTATCTATATGTAGTGAGTGCTAACTAGATGAATCATGCTCATGAGAGATGGGTTCATGTGATTTATTACCCATGAAAAATGGGTCAATGAGTTTGATTTTAAAACTATGCAATTGAATCTTGATAAAATCATAATCTGACATACTATGAAAAATACCTCCCACTTGTTGATGGATGAGTTAAAGAGGCTCTATAATGAACGGTTCATAAGCCACAATACTTTGATGATGGTTTTGCAAATGGGATAGCAAGCTAAGTGGACTTGATTTGCGGGTAAACTTTATAGTTAAGCAATCTTGAATCAAAGTAGTACTAGGTGGGTTACCTCTTGGGAAGTCTCAATGCTTCACCCTTGTGAGTATCACTTGATGCAATGAGTGCTAAGTGGGCTCATGGGATATAGGTTCTTGTGAACCACTACTCATGAAATATGGGTCAATGAGATTGACTCAAAAACCATGCAACTGAATCTTGATAAAACATCATAATTTGACACTTTGCGAAAAATACCTCTGCCTTATCAATGGACAAGCTCAGGGGTCCCTATAGTGAATGGTATATAAGGCACAACATTTATCGAAGGTTTAACGAATTGGGTAGCAAGCTAAGTGGGCTTGATCTTGGGGCAAACTCCATATTTAAGCATGCTTGAGGCGGAGTAGTACTAGGATGGTTGACCTCCTAGTAAGTCCCAATGCTTCACCCTTGTGAGCATAACCTAGATGCAATGAGTGCTAAGTGAACCATTCGTGCTCATGAGAGATGGGTTCATGTGAACCACCACTCATGAAATATGCGTCAATGAGTTTGACTAAAAAACTATGTACTTGAATCTTGAGTAAAACATCATAATTTGACACATTGCAAAATATCCTGTCAATTCATCCCTTACATATTATGTTAGCAAACGCCTTCTAGTGCACAGCCTAGCACCTTAGTGATAACTTTATAAGAAACATTTAGAAAATTCATCATATAGCACCCTTCTGTCATGCTTCTAATAGAGCGCTTTGGAGCCAATTGAAAAATTTCTCCATAAATATGTACTCCTAAAGATCTCGTGGCTAACATTTTTCATATATACGAATTCTAAATGAAATGTGTCTCACATGGGCTTTTAATATTCAGTTAGTATGATGGAAGGTATCTCTTTTGAATGTTTGTCTTTTAGCTTTGCGCATTTGAATCTTTTTATTCTTGTCCTATTCAAACTATTGTATGTCAGTGATTTTTTGTAATTCATAGGAATGTACCTTGTTTTTTAATTGTTGGCTTTCATGAGTTATAGCTTTAATTTAAGTGTAATTTGTGTTTTGTCCTCCACTTAATTAATTGTTCACAGAGGTCTGTGTGCAAGTCTCCTAGAGTTCATGAAGTGCAAGGGTCATGAATATACTGAGAAAAAGAGTAGCAGCAGGGTTATAGAAAAAAGCATATGCTTCATCACCCATTTAAGAAGCAATTATTAAAGATTCTCCATCTTGTAACTTAGCTGTATGTTTTCTTTAACATCTCATAGCTTCATGAAGCCAACTTTTCATTCAGCATTGTTTCATCGTTTACGTTGTTCTTCTTTTTACTTACATGCTTATCTCAATGCCATGATTGCTTTTCTCTATGTTAAGACCCTCCACCATCTACGCTACTATGTTCTTGTCTTCACCATGTACCTTAATGCTATGCTAAGTAATATTTTGCTGACAGTTGGTATAGCTCTTGTAATTAGAGTTATCACGTGGTGACAGTGTCTTTTCAATATTGAGATTTTGTATATTCAAATAGATTGGTTTTATAATGTTAATGCATATTAGAGGTGTAGGGAAAGAATATTCAGTGACTAGTTTGTGTGTCTTGGTCAGGGGTAGTGGTAGCTGTTCCACGAAAGAATGTTGGGAAACTGAATTTTTAGTTTCATGAATAATAGAAACATGCATTCCTTGTTGATTCTTTTTGTTGGTGGCCTTTCTGTTGATTCTTTGTTGGATAACTGAAGATGAATGCAAGTTCAAGGACAATCATTCTGCCAATGTCTATTATTGTCTTCCTCTCTACTTAGATTACTCAGCTAATGTTTCACTATGATGCTTGTTATGCCACTACTTCACCAAGATATTGTATTCCTCCATCCCCATGCTGGTTGGTTTATCATTCTTTTTTGGACATAAATTCCAGGAGTTATCATAATGAAACCTTTAACTCTTTGATACTTAGTTGACTATGTCTTGTGACAGTAGTTTGTGTCAATTCTGTGCATTCTTTCATTCAGTAGTCTGTTGCATCTTACAGCCAATGCAAATAAGAAAGAGAAAGGAGCAGAAGAATTGGGGAGCTATCTTTCTCCCCCACTCACCAAAATGATAAAAAAGATTATGGAGAATTTTATTTCAACCTCTGAGAAACTTAGTCTCAAACAGCATCGCTAGGAATTTTTTAAAAAGCAATATATATTCTTTTATATAGTGCCCTTGGCATCCTCAAAGACTGGTAGGATGTGCTTTTGGTGGGCTATATATCTCAGGCTGGAAAGTGGAACTGTCCAGCATGTGTTTCAAGGTGCTTTGATTTAAATTCATACCTTGATGTCAGTACGTTAAGGATGTAGTTCAAGATAATAGGAAATTTAGAAGCACATTTAATCCTCCCAGTTTCTGAGATGGGGGGTGTGGGGACAGGGTTTTGTGGACAGTGAAAATTTTCCTAGATTTTTGGGATGGTGGGGGATGACTAATAAAAATTATATTAAAAAAATACTATTTAAAATTAAAAACTAAAAATAGCTTAAAGCAATTGAAAAGAAGAGGCCAATATAATTTTACGTCAAATAAAAATTGGAAATGTAGAACCAAAAGCATGCTTCGTTGTTTTAGTGCAAGCATCTTACAAATTTTCACTTTTTAATCTTGTGACCTGCTAGATTTGGTGGAACATTAGCACAGTGTCAATTATGGCCTACCATTACAGATATCTGCTTCATTATCATAAGAAGACTGATGCTAAATATGTCAAAGGTTATACCAGAACCTTAAAATTGATGGGTAAAATTGAGTTAGCTACAATTATTAGTAGCTCGAACAACTCTATATTTTGGTAAAACTGAACACTCAAAGAGCCATTATATAGTATATAACCAATTATTGTGTAAATCCATCTGTAATTATGAAAACATATTAAATCCTAGATATCATTACAACGAAAAACAGTCAGGTAAATGATACCTAAAGTTTTTAGACCATCATTAATATTGCGTATATGTATAGTTTTTAGAACATCATTAACATATATATATATATACATACATGTCGGTAAAATCTGGTCTTGGTGACCAGTCCCATCGAAATTAAAATATTGAGAAAATTGTATATATATATATATACATTGGTCAGTATAATATGGTCTTGGTGACCCATTGTATTATAATATTGAGAAAATTAAACAGGTGCTGCTCCATTTGAGGTGGGCATTAGATTACAAAAACCCTATGTGAGGGATAATGCAAAATTTGCTGTTACTAGAGCTGGCCAGATAGAGCAGGTGGCCCTAGTTAACTATTAAAAGAAACTACCCATGAGATAATACAAATTAGAACAGTTAATAGGGATGGCTGATTAACACAAAATGGCCATGCCAACCAATCATCTTCATTCTTTGCCATCTCCTTCATTTCTTGCTTCATCTTCACCTTCCTTCTTTGGTACTGCAAAAGATTAGTCGTTCTCAATGGTGGGGGTCATGTCAATGGCACATTTCAGGAAAATTATGCCTGGACCTGCATATGTCTTCAGTCCATCTCAGAGAGCTCCAATGCTAGGATAATGAAAGGAGTTTAGGGGCCTGCAACCACCCCATCATTAATTTGCAATCTTTGGGGGAAATCCAATCCCAAAACCTCTTACTCTAAGACCATCTCCAAACCTGGTGCAAATTGGTTATGAATCAGAATCGTGGCCTTTTCCCTACCCAAGTCCTTGGATTCAGTCACGTCCAAAAGCACCCCAACTAGAATTGGTGCCATGTCTGTATTGACTTTGTACCCATGGTCCACAAACATGAACTCATCTTTAAGCGCTAAATTGAGTGTGTAGCATGATCATCACTTTTGTCTTGAATATTTTATTCATATGTAGATTTGTTATGTTCCCTAGAAATGCAACTTGCCTCTTCTTTGAAATGAGCCAAATGGTGGTATCCATACTATGAAGATCTAAGCAATTGTATGCACCTAAGCAAAGAGGAGGAGAGTAAATCTGTCAAATGGTGTAGGTGTGATTAATAGTTCACCCCAACACCCAAATGATGTCAGCAATAAAAGACTTCACTTAAACCATTCTTTACCAGAAGCTCTGCTCACTTTTTGTGATGGCTTCAATAGAATTGAAGCTATGTTTCATGGCATTTCTGGGACAGAGATGGCAGGAAACCTGGGGATATGTTTCAGGGATGGCAGTGATGGGAGATTTTTATTTTTCTGGTAACGTTAGAAGATGACAGTACATTAAAATTTTAATCATAAATAGGGAAAGCTTTATTTGATAAAATTCAAAATCGAGGAAATTATAACAACACTTCCAAGTTAAAAATTTAAACTGCACAAAAATCAAGATTCATCAAGATTCAAGTTGTCTTTAGAGTCTTAGACATAATACATCAAGATTCCTGTCCTCAAGGTAAGAGTTTGTTGTTGTAACTACCTATCTTGTAACTAGCTATTCTTCTGACTAGTCTCTGTTTCGCAATGATACAGATCATTGTTTATTATCTGTATTTGGCTGCTGGCATATGAGTGACAGCTCTTTTAAGGTATCCTTATCAGTTATCATAGACTTATACACGCTTTAATTATTGGCTTTTAACATAGTAACGTTCTTAAAGTCAATAGAATGTGAAAAAGTTGAGTAATGAATATTTTAGTTCTGACTCTGCATTTTCACAGCACCTTAAAGATCTGTGCACAGCACTCTATCTGGGATGGCTTTCAACAATTGTGCCATCTTTTGATTTGTATACTTATGCATGTAAACCTCTAACAATTGAATATTTTTTTAATTGATATAAAAATATAATAATTCAGAAAGTTCCTTTACACCAAATATTTAAAATTGTTGCTAATTTTTCTGTGTTTTTGGTTAAAAAAAAAACAATTCTTTTTAAATTGACATCTGTCATCTGTGAGGATGTCTGGTAATCCCTGGGATGGTCAAGGGATATAGGAGATATTCCTGGCCATCATGTGGACAGCCAAATGTCCCTGAGATGTTTCTTGTTCCAGATCCTTGTTTGGGGAACATTTATAAAATTTCAAAAAAAAATGGGGATGGCCAGGGGATGTTTCCTGGCCACATCCCCACATGTCTGAAACTGGAGGGAGATGGGAATCCCCAGGAAAGCGTGTGGTGCATCTGTCTGTACCCTGAATTGAAGTTTTTCAGCTGATGCCGACCAATTTTTTAGTTATGAGTTAGATGATTGGCCCAGAAGACAGTAGCTTAAATGACTTAAAGCTTGATTCTGAAGTGCTGTACTAAACTTTATTCACTATTAGTTCTTCCATTCTTATGATGATATCAAGAGTTCCAACACTTCAGAAAAAAATCTTATTTACTTTTTGACAATTTAATGGATTATGGAGCACAAAAGTGTTCTCTGATCTTTTTAATGGGTTATTTCAGACATAACATTGTTTTCCATTCATCTGTCACCTTTCTTATTTTGTTACTTGCATCCATGTTTTCTGATATTTCAAAATTTATTTCTCACAATTAAGTTCAATGGTACAATTTCTCATGTTTATGTTCAATAGAATGGAGAAAAGTTTAACCTAAAATTTGTTATATAGTTTATACTATGCCATAATGTGTATTAAGTTATTAACTTCTCCCATCTCTTTAAAGAGGTCTTTTTTCTTATTTATGAAATTTGTATATTCAAATGTATGTACTATTACTTTCTATTCTGAAATATTCAACAGTGGTGTGCTTCTAAATATTTTATGCATTCTTTTCTATGGAATGAAGTTGATTGAAGATCAACCTGTTCTCCAAGCATTCAAATTGATGAGTGAAAAGCGGGTAGGAGGGCTTCCGATTATTGAGAAAGAAGGCAACAAAGTTGTTGGGAACATAAGTTTAAGGGACATCCAGTTTCTTCTGATGGCCCCTGAGATATACAAAGACTTCAGGTAAAATGGTTGCTGTAGTCTGCCTAGCCATGTAAATGTTTCTCATTTTCTGCATGTGCCTTAAAAATTAAGTGCACCTACAGTTAAAATTGTACTAATTTAGGACTAAGGACATTACATTGTTGAATTACAGATCTGTCACAGCAAAGGCCTTCTTTACTGCAGTTAGATCTCACCTCCGGTTAAAGCAAATGGCGTCACCTCTCTTGGAAGATGTGATCACATGCCAAAAGACTGACACTATTGAAAAAGTCATATTGAAGTTGGATAATGCAAGGATACAACGGATCTATGTTGTCAATAGTCATGGTGATTTAGAGGGTGTTGTAACTCTGCGGGATATTATATCAACATTTGTTCAGGAACCTCCTGGGTATTTTGGAGATTTCTTCTATCAGGTGGTGCCTTTACCTGGGAATAGCAGTGTGTGAGATGTATTTGTATAATCTCTAATAGAATTGATAAGTGTGAATAATGTGATTATAACAATAAATTGAATGTTAAATATGAAATTTCTGTGTAAAGATTTATTGACCTTTTCTTGGAAATGCAGTTTTAGTAATGCCTTTCTTGGTTATACTATTGAACTAACATCTTGGAACCAACTTGAACTAACATCTTGGAACCAACTTGAACTAATGCAGTTTTAGTAATGCCTTTCTTGGTTATACTATTGAACTAATACCTCCTACTTATCTTGGAACCAACTAATAAATACTTCACACGTGAAGATCAAATGTGTAGAATGTTTGGTTTCTGATTTTGCATGTTGTTTACAAATAAGAGATGCCATGAGCTGCACCTTCTATTACAGTATTCACATATCTTTTAAACCACAAATGTATTTGCTTCTCAAATGTACCTAGTTTTATTCTGGTCACCAAATTATTTGAATTGTTGAAATGGGTATTATATTTGTGAGCTGTTGGTTTATCCATGGATAAATTAAAAGGAAAAAATAAATAACGTGCTCATGGTGGACCTAGGTCTGTCTTCACATTTCTGGGTTTCTACTTTCTAGTTTAGCTAAATTTAGAAGCATTCTTGGTAACTTTTAACTTTTGATATTCAAGCAAGTTTACTTAAAAAGCCTTTGGCGTTGGAATACAAAGCTGGGCTGTGTTGATGGTTATGAGTTAGCCTTAAAAATGCTTGTAACACATATGAGCTGGGTGGTAATGTAAATGATAATGCCAGTTGACCTGAAAGTACATACTAAAGAAACCTAGCATCTAAGTGTCTTGCTGAGATTAATATAATACGAGAGTTATTTTGAAGGAGCATTTAGATTAAGCTGAAAAAACTGACGTCTACATGACCCTTGTGGTACAATTAGACGAGACAATCTAACAAAGCATCATTGTATCAGAAGCATACATGAAAAAGAATCATAGACAACTTACAATAATTACGTAAGAGCATTTGCAAATGCTAAAAATCTAGTTTTATCTTAAGACACCTCTGGTTACTGCCAGTTGCATATCTTCAAGTACTAGGAGATTTAATCAAACAAACTTCGCATTGGTCTTGAACAATAATATGACATTTAAAAAAAAAATTAAACGATATAGAACTTAGAACTAGATAATGTTGATAATGGTGAAGCAAATTAATTTGGTTGTTCAGGTTGATTCTTAATGGTTAGGTGTGAGCAATAATATGACATTCTTATAAAGTTTAAACAAGATAGAACTTAGAACTAGATAATGTTGATAATGGGGAAGCAAATTAATTTGGTTGTTCAGATTGATTCTTAATGGCTAGGTGTGAACAATAATATGACATTCTTAAAAAAATTAAACGAGATAGAATTTAGAACTAGATAAAGCTGATAATGTGGAAGCAAATTAATTTATTTGTTCAGATTGATTTTTAATGGTCGGGTGTGGAAGTCTAATCTTGTAATGGTATAGCTCATGATAGTTAAGAGGTCTAATGATTGGCATTAAAACTATGTAGTTGATTTTTGTTTCTTAACATTTTATATGCTCTAAGATGTTTGCATTGATAGTCAAAAATTCTATATATGTGTTTATGTGAAATGGATTTTGTAACCATTTTTGAATAATTGTTGTTTAAAATGTTTTGGTAAAGAAATAAAAATGAAAAGTTAACCAATATGAGTTTTGGGCTCTGCTAGGGTTTTGTTGTTTTCTACGATCATCCTTGGCTCTCTTTGTGTCATTTTGCGCCTTAGGCACATGATTTTTCTTTCCAAATATTGTTGCATTTATTGTGGTCTTGTTTTTGCTTTTATAATGCCCACTATCAACTTCAACCCAGTAGTTCTTGCTGGTGTTGCTAGTGTGGTGGCTTTGCACAATGGCTCCTTCAAACAAGCGACCCTGAAAATTTGTCTCAAAGGTTTTCCACGAGGTATATCTTTTCAGTCTCCTGTGGATGTGGTGCTTCCCATCCTAGAATTTGATACTACATGTCAATGGTTAGAGCAACATACCTTTGTAGGATATTTTGTTGGGAGAACTCCCCCTAAAAGCGTGTTAAAAGAATGGGTTGACAAAAGTTGGGTCCCTCATGGGGTTCATCTCGATATGGTCCAAAAACCGACCAAAGGTTCTTTTCCTTTTTCACTTTGCAAAAGTGAATCATGCCTAGGCTATCCTAAATCATGGTTTGTGGTATGTCTAGTTCTCTTTGTTGGTCTTCCAACTGTGGACCCGAGACTTCTCCGTCTTTGACGACAAAAAGTTAAGAGTCCCTATTTGGATTGAGTTTCCTAGCCTCCCATTGCCTTGTTTGCATTTTCTTCATCATATTGCATCTTCTTTGGGGAAAGTTATTTGTATTAAACTCGACTAGTTCTACCAGGCTCGTCTTCAAAAGCAAGTTTGCATTGAGGTTGATCTCTCCAAAGACTTGAAGGAGTCAATAGAGATTCAAATTGGCAACTCCCGCCACACCCAGAGGGTGTTTTACTTAAATTTGTCAAATACTTGTTTTAGGTGTCAATCTGTTGATCACAAGATCAAGGATTGTCCTTTGGCTGTCCCTAGAGTGAAATCCCTACCATGAGAATCTAAGAAGTCTCGTTCTGCGAAGACTCCTACGTCCAAAACGGAAGAAAAATGGACTACAGTAACAAGCTGGAAGAGCAAGCCCAATGGCCCCTCAAGGCTAACAACCAAGGCTCCACAACCTTCAGTTGAAATTTCAAACCCTTCCAGGGATAACTTTAAGAACCTCCCCCCCCCTACCCCGCTCCTCCCCGCCCCCCTCCTCCCCCAACTCGGGAAAGGTGTAAAAACTTGGCAAATCTTGTATAATTCCCGAAAAAATATTAATTTTATTGGCGAATGTTTTCTTTATTCGGGAAAAAATATAAATTTAATTGGTGAATCTATTGTAATTAGTAGAAGTTTGTAGAAAGTCTTAGCGAATTATAATTTTTTTGAAACCAATAAAATATTTTCATTGGCGATTAAACTCGTTTTCAAATTAATAAAATATTTTCATTGGCGAATTAAACCTATTTTCAAACCAATTAAATTTTTTTATTAGCGAATTAAACCTTTTTGAAACCAAAAAAATATAAACCTGTTTTCAAACCAAAAAAATATTTATGTTGGCGAATAAAACCTGTACTCTAACCAATAAAATATTTTTATTGGCAAATTAAACTTGTTTTCAAACCAATAAAATATTTTCATTCGTGAATTAAACCTATTTTCAAACCAATTAAAATTTTTCATGGTGAATTAAACTGGTATGCCAATAAAAATCATAGTGTGGGTGGGAAAATGGTATGCCAATAAAAATCATAGTGTGGGTGGGAAAAATATTAAATATTATATATTGTTCTATTCCGGACAAATTTTTCACACACCCAAATTCCTACATAAAGTCTCCAAAATGGAGACAAGTGTCAACATATTATAAGTTATGATCAAAAGTGAGTGAAATTAATTGTGACTTGTTAGTGGATATTGATAATGATTAAGGTACAACAAGCCACTTAATTCTCTTATCTTTCCAATGCCAATGCAACTTAATGGCTACGAGTTATATTATTTAATAAGTTAATATAACATTAATATACTCAAAAAATTAAAATTAATGTACAAAAATATTTTACCGTTCTATGAGTGTTTGATGAATGACTGTAGTTGCATTTTGGAAGGAAATGTCTAAAGCGATAGACTTGCGAATTCAAACCTCTGAAATTACCATAGAACTGTTAGATTTGCAAAGATCAATGGTTGACCTTTTATTTAGGTGTATTGTTACTCATTAAAACACTTAAAGCCATGACTCAATTTTGCTAAATAATACTGTCATTTGTCACATCAACATGTGTGTCTTATGGTGAATTAAATGCTCAAGTGTTGAGTATTGATGTCTTCATTCTATATATGTATTTCACCAACTTGATGTTCTTCATATCATTTATAACATATTTACTATCTCTCTTCTCTATTCACAGTTTCATTATGATATTATGGAGTCTTCATGGTGTGTCATGCTATCCAAATACTTTTGGGAGAAAAGAAGCAACAATGCATACGATAGAGAAAAATTGGGTAGGGTATTCACTATTCCTTGTGTGCCTGTTGAGGAGGCTATAAGAACAATTATGGGTAGGGAATGACTTCAAAACACCCCCATATTCTATTTTTTGAGGTAGCTTCTATTTTCTTGTCCAATTGCATGGACATTTTGTTGGATAAAGGCAATATGTTATTTTCAGCCTTTCATTTACTCTTTTTCTTATTGGAGTTGGCACTTGAGCATTATAATTTTGAATTTGGGTTAGCCCTTGTTGGTGGAATCTTTTCAAAAGTTGAATTGGCTTCTTCTACAATGCAAGGTCTTGCCTTGGTTGTTATGAGGTGTGGTTTGGTCTATGATACAACAAATGAATTATTGTTGAGTCTAGAGTTTTGGAGGAAGGATTTGGATGATGCCCTTTTCATCTTGCTCTTACTTTGTTCAATTCAATTCACCTCCTGCTCAAACACCTGGTTTAGGGCCTCCATGGACCATCATGATCCTCTACTACTAGTCTCTTGTGCTAATTTGGTAATGAAATTTTTGTACTTCAAAATCGTATCTTTTTTTTATATTTAATATATATATATAGTAGCTTTGTCATGTTGAGCATTCAAAATGTAGCAATTCATTTTTTAAGACTGAAAAGACATTTATAATTTTTGTATGATTCATTTATTTACCTTTTTGACATATATTTAATATTAGTCTTAATTGTCAAGAAACTGGTATGCGAATAAAAATCATAGTATACTCAAAAAAACTATTATTATTTAATAAGTTAATATAATGTTAACATACTAAGAAAATTAAAATTAATGTACAAAAATATTTCACCGTTCGATGGACGAATTTTCCACACACCCAAATTCCTACATAAAGTCTCTAGAATGAAGACAAGTGTCAACTTCAACATATTTATAAGTTCTAATCAGAAGTGAGAAAAATTTATTGTGACTTGTTAGTGGATATTGATAATGATTAAGCTACAACAAACCATTTAATTCTCTATCTTTCCAATGCTTCAAAGTACTCTGCCTGAAGCCAAATGTCAATCCAAAAAACATTTGCAATGGATTTCCCATGTGCTGATGAAGTGCAAATGCAACAATTGGCAATTCGGCTCACCTTTTCAATTAAATTTAATTATTTTCTGACAAAATTAAATTTAAAACATGTAAATCGAGGTAAGATAACAAGATGAAGATCCTTGATTTGATTATGCAATATCTTGTGTATTAAATGTTTTTAACTATCGGCTCATGCATGAATAAGTCAAAAGACTTAGCGCATGGAAGTAGGAATAAGGTTATACGTTGGAAAAAGAAATAAATGCAGTTTTAAACATTAGGAAATAGTCATTATATATGCCATCATTTGGGGCGCCAAAACATAGATATGTGGTGCCAATCTGGAAGTGTATAGAATGCAAAAGTCGTCTACAAATTATGCATAAGTCTGATAATAGCCTTGAGACTTAGTCAAAAGTAAATTTGGCAGCATTATGCGAAGGAGTTCGATTTAGGAAACTTGTTTGTGAGCTTGTTGTTCATTTGACTCAGTAAGAGAGTCTTGTTGTCCCTCATAACCATTCGACTCAACCATTTAAAATGGCGAGGACTGTTATGTGTTGCAAACCTGTAAGTTAGCTTGGTGAGTTGTTGCATGAGGATGGAAAGGTGGCAAAAATATTAACTAGTTTGTAGCCTTTGGTTGCTCACAAATTAGTATAAATAGAGTTGCTCATCCTACCAATTGCATTGCTTATCAATTTGATTTATTTGTGTTACTCTACTGCAATTTCTATGCAAAGTGAGTTGAGAGTTTGCGAGGTTGATGTTGTCACATGAAATTGCACCCTGCTGAGCATGAAGCTCAACATTCCAATGACATAATGGAAACGACCTCAAGGTGTGGGACCTTTGCACGTATGAGGTTGAATCTCTGGAGATAGGTCAAATTCCTTTTTCAATCCCAATGCAATGTGTTGGTCCAACCCAACACATTAAAACCTACCACTATCCTACTCTAACAACTGACAGGGGAAAAGGGTTAGAAAGAATGTGTGAAGGGAAAAATGGAGGTGATACACCAAGATGGAAAGGTCATTTCTTCCTGACCAAAATTGCACAGTACATTAAAGAAGGAGACCAAAGGACTCACACAACTCTCTACTTGGTCAATTTCAGAGGTAAACATGGAGGTTAGGGTCTGATAGAGCACTGGAAGGAAGGGGAATTTATCAACAGAACAGTTGCAAACAATTTAACACAACCATGTATACATAAAAATGCAAACAAACACCCAAACATGAAGGTAATTAAATATTACTCATACATAGAAGATGAGAGAACCGACAACAATAATCAACTTCATTAGTGTAAAGGAATAAGCCAATCTTTACAATGGTAGAGTGTACAATACATATATGCAAAAGAAAAACCCCAGAGGAGCTAGAGGAAGAACCACAACCTGCTGAAGAAACAAAATGAATACATTTTTTTCCTTTATAGATAGGCATAACGGAAAAGCACAAGTCGAACCCTAACCCTAACCAAGTTTAGCAAAAAAGACTGTGGCATGAAAGAATGGAGCCCTCTGTGAAAATCTCGATTAAGGCATAAATATGTCAGTAAAGTCAACAAAAGATAATGAATGAGCAAGGGCACCCATGAAATCTACCTATAGAAGGCATGGAATGCATTTAATGTCATCCTTGAAGCTCAAGAATCAAATTTGGGTGCTCAAAAGTCAAATCAAGCATTAAAAACGTCGTTTAAAAAAAATGCACCAAAAATCCGTCGAAAGGTCGAGGCGTCGGGCCTAAAAGGAGACCTCTGCAAGCATTTGAAAAAAATGGTCTGGACCCTCGAAAAAACAACTATCGAACATCGACGATTGGTTGGTTGAGATTTGAGTGTCGGCCTTACAGTTTACTGCATGCCTTAGAGGAAGCTATCGGGGAGACAAGAAGATGTTAAAGGGGAAGGCCGATAGCTGACACCAGAAAGGCAGGATGAAGAATGGCGAAAAATGGAGGAAGATTGACCTTTGGAGATTGGAGGGAAGACTTACCTCTTACCTTCGAAGGTAAGAGGTAAGATGCAAGAGGGAAGGTCGAAATCTGAATGTCGATGAAGAAGAAAAGAAAATGGAAGAAGAGAAGGAATCAGTAAGGGATAAAGGGTAAGGCCGAAGTTCGACACCCAAAATACTTAGAAGAAAAAAGAGGAAGGAAGAGAAGGAGAAAGAGCATTGAAGAAAGCATGCACGGTAAGCGAGTAAGAGACAACCCGAAAACTCAAAATTACAGGACTTAGCCAATTTTAGGAACCTTCAAGGAGAATTCATGCAAGATGGCCCATGTAGGATCTCTCAAATCGGTTATCAATGATAGGACATCAAAGGAGTGCATGGAATTTCAACATTAATGGCGACTTCTATGGGATGATTGCCTGCTATTCATGGGATCCAAAGGCCTTATCAGTCCATTGGGCACAAAATCATGAAGGGGAAAATTTAAACAACTAGGCCTCAAAGCAAAACAAAACATGTGCAACTGCACTTGGAGAAAATCATGGATGCTAGAACATACATTCCCTTAAGGAGAATGTAGGGTGTGCAAACACACTTCATGGAAAGCAAGATATTACAATATATACACAAACTAATAGAAAGTAGAGAATGGATGCTTGCCTCTGTCAAAGATGAACCTTTTGAAGGAGTTGATCTACCTCAAACTATAGTTGCAGACCTCACCCAACTGCAACCACGAAAAACCACTACCAACATGCATGTAACTGCACAAAACCCTTGCAAGGTGAAGGATCGTTTCACTGTAAATTTTACCATTGCAAGGGAACCATATGATGCAAGTGTTAGACTCATCTAACACCGGCGTCTTAGCTAAACATACAACAACAGTGGTGAAATTTTTTGAAGATAGGTCAACCTCCAAGAAAGAACCTTCTATAGAGGGAAGAGAACTCACCTCACAAAAGGATAAGCTAATGCCATCATCCCTGACCTCTTCATTGTATGAACTGAAATAAAAAGAGAATGTTTCCAACTCACATGGTGATGTAAAAAATTGCAAAACTGATTTTTGATTTTCACAAGGAATCGCTTCTTCATGCACCTCAAATGAGAAACTTTGAAGCTCAGGCATACAAACAAATTGAGCAACGGGAGCATCACTCTCCAAACAAATGTGTGGTTGCTCAATAACTACAAAATCATTTGCATTGATGCACACTTCATCAACACAAAACTCAGATTTTTGAGACACTTCAAGTGAGGAACTAAATTCTTCAAATTGCCTCTCATTTTTAATTTCCTCTTGGCAACTAGTTGCAACAAAATAAGACTCTTGGCATGTAATGGTTGCCACGTCCTCCTTTGTTTCCTTACTCTTATGTTGCTACCCACAAAGCTCCTCTTTTGGGGGTGAAAGATTGACATCCAAGCTTTAAAAAAAAGCTTTTATAACATCCCAAAAGAGGTCCTCCACCTTAGAATTGTAGACCTCAATAGATTGGGGATTTTCATCCACAATAACAGGGGTTGAACGTGTCTACTACGGCTACTCCAAAACCATGGAGTTGTCCTCATCCATCAAGCCCAAACCAAGTTGTTCAGAGGCTTCAACTAATGTAGGTATAGCTAATCTATCCTCATCGTCAACAAAACAAGGGAGGACATCAAATGAGAGGATTGATTCCTCTATTATATCAGTTATCTTTACCTTTTTAGTGTCTTGTTGCTGCATCATTGTTTCATCTTCAATCTTTTCTTGCAACAAACCAAGACACTCATTGTCTTGAGCACATGAAGGCTCCACAAAAACAACCTCCTCAAGAATGGGTTCTTGAAAGGAACAGAGGCCTGCAAAACTTAGGATCTCCAAAATAGAAGATCCGCTTGATGCCACAAGAGGTTGTATTGGAGTTTCAAGGGGTTGATTGAGATTCTTGAAGCTAAATTTTTTGTGCTTGCAAACCTCTTGCACAATAGGTTGTTTTGAAACAAAAAGAGGGCTTATAGAAGTTTCAAGAGGCTTGTTATGTTTCTTGAAACTCACAAACTTATGATTTCTTAACTCCTCCTTAGCAAGTTGTTTTGGAAATGGTGGAGGCGCTTACTTGAAGCTAGGCACACAAGGGGTTGTCTGAGTTTTAGACACCTGTGCTAGAGCAAGGGCAAGTCTGATTTTTTCTTGCCTAGCAACATCTCTTATTGTACACTCTTCTTGTTGCTGCCTTCTTTGTGCCTCCAATTGCTGCTCATGCCTCCATTGAGCCTCTTTATTTTCTTTTGTGAATAATGAGCTTGATGGAAAAAATCATGTTGTGGAAAACAACACTATTGCCCCTAATAGGCTTGATTTTCCCACTCTTCCTATTGTAGTTCAAGCTCTTGTTGTCTCTTACGCTCATCGATTTGTCTAGTGAAATCAAGCAAATGCTTGTGACTTCACTTGCACTTAAATTATCAAAATCTTGGAGTTGAGTAGGAGAGAAACAAGGCTCATTTTCAAAGTGATGAGTCTCTTGGGGTTGCTGATATGAATGTGTAGCATTTTTAAAAGATTGAAAACCCACAAAAATAGGGTTCTTTGGAATGAAATGGGAGGTATAACCAACTTGATTGGCTGATTGAGAGGTGCAAAGTTGGCATTATCATGATATGGTGGGGTGTACATGTGGTTTCCATTAAAATATGGCATTTTAATGCATAGGAAACACCTTAAAAATTACAAAATAAGAGCAAAGGACTGCCCAACCAAAGATTTTGGGTATACCAAAGAGTTGCAAAGTTGCCAGGTGCTTGAAGAATGCCTCCAAAGGCTGAAACGTTGAAGAAGGTACCACTTCCTCAACAACATGAAATGAAACTAAGTTGCTTGAACTATCTAATTTTGAACGGAGTCGCCATAGTGCTTGAAGATATGCCTCAAAAGGCAAGATGCATTGAAGAAAACATCAAATTCTTCAATGGAGAGAAGTAGTCCCACCGAGCGTGCCAAAAAATGTTCGCATGAAATTGCACCCTGCTGAGCACAAAGTTCAGCATTCCAATGACACAATGGAAATGACCTCAAGGTTTGGGACCTTTGGGCATATGAGATCGAATCTCCAAAGAAGGTCGGCTTCCTTTTTCAATCCCAGTGCAATATGTTGGTCCAACCCAACACATGAAAACCTATCACTACCCTACTCGATCTAACAACTGACAGGGGAAAAGGGTTAGAAAGAATGTGTGAAGAGAAAAATAGAGGTGATACACCAAGACGGAAAGGTCGTTTCTTCCTGACCAAGATTGCACAGTACATCAAAGAAGGAGACCAAAGGACTCACACAACTCTCCATTTGGCCAATTTCAGAGGTAAACATGGAGGTTAGGGTTTGACAGAGCACTGGAAGGAAGGAGAATTTATCAACACAACAATTGCAAACAATTTAACACAACCATGTATACATAAAAATACAAAAACACACTCAGACATGAAGGTAATGAAAGATTACTCAGACATAGAAGAGGAGAGAACCAACAACAATAATCATCTTCATGAATGCAAAGGCATAAGCCAATCTTTATAATAACAGAGTGTAAAATATAGATTTGCAAAAGAAAAACCCCAGAGGAGTTAGAGGAAGAACCACAACCTGTTGAAGAAACAAAATGAATACATTTTTTCCTTTATAGATTAGGCATAACTAGAAAGCACAAGTCGAACCCTAACCCTAACCAAGGTTAGCGAAAAATACTATGGCATGAAAGAATGGAGCCCTTTGTGAAAATATCGATTAGGGCATAAATCTGTTAGTAAACTCAATAAGAGATAATGAATGAGCATGGGTTCCCATGAAACCCATCTACAGAAGGCATGGAATACATTTAATGTCATCCTTGAAGCTCAAGAATTAGATCTAGGCGCTCAAAGTCAAATCAAGCATTAAAAATGTTGCCTAGAAAAACACGTCAAAAATTTGTCGAAAGGTAGGGGTGTCAAGCCCGAAAGGAGACCTCTGCAAGCATTTGAAAAAGAATGGTTTGCACCCCCGAAAAAGTAACTATCAGATGTCGACAATCAGGCATTCGGGAGTTGAGTGTCAGCCTTACAACTTATTGTGTGCCTTAGAAGAAGGGAGAAGGAGAGCATGAAGAAGAAAGGAAGCATCAGGGGTAAGAGGGAAATCTTACCTTTGAAAGTCGAAGGTAAGGAGGAAGCCCTACCCCCGAAGCCCAAAAACATGACACTTAGTCATTTTTTGAAAGGAAGCTATTGGGGAGACAAGAAGATGTTAAAGGGGAAGGCCGACGACCGACACTTGAAAGGCATGATGAAGAATGGTGAAAAATGGAGGAAGACTGACCTTCGAAGATCAGAGGGAAGACTTACCTCTTACCTCTGACGGTAAGAGGTAAGATGCAAGAGGGAAGGCCGAAATCCGAAGGCCGATGAAGAAAGAAAGAAAATGGAAGAATAGAAGGAATTGGTAAGGGATAAAGGGTAAGGCCAAAGGCTGACACTTGAAATACTTAGAAGAAAAAAGAAGGAAGAGAAGGAGAAAGAGCGACGAAGAAAGCATGCAAGGTAAGTGAGTAAGAGACAACTCGAAAACCCAAAATTTTGGGACAGCCAATTTTAGAAACCTTCAAGGAGAATTCATGCAAGATGGTCCATGTAGGATCTCTTAGATCAATTATCAATGATGGGACATCAAAGGGGGGCATGAAATGTCAATAGTTGAGTGTTGTTTTGTTGATTTACTTTGGCATTATTGAGAGATTTAGTGAGGAGGCTAGGATTTGGAGTTTAGTTGATCTTTTGTGAAGTAGCATTCATGGTTGTGAAGGCTAAGGTTGGAAAGCAACGCTATCGAGTTAGAACTTATAATCAGGCATGTTGATTTCTATTCCTCCATTATCTTTATATTTGATAGGTTAATTGTTTGTAAATTCTTTTTTTGGGAAATGTTGCATGATATGCTTGAATCTTATGGACTTAGTTATTTCCTAGTTTTGGAATAATCTTTGTATGCATGATATGCTTATTCTAATGAACTTAGTTACTTCCAAGTATGGAATTTTCTTGTGAGATTCTTGTTTGAGTCTCAAACTAGTGAAACCCTATCATTTGGAAATACTTTTATATTATGTTGAAGCATGTGTGGCTTTAACACTAATAGAACTATACTTAATTCGTTATGACAATATGGATATTACATGAAAAGTGAAATGTGGATTATGTTACTATCTTGATATGTTAGCTTATGATGCTAGGTAAACCTTTATGGATGATAAGGTTAGTAATACCATGAGAATGATGGAATGATAGAAATGTTATCATTGATTGGTTGAAATATTATGTAAACCATGATGATAGTCTATACTTGATGGATTACTCATATCTCCTTGAAGTAGGAAGATAGTCTTTTCTCTATGGTTAGGGTGTATACTTGATTATTATATCAATATTCAATAGTAGGGTTGAGAAATGTATTTACTGATTATGCTATAATCATATACCTGATCAAGAGTCTATTCCTATATCAATATTCAATAGTAGGGTTGAGAAATGTATTTACCGATTATGCTATAATCATATACCTGATTAGGAGTCTATTCCTATGCACATAATTCTTGATGAGGACTCACATTCTGACAACCTAAAGTTGTATTGAGAAGATGACTTGTAGGTGCAGAAGCACATACTCCCCTCAGGATAATGCCTTCCAAAGTATATGCAAATTTAGTAAACATTGTGAACATGTTATATTTAAGGTATATTGAGAGAAAGGCTTATAATTTGTTTATGATCACTTGATCGTACATCACTTTTGATTGAAAACCCTAGGTTGGGAATAACCTATTTGGTTGGGTTGACTACTTGATTATTAATAAATAAAATAGGTTGGGTTTAAACTATATGATCATTTGAATATTGATTACATCTTTGATTGATGTCATTTATTGTTGAATATTATACTTTTGATTTAATCATTTCCTGATGAGATTTTACTATTGAATAGAGTCATTTATTAATAAGGTCATACTTCTGAAAAGAAGGAACTTAATTTTGTGATCATACCTTTGACTAGAGTCATTTAATGATATGACATTATGATTATAGAGGACTAATGGTCAATACAAATCGAGCAATTGTAATGGTAAATATAGATGACCCTCACTCGAAGTACTGGGTGTTGAATCTTTGGCCAAAGTAGTGTAGTTAGCCACGGTCTACACTGTCAATTCATTGTGATCCAAGTACATACTAGGCTGAGAATATCATAGAAATAGAGGTAGAGTTTATGGTAATCTCTAGATATGTAGGACACATCACTATGCTCAGGAAATGCTATATGAAGGATGAGGTTACCACACCAATCTCTTCGTCGAATGGAGGGCCATCTTATCAAGTTTGGTAGATGTGCAGGGGACCACAGTAAGTCCATGGTTAGCGGAAAAGTGCTTGAGTGATGCTTCTTCTCATGCAGTTGGTGGCCAAGATTTGTAAGGAGGACATTCTAGACCATTGGTATTTCTAATTCAAGAATTGAAGATGTATGCGCCAGTATTGTGGACAACTAGAAGGTATGCACCATGGAAAGGGGACATCTAGAATGTATGTACCAATGTTGGGACATCTGTAATAGTTTGTATTTCTAGTTCATATAAGCTTGTTGAAGCTAAGTATGTAATCATGTATCCATCTATATGGAAATTGTAAATGAGAAATGTTATCTTGAATATATTTATGTAAAGTGAAATCATACTTATATTATTGAAAAGATTCTTTGAATATGTAATGGAAAAGTTTGGATAGGTTATGTTTCAAATGGTGCATATATTATGGAAAAGAAAGAAATTTTTTATTACTCGTAATGTTAGTAGCATAACTATCCACTTGTGGGTAAAACATAGGAAATTTTACCAGATAGAACAATGGGCATGTTACACTTGGTATTAGAGATACCAGGTTCAACTCTGGAACCTATGAGCTCATTATGTAAGTGATACATAAACCATACCGAAAGATAATGGTTGAAAAGTTCTTACACCAAGATGGCAAGAGGAAAAGAACAAAGGTGAAACAAAAAGGAAGTTAAGATTCCTAAAAGCTTTTTTGAGTTTGGGACTAGGAAAAAATTGTCCATGGGGTTGAAAACTCCTAAACCAACAACTGATTAAGAGTTACCTTTGGATTGCGAAAGATTATGCAACCAGGTTCGGTAGGAAGGTTATGGAGGATTACCAATGAGTACCTCCACCCTACGAAATAGTTTAAATGACTTTGAGGGATAGAAAGAATTGAAGTAATTTCCCTTATTGATAGCAACCTATAGATGCGTAAGAGTCAAGGATTTTGGATTAAGGATACTATGAATCCATGAGTATGTTTTACTAGAAAATAACTAATTGTTAGCATAAATTGGAAACTTAGTTGAAGTAGAAAGTCGACGTTTTGTGAATCAAAATCAACTAGAGAGGTAACCAAGAGGTAGGATAAACCTTGACAGACCTAATTTAGTACAAGGTTAAAATCTTGCAATGATAATCAGAGTCAAGAGTAAAAGTTGATACCTTAGAATAAAGGGTAGAGACCAGAATGGTTAAAAAAAGAAGCAAACTACAAAGAATAAAATCTAACATGATTCCACCAACCGAAATATGTAAGGTCAATTTGGAGTTCTAATTGGAAATGGGAAAAGAAACTGAACAACCTTAGAGTGTCTAAAGTTATGAGAAAAGGAAAATCACCAAGAATTTGGACAAAATAGCTTTGAAAGATGATTGCAAGGTAAAATTTTGGAAAGTAAATTAGACAATTTGAACAAGGGCTCAGTTAGAGCATAGCTAGCTGTAGTGCAAATTGAATTTACCAACTGTTCAACGAAAGTAAACTTATGTTTAGAAGGTGTTCTAATGAATATGGTTAAAAAAAGCTATTAGTATACATGGAAACGAGAATTGGAATGAACTACTAAAGTATCTCTTAGCTTGTTAAGTTGTTGATTATTCATTAGGTCTTGTTACAATGGATCCAACTGTTTATTCTGAGAGATTATAAGGTGATGATGAATCCAATTTTGCAAATGAAAAAGTATATTCAAGGCATACCATTGAGGGTATGAAGGGAAATAAAAATTCATTCAAAAGCCAACTACATGAATGATAAATCAATTCAATTGGAGAGAGCAGATGATTGTTAAGACTTCAAAATTAAAATGATCTAATGTCATGGAAACACTAAGGGGGAAAGAGGGGGAGTAGATGTACTCGGATAAGTACCCTTTCCAATGAAGTTTAATGTTGTATCTCTAGGAGAGAATTTTTAACCAAATTCTTGAACTCAATGACCACAACAAGGTTGGTAAAGTTAAGAGGTTAAGGTACTGGAATTATTGGTGAAAGGTAGTGGAAAGGTCAAGTCTTATGACCAATGAGAAAGAAATATTTACAACACAAACTCTATACGTAATTGTTTCATAAGAACAATTTGTTATTATAATTGATACTTTGGAAAAGATAAGCAGTATGCTTGATCATGAAAGGAAAGGTTATCGCCTATGCAATCAAAAAGGGAAGAACTATATACTCATGATTTTGAGTTATCAAAAAACATTCATGCTTGGTAAATAGGTAAGAATTAATTGTTGGATATCTTTTGGAAGATAATATCAACCAACATGATGTAACAAGAATCATTACTTGAACTATTATAAATGTTCATCAGAAGAAATAGATTGAGATGAAAATCAAATTGCAACTTTGAGAATGCTTTAAGGATGAAAGAAATCCAAGATATGGATGTCCTAAGAGGAAGGAGTTTCGCTCCGCCAAAAAATATTAATTATTATAATTCAAAAATCATATGTGGTATAAGTCCATGGAAGGGTTTCTCACTTAGTTGGGATGGACTATTATGAATCAGAGAAAGAACTTGTGTACCCAAAATTCTGGGAGATTAAGAAATGAATTGAGGAAAATTGATGTCATAATCAGGACAATGGAATGATAGAACTATTTGACTAACGAGGAACCACTATAATCTGGAAGGGAACAAGTAAGATGTTGCAAGTTATGTAGCACGTTCTTGTCCAGTATGCCAAAGGATGAAGGTAGGATTTCATCATCAACATGACTTATATACTCTCAGGGAATTCCATAGAGGAAGTGGTAGTCATAAGAATAGTTTTGATCTTTCTATTTCAATATAAATGACATAATTTTATGGTGGATAGACTCACCAAGGTAACCAATTTTGATTGGGAAATTCAATTTATAGGATTTCCTAAACAACTTATTGTGTAAAGCAGTTGCTTAATGTTCCTGAGAAGGTTATCTCAAATAGGAACAAGCAAGTAATGATAAGGTTTTGTGTAAACCATGATCATTTTATAAGAAATTCAATTGAATGTATGCTCAACTTATTGCTTTGAGTCAGCCAATTAGGCAAAAAGGAAAAATCAAATCTTGGAGGATTTTTTGAAAGCGTTATTATAATAAACTTCTATCATTGAAATTGTTAGGGTTAGAGATGGCAGACATCTAACAATTAAATACAGATTTAATTAATAAACAAAGAAACTAAAACACACACAGATTAAATTATAACACAAAAATTTAATGTGGTTCACCCAATCCGGGCTACATCCACCAAATCGCAGCCATCCAATACTTTTATTATCCAGTGTAAAACCTATTACAATCTTGCGAATAATCGCATTTTTCATCATACTGAAATACCCATCCGAACCCCTTTTTAACAAGCTTAGAAGCTTCCAGATTTTAGGGTTCTACAAAATTAGATTTTTCTTTTTTCATTGATTTTTCCCTTTTTCGGTGATCACGCGAAAAAGTATACCATGGGCTATACAATATAGCATGATCAGTCGCCACATACGAACAATCTCCCACTTGGAGACTGATCAGGGTCCACACCAACACAATCTCCCACTTGGAGACTAATTATGGACGACACTGCTGCAATTACAACTCCCACTGGAAATAAGGACCTTGGACCCTGCTGCTCTGTTATACTTGAATTCAACCTTGAAGACCAACCAAAGCTGAAGAGGAGCTCAGCTTCTCCCTTGTCACCACCTTCGTAAACATATCCGCTGGATTGACATCTGTATGTATCTTGTTTAGCTTAACCTGTCCATCCTCCAACACTGACCGAATGAAATGATATCTCAACTGGATGTGTTTTGTTTTAGAATGAAGAGCAGAATTCTTTGCAAGATGTATAGCACTCTAGCTGTCTGTAAAAAAGTAATTTCCAGCCTGTTGTTTTCCCAACTCATCCATGAAAAATTGCAGCCATATCATCTCCTTTGCCGCCTCATAATACCGCCTTCTATGGTGGATAAAGCAACCACCTTTCTCAACGAAATCCAACTCACCGGCTGCCCCACCAACTATAAATACATAACTCAGGGTA
This sequence comes from Sequoia sempervirens, assembly GCA_007258455.2. Classification (NCBI taxonomy): domain Eukaryota; kingdom Viridiplantae; phylum Streptophyta; class Pinopsida; order Cupressales; family Cupressaceae; genus Sequoia; species Sequoia sempervirens. Next base: position 665,072,031 of record VDFB02271358.1, read on the forward strand.
TCACTGCATCTATATCTCCCACAAATCTGGGACAACATAGCCTTTAAATCAGTATTAGAGCCCCAAAACATATAGACAATTATTAGATGTAATTCTCAAGTACCCAGAATCATTTTAATGTGATTCCAATGCCAACTCAGGGATGACTCAAATACTGCCAACAACTCCTACACAACATGTAATATCCGTCTTGTGCATACCATGGCATACATCAAACTACCTACACCAAGCATATGGTACCTTGACATTTTTCCTCCTCTGTGGTCTTTGACACATATCCTTAGTCAATTTGATGACTAGGCAAGCAGGCCGCATGCCTTTTGCATTCTCCATATGAAATCTCTGCAACACCTTTTCAACATAATTAGCCTGAGATAAAAACAATTTTTTGTTTTTCCTATCTCTACAAATTTTCATACCAAGGATTTGTTTTGCTGCCCTCAAATCCTTCATAGCAAAAGAATTTGCTAACTGTTGTTTTAACTCACTTATGTAATCCATGTTAGACCCAGCTACAAGCATGTCATCAACATATAAACATAAAATAATATAGATGTCATTATCCAACCTCTTAAAATAGACACAATGGTCAGAATTACACCGACTGTAGCCTTGCTCAGCCATAAAACTATCAAATTTTAAGTACCATTGCCGAGGTGCTTGCTTTAAGCCATATAAACTTTTCTTCAATCTGCACACTAGTTTCTCCTTACCTTTGACCTCAAATCCTTGTGGCTGTTCCATATATATTTCCTCTTCCAAATCACCATGGAGAAAGGTTGTTTTAACATCAAGCTGTTCTAAATGCAAAATCTTAGTAGCCACAATACTTTTAAACAATACAAATAGAAGTCATTTTGAACAAATAGAGAAAAAATCTCATCAAAATCAATACCCTTTTTCCTGCAAATCTTTTGACAACTAATCCGCTTTAAATCTCTCTTCTTACCTCCATCCTCCCTTCTTTCAAAATTTTATAAATCCATTTGTTTGGTAACTTTTTACTCGCATGCAACTTGCATAATTCCCAAGTCCGTTTTTTCAACAAGGAGTCCATTTCTTCTTCCATTCCATGCTCCCACTGAACCTTGGTATCCACCTGCATAGCTTCATCATAATATTCTAGTTCACTAGCATCAGTTAACAAAATAGTATACAAAGAGGGAGAGAAAATCTTTCCTCACCGAGGTCTACTTAACTCCTTGAAGATCGCTCAACATTCATAGAGTCAGGTGTAATTATTGTTGTTGTTGCTGCCCGTAATGTAGAGGAACCACTCAAACATCATTGTTTGGAATATCATCCAACACTACATACACATTCTTTCCTCATGCCACGATCTCTTTGTACAATACTTTCCTTTGGCATTGAATATGACATCCCCGCTTCACAATTTTCTGATTTTCAAAATCCCATATTATAACCAATTCATCAATGCCATATCCAACAAATACAATATTTATTTGATTTTGCATCGCTTGGTTCTATTTTCAGAATTTTTACATGTGTGCAAATGCTTCACAACTCAAGGTTTTGAGAAAGAATAAATCACTCTTACCTTTCCATGCTTCCTCCTCGATACCACAACCCAAAGGATTAGAGGGACTCCTCTCAATTAAATAAATAGCGAAAAGATTTTACCACATTTTGTAAAGGCAGCTCCAAAGATGCAACTTTCATAGTTCAGGCATCTCCATTTATTGTTCTATTCATGCCACCACTCCATTTTCTCCTCAAGGAGTCTTTGGAACCATTTTCTGCCTACGAATACCATTAGAGGAACAATAATCTTCAAACTCTTTACTGCAATACTCACCACCATTATCAGATCCGAGACATTTTATCTTTTTACCCGTCTCATTCTCAACCAAGCTTCCCATTTTTAAAAGTGTCAAATACTCTGCATTTCTCACTTCAAGGAAATAAATCCATACCTTTCTAGTTGCATCATCAATGAATGTAACATAATACAAAGAGCCAATGAAGATACCTGAAATGGGTCCCCTTACACATCTCAGAGTGCACAAGTCTAATTCTCTCATCTTCTTTGCTTTCATCCTGAAAAAACTTCTATTCTTTGTTTCATACAATACAACTTTCACAAAAATCCATATTTAACACATTTAGACTCCAGAAAAAATTATTATTTGAATGAAGCATTTCATACCTTTTGCACTCATATGCCCAAGTCTATTATGCCATAGTGTTGATTCAAAGTCCATCAATCATATGATCTTCTACTGACAAAGAATCGCTCTAACATTGACCTTTTTTCTTCAGAATAATTAAAGTAGAAGGAACAAGATGACTGCATTAAAGATATAAGGTGCCTACTTTCACACCTTTTGCTACCACTAAGGCACCCTTTGTGATCCTCTAGTTTTTATCACTAGAAGTAACAACACAACCTTCATCATCTAGTTGCCCTGCTGAAATTAAATTTATGCTTAACTTTGGAACGTGCCTTACCTCATGTAGTAGCCAATGATTCCCATTCTGCAACTTAATCTTGATTCTTCCCTTTCCAACAATCTGACAGAGTTCGTTATCTCCTAAATAAACTAGCCCAAAATCCCCTTGGACATAATCAAGAAAATAACTTCTATGGGGGGTAGCATGAAATGAAGCCCCTGAATCTAACACCCAATAATCGTCAGCATTATCAAGGGAAAGAATCAAAGCATCCTCATCAGATTTATTACTTACCACATTTGCCTCTTTACTTCCTTCCTTTTTGTCTCCTTCTTTATTTTTTCGAGACCAACAATCTTTCTTCAAATGACCCGGCTTACCACAGTACCAGCAATCCTTCTTGTTTCTAGATTGGGACCTCCTGTCCTTTGATTTTCCTCGTGACTTCCCATGATTTTTGGAATCGTTTCCTCTCTCCTTTGTTCTGCCCCTGCTTTGTGCATTCAAAACACTACCTGATGTGGATGTTCCACCTGAGCTTTTCCTATGAATTTCCTCGCTCAAAATAACACCAACAACATCATCAAACTTCAATGTATTCAAACCAAAAACAGAGTTGCTAACGGCCATTACAAGCTATTCCAGCTTTTAGGCAAAGAACACAGAATCAAAAGAGCCCTAACTTCTTCATCAAAGTTTACTTTTACGGTTAATTAATCGGGTGATCAGATAAACTCATTTAATGATCGTAAGAATCGAATCGCACCTTCTACCATTTTCATATTAAATAAACGCTTCATAAGAAATACCTTATTCGAAGCGGAAGGCTTTTCATATAACTTCTCCAGGGTTTCCATCAACTCTTGAGTTGTCTTTGCTTTTGTAATATTGAACGCCACCATTTGTGCCAGGCATAAACAAATACTGCCAAGAGCCTTTCTATCCAAGATCTCCCAATCCTCATCTGACATTGTTGTAGGTTTCTTGGTTTTCCCTTCCAATGGCCACCATAAATCCTTTTGATAGAGATAGTCCTCCATCTACATCTTCCATAACTGATAGTTCTGCCCATTAAACTTCTCAACCTTCTTACCCTCATCTGCCATTGCTCCCACTCTACTGTGAGACTCCCACTCAGCTGTGGGACCTTCCTACAGATGATAATCGAAACACAACCCGCTCTGATACCACTTGTTAGGGTTAGAGATGGCAGACATCTAACAATTAAATGCAGATTTAATTAATAAACAGAGAAACTAAAACACACAGATTAAATTATAACACAAAAATTTAACGTGGTTCACCCAATCCGTGCTACATCCACCAAATCGCAGCCATCCAATACTTTTATTATCCAGTGTAAAACCTATTACAATCTTGCGAATAATTGCACTTTTCATCATACTGAAATATCCATCCGAACCCCTTTTTAACAAGCTTAGAAGCTTCCAGATTTTAGGGTTCTACAAAATCGGATTTTTCTTTTTTCATTGATTTTTCCCTTTTTCGGTGATCACGTGAAAAAGTATACCATGGGCTATACAACATAGCATGATCAGTCGCCACATACCAACAGAAATTTGGTCCATTATATGGGAATAAGGGTTGAATTCTTAAAAGTTGGGAGAAGCTAGGGAATATGATTAACCTTAGACTGGAAAGGTTGTCAAAATGGAATAAGAGATCAAAATGATCAAGGGAAGCATTGTTGATACAAAGCTTAAGTTATGAAACAATATTATTATGCTTAAGGTAAATGGTTGTGTCAGTGATGGACGGTCTTGAATTCTGATTTATCCAATGGTGTAAAGACCGAGGGGAAGGATGGGACCCACGATGTAGTGTGCAATGCATCAAAATTCCTTTTCTATTTGGGTTACACTAAGGATAATTGTATTAGCCAATGAGAACATTTTTTCCAATCACTATGGAATAGGTGTCATATAAGATACAACCACTATTATACTTATGAAGTACAAGGGAGTTAATACAATTATGATGTATAGTTCTTTAAAGGGAAGGTATACGTGAAGCACACAAATTCTCCCTGCACATTAGCATAATCACTCAGTGCAAGGTCCAGGAAGGATGAATGAGATTGCGAGGGGTCATGTTATGAGGGAAGAATATTTGGATATTTATATTAATTTACTTATTTCTTGCATGATTTGGAAAATGGAAAGTAAATCCTTTATTTAACTTTGTCTATATGTCTTAAGTACTTTAAATCATTGGGGACAATGATTCTCAAGGGGGGAAGTATGTTACACCCCGTTTCTTAGTTACCAAGTTACTAAATTACCCTATAAGTAAATATGATGATAAATGTTAATTAGGACTTTGATATGTTTAGTAAGTAAATGAAATACTGAAGTATGTATTATGATGATATTGCTTCTGAAATACAATGAATGAGTATGTATTGCAATACAAATTCTTTGATAATGCAAATGATTTATGATGCTAATGCATTCTATGTGAACAACTAACTACCTATGTGATGTACTAAGATGAATGCAAGAACAAGTTCAAACCTATAAAAGAGAGGGGAAGTATCACTCAGGAGAGGAGTTTGGTCTAGTAAACCTTAATTCATCCCAACTGAGCATACACACACTCACACCCTAGTATGGTCTATTCAAGTTAGGATAGTCGTGAAATGGTAAGTAACCTTTTGTTAGGGTCTAGCTCAATGTTTTGTACTAGTTTGTGGTTAGTCTTTGAATGATCTTGTTTGAGGTTATGTGATTGAGTCTTTATGTTGAGAATGAGTTCTTCGTATGTTCATACTTACATGTTAGTTGATGAATTATACACACACTTCGTGTGTATACATCAATCAATGAATATATGAGTATATGTGCTTAAGCATGCATATATATATATATATATTAATGTATATGTATATTGTTATGCTAATGCAAACATATATACACATATATTAATATATGCACATATGCATATATGTATGACTATTTTAACATATGTTTATATATATGTGTGTGTGTGTGTGTGTACCTAAATATTGAGATATTGATATATGTATATGTATATGTATATATATATATATATAAGTGATAGTGTATGTATGTGATTGGCAAACAAATGATTATGTATATCGATGGCAATTGATGTATCAAATAATCATGTGAATGTAATTATATGTATATATATATGATAAATATGTATATTGTTTTATATATTATAAGTGTTTAGAGATGAAACTAAATGCATGGTAAATACACTACCTTTTAAAGGAAAAATATATAAATATGTATAGTTGTAACATGCCCATTGTTCTACTCAGTAACTTTCCTATGTTTTAACCTCAAGTAAAAGTTTCAAGCATCTAACCATAATGAGCAATAAATTTATTTCCTTAAATATAAAATATATCATACACATTTGAAATAAACATCTTTCTAAACTTTTCCATTGCATTATATCAAAGTATTACAACTTTCCGAAGTATTGATTACATAGTACATGATAACATGATATAATTTTTCTTTCTACAATCTTTCCATCATAATGGATACAATATATATATATACAAGACTCCATTGAGCTTACTGGAAAAAGATGTATGAATGGTCCAGGTGATCTCCTTTCAAACCTTGGTCACCAACTGATGAGGAGAAGCATCACTCAAGCACTTTTTCGCTAACCTTGGACTAACTGTGGTCCCTCGTACATCTATCTAACTAACATATGGCCCTACCCTTTGATGAAGAGATTGGTTTGGAAACCTCATAAAAACATGACCTTTTTTGAGCTTGGTGAAGTGTCCTAAACATTTCTAGATTTGTCATACAACGGCTGTTAGAGATTGTAGACAATAAATTATCAATTAAATGTAGAAAAAATATGAAAACACAAAAAAAATATAAAAACCCAAAAAAATGGACAGCAAGAAGACAACACAAAGATTTAACGTGGTTCACCCAAATCCAATCTACATCCACCAACAGAGGGTCCAGATTATATTAGTCTCCTAGAAAATAACCTTAAAAATGACATGCAAAGACATGCAACAACTTGCAACAATGTTTTTCCATGTTTTTACAGCTGATTTTTTACACGGCCTTTGTTGTGTGTACCCGCAACACTTATTGTGTTTTTCCAACCACTACTCTGTGAATTTTTCCTACCATTTCTCACGCCCAACAACCATAAATAACCCAAAAATGTGTGGAAAACACCTTCCCATGCATGCAACATTTCATGCAACCAATAACTCCTTTCTTTTTGGGCAGTTATAATTATTTTTAACCATTCATACAAGAGTGCAACAATTATTTAATAAAAATAATGGTGAATATTTTTAGCATCTGAGTCTGATTAGTCTCCATAACAAAAAAATCTCCCGCTTGGAGATTGATCAGATTCCACACCATACCATCTCCCACTTGGAGACTGATCATAACACCATTGCCCCTGCAACTCCCACTGTAAATAGATACCTTGGACCCTGCTACTTTGTTTTATTGTTAACCTTGGCGAACAACTGAAGTTGAAGAGGAACTCAACTTCTCCCTTGTCACCACCTTCGTAAACATATTCAATAGATTTTCATATGTGTGTATCTTTTCTAGCTTTATCCATCCATCCTCCAACATCGATTGAATGGAATATATCTTAGTTGTATGTGTTTGGTTTTAGAGTGCAAGAAAAAATTCTTTGCAAGATGTATAACACTCTAGTTGTTTGTAAGCAAGTAACTTTTAGCTTGCTCTTTTCCCAAATCTTCCATGAAAATTTACACCCATATATCTTTTTGCTTGCCTCTATTGTAGCAACATACTCTACCTCCATGGTGGATAAAGAAACCACCTTTTGCAATCAAGAAATTCAACTCATTGATGTCCCACCAACTGAAAATACATAACCTATGGTGTTCCACCTGGTATTAATATCTTTTTCCAAATCTGAGTCAACATAGCCTTTTAAATTAGTATTAGAGCCCCCAAAACATAAATATCTATTGGATGTACCTCTCAAATACCCGAGAATCTATTTTATCACATTTCAATGCTCAACTCCGGGATTACTCATATACCTACTAACAACTCCTATGACATGTGCAATATCCAGTCTTGTACATACCATGACATACATTAAAATTCCTACAGCTGAAGCATACAAAACCTTGGACATTTGATCCTCCTCCTCTTGTGTCTTTGGACACATATCCTTAGTCAATTTGAAATTACTAGGCAAAGGTGTGTTGACAACTTTTGCATTCACCATGTGAAATCTTTGTAACACCTTTTCAACATAATCAGCCTGAGATGAAAATATTTTTTGTTTTTCCTATCTTTAGTAATCTTCATACCAAGGATTTGTTTTGCTGCCCCCAAATCCTTCATAGCAAATGAATTTGCTAACTGTTGTTTTAACTCACTAATGTGATCCATGTTAGACCCTGCTACAAGCATATCATCAACATATAAACATAAAATAATGTAGCTATCATCATCTAACCTCTTAAAATAAACACAATGGTTTGAATTACATCGACTGTAGTCATGCTCGGCCATAAAACTATTAAATTTAATATACCATTGCCGAGGTGCTTGCTTCAAACCATATAAACTTTTCTTCAATCTACATACCAACTTCTCCTTACATTTGACCCCAATTACTTGTGGTTGTACCATATATATTTCCTCTTCCAAATCACCATGGAGAAAGGTTGTTTTAATATCTAGTTGTTCCAAATGCAAATCTTCAACAGCCACAATACTTAAAATAGTAAGAATAGAAGTCATTTTGACAACTGAGGAAAATATTTCATCAAAACCAATGCCTTTTTTTATGCAAATCTCTTTACAACTAACCTAGCTTTAAATCTTTTCTTACCTCCATCTTCCTCTTTCAACCTATAAACCCATTTGTTTGGTAAAACCTTTTTACCTACTAGCAACTTGCATAATTCCCAAGTTTGATTTTTCAACAAGGAGTCCATTTCTTCTTCCATTCCATGCTCCCACTAAACCTTGGCATCCACCTACATAGCTTCATTATAACATTCTAGTTCACCAACATCAGTTAATAAAATAGAATACAAAGAGGGAGATAAAATTTTCAGAGGTCTACTTATCCTTAATGATCGTCTAACATTCACCGGAGTTAGTGGTATTTTTTATTGTTGTTGTTGTGAAGCATGAAGAACTACTAGAACATCGTTGTTCAAAGTATCATCCAACACTACATAATCATTTTCTTTCTTCTCATATCGTTGCAACTGATCTTTGTACAACACTTTCTCATTGAATATGACATCCCTTCTTCTCATTTTTTTTTATTTTCAAAATCCCAAAGCCTATAACCAAATTCATCAATGCCATATCCAACAAATATACATTTCTTTGATTTTGCATCAAGCTTGGTTATATTTTCATAATCTACATGTGCAAATGCTTCACAACCAAAGGTTTTAAGAAAAGAATAACTCACCTTCTTACCTGTCCATGCTTCCTCTAGAATACTACAACCCAAAGGATTAGAAGTAAATCTATTAATTAAATAAACATTATTGTTTACAACCTCTACCCACATGTTTAAAGGAATCCCAACAAGCAATCTCATAGTCCATGCACGCTCCATTATTGTTCTATTCATGTGCTCAGCCACTCTATTTTCCTGTGGAGTCCTTGGAACCATTTTTGGCCTATGAATTCCATTACAGGAACAATAATCTTCAAACACTTTGCTGCAATACTCACCACCATTATCAAATCTAAGACATTTCAACTTTTTACCTGTCTCATTCTCAACCTAGCTTCTCCATTTTTTAAGAGTTTCAAAAGCATTAGATTTTTTCCTAAGGAAATAAATCCATACCTTCCCAGTTGCATCATCAATAAAAGTGGCATAATATTGAGAGCCATTGAGAGAAGATACCTGATATAGTCCCCATACATCTATATGCACAAGCTCCAATTTCTCATCTTTCTTTTGCTTCCCATCCTTGAGAAAACTCTCTTTTGTTTCCCATACACACAACTTTCACAAAAATCCATATTAACACATTTTAGACCTAGTAAAACTTTCTTTGAATAAGTACTTTCATAACTTTTTCACTCATATGCCCAAGCCTATTATGCCACGGTGTTGTTTTTTAACCCACAACAACTGTTTGATTTTCTAACACCTAAGAATCATCAACATTATAAGGGCTAAAATCAAAGCATCATCATCAAATTTATTACTTACCACATTTTCCTCCTTATTGCTTTCATTTTTGTCTCCTTTATTCTTTCGAGACCAACAATCTTTCTTTAAATGGCTCAACTTCCCACAGTACCAACAATCCTTCTTTCCTTTGGATTGGGACCTCTTGTCCTTAGATTTTTCTCATGACTTCTCACGACCTCCAAAACTCTTTCCTCTCTCCTTTGTTCTACCCCTACTTTTTGCATTCAAAACACTGCCTAATGTGGATGTTCCACCTGAGCTTTTCCTAGAAAATTCCTCGCTCAAAATCACACCAACAAAATCATCAAATTTCAGCGTATTTGAACCAAAAATAGAATTACTAACTACCATTACCAAGCTATTCCAGCTTTCAGGCAAAGAAAACAAAATCAAAAGAGTCATAACTTCCTCATCAAAGTTAACATTTACAAAAGTTAATTGACTGAAAATTGTATTGAATTCATTTAAATGATCGGTCATTGACCCATCTTCTACCATTTTCATGTTAAATAAACACTTCATAAGAAATACCTTATTTGAAGTAGAAGGATTTTCAAATAGTTTCACCAGGGTCTACATCAACTCTGCAATTGTCTTCGCTTTTGAAATATTAAATACCACCGATTGTGCCAAGCATAGACGAATATTGCCAAGTTCCTTTATGTCCAAAATATCCCAATCCTCATCAGACATTGCTGACAGTTTCTTGGCTTTCCCTTCCAATGGCCTCCATAAATCATTTTGATAAAGATAATCTACCATCTACATCATCCATAACTAATAGTTCTGCCTATTAAATTTGTCTACCTTCAATTCACCCTCGTATGCCATTACTCCCACTCAATAGTGAGACCTTCCTATAGAGGATAATTGAACACAACCTGCTCTGATACCACTTGTTAGAGATTGCAGTTGTGATGCGAAAATATTGGTATGGGCCGAATTATGCTTGATCCATGAGGAATCGAAGCATAATGGAGCCACCAATGCTTGAATCTCAACAAGATCAATGAAATAGAATTGAAATTAAACATTTCATCAAAACCTAACATACTAAACTATGAAAGCTTTCAAAAAAACTATTAACTATTCTAATCTATCTAAAGCTTATCTTGTTCTGGAATTGGTGTCGTGTTGATGTGGAACAATGACCCTTTCCCAATCCTATGATTTGTGAGTCTGTTTTAGTCGATTCTATGTTAGAGAATTGATGAAACCATGGTGTTTGGTGTATGAAAACTTAATTTATGCTAAAAATGAACATGATGCAAGCTAGAATACCATGATTTTATGCTATAAATGATCTAATTATGCAATTTCTAAGCTAATCTAAGCTAAAATTATGCTAAAAGATGAAAACCCTAATTTATTTACAAACTAAGATGGATGCATGGGAGCCATTAATGGATACTCTAAGCTATTATGCAATTAAAATGAACTAAAACAAGCTAAATAGTGAGTAAAAGATGAGTGAGTATGTGAGTGAATTCAACAACATAAGTTTGCAATTGAAAGATGGATCCATTTGTCTCCAAATTGTGATCTATTTATTGGAGAACAAATGAAGAATGGATGGTTGAGATCAAAAAGATTAATCAACAATTCAAGATGAAGGGGATGAGAGGCATGGATCATGGATTCTTATCAACAGATGAGAATGCATGATGAAAGTTAATCAAGGGCTCACACTTGCCTCAAACAAACACACTTTTGACCTGCTCACATAGGTCAAAGGTAACTTGCTAAAGAGGTTGAAGGTTTAGCTTGTCCAAGAAGCCAAGTGAGTTGATTGGAGGAGAGAGAATATTCTTTATAATATTCCTTTTGGATGAGGAAAAAGGTAATTTACAAATTAAAACAAAGTTTTAATTGTGCAAAAAGGATAAAGAATATTCCATGGGAATATTCCCTTTTCTTAGAGGAAGATTAGTTTAGTTACTAATTAAACAAGGTTTAATTTATGCAATTAGGGAATTAGAAGAATTAAGAGACATTTATTAAACTAGATGATTTAATAAATAGGGGAGGGGGATGAAATGATATTTAATTAAATAACTTAGGGTTATTTAATTAAATAAGATGACTTAGGAGATTAAATTAAATATTTTGATTTATTTAATTTAATGAGATGAATTGTTAGTGCAAAAAGAGGTGAATTAACCCAATTTAATTAATTAGGAAAAATAGATGAAAATGATGAAATTAATTAATTAGCTAGGCTAATTAAATTAATTAAGTGAAAAGAGGATGAATTAAAGAGGAAATGATGTTAGTAAATCTATTTTGAATATATGACATCGATTAGGACATTTTTCAATGTCTACATTTTTCCCCTCTTTGAAGCAAGGTACCTGTTGCTTTGGTTCAAAGAATAACGGTTTTTAGATTAAAAAAATGCTACCCAAATCAAAAAATAAAAAAATTCTATTTTTTTAGATGCCCCAATGGAAGGATAAAACTGACTCCCTACCCCCTTCAGAAATCGGGTGAAAATTTTGAATTTTGGGTTGATTTCTTGATAAAGGTTCAAAAGCTGCCCCAAGAGTCCAAAAAGGTTTCGAGATGCAAGAATAATGCCAAAAATGCAAAAAATGATGCAAAATTAGGTCTAGATTGGCAAAATTGGTGAAAATCATAATAAACCCTATTATTAAGGTTAAATTAAGGCAAAAAACCCTAATTTTCTAGCTTAAATTGGCCAAGAGGGGTCTTTTTAAATTCATTTGTGCATTCACACTTAAGGAATTCTTGTAATTTGAGCTCTGACCCTTCGATGAAATGGCGTGCCATGAGCTTCCTCGACACATCTCTGATCGAGTTCGTGAGTTCCAGTAGCTTCCAGGCACAGGACCACCTATATGTGATTCAAAACTTGATTTGAAATTTGAAATTTCAATGCATTTATTAGGCATTAGAATTTGAATTATGGCGTTGTCGCTATATAGTGATGCCCAAACTTAAATCGGTGACACCCAAATGATATATAGTGACACACATGTATATGGTGATGCTTCTTTCAATTTTAAATTAGGGTTTCAAATTTTAAATGGCGACGCGATCGTATCCAGTGACGCACTTGCCAATTTAAAAGTTAGGGTTAGGTCATGCCAAAAGACAAATTGTGATGCCAGCTTGTCTGGCAACACACTTTTGAATTTGCAATTTGAAATGCATCAAGCATCACTATTTGAATTTTGGATTTAGCGACACTATTGTAAATAGCGATGCTATTGTGATTTTTGAGCCGAAAATTTCAAATAACTTCAATTTTTTGATGACTTCCTGATGTCGTGCACTTCGTGGTGCAGGAGGTCTTCCCACCATTGATGTCGAGGGAGCATAGGCCCATAATGCTGGAGAGATTAGGTGATCTTTCAGAGTTGCACCAGGAGCACCTGTGAGAGATTGGATTGTGGTACATCGCGTACACACCTGTGATTAGGACGCATTTAGCTATGATGACAACTTTGTGTGAGAGATGGCACAATGAGACCTCATCCTTCCACCTTTCGATGGGGGAGGTGACAATTACTTTGGAGGACGTGTAGCAGATATTGCATTTGCATATCCACAACGACCATGTGATTTACGACCCTGATGTTGGATTTGATGCATGTCTCGAGGTGATGGAGATGGACCAGATTGTTTTAGTCACATCACATATTGATTTAGAGACATATAGAGGTCAGTTGTTGACCTTTAGATTGATCGTTGCGACCATCATTTCAGGTTTGGTGGCTTTGAATAGATGAGGCAGATTTTTCAGTCCAGGATGGGGTTTGGTGTGGTAGTAGATGTTATACAGGAGGACTCTTTTTGCATGTGGGCCCGTGATGTTGGCCTCCCTATATCATGATTTACATGATTTTGTTTACTGCGGTGGGAGAGCCCTTAGTGCAAGTGTTACTCTTCTTCATATCTGGGCATGGGAGCACATTTTCATTCTTCATCCCATTGTACAGATGACAGACATGGAGCTAGATGATCCCATCGTATGGAGATAATGAGGTGCCATCACACTTAGACACACTAGATAGATATGGATCTCGTACTGGAGACAAGTGATTGATGACATGATTGCGTTCCGCTGGCGCCCATGGCTTCAGATGTCGCCATGGTTTGATGATATTCAATAGCTTTACTTTTCCAAATAGACCCATTACATGCAGGGTCGAGAGCACACCATGATTGAGTGGTACCTCCCCAACAGGGTAGCCAAACAGTTTGGTGATGTTTAGGATAGGCCTGACGATGCCTACAAAGCCATTTTTGTAAGATTAGCTAGAGAGGTTACTACATGGGGACTGACGATTCCGACATTAGAGGCCATTGAGACCTTCTGACAGTTGGTTTCCCAGCCTTGGGAATATGATCAGGGTCAACCCATAGCGTAGACCACTCTAGCTTACGATGCATGGTTCGTCCCTCTGAGGCGAATTAAAGATCCAACAGGTGCTCCTCCTTGAGGGAGACCATGAGGTAGAGGTATCAGGGGCAGGGGACAGGGAGGCTAGGATGGCCACGAAAGATAGGTTTCGAGGGCTCCTATAGTTAGACAACAACCTCCTTAGTAGCCTCCAATAGTTCAGCAACATGGACCACAACAACATGCAGTACTACCACCGCCACCACTAGATGTGTGAGATGCACAGATTCAACAACTGCAGCAACAGGTGTAGGCATTGATGGGTGAGCGGGACCAGGCTTGCCAACAGGTTTTGGCTCTTACTATTGAGCGAGACCAGGCTCGATAGCAGGTGATCACAGTGATAGCTGAGAGAGATGCGACATTGTGGAGAGTACAGGCTATCACTGGAGAGAGAGATCAGGAGGTGGTGAGGCGGCATCAGATCGAGGTTATGGTAGCAGCTACACATGGTCAGATTGTTTCAGCGCATTTGTACAAAGAGGTTGTCACAAAGGCTGTGTATTACAGGCAACACTAACATAGGGATGGTCCAACGACTCTTTGTTAGCCTAATTTTTTGCAGTGCAGTAATGCACATCCTCGTGTAGAGGATCAACCGGAGAGGCAGGTTGGAGAGGGTAGCAGCCACCAGGGCTAGATTTTTTATGTACAAACACTTTTTGATTTTTCCCTATTCTTTTTATTGATATACATTCATGGGCTCCTTTTTGATAGCCTCATGGATATTTGTACTTATCATCGATGTACATACACTGATCCAGATTTTGTACCATGACACATTTTTTTTATATATGATATAGATATACATGATTTATGCTATGATGTGTTGACTTTATTTCATGTATGGATGATGTATGGATGCTTATATATGATCATGTATGGATGCACTTTATTTACACCTATGTGATATACGATGATCATGCTATGGATGGATGCAATGTTATATTGTTTTTCATTATCTTTTCACGATATGATATGGATGGATGATTATGATATGCAGATATTATGGATGCAAATGATGTGGATTCATTTTTTTTTTGTATATTTTCTATGCATGTTTTAATGATGATGATGTATGCATATGGATGTATGGATGCAAATGCTTATGATATGCAATGATTTAAGATGCTTAGAATAACAAATCTATATTATTTTTCACAACTTAAATGATAATGTAGAATGTATGATGTGATATGATCATGAGATGTGTGATTATGCTGATGGATGATTATGATTATGAAATGATTATGCTATGTGTGCATGTTGATGGTTTGTGGATGCAGGGTGGATGCATTGATGATGTTTTTGTTGACTGTCTTGATACCAGGTTAGTGCGGAGAGAAGATAGAAGAATAAAGAATGAATAACCATTGTTCATGATGATTGCTTCAAAAGATCCAACAAGTCCTTGATCCATCGAGACTTTTTTAGAGATGGTGACGAGACAATGTAAAATGCAGGATGGGTACTCACACTTTGAGATTGGGATTTTTTGTTGTTTCGTATTGTTTGATATAACACATAGATATGATGTATCAAGGTATTGATAACCAGGACGACATTGTATCTAGTGTAATGTACTTTGACTCGACAAGCAGATAGGATAGTTCTTGTTCACATCTTGACATACAGAAACATGATTGGAATATAAGTTAGAAGCTTAGAACATATTGGACCAAAGCATAGGCAATAGTCAACAACATACTCTAAACAACCTTCCTATAGACAACTAAGCAAGTATGTACCAAGATTATTTTACAAGAGTATCCACAAGAACATCAAACGAAAGATAATGATCAATGCCCCATTCCTTTCTCTCTAAATCATTTTGTTAGACATCATCGAGAGGTCCTCATAATGGGTCATTAAGATAAATCATAAGAAAATATCAAAGATAAATAGTCATTGTTATCTATAGCTCTTGCCTAGTTTAAGTTAGCTAAAGGTGATATCTAATGTTGATGTCCATTGCAGGAAGGATACATCCTAGGACATGTTGATCAGAGGGTTGTTTGATGTTGGGATGATGACACTAAGATGAGTCGTTGCCATAAACTTCATTGACACATTTACCTGTGATTTAGACTTTTAAGTTCACACTTTACTACTTGCTATGTTTTCTTTCTACTTTTGTTTCCAAAGGGTGAAGGTGACAATCATTTATTATGGGTGAAAGTTTATTGCGGATGAAAGCAAAATGGGATGGATGCGTTTTGGATTTTCTCAAATATTTCAATGTTTTTGGTGTTTTGAAAATGTTTTGAGGCTATTTTTGGTCTTTTTTAATGTTTATGTGAATGTTTTTGTTTTTTCGGATTTTCTAAGGTTGTTTAGGATTTTCTGAGTTTTGAGGCTTTTTAGGTCATATGAATGTTTTCTATTGTTTTTGGATTTTCCATTTTCAAATGTTTTTGTGTTTTCTAAATATTTGGATGTTTTGGGATTTTTGAGATGTTTTGATGTTTTTGGATTTTCTAAGTATTTGGATGTTTAGGGTTTTTTGAGTTTTTGGATGTTTTTAGAATTTTTGAGAGTTTATTTAGATGTTTTTGGATTTTTTGAGAATTTTCAAGTTTCGACCAAGAACCTAACCTAAAGACCTATCCTAGGGGCCTCGGGGGCTGATCAAAGATTAGCCTTGCCTACATTATACATGGAGAGACCACGTAGTTCAAATGACTTGACCCATTTACAAGACAAAGATATGAATAGACAAGAGACGAAAACTAATTACAACAGACAGCTGAAGGACTGACCTAGGGTGTCTCGGGGGCACATCAATGATGGCCTTGCCTACGTTCAAGTTCAGAGATGATGTATTTCAACAAGGGCTTTGTTTTTTGGATTTTCGATGTTCGACCTTTTTAGGATTTTGATGTTTTCTAAATGTTTAGGATTTTTCCTTTACAAATTTTTAAATGTTTTTGAATTTTTGTTGTACAAGATTTTGCAAATGTTTTTGGATTTTCTGAATAAGATTTTATGAATGTTTTTGGTGTTTTCTGGTAAGATGTCCCATGACCTCAAGATATACAAGAACCCGATTGTGACGCATAATGAAATGCCCCCAGTGTGATATGTTAGCCTAATTTGATAAAGGTAGGACAAACTGACCTTGGGAATATGCCAAGTAGTGCTAAAGAGTTCATGATACTTTACAGTGAGAAGCCACGATAAGGATGCAGATGAGGGATGAATGGCGATTCAAAGAATGATAGGCCAAAAGAGCCAAAGAATAGATGGAGATGCTTTATTTATGCAAGGCACTTGTTTTCCAGGTTTTCACCAAGTTACTTGCCCAAAGCGCCACCGAAGTGGTTTTCACTAGAGGATGAATTTTTCTTTACTTTTTAAAATCATTTTTCTCATTTTTTTGGATTTTGATCATTTTTTAATTTTTTTTGTATTTTTTGATTTATACCCTTCATGTTTAGGCATAAAACTCTTTGAGATGCAAGTTGTTGATCAGCTCCTGTAAGGGTTCACCTTCAGGGGTTGACAATTGGTATGCTTCTAATTCATAGCTTGTTGTGATGACAAAGGGACCCAACAAGTTAGGCTCAAACTTTCCTTTGTTGTCTTGATCTAGAAGGTTATTTTGATTATGCTTTAAGACAAGATTGCCTACCTAGAATGACCGACATTTTATTCTCTTGTTATAGCTTTGTTTTAGTCGGTTTTGATATACTTGCAAGTGATTAAGGGCGTCAAGATGACGTTCATCTAGGAATTCTAGCTCATTCAGTCAAGACACTCTGTATTCTTCCTTAGTTATAATATCCTTCAGTGACACTCACAATGATGGGAGCTCAACCTCAATAGGAAAGATGGATTTTGATCCATAGACCAGGGAGAAAGGGGTTGCACATGTAGGTGTGCGAATACTAGTTAAATAAGCCCAAAGAGTGGGGTTTAGCTACAAATGCCATTCACGACCAACTTCATTAACTGTTTTCTTTAGGATTTTTAGGATAGTTTTGTTCGTTGCTTTTGCTTGGCCATTTCCTTGGGGATAGTACAAGGTACAGAATCAATGTTGGATACTGAATCTTTGGCACAACTCTTTCACATCCTGATTCTTGAATGGTGTTTCATTGTCTGAGATGAGGGTTTGTGGTACACCATAATGAAAAATTAGGTAATTCAAGATAAACTTGGTTATTTGCTTCCCTGTTATGTAGGTCATAGGAATGGCTTCAACCCACTTCGTAAAGTATTGAGTGTCGGTTATGATAAAATTATGGTCGTTGGATGAGGTGGGAGTGATTTTTCCTATGAGGTCAAGTGTCCACTATGAAAAAGGCCATGGTGTGATCATTGGATGCAATTCTTGAGTTGGAGCATGAATCAAATCCCCATGCTATTTACATTGGATGCATTTCCACACAAAATGATGAGCTTCTTTTTCGATGGTTGGCCAATAGTAACCTATCCTCAATAGTTTCTTAGCTAAGGTCATGCTGCTAGTATGGGACCCACATATGGCATCGTTTACTTCTGTTAAGGTAGTTAAAGCGTCCTCTTAGTTAAGACATCATAGTAATGTCCCTTCGATGCTTTGACAGTAAAGGGTATCACCTAGGATCACAAATTGGGATGCCTTTTTGACAAAGGTCTTTTTAAGGTTTGGGGTGATGTCTGATGGAAGGGTTCCTCTGTTAAGGTAAGTAAAGATGTCATGTTACCATGGGGATCCAGGACCAACAATGACACACACAAATTCAGATTCATGGATTTTGAAAGTTGGTACAAGAAGTTGTTCTACCAAGAATTCACATTGAAGAACGTTATTCGACATGTTTAGTAACGATCTGATTGTTGCCATGGTGTCTACTACTCTATTTTGCATGCGATGAATCTGATCAAAAGTTATTTCTATAAAAAGATCTTTGAGATTCTCCACCATCTTCTTGTAAGGAGTGAGCTTGTCATCTTTAGTTTGATAGTCGTCATTGACTTGGTTGATAACCAGCTACGAGTCTCCATAGAATTTCATCTCTTGTATCTACCACTGAATTGCTATCCTAAGACCTATGATCAAGGCTTCATACTCAACAATGTTATTGGTACATGGGAATGATAGCCTGTATGATTTTGGAATGCAATCACCTTGGGGGGTGATGAAAATAATGCTTTCTCCTTATCCATGTTGGGTGAACGATCCATCAAAGTACATCTTCCACTGAGCTGTGAGATTAATAAGGAACACTAATTCATCAGGGAACTCATATATCAAAGGGTTCTCATCATAGATGGGTGCTTCTGCTAGCTGGTCTACGATCACTTGTCCTTTGATTGCTTTGCGCTCCACATACTCTATGTCAAACTCTGTCAAGATCATTACCCATTTAGATGTTCGTCTTGTGAGGGTTGCTTTGGATAACAGATATTTTAATGGATCAATCTTTGCGATGAGCTTGATTTGGTGTGATAACATGTAATGCCTGAATTTTTGTGAAGCGAAAACTATCGCTAGGCATGCTTTCTCAATGGGTGAATAGTTCATCTCATAGCCTACCAAGGTTCTGTTAATGTAGTATATCACTCTTTCCTTTTTGTTCTCATCATGTTGTGCTAAAAGAGCTCCTAATGTTGTTGATGTTGCTGATATGTACAGGATCAATGGCTTGTTTGGTATCGGTGGCATGAGCATTGGAGGTGTTAGTAGATAATCCTTGATCTTCTGGAAAGCTTTATCACATTTGTCATCCCATTTGTAAGTTATCCCTTTATGAAGAATATGTGAAAAGGGATGAATCTTATTTAATAGCTGAGCTATGAACCTTTTGATGGACTACAAACTTCCTTGTAATCCTCTCATATGTTTTAATGTATGTGGTGGTTCCATGTCTAGGATGGATTTTACCTTTACGGGATCAATTTCTATCCCTCTTTGTGAAATGATGAAGCCAAGAAGTTTCCTTGATGTGACCCCGAACACACACTTTTTTGGATTCAGTCGTACCTTGTATTCTTCAAGCCTGTCAAAGATAGGTCCTAAGACTTGTATGTGCTCACTCCTCTTCTTTGATTTTGTAAAAATATCGTCCACATAATCTTCAATTGTTTTGTGGATCATGTCATGAAAGATGAGGGTCATTTCTCTTTGATAAGTAGCTCCTGCATTCTTCAACCCAAATGGCATCACATTCTAGCAGTAGGTTCCCCATGGACAAGTAAAAGCAGTTTTATGTTGATCCTCTTTGGTGATTATGATTTGATTGTAGCCTGAAAAGCCATCCATGAGTGACAAAATTTCATGCCAAGTTGTTAAATCCACAATAAGATTGATGTTAGGAATAGAGAAATCATCCTTCAGACATGCCTTGTTTAGATCTCTGAAATTAGTGCATATATTGATGCCCCGAGTGGGTTTTGAGACTGGTACCAGGTTTGAAACCCACTCAGGATAATCTATCGATCGGATGAATCCAACGTCAAGAAGCTTTTATAGTTCTAGCTTAACCAAGAGTGCTATCTGAGGGTGCATCTTCCTTAATTTCTACTTGACTGGTTTGGCATTGGGATAAACTACTATGTGATGTACAAATACTTCTGGATCAAGGCCTTTCATATCTATGTATGACCATGCAAAGTTATCTCTTCTCTCTTTAAGGAATGTTGTTGGGTTCTTCTATTCTTCATCTAACAAGGATTCAACATAAAAAGTGATCTTAGGTACTTCTTCCATTCCCACATTGACTGGAGTAGCCTTTTTTGCTAGTACTACTAACTATTCTAGATGTATGACACTATGGGGGAGAATGAATCCTTCATCCTTGGGCACCTCTGAGAGGTTTTTACCATCGAATTTGTTCTTTGTTTTTACTATTTTGGGACCAGATAGTACCACTAGGTGGTTTTCACTCAAGGATCTGCATGTTAATTGCACTTCATTTATTTTGCGACTAAAGGATTCAATCGTCTCCCCATAGTATGCCCTTGTATCGAGATCTATGTCAAAGCTACTTTGTGATCTTCCCATGATAAGTTGTCTCAGAGTCCCATGAATTCTAAGATTGCTTCATCATTTTTGAATAAATCTAGAACCGATGGTCCTTGTTGGTCCATGTCAATGAGTTGCGGGTATACTAGGCGTATTTTAGTTGGTTGGTTATTTGAGACAAAGGATGCTATGGATATCATGAAGAGGGTGTTGTTCTCAAATAGGTCAGCAACATCAAGGGGAAAGTCATCTAAGCTTGTATCATTCGATGTAGGTGACCAAGAGGAAGTTTCAACTCGTTTAGCAACAATACCTTTGTCAATAAGTGTGACCTTGCTAGTAGTACAACCTAAGCCAAGATTCTTTAGTCGTTTCTCAGGAACGGTGGGTTCTAGTAAACCATTGTCATTTTGTCCTAGCTTTTCAATCTTGTTATATCCCCAATTCTGCATTAGTTGTAGACCTTTGTTGTCATCTTCCATGGGAAGAACATGAATAGGTTTTTCATCTTGATAGAGGAGTTTAGAGATATCTTTCTCATTGATTTCTTCTTAATTCAGGTCTCCCCACTTGGTAAAGGTAGTGGCTGCCATCTTGATTCTTTATGGTTCTTTGGTGCTAGATGTTGGTTTCCCTTGAGATTGAGGAGAAATAGGTAACTCTCCTAAGACAAAGGTGTCTTTCAATATTTTGTAGCTTCCACAACCATCATCTTGGATTATTGCTTTGACGTCAGGTATGTTTTTCATAATGGGTATATTTGATGTTGAGGTAGAGGCTAGGGATGATAGGTCAACAAATAATCTTGATGGTGTAGGTGCTTCATCATTTTTGGGTATTTGTGGGATCTTATAGAACTTGGCCTCAAGACTCTTGTAGTAGTAGAAAGGCTCATGATCTCCATGGATAGTGATTTCTCTCCCTTCAAAAGGAAACTTCTCACACTGATGATAGGTTGAGGCGACAACTTTTAAAGCATGGATCCAAGGTCGACCAAGTAGTATGTTATAGGGAAGATCAAGATCAAGTACTTGGCATGTAGTTCTTGCAATAAGAGGTCCCACTTGGATAGGGAGTGCAATGATTCCTTGTGATACCCATTCTTGGTCGTCATATGCTCTGATGGTAGTACTCTTTGTTTTCTCAATTGTATCTTCTAAATAGCCTAGATTCTTGATCAATTGCAAGGTACAAATGTTTAGACCAGCACCTCCATCTACCAAGACTCTTTTGACCTTGTTCTTATGAATGAAAACCTCAAGGTGTAAAGCACGGTTATGAGATGGTTGTGATGGTAGATCCTATTCAGAGAAGGTGAGAAGATGGTTGGCAATATGCCCTACCATAGCTTGAAACTGATTGATATCAATGTTCTTAGGAACGAATGACTCAGACAAGACTTTTTCCAATATTTCCCTATGTGTAGGAGATAGCTTTAAGAGTTCTAAGATTGATATTTGAGTGGGGCTATGTTTAAGTTGATCTACAAGATTATACTTGCTAGGATTAGATGTGGGTAAACTAGGTTGTGTCCTAGATTGAGCTGGGACAACTCCTTGAACGGTTATTTTACCATGTCGTGTGGTGACTCCAAATTTTGTACTAGCTCCTTTGATGGTGACAACAGTGATAACACTATCATAGGAGGAAAC
This sequence comes from Sequoia sempervirens, assembly GCA_007258455.2. NCBI lineage: Eukaryota > Viridiplantae > Streptophyta > Pinopsida > Cupressales > Cupressaceae > Sequoia > Sequoia sempervirens. The sequence goes on from VDFB02271358.1 coordinate 665,094,670, forward strand.
TACATTGGAATAGGAATGTCGTACATTGGTGTAATCCTTAGTGTTTCCATTGTTGTTCGCTTTGTTATGATCAGGCATAGGGGTCTTGTATATCTTGAGATCCTAGTTCCCATCTAGTACTTCAACAGATATGGTATTGTTCTCTATGATATTTTGGATGATGTTCTTGAGTTTCATGCAATTTGTTGTTTTATGTCCTTTGATTTTATGAAAGTCAAAGAGATCACGCTCATTGTACGAGGATGGATTTTCTTGTGGTTCTTGGTAGTTTTCAAAGTTAGGAAGTGCTATCAAATTTGACTCTACCAGTTTCTTCATGATTGTCTTGATGGGTTCCAATAACTGTGTACTTGCATTTGGGATAATTGTTCCTGTTACCAGTTTTCCTTTGTTGCATGTTGGTGTTACTGATCTGATTGTTCTGAGGCAGTACCATTTGTTGCACAGTTGGTTGGATGTTAGCAACTTGATTGTTATTAGTTCTAGGAGCACTTAGTATGACCTTAGCATCTACTACACCATCGTTTGTTATGTTTTTGTTCTTATCCCATACACAAGGTTTCTCATTTGAACTGGTTGAAGGATGGTTTTCTTTGTAAGTTTGAGTATTTCCTTGTGAAATTAGGGCTCTTTCAATGTTAAGGACTCTTGGAACAAGCTCATCATATGATGTGATGCATTGCATTTTCAAGTGGAATGATAAATTTGGATCCAGGTTGGCTATAATGATTCCCACTTGTTGTTCGTCAGGAAGAGGCCACTTGCTTTTACTAGCTCTTTGTCTCCATCATTGTAAGAAATTAGCAAAGGTTTCCCCTGGATTTTGTTTAAGAATGTACAACTCTTCTAGACTAACGTCCATGTCAAGATTGAAGGAGAAGTGATCGATGAATTTGTCAGTTATTTCTTGAAAAGTTTTGATACCAGGAAGCAAATGAGAAAACCAATCCATAGCAGTACCTGTTAAACTTCGAGGGAAGATGCACATTAGATATGAATCGTTGTTAGCCACTTCCATGCACATGACGTTAAATTCTTTAATATGGTCAACAGGACTTCCTCTCCCTCTATATTTTTCAAACTCGGGGATTTCAAAACCAGGAGGGAATGGTATCATTACTATGTTTCGATCAAATGGGTAAGGGCACAAGTTTTGTGTATGAGGCTTCTTTGTCTTGCCCATGCGAAGGTCCTACATTTCTTGTGAGAGTGCTTTCAATTGTGATGCTAGATTGTCCTTCAGATTGGGTGGAGGAACATATGGTGGGATGAGAGATGAGTTATATGGGGTGTATGAAGGTGTGAGATTTTGTGAAAGTGATGAATATTTTTCTGATGCGTTTGGATTAATGATATTCATATGAGGATAATAGGATCCTTTTTGTTGTTGTTGGGTGTATTGTTGAGCTAGTAAGGCTTGCTATTGAGGTTGTTGTTATGACACTAGGGCTTGTTGTTGGGTCTTCTGTTGTTGTGCTAGTAAAGCTACTTGTTGTGCTTGTTGCTATTGTACGGCTTGTTGTGTTGCTAAAGCTACTTGATGAGCTTGTTGTGCAATGGTCGCTTGTTGTTGTTGTTGTGCTAAGGCTGCTTGTTGAGCTTGATGTTGTTGTTGAGATAAGGCTACTTGTTGAGCTACTAAGGCTGCTTGTTGTGCTTCTTGTTGTTTTTGTGCTAAATTTTCTTGTTGTTGTTGTTGTTGTTGTTGTATGGCTTGTTGATAAGTTTGTTGTGCTTGCAATGTGGGATCAAGTGGTTGTTGAGACATCTATGAAGGATTAGGAACATTGATGTTTTGAGTGGATAGTGGATTGCTGGTGAAAGGTGGAGGATTCCCTTGGTTTTACATTCCTTGCAATATTGTAGAATGAGGTGGAGGAATGTATGTTTGAGGTCTTGATTGATTTGGCATAGAAAATGGAACTGTTGGAAAAGATGATGTTAAATTTTGCAATAGAAATGACACACTAGAACCCTAAGTCCATTGATTGAAAAGATTCCCTTGTGCAAAAGATACATAAACAAAGGATTTGTGATCAAGGTACTCCCAGGATTGATAGAACTTGTAACCAAGGGATTGTTTTGAGGTGGATTGATAGTGGATGATGTGGTAATGGTAGATGGAATGGATGAACCCACTGGCGGGTTCGATAAAGATGTCCCTATTTGCATTGAGGGTTGATTCTGTGATACGATATTGTCATGCCCTAGTGTGTTGTTTTGATATTTTTGGTCTATGCCACTCTACGTGATGGTAGGAATACTTGTAGTACTCATAAGTGTGGATGAAGAAGGATTTCCCCAAAATGTCGAAGTGATGGTGGAATAGTGAAGTTCAAGCGGAGTGTGTAGCTGTTTTGGATCTTCAGGAATGGGAGGAGCACCAAAGTTAGGTGTCCAAATGGTGGTGGGAGGTGGAGGATTTGTTTCAAGAGTACCCACAAGTGTACTATTTTCAAATGGTGAAGTGTGAACAAAATATTTAGCAAGGCTGGTTGCAAGACTAAGTATGTAAGTCTGATTTAGCCCTTGTGATGGAGTTGTGAAATCCTGTGTCAAAATTTGTGCTACAAATGTCGGGGAGATAGGAGCTACACTTTCAAAAGATTGATGTTCTAAAATTTCTTCTCTAGTGAGCTCAAATGGGTTATTTGTGATGTCTTCAATTTCGTATGGTCCTGAAGGAGATGATGGTTGTTGTGATGGTGTAACATGACTTCTAGGATCAGATTCTAAAGAATTTAGAACACTTGAGGTAAATGTAACTTTGTCTTTTTCCATGATTCTCTTGTGTTGTGATCTCATCTTTACCATAAATTTGGTGTCAGCTATGGGAGATTTGTGTTGAGTTTTGTAATATTTGAACTCTCTAGTTGACTCAAACCTAGGTAAAAGGGATGCTCTAAGTATTTTGGGAGCAATGATGATAATGGGGGATGAAAAGATGGGTGATGTGGGAAGTGATTTTTGCAAGTGTTTTGGGACAATAATTTTGACTTGAGTTTGTTGTTTTGATGTTGGAATAAAGGATGCTAATGAACTTAGAAATATTTAGGGTAGACTTGTGACCTTCAAGATAAACTAGTTCAAAGATGATAACTATCTCAACTAATTGCATGGAAAAGGATACATTTCACATACAAAATAGCTAAGGTAGAAAGTTGGTTTGATGTTTAATTACCAAAGTGTTGGTGTATTTGAAATTTTGCAAACATAAATGAGGTAAAGGATGAAATTTGATGAAGGGGTGAGTGAAATGTTTGACCCAATGTTGACCTAAAGTGAACCTTTCATTTTGACAAGATCAAGGTAGTGAGAATGATGTTAGACCTCTAAAATGTTTAAATCCTAGAAAATGAGAGGACATATGGGAATTTTAAAACCTATTCAGGCTCTCCTAGCTTGGGCATAAAAGTTTCTCAACATAGTGTAACGGCTGCGGTAAAATATTGAAGCCCACTTTTGACTATAATTTGTTCTAGGATTCCTACGTTTGAAGTGGAGTGTTGGTGATTTTCCCCTATGGATTTTGACCATTTGATGAATCATTTAGAGGAGTTGAGTATCATGAAAAAGACCAGGATTTTGACTCCAAAAGAATGCATAAAATTTTGGACTATACCTTGAGGCGTGTCTATAAAATTTTGCTACCAATTTGTTTCTATTTTTGTGAAGTGCTTGAAGGTGTTTCTTAAGAGGTTTTGGAGTTAGATGCCTAAGTCTAAAATGAGGACTTGTAGACTTTGGATTAGGAATCCTGATTTTTCGTGAGATCACGTGGAAATAGTTTAAGTTTATGGGAGAAAAGGAAGATATTTATTGCCACACAGGTGGTGGTAATAGGGGCCTTCCAACCTCAATATCAGTTTGTTCCTCTTCTTCGTCTAGAATGGTTGCTGCATTTCTCCACTGTGTGTTTGTTTCCTTGTTTTCAAAAGTGAAGGTTCTCAAACTGCTAATGAGATCTGTTTGTTCACCTTTTATGAGTTCAAAGTTTGGCTAAATTATAGCACCTGGAAGATCAGGTTGTTCAACGGGAGCAATCGGTCTCCAAATAGTCATGTGGGGTTCATTCATCAATTTATATTTGCTTAAGTGAATTGATTTTACCACAAACACTTGTCTAAATGATTATGTTTCCAAACTAGATGTTTATGTCAAAAACATCATAACTTTCACAATGTCCATTTCGTGAAAATCATGAGGTTAAAGCCATAATTTCCTATGTTGTCTTTGATAAATATGAGTTTGAGATTAATGTCAAAATATTTAGAAATCGCTAAGGATAAATCCTTAGGACAAGCAGTAATATCAAGGCTAACTCAAGAAGTCCATATTTGAGCCAAAGTATTTGAAATTTGGATAGTGAATGTTTGTTTTTGGATTGTTTTGAAATCAAGCAAAGTGTTAAACTGACTCACAAGCATTACAACCCTAGGGTAGAAATGGTTATATTTGTTGAATTCCCACTTGGATTTCTCTAGCTACGCTTATTTAGAGTGGATGATTAGAAGCTTGACCACACTAGCTCCCCTCCACAACACTCACTTCTATGGGTCAGCCAAGCTTCAAGTTATCATGAATCTCCCATGACAAACTCTTCATCTCTACTAAGAACCACAAGTATGTGGGACGACTTCAGAGGTCCGATCTCCTGACACCAACAAATATTAGGGATCATTGGCTTCTACACAAAGGTTCGTAATAAGGGAATCCGATTCATAGGACACTATGATAAACTCCCTCAAGAGGTCTCCCAACCCTTAGAACAAGGGATTTAGACATCATAAAGATACTGGGGGAGAGCTATCATGCATCGCGCCTATTGATTGCAAACTTTCCTTGCAACCACAAATTTATATAGCGGTTCAGAAGAGCCTGGCTTATGCCTGTTACCGCTTGGGTCGTTCCCTTGGGGTGAGTAATTTTTCCCACCAAGACAGGCCCTCAAAAGGTGAAAAATAGCAAGTAAGTACATCCGTAGTTCGATCATCTTTGCTTGCATGCACAAAGAGAGAACACATGCTATTCCTTTTCTCACACTAGCATGGTTGTTCAATTTTAAACCCAAATTGAAAGATGTGGGTGATTTTGCAAAGTGTTAGAGAATGTTTATGTTTCTCAAAATCGCTAAACCGCATGAGAGAATTGCATATGCATTCACTAGCAATGTTGAAAAATCACAAAACAAAGCAAACAATTGTCAATTTTTTCCTTCAGAGAAATAATGAGTTAATTTTATGCACCAATTGAAAGATGAGTTTTCCTTGTTCAATTTTAAGCCCTATCGAAAGATGTGATGTGAGGGTTCAATTTTATCCAACTTTGAACATTCATTTTAAACCTAATTGAAAACTAGTGCGTTGCCTAAAACTGAAAGTAAAAAAACATGAAATTGGGTTATAATTGCCCCAAAGTGTTGGATGCTTGTTACAATTATAAAATGTTAAGATAGAAGATAATTTCTTTAATTTCACTCCATGCCTTTAAACTCGGAAAAACCCTATTATTCTAACAATGAAAACACAGTTAGACATTCATTAGTGATAAGATAGACCAAAGAAATTAAGCCACATATCAAAAAAAATGTAAATTTTCTTACCCTGGTTGAGCGTCGCTGAACACGATAGTGTCGCAGTTTGAGATTTGGGTGTCGCTATGGTGAAAATGGGCGTCGCTCTACAACAAGACTAGCGAGCACGATTGTGTCGCTACTTTGATGGGCATCATTGCTAATGAATGCGTCGTTGTTTGGAATTTGAAAGCATCGGTCTGGTGAGTTTGAGCATTGTCATTTGTGTTTCACGATATCTTCAAATTAAATATGCATCGCTATATTTAAATTGGCATCGGCCAATTAAATACGTGTCGTTGTTTCAAACTACCAAAGCGTCGCTATATGGAAATGCTATTCAAATAGCATTGTTGTTTGTGATTTGAGCATTGCTTCAACCTGTAAAATAACATGAACATGGAATTCGAGCTAAAAAATAGTTAAATGATCAGTTTTCCCTCCTACCGCCAAAATGTGATGTGAAAATACTGGTATGGGCCAAATTACGCTTGATCCATGAGGAATCGAAGCATACAGAGCCACCAATACTCGAATCTCAACAAGATCAATAAAAAAAATGAAATTAAATATTTCATCAAAACCCAACATACTAAACTATGAAAGCTTTCAAAACATTTATTCTAATCCATCTAAAACTTATCTTGTTGTGGAATTGGTGTCATGTTGATGTGGAACAATGACCCTTTCCCAATCCTATGATTTGTGAGCCTATTTCAGTCGATTCTATGGAAGAGAATCGATGAAACCATAGTGTTTGGTGTATGAAAACCTAATTTATGATAAAAATGAACATGATGCAAGCTAAGTTACCATGATTTAATGCTATAAATGATCTAATTATGCAATTTATAAGCTAATCTAAGCTAAAATTATGCTAAAAGATGAAAACCCTAATTTATTTACAAACTAAGATGGATGCATGGGAACTATGAATGGATTCTCTAAGCTATTATGCAATTAAAATGAACCAAAACAAGCTAAATAGTGAGTAAAAGATGAGTGAGTATGTGAGTGAATTCAACAACATAAGTTTGCAATTGAAAGATGGATCCATTTGTCTCCAAATGGTGATCTATTTATAGGAGAGAAAATGAAGAATTGATGGTTGAGATAAAAAAGCTTAATCAACGGTTCAAGATGAAGGGGATGAGAGGCATGGATCATGGATTCTCATCAACATATGAGAATGCATGATGAAAGTTAATCAAGGGCTCACACTTGCCTCAAAAAAACACACTTTTGACCTGCTCACATAGGTCAAAGGTAACTTGCTAAAGAGGTTGAAGGTTTAGCTTGTCCAAGAAGCCAAGTGAGTTGATTGGAGGAGAGAGAATATTCCTTTAAATATTCCTTTTGGATGAGGAAAAAGGTAATTTACAAATTAAAACAAAGTTTTAATTGTGCAAAAAGGATAAAGAATATTCCATGGGAATATTCCCTTTGCTTAGAGGAAGATTAGTTTAATTACTAATTAAACAAGGTTTAATTTATGCAATTAGGGAATTAGAAGAATTAAGAGACATTTATTAAATTAGATGATTTAATAAATAGGGGAGGGGGATGAAATGATATTTAATTAAATAACTTAGGGTTATTTAATTAAATAAGATGACTTAGAAGATTAAATTAAATATTTTGATTTATTTAATTTAATGAGATGAATTGTTAGTGTGAAAAGAGGTGAATTAACCCAATTTAATTAATTAGGCCAAATAGATGAAAATGATGAAATTAATTAATTAGCTAGGCTAATTAAATTAATTAAGTAAAAAGAGGATGGATTAAAGAGGAAATGATGTTAGTAAATATGTTTCGAATATATGACATCGATTAGGACATTTTTCAGTGTCTACAATAGTCAATAAATTATCAATTAAATATAGAAATAATATGAAAACACAACAGATTTATAAAAACCCAGAAAAATGGACAACAAGAAGACAACACAAAGATTTAATGTGGTTCACCCAAAACCAGGCTACATCCACCAATAGAGGGTCCAAATTATTTAATCTCCTAGCAAACAACCTTTAAAATGTCATGCAAAGACATTGAACAACTTGCAACAACATTTTTCCACATTTTTATTGCTGATTTTTTATACAACCTTTGCTACGTGTACTTGCGGCACTTACTACATTTTTCCAACCATTGCTTAGCAACTTTTTCCTACCATTTCTCACACCCAACAACCATAAATAATCCAAAAATGTGTGGAAAACACCTTCCCATGCATGTATCATTTCATGCAACCAATAACTCTTTTTTTTTGGGTGGTTATAATTATTTTTAACTATTCATACAAGAGTGCAACAATTATTTAATAAAAATGATGGTGAATATTTTTAGCATCCGAGTTTGATTGGTCTCCATAACACAACAATGGCTACAACCTACACCTATGACATTCCCTATCTAGTACGTAAATTTGGAAACATAGTGAACTGGTAGTGTAAATAGTGGCAACTTACACTACTTTGGCCAAAGTATTCACCACTCGTGATTTTAGACTGTACATCACATGCTCACCCACCTTCCTAGCTCGATTTAGATATGACCTTTCATAACCTATGCATAGGCTATCCCCTTCACCGGATTATCCTAACCCCAGGAATAACCTATTACCTCTATGTTTAACTAACAAATCTATGAAGTAACCATAGTAACTCTAAGAATCAACTAGTTTAAACATTAGCTATGTAAGCTATATCCCTAATATAGTATTTAATTCCCACTATATCCAACCATTCCTTAATATGGAATATGTAAAAACACTTCAAGCAAAATAGATCTTTATACTAAATACAACAAGCTTCCTTTCACTTTCACAAAAGAATAAAATAATATTTCCCTAATAAGCAATAAAACTAACTTCCCAAACCAAAACAATCAATGTCACACAATCTTTTCAAATACAAAAAACAAAGTTTAAAAGTGTAGGAATCAACATGCGTGTTTATGCAATGCTCCAATTGATCGATTTGGTTTCCCAACATAGCATTTCCAAAATAGTAAGCGGCTCCCAATAAACTCTCTCCCACTTAACTAAAGACTCCCTCTCAAAATTCTCTCTCAATTCTCTCAAAAAAACTCTCACAACTCAAGATATCAAAATACAATAACTCATAAAATCACAACAAGAATGTATATATGTGTGTGTGTGTGTCCAAATGAGGTAGATAGCTCCTCTATCTATACATAAAAATTAGTAACTAAAGGCTAAAAATAGGGTATATGGAATGACACTTCTTAGCTCAAATGATTCGACTCGGCAAGGTAAAGAAAAGGTGGAAGCTAAAATTGATGCACAGTGAACACATACACAACCATGGTGAATTAGTCGCACTTCTCAAATGAACAACAAGTAAGATAATAAGAAATGAAAGGTATTTGTCTTCTACAGGTCGACTTACATAAATAGTTGCACTCTTGACCATTTCCACTTATTTCAAATGCTTCACATTCTAGAAATTCATATTGAGAAATAAAATTTTAATCAATTCATCTCATTCTCAATTGGCGCCACATTATGCCATTCACGCCATTTATCATGGGTCGATGTTTTTTGTTTTGACTTGGTCAACTTATTTCCTATGCATGAGCATTTACTATTTTTTTGTTTTGACAAAGTCTTGGCAGCAATATTTACACGTTGAAAGTCATTGGATACTATGCACTTTATATGGCATTGTTTATATTCATATTACTTTCCACTTTATATGTTTTAAGCATCATTCATATATATATGCACTGCTTACTTAACACTATTTCCACTATTTAATATATTGTGCCCTATTCATATCATAAGCTATGTTTAAAATGCTATATATATATATATATATATATATATATATATACATTATGAATTAACATGTATATAAGTATATATATGTATGTACATATATATATATATACATAATTCACAAGTTAATAGAGTTGTATTATTTGATATATAAATACACATATGTATCCTTATAACAATGTATGCATATATATATATACATTAATATGTATCTATGTATATAGTCACATATTATATATATATATATTATACTTTGATATTTATACACATATTAACACAAACATATCAATCGACATATATACATGGAATGTATATATAAATGTATATATATGTCACCTTGTTTGATCGATATTCTAATGCATATAGATAACCCATCCATGAGCATGCGTAAATATGTCTATCTACGTATACTCATGCACATAATTACTCATGTGTATGAGTTTATTGTTGACACATACATACATATATATATATATTATGTATATATATTCCATCAATTAAATAGAAACACATAAAGAAGAACTCACTCATCACAAAATAATCAACATAGAAAACCCCTAAACAAGAACATTCACAAATAAACCACAAGCAAGACTAAAGGTAACTTACTATTTCCCAACTATTATCCTAACTTGACCAAACTAGAAGTGTGTGTGTGAATGCTTAGTTTAGGTCTTTATCAAAGGTTACCAAACCAAGTTCTTCTCCTTGAGTGATACTTCCATCTCTTCAAGAGGCTTGATTAAATTACTACATCCAACTTAATACATTGCAATAGTAGTCAGCTAAAAACAATACATTCATTTGCATCAAATATTTCACAATCAGAATCATTTCATAACATTAAATTGAATCTACATTTATTCTTCATATTTCCAAAACACATAAAACATAAATACACTCATTTTAAGCATTTTCACCCAACTAGGTTTAAATGTAAATAAGTAGTAGCACAACGGGGTGTAACAATAGCACTAAAGAATGAGTGACCAGTGTATAAAGAAACTTTGAAAGTATTTAATAGTGTTGGGTGTAAACTATATTACCTAGCCACTACCATACATACAATAGTCAAAGACTTATAAACTATGCAAAGATAGACTAAGTCTTTATACCTTGAACCAATGCATATATAGAGCATACATGAGAAATATGCTGCATGAAACCAACACAAGCAAAAATCAAAAGACAACACATGGAAGTAGGAATAAGGTTATACGTTGGAAAAAGAAATAAATGTAGTTTTAAATGTTAGGAAAGAGTCATTGTATGCGCCATCAATTGGGGCGCCAAAACATAGATATGTGGTGCCAATCTGGAAGTGTATGGAATGCAAAAGAAGTCTGCGAACTGCGCATAAGTCTGATAATAGCCTTGAGACTTATTCAAAAGTAAACTTGGAAACATTATGTGAAGGAGTTCAATTTAGGAAACTTGTTTTTGAGCTTTTTTTTCATTTGACTCAGTAAGAGTCTTGTTGTCCCTCATAACTAGTTGACTCAGCCATTTAAAATGGTGAGGACTGTTATGTGTTACAAACCTATAAGTTAACTTGGTGAGTTGTTGCATGAGGATGGAAAGGTGGCAGAAATATTAACTTGTTTTTAGCCTTTGTTTGTTCACAAATTAGTATAAATAGAGGTGCTCATCCTACCAATTGCATCGCTTATCAATCTGATTACCTTGTGTTACTTTGCTGCAATTTCTATGCAAAATGAGTTGAGAGTTTGTGAGGTTGAGAGTTATTTTGTTGATTTATTTTGGTATTGTTGAGAGATTCAGTGAGGAGGCTAGGATTTAGAGTTTAGTTGATATTTTGTGAAGTAGCATTCACGGTTGCGAAGGCTAAGGTTGGAAAACAACGTTATCAAGTTGGAACTTATAATCAAGCATGTTGATTTCTCTTCCTTCATTATCTTTGTATTTGATAGTTTAATTGTTTGTAAATGCTTTGTTTGGGAAAGATTGCATGATATGCTTGAATATTATGAACTTAGTTATTTCCTAGTTTTAGAATAATCTTTGTATGTATGATATGCTTGTTTTTATGAATTTAGTTACTTCCAAACTTATGGAATGTTGTGATATGCTTGTTTGAGTCTCGAATTAGTGAAACCCTATCATTTGGAAATACTTTTAAATTATGTTGAAGCATGTGTGGCTTTAACACTAATAGAACTATACTTAGTTCTTTATGACAATATGGATATTACATGAAAAGTGAAATGTGGAATATGTTGCTATCTTGATATGTTAGCTTATGATGCTAGGTAAACCTTTATGAATAATAAGGTTACTAATACCATGAGAATGATGCCATGATAGAATGTCATCATTGATTGGTTGAAATATTATGCAAACCATGATGATAGTCTATACTTGATGGATTACTCATATCTCCTTGAAGTAGGAAGATAGTCTTTTCCCTATGGTTAGGGAGATACTTGATTATTATATCAATATTCAACACTAGGGTTGAGAAATGTATTTACTAATTATGTTATAATCATATAACTAATTAGGATTCTATTCCTATTCACATAATTCTTGATGAGGATTCACGTTCTGGCAACCCAAAGTCGTATTGAGAAGAGGGCTTGTAGGTGTAGAAGAATGAACTCCTCTCAGGATAATGCCCTCCAAAGTATATGAAAATGTAGTAAATATTGTAAACATATGATATTTAAGGTATATTGAGAGAAATGCTTATAATTTATTTAGATCACTTGATCATACATCATTTTTGATTGAAAACCCTAGGTTGGGAATAGCCTATTTGGTTGGGTTGACTACTTGATTATTAATGAAGAAAATAGGTTGGGATTAACCTATATGATCTGATTGATCATTTGATTGTTGATTACATCTTTGATTGATGCCATTTATTTTGAAGATTATACTTTTGATTTAATCATTTATTGATGAGATTTTACTATTGAATGCAGTCATTTATTAATAAGGTCATACTTCTGAAAAGAAGGCACTTAATGTTGTGATCATACCTTTGAATAGAGTCATTTAATGATATGATGTTATGATTAACTAGGATGGTTAATTAGGTTATTTGTGGGGTTAGGATAATCCATGAGAAAGGGAATAACCTTATAAAGAATACTAATGGTCAATACAAATCGAACAACTGTAGTGGTGAATATAGATGACCCTCACTCGAAGTACTAGGTGTTGAATCTTTGGACAAAGTAGTGTAGGTAGCCACTGTCTACGCTGTCAACTCATTGTGATCCAAGTACATACTAGGTTGAGAATATCATAGAAATAGAGGTAGATTTTATGGTAATCTCTAGATATGTAGGATACATCACTATGCTCAAAAAATTCTATATGAAGGATGAGGTTACCAAACCAATCTCTTCGTCAAAGAGAGGGCCATCTTACCATGTTTGGTAGATGTGCGAGGGACCATGGTAAGCCCATGGTTGGTGTAAAAGCACTTGAGTGAGCTTCTCCTCATGCACTTGGCAGCCAAGATTTGGAAGGAGGACATTATGGACCATTGGTATTTCTAATTCAAGAATTGAAGTTGTACACACCAATATTGGGGACAACTAGAAGGTATGCACCATGGAAAGGGGACATCTAGAATGTATGTACCAATGTTGGGACATCTATAATAGTTTTTATTTCTAATTCATATAAGCTTGTTGAAGCTACGCATATAATCATGTATCTATCTATATGAAAATTGTAAATGAGAAATGTTATCTTGACTATATTTATGTAAAGTGAAATCATACTTATATTATTGAAAATATTCTTTGAATATGTAATGGAAAAGTTTGGATAGGTTATGTTTCAAATGGTGCATATATTTTGGAAAAAAGAATTTTTTTATTACTCGTAATGTTGGTAGCATAACTATCCACTTGTGGGTAAAAAACAGAAAATTAAATGGTATAGAACAATGGGAATCTTACACATGGCCACATCTCTTCCTCTAGACTATATTTTATTTCTATAACATATATATATATACATACATACACATATATACATACATACACATATACACACACACACACACATATGACTTCTTAATTCATTATAAGGGTAGTTTTTTGGGGTTTTATTTTTTGTTTGAGTGTAGTCATCTATGGTTTCAATTCTTGGTAGTGTGTCCACCATTAAAGCTTCTCTCTAAGTTGCAAAGAGATAGATACTATAACACATGTTTGTAGACATTTGTATCCTTGGATAGGCATTAATATTTTAGAGGGTTTTTAATACTTTAAGGTGTGATAGGCCCTCTTATTGTAAATTATCTTCCACCGCATTTGTTGGTGTAGCTGTAAATAGTTATTTAAATGTTTTTTAGCATTTAATCTTTACATATTTGTTAAATATGTGATTGTATTTTGCTTGTTATAAATTAATATTGATAAATTCAAAGAGGGATTATTAAGTAGAATTGTTCATTTGCATTGTATCTCTATTGTTTTGTATAATATCTACTTGAACTAGTTGGATATAGCTATGTTACCCACATAAGACACTAATCATTGAAAACCTCATCCTTCTACATTCATTAAATTTATTATAATTATTCACTAGAATTTATAGAAATATAAGTATGTTTTCACATGTTCAAAGCTACATACTAGGGATACATTTTATATGCAATAAACTATTATATTTTATGTGAATCATTTTCATCACTTTATACTCTACCAATGTCTATAAACTATTCAAATATTTTTTCAAGGGAATATACTATGGTCATTATCTATGGATACATGTTTAGAGTATCAAACCAAATTTAAACAAGGTCTACACAACTAGTTATACTTAACCTAGTGACAAAATTAGGGGTTGAGCAAGTAAATTTGGGTATAGTTGTCTATTATTTTGATAGTCCATTATTTGATTTACATAACTTTCAAGGTATACCTCTAGGAATATCCTTCTAAGTTTAAGTTGAGCCCAAAGAGTAGGAGAGATTACCCACTCTCATAGTAAGTCTTTAACCTTCCTAATTTTTTTTATGAGCCCATCTTAACCTTCATGATGACAAACCCCTGACCTTATAGGTGAAGAAAAGCTCGAGGATTTTGGAACTACTATTTTAGGACCTAACAATTGGTATTGTTATTGGGGATATGATTTCTTAGCTTTTATTTTGAAAACCCTCGTAAGACAATTAATAAAGAAATAGCTAGTTTGGATGTATAGTTTGTAACTTTGCTTTTTAAATGGGTAAGTTTGATAGCTTGTTAACTTTTTCCTAACAATGATGTCATTATCAAGAATGAAGTAGCTATTTTTGGGGTGTGTTAGTCATTGTTGGGTTGTAGGGAATTAGGGATATTTTGAAGACATTTGTAATTTACAAACAACACAGTTATCAGATTAGGTAAGTTTGGCATCTCATTAATTGGTGTGTTAGCCATTGTTGGGTTGTAGGAAATTGGAGATATTTTGAAGACCTTTGTAATTTAGAAACAACATAGTTATCAAATTAGGTAATTTTGGAATCTTGTCAGCTTACACCTAACAATGATTATTAATACATATACTCTCATCATAAAATATCATTTCATTAGTCTTGGGGAGGCTCAAGAATTAGGAATTTTATAAACATGAACTAAAATAAACTTTTGAATTTTCTTTAAGAGTAATTAATCTGTCATTAATGTGTATAACGAATCATTCCTTTGTCATTTCTTTGGAAGAAGGAAACTATAAGTCATGAAAAAATGACATCTTAAAACCCTAATGATGGATTCATCTCTTGCTACATCTATTGGGGCATGTTATTGAACCAAGTATTCATTGATAAATTTTTAATGAGGAAATATGAATTGATTATATCCTAGGATTAATTATTTTTAGTGTTGGTATCCACACACCATGGACTTTGTCACACATTGAGTACATTACACTCTTTGGACCACACTTTGAGAAACGCACAAAGATTTTAATGAACATACATTCCTAGATGATTTCACTATGAACATACTTCTTCCCCTTGATGATTTAGAGATTTTTCTATATGATAATGCTAATAAAAAGGAACTTGCTTATTGAGAAAGTCTTGAAAATTTTAATAAAATAAATAACTCTTTTATTATTTCTCCTCCCATTAATATTAGAGTTAAAGGGTATTTTACCAATTAATTATTTAAATAATTAGGACCCCTTTTACACTATCATACTTAAGCTTACTTAAGTCATGCACATTTTTGTCTCAAGTCATAGGATAAGGGCACATGCCATGCTCTAATTTTATCCTCACCTAGGGTTTCATCTAGGGTTGCTTTTTTTCCTTTTTTGTTATTATAAGGATTCATTACTGTATAATTCATTAATGCACACTTATTATGATTCATGTTTTTTTGGATCAATAGTCTCATTGGTCTTCAGAGGAATTTATTTATTTTTTCTCTCTTTTTGTGATAGGTCTTTTCTTACAAGTGATACTTGGGAGATGTAGGGTTGAGGAATCAACTCCAACATGGTATCAAAATTGTAGATCTACAATTATCTATCATTTTTTAAGATATTTAGTCTTGAGCAATCAAATGGTGTATTTTGTAACAAAATGAACCTTGCCATTGTATTTGAAACATCCAAAAACCCTAGGATTTCCTATCCAAATGTTGAAATTAGAGTCTTAAAAATTTGAGGTATCTTGGAATTAGTGCTTATGAAAATTCATACAATCATACAAATCTGTATGACCTGTCGTTGATTGCAGGTCACAACAACAATCCATTCAAAACTTTGATGATTTTTTTAAAAAAATGATGAAATTTTAAAAAATAATGACATTTTTTTATTTGTTTAGAGGAGGTTGTACCTTTTTTCTAGGTTTGTATATTTTTTGTGCAGGCATTAGTCAAGAAAACATCATCAAATGCAATGCCAATTTTTACTTTTTTAGGTGGTTTGTTTTACCAGTGACAATTTTTTTTCTAATAGTTTTTTAGGATGACTAGTATTGCTCCACTTGCCACTAGTTTTTCTACTTGTCACTAGTCTCACCTCTCACCTATTGGTGATCTAAGTTGTAGACCCCAAATCCCTAAGGTATGATTGTCTCCCTAATATGCTAGAGGTGTCAAAATTAGAAATATTACCACTAACCCATATTCAAGTTGGGTAACTTAGGACCAATTATTGAGGTGGATAAGACTTCCTTCAATTTTTGCTTTGCAAGACCAAGGGAGGTTTCCTTGAGGTGCTAGATTGGTTAATAAAACTATGATTGAACACTTCCTTAAGAAAAACTATACCCACTACATAGTATATCCCAATACTTGTGTCACAATATACCTATGTGTGGGAATGCAAGGTTTAACACCTTGTTAAGCAAATGATCTACCATGTAAGTGTCCAAGAATGTGTTGTATGATAAGCCCTTATGTTGTTATATGCATTCAAATGTGACAATTAAAACAAACACACAAATAAAACTAGAAAGATGTGTAAATTAAT
The DNA here is from genome assembly GCA_007258455.2 of Sequoia sempervirens. Classification (NCBI taxonomy): domain Eukaryota; kingdom Viridiplantae; phylum Streptophyta; class Pinopsida; order Cupressales; family Cupressaceae; genus Sequoia; species Sequoia sempervirens. Next base: position 665,111,499 of record VDFB02271358.1, read on the forward strand.
GTATTTTGAGTGTGTTGAGGATGACGGGGGAGAAATCCAATCACATAATAGTACCTTTATCCACTAGGAAATAAATTCTTTGAATTCAATCAAACATATAATAATATAAACCTAGGTGATATCTTAATCAAGACACCACAAAAGACTATGCCTTTTATAATGCATAGGCAAGTTGGGATCTACACATATAGTAAGAAAAAATAAATAAATGGTTGCACAATATTAAGCAAGTCTACTTATTAATCCATGAACATTACCATACACTTCCTTTATTATGTTGAAAAGATACCTTACAAAGGCTTTGTAAGGATTTTATAGACTTATGTTGACCAACTAAACAACATATATCCAAAAATGTATACCATACATGAGGATACACTCAACTAAGGTTGATTATACCTTTAATCATTTTGTTGACATATGGCTTCTGGTGTTGTCATTGATGGAAACCTAAGTCATTGATCCAGTCTGCACTTCAATATATGTCCATACCGAGAGACAAAGTAAAGAACAGGGTATCTGACTAAAGTTGAATTTGTCAATCCATTTGCATTACTAGTTTATCAGTTTGGGTTGTGGATCTCAGGGAAGGTCGTTGGGTATCTGGAATATCTTATTCTTGATTTTTGTGTCATCGCATCAATTGGTGTATGAGTTAGGAGATCCGGTTGATTGCTTTTTTGTTTAATAGTGCTAGAAGGCCGACTAAGGGAATGTGGCATGTTGCGGATGTTCGAGGAGAAATTGTTTGAAGTATTTTCGGGTTTGAGGATTTTTTTTTGAGTCCTCACTATGTTGCGTCCAACTTTGGTTGATGCGCATTGAAAATTATTTGATATTTGAGCTGAAAGTTTGTAAATATTTTATATTTTTTTGGAGCCGACTTGTAGCGATTAAATCTTTAGTTGCGGATATATATAAGTGATCAATTATATCATTTTGGGACATGAACAAAGTGTGTTGATGTATGTTACAAAATTTAGAAGGATTGTAGTGCAATTATGCACAGTTTCACTTGTGCATAAAAGGATTTGTGATGCAAATGTAAGTAGATAGAGCAGAAGAGCAGAATCAGACAAGCAGGTCAACAATGTGACTGATGAGCATAACTGGAACTGTAATCAAGCATTAGTAGATGCTATTCTCTCAGTTCAAATCTTCTGGATGTAATTCAAATACTTTGTAAGACAATGAGTCTTCTTTTTGTATCTGAGCAGTGAGCTCTAGGTAGTGTTCCTAAATGCATGTGCATTCCCCATTTGTAAAACACTTATATTTGAGTACTCAAATTGTGGATTGACCTCCATTGTGGTTTTTCCCCTAACAGGGTTTCCATGTAAAAATACCTATGTTATGGTGTTGTGGTTGATTTCTTTGTGTGCTTACATCTTTCCTTTGGTCCAATGTTGTAAGTGGTTTAGAATACAATTTAATATTGTTAAAATTCACAGAACATTGATTCCCCCCCCTCTTAGTGTTCCTTGATTCCAACAATTGGTATCAGATCCTAGTTCTTCGAAAGAAGTTTAACATCTTGAGGTGGATCTTGGAATGTAATGGACTCTGGTAGTCTTTAGCAGCAGCTTTTGGTGGCACTTGATGATCTTGATCAATCCAAAGAAGAAGTCCAAGAATTGAAAGAAAATCTTAAGGATGCTGAGAAATTCATTTAGACGTTGAAGGATCAAATTATTAAGTCCAGGGAGAAGAGAAAGGATCTTTGTGACCAGATTAAGCAAAAGAAAGAAAAATCATGGATGATGTTCACCTTAATCAAACCTTGAAGGAAATAACTAAAGAATGTGAAAAGCTTGCCAGAGACAATGCTACCCTAAAGCATGAGATGGAATCTCTGGTAATGAAGTTGACTAAGGAGATTGAAGGGAGAAAGAAGAATGAGGAGAATCTTGCTTATTCCTTAAAAGAAAGATTTGATGAATGCAACAAAATTAATGGAGGATTCATTCAGTTGGAGATTGAACTGTAACAATCCAGAAACAATGAAGAAGAGCTTGAAAGATAGATTGTTATTCTCAGGGATGAACTTGCTACTGCAAATGAATACAAGGAGAAGTTCGAGATTAGCTCAATTAAGCTTGATGAGCTGACTCAATGTTAGAAGAATGGAAATGACAAGCGAGGTCTTGGATATGAGAAAGGAGAAAGTTTTGGATCTAGACAAAGGAATTTCAGGCAAGGAAATCAAATGAAGAAAGCAAAAAGGCATCCAGTAAGACAACCTAATGCTCAAAAGTTTAATGGATACTGTTTTGCTTGCAATAAATTTGATCATATGGCTGCCCAATGTAGAAGTAAAATGAAATTAATTGATCCATCATTCCCAGGTCAGTGTTTTAATTGCAATAAGTTTGGTCATAAGTCAATTGAATGCAAAAATATGTCAAACAACTCTGTCAATAGAAGGAATGTTAAATGTTATACTTGTGGAAGATTTGGGCATATTGCTAACTAGTGCAGATCAAGAAGAAATAAATGGAATGACTGGTCTGGACAAGGAAATGTTGTGTGTTACAATTGCAACAAATACGGTCACATTGCAAGATTCTGCAAAAATAAAAATATGGATAGAAGAGGCCTGACATACAAAGGCAAAAATACACAAAAATATGATAAAGGAAAAGGGAAAGTGACTGTGGATGAAATAAGAGATCAGATGAAGAAGACATGGGTAAGAAAGAGTGAGTATGATGCAGGAAATGGTTCCGTACCAAAATCTAGTGTTGGTAATTCCTCCAGGAATTGATTTCAGGCCATTGGTCTAGGGGGAGTTTTTCAAGAAAATCCTTTTCCCCTTATCGATAGTTGGTGCCAGAATGCCGCAGATTGTCAACAGTTGTATTAATGATTTACATATGCATTGGAAAACACTTGTAAATAAATTCAAGAAAGTGAAGGTCCACAAAAGTTTTTTTTTCGCTGACTGAGAAAATAGGGTATCTGAAAGACCTAGGGCAAAATAATTTATTACAACAAAAGGTTAGGTGTGCGAGTTATAAAAAGAAAGTTGGAACCCTTATTTTCCACTTTATATTGGGGAAAAGAAGGAGAGAAATTTGCATCATAAATTTGAAAGTGTGAAGATAATTCAGTGGTGGAACCCTAATCCATCAGGTACTTCAGTTGTATTGAAAAATTTCTGTTTAATTTGGTGTGCGGTTGAAGAACTTCTTTGGTAGAATCAAGACATGAGTACAGAAGGTAAAATGGAACAAATCAAAGGAATGATAAACCTAGATGAGTATAGTAGTGAGAAGATTAGAGTTGTAAGAAACATGTTGTCACACGATGAATTGAAATGGCTGAAAGAAGCAAAACACAAAAGCTTGGATATTTGGAGTGAATTCCCCTATTTCAAAAATGCAAAAATCATTGAGTTTATTCTGAACAGATTGAATGAAGCTATTCTAACTCTCGATAAACCCTACCATATCTCGAAAGAAGTGATTGGAACTGTAACTAGGTTATGCAAAGTTGGGGATGTGCCGAGAAAGAAGTCAATCTGAAATAAAGAAGTCAAAACCCTAATTGGAGTACTTGGAGATCAAAGGGCATTAATAATATCAAAGGTTAGAGATTTAGTGACAAGGTACATTGAGCATGGAGTATCCTACAAAATTGTTTTTAGAAATAGAGAAGGTGCAACTTCGGTAGGTGTTGTTTACATTTCACACAAGATGATAATGGAAGATCAGGATTTTGACCTTTGCGGATTACTGAAAGATAAACTAATGGAGAACGTACAATTGACAAAGAAGATAGATTACCCTTTCAGGTTTGGTACCTTGGTTATATGTCTTGTGATGTATTTTCTAAATGGCTTACCACTGAACAACAATGTAATATGGGAAGAGAGTGAACCAGTTTGTAAGCAAATTTACATACACTCTAACAATGTGTTATTACAAATTTGGGATAAAATGAGATCATTACAATACAAAAAATACACTACCCAGAACTGGAATTTGAAACCCTAGGGTGACATGTGAGTATTTTCTTTTGTTGGTTTTGCAATTACTCCCCCCTCTTTCAAAAATGTTATCTTTTGATCCTCTTCTTTGGTCAATCTCCAAAATATATCCTGCAACACCATCTAGAGACCTTGGGGAAAGAACCATGGTTGTGTGAAATTTTACGGGCTTCCCATGACTACTTGCATCATCTCCACATGACCACACACTTGAAGCCACACCCTTTATATAATCAATCATATATTTTTGTACACTATTCATATCTTAGAGGGGTGCAAAGGTGCCAAGAGGCCTCTAAGAGACCTCACTTGTCAAATTATATTCATTTTGAGACCATTAATGGAATCTTGGGTCATGCAGGAAGGTAGGTAGGGTTTTTCATTCAAATGAAAAAGTTTCAAGACTTTGTATGCCATAAGGGATGAGGAGAAAATATACCTCAAATGTTTGGTAGGTGAGATCATATGACAAACTCCATAATTTCAAATTTGAACTTGTTAAGGACCGCATGCCAAGGATGATAGGTCAATCAGGTATGAAAGTATGAGAAACTCCAAAATCCTAAAATTTGCAATGAGAATTTAGGAAGGAAAGTTGGCAGTTGAGGAAAGGATGCATGAATGATCAAATCTAGAATTTTGAATTTCAAGGAAAATAGACTTAGAGGGGAAAATATGACTTGTATGAGGTGGCATTCCAAGGATGATAGGTTAGATAGGCATAACAGTATGAGAAAATTTGAAATCCTGAAACTTCATAAAGTGGCCCAAATAAAAGGAAAATTACAAGGCATTGGCCACAAAGCACCCTAATAACAAATTTTATTAAGGATATTTATATATATTTGAAATTAAGTACAAAAAGGAGTTTTTTATTTACAATATAAGGAGTTGGAGCTCCAAATTTTAGCCTTTTACATCACCAAAAAATAGCCAAAAAATAGTCATATACCATACTAAACAAAATACTCCTAGTAGTACCTGACATTACTATTGTTCTCACATTTGTCACAATCAAAATTACCCATGGGTGGTTCAACCTTGTTTTTAGAATCAATGTCTTTTACTATTGGCTAGTATTTGTAGTTCTTTGCAATAGGGACATACTTCTCCTTATGGATAGGCTTCTAAATTTTATGTTCTTTCATGTAGTCCTTTAGTATTTCCAACTCCTTATTGAGGTTATTCATTCCCTATAAGAAGAAACTTTTTTTTTTTTTAATCTTTGTTTGTATACAATTGTCAATCCTTCTTTTGACAATATCATGAACCTGTCTATAGTATCTCCATAATAGCAAACATTTGCAAAACAATGTAGAAAAAAGGTGAGTTCATTATGAAACTTAGTAAGGCTCCTTCTTTTGCCTTGGAAGACCTCTTCATTTCTCTTTTTCCACATAAACCCAAAAAATATCATTAGTAAGAATCAACCAAAATGCATTAAACTCAATAAGAAACAAATTCACATAACCATAAAGGAGTTCAGACCAAGAAAAGCCATTATTGTAGATCCAACCAATCCTATTTCCTAAAAATATAACCCAAGGAGAAGTTGCAAATTGATATTCAAAAAATATATGGTCAAAAGTCTCAACTTTATCACAAAAAAAATAGTAAGTAGAGTGAATACCAATAGACTGTAGTTCAACATTAACCAAGTTTTTTCAAAAGAAACAACCATCTAAAATAGGAAATTTGGGTTCACCTGACTTTGCCCAAATGTGAGCAAGTCTATATGACCCAATTGAATCAAACTAGTCAAGATTCCAACAATTATTTCACCAAGAGAAAACACCCCTCGTACCAGTTAACATCATGTATATTTTACTAACAATAGTGCTATTAGATCTAGATCCATCTTCCTATGCAATAGGATTGGTCATATCAGATACAAGGATTGGAAACTTCCACTTTGTCAATGTATTTTTCAGTACAAAATGCGTTCTTTTGTGGGAATTGGAGATATTGAATTCATTCTGCAATTTCTCCCAACTCTTTATACTGTCATTCTCAATAATGTTATGAAATTTTGAAAGCCCTTTTTCATTCTAAGCCTCCGTAGATCACCCTTGAGTGAGGGCGAATAAATTATCATTCAATTCCAAGTTCCACCATATAGTTCTATGCTCAATACAAAACCTGGTATCTCCTAAGAATGTTTTTCCACCCCTTATCAAATGCTTAGTTTTCCTCTATACCTTCCAAATACTGATAAAGGCTATAGATCCAAAGACTTTTACCTCAAAGTTACCAAACAAGATGTCATGAAGATGAAACAAATTCTAAGTTTTACCCTTTTATAGATATGATAGAGCCAAGTTGTCCTTTATTAAAAATTTCCATGGATTGGTACCTCACAAGAATTAATGATCGACTTAACAACTAGAGAAATTCCTTGAGTCCTAAGGTCTTTAAGGCCCATACCCCTTAATTCTTCGATAGAAAACACCACCCCTAGTTTATTGCATGCCTCTTTTTGCACCCTTTACCATTTGACCAAATAAAATATCTCAAAATCTTTTGTTGTTTCTCAAAATGATAGTTAGGAAAAATCCAAGTGGAAGAAAAATAAATGGAACGGGAAGAAGTCGCCTTTTGGACTATCTACATCCTTCCAGCCAAATAAATAAGATGAGTTTCCATTTACAATGCTTTTTCTCAATATTCTCAAAAAGCCATTCTCACATGTGTTTCAAGGAGGGAGAAATAACAAAAGGGATACCAAGATACTTTACTACCTTAGTAGGCCTAACCCATTACCAATTTTTATTATTATCTAGTCTGAAGCCTCCTTTTCCGAATTGGGGATTGTGGATTTACAACTAGAAACCTTAGCACTAGAGGCCATACTAAAGATATTTGATAAACACTTTGAAAAATACCCTTAAACAATTACTTAACATAGGGGACACAAGTAAAGACTTTTCAGATCAATTATTGACAAAGGGCGAATAGGGTCAAATACACAACTTATGGAGAACAACAAAGCAAAAAATAGACATATAAAAGTGGGTGCCAACATCGTCACTGGTCCCACCACCCACTATGCCTCCCATCACCATCAATAATGTTGAGCATAATCAAACATTACAAATAATGGCCACCATATTAACCAGGCAATCATAAAGCCACCTTTGGGTACAAAATGACTATTTTGCACCTTCAATGGTAGTTTCAAACATTGTTACAACAATTTTCCTTGCTAGACAATGATTTATTGACCTTGAGGGAATATTTTGGGTCATCAAACTAGATTCCATGACTAATTTTTGATGACATCAATGATACAACCCAGTAGCCCCTACCTTTGCCTTAACGAATTTATTCTTTTCCTTTTGGCATAAATTGGGCATACAATGTCAAAAATTGTTAAATAAGATATTGTTAGAAAGATTATTCCAATCACTTTCTAGTGGTGCAAGTATTTTTCTCAAATTTTATTGTTGGTACATTTTATCACCTCTCAAATTTAGATCTTCATTTTTGGCCCCTAAACTCATAACCTTTTGCCTAGATCTCCATTTTTGTGATTCTTATAGTGTTGAAAAGGTATTTTAGAGCTCTTCACAAATATCCATGTATTTTTTCTAGAATATGCCCCTTGTCTCTTTTATTTAATTTATCATTATTTCACATTCTAGTTGATTACTTATACATTTTGACACTTAAAAATATTTTTTTTGCATGAGATGACTTCTTTACAATTGATTTATTTGTATTTCTAGCACATGGTCTCTTTTGGGCATTGTAAGAATCTATTGAATGCACTTTAATATTTGTAAACACACTAAGATAAAGTGCCACTATTCTACATATATTTTGGGGATCTTGAATATTATGTTGTGTGTTTTTATGCTCACAATAATTTATAAAGTGTCATGGGAGGTTTGTTGTGTGCTCTTTGTTATTTACAATCACAACCTTGTCTACCTTCATCCATGTGTGCCTTGTTTTATACACCCTTTTTTGGTTGTACGTATGATCTTGTGCATGTTCTAATGACACCTCTTCTCCTTCATGCACTATATTATGACACATAATTTCAATGGACCTATCATCTCTCTTCCTTGTTAGCATTATGGAGGGGTTTCATACTGTTGGTGATAATGCTTCCTTGGTTTCAATTTTAAGTGATCTATGTATCTAGTTTCTTTTTTTTCTATGTACTAGATGGATTCAATAATTGATTATCCATGCATTTTGTTGAGATGGAACAAATATCATATAAACACTTTTGCATTCTTGTTTTGTGGAGGTGAACATCCATCCTTAATTGACTAGTTTCTTCATACTATTGGCCATTGGCCATTTCAATTTTGAATTGTAGTATTATTTGCATTGGTTGAGTAGTATTTTTGGGGCTACTTGTGTAGATCAATGTGTCATTTGTATCTTTGATGTCAGAATTTTGCCTTGGTTTTTCATCTAATCATTATTGGAGTAGTGTCGTCAAGGTCACTCATACATAATTTTATCTCTTTGATCTTGATCTTCATTCTAATTTTAGAGGAGGTTCTTTAGTTTCAACAATATAGGAATCTTTTTTTGACAGTTGTATGCAACTTCTTCATGCTTTAGTAGTTTTGTTCATCTTCATCTTCAAGACATTGTTTCAAAGGCTTCTTAGTCCTTCACATGTCTTTTCCTCTTTTGGAGAGGATTTTTTCATGAAGTTTTCTCCTTTTCTTTAGTTATGAGAGATATTTTTCATCTGTAAATGGTTACCTCATCAAGCCTGGTTGTTGGGGCCTATCCTTTGCTTTTTATGTATTTGTTATTAAAGGTTTTAGCTTCTCCCTAAGTTGCACTTAACTAGGAATTATAGTAAAAAGGGTATTTTGCTAATTAATTATTTAATAAATTAGATCTCTTTTCACACTATTATACTTAAGCTTACTTTGGTCATGCATTTTTTTATCTCAAGTCATAGGATGAGGACACATGTCACAATCTAATTTTATCCTCACCTATGGTTTTATCTAGGTTTTCTTTTTACTTTTTCCTTATTATAAGGATTCATTATTGTATGATTCATTGTTTTTTAGATCAATAGTCTCTTTGGCCAATTAGGCGCCTTTTTGCACTAGCATACTTAAGCTTACTTATATAATTTTTGTAATCTCAAGTTATAGGATGAGGACACATTTCATGATCTAATTTCATCCTTATGTAAGGTTTCATTTAAAATTATTTTTCGCTTTTACATTATATAAGGATTCATTATTTTATAATTCATTAATACACATTAATTATGATTCATGCTTTTTTGAACCAATAGTCTCTCTCACCTTCATAGAAATTTCTTTATTTTTCTCTTTTTATGACACATGTTTAATTGTAGGAGACTCTTGGAAGTTGTGGGGTTGAGGAATCAACTCCAACACCTATCCTTCTAAAATTAATAGTTATTCTACCACCTCCACCTGCTATATTAGTAGCAACATGTTAGATTTCTGAAATAGATTGAATAATCCAAGTAAATTTTTAAGAGAAAATAAGTCACATAAATTGGAAAAAAATAAATAATGTAAACCAGAACTATGAGAGAAATGCAATGTCAAGTTGACATAATTACATTAAGAGCTTCCAAGATCAATGCAAATATAAGCTAGGCAGTGAGTTTATATAGAACTAAGGAGAGGATGGAGGTGACAAATCCAACCAAAAGTGGAAGATGCCACCAAAAGTGGAAAGTGTTCCACCCTTTAAGGAAGGGGACACCACATCACTAATATCCTAGTTATTAAATATTAACTCACTTTATTATCCTAAGAAAGCTTAATAAAAGTGTAAGAAAAACCTAGGACTAAGGGAAAATAAATTAACCCACTAGGAAAATAAAAACCTACACTAACACCCCCTTAAGCATAGCTTACGAGGATGTAATATGATGGTTCCCAGTAAATGAGGCCATGTTAGGTATCCATGTACATATCGAATTTTCCCCAAAGAAGAAGAATCCACCCCCACAAATAGAGAGAGAACACCACCCAAAATAGAGAGAGAAGATGAGAAGGACTAAGTAGCCCCCCAAAGAGGACCCCTACCACACCCCAAGCAAAGCTGGAAAATGTAGTAACTTGATCTTAATGAAGGGTTTGGTGAAAATGTATATAGTCTGATATGATGTCAGAAAGTACTTGAGATCAACGATCTCTCCATGAATTAGTTCCCAAATGTAGTGCATGTGGATCTCAATGTGCTTGGTCTGTTGACGATGGATGAGATTGCGAGAGATCTAAATTGTAATTTGGTTATCACAATAGATGATAGTTGGATTTTGAAAGGGGATTCAAAACTCAATGATAATGTTTTGAAGCCAAATGACCTCAGTAGTAGCATTAACCACTCCTCAATACTCAGCCTTTGTAGATGAAATAGAAATAATAGATTGCTTCCTACTTGAGCAACAAATTGGACCAAAACCAAGGGAGAAGAAATACCCTAAAGTAGACTTTTGATCTTGAGAATCGCTTGCCTAATTTGAATTTGTGTGTCCCACCAAGTCAAAATCCATGCTCACTGCATAGTGAATCCCATAATTGTGAGTACCCTCGATGTAGAAGAATCTACTTAGTTGTTTTCTAGTGCAACTCATGTGGCTCTTGCATGAATCAAGAGACCATGCCTATTACATATGCAATGTTGGGCCTCATATGAGTTAGATAGATGATACTACCAACAAGTTGTCGATATAAAGTGCCATCAACCAAGGGTAAATAATGTTAGGGTTAGAAAGGCAGATATCTAACAATTAAATGCAGATTTAAGTCATAAACAGAGAAACTAAAACCACACAGAATAAATTATAACACAGAGAATTTAACGTGGTTCACCCAATCTGGGCTACATCCACCAAACTGCAGCCATCTAATGATTTTATTATCTAGTGCAAAAACCTATTACAATCTTGCGAATAATCGTGTTTTTCATTATTCTGTAACACCCATCCGAACCCTTTTTTATCAAGCTTAGAAGCTTCCAGATTTTGGGTGTACAGTATACCATGGGCTATACAGTATAGCATGATCAGTCACCACATACCAACAATCTCCCACTTGGAGACTGATCAAGCTCCACACCAACACAAAATAACACTTAGCCTCAAGTTTGACCCTTGATAAAAATGGAGTCAGTGCAGGCTTACAATCAACCATGTGAAACCTCTAGAGCATATAAAATATGTACTTATATTGTGCAAGAGAGATAATCAAGGAATATTGAGTGATCTCAATCCCTAATAAGTAGTGCAAAAATCTTAACTTAGACATCAAAAATTGATCATGAAGGGTGGTTTTCATTTCCTGAATGGTGGATGAGTGACTTCCTATGATCAAAACCTCATCGACGTAGAGAACCAAGAAGGTGTGAGTATCTTGATACAAAATGTAGGCATTAGGATTAGAATGGCATTGATTGAACCCAACTTCAGAAGGAAGGAGTCCATCTTGGCATACCAAGCCCAAGGGGTGTTGGAATATGAAGTCAATTTTATTATTATTCCAATAGTGATAGATAGTTGACATTGATATCTATCCAAAGGCCTACTATACAATTGAAGTTTGTAGTGATGGGGAGTCCCAGGGGGATGTCGTAGCCCCCCTACATGCCAAAGGAATTTCTGACAAAGTTAGAATTTTTTTTGGGAGTCTATTTTTGGCAGTTTTGCCAAATGTTTGACATGTTGTATGATTCACACTTTCTATTTTTAGAAAGTTTTATTTGAAAAGGACTCTCAAACTTGAATTTATTATACTCTTTTGAAGTCACATTTTTTGTAACTTTTCAAAAGATTGTTGTAATTGCAAATTTCTTGAGAAATAAAATATGAAAGATCTTTGCCCATGGTTTTTTCCTAGTATAATTTTACCAAGTTTTCCACATAAATACTGTGTCAAACTTGTGCTTATTGTTCTTCTATGATACCACCTCACATTTGCTAAAACTCAAACTAATCATGAAGGAATCAAACTGCTTGTACCAATACCTTGGTGCCTGTTTTAAACCATACAATGATTTTCTCAACCTGGAAACAAGATTCTCCTTGTCTCTTTCGTCAAAACCTTCTAATTGCTGCATATAAATATCTTCGGATAGACCTCCATGCAAGAAGATTATTTTTACATCTAACTATTCTAACTCCAAATCAAAACTAGCAACTAGAGCTAAAACAACTCTAATAGTACTTAACCGTACAATAGGTGAAAATTATTCATCAAAATCAATACCAAACTTTTGTGCATAACCCTTGGCCACCAATCGAGCTTTATATGTCTCCAAATTATCATTTATGTCCCTTTTCAATTTGAAGACCCACTTGTTCCCAATAGCTTTTTTCCCCTTAGGAAATGGTACAAGCTTCCATGTCTTATTCTTTTGAAGAGATTCCATCTCCTCTCCCATGCCAACTCTCCACTTGCTTGCACATTCGAATTCACAAGCTTCCTGATATGAATTAGGTTCACCAACATCAATTAGTAATGCATAAGCATAATTATAAGTAGGAGAGTACCTTTAAGGTGCTTTGGATACTCTACTAGATTTCCTTATAAGGGATAATATATCACCTTGTGGAATATTTGGTTGTTATTCACCTTGTTGATTTTCATTTGGTACCTGTAGATTATCATCATAACTTTCCACCTCAATTGGAATAGATTTTGTACTATGCTTTTTTTACCTCTTTGCATTGATTTTTCATTAAAATAAACATCTTGGCTAACTATAACCTTCTGGGCAGTAGTATCCCACAATGTATACCCCTTTGCACCTTCTACATAGCCAAGAAAAACACACTTTGTGGACTTCACGTCCAATTTATTCCTATTCTCTTTAGGAATATGAGCATAATCATCAAAGCCAAATACATGAAGAATGGAATAATCAATAGGTTTACATGTCCATACTTCTTCAGGGGTTTTATTATCAAGAGCTATAGTGGGTGATCCATTGATCAATAAACAGGTTGTAGAAACAACCTCTGCCCAAAATTTTTGCTCTAAACCAACAGTGCTCAACATACATCTAGATCACTCCATAATTGTACGGTTCATGCATTCATCAACACCATTTTGTTGTGGTGTCCTAGCAACCTTCAATTTCCTTGCAATACCAAACTCACTACAAAACTGGTTAAACTCTCCTAATTAAAATTCTCCTCTATTATCTGTTCTTAGACATTTTATAGTCTTACGCTTTTGAATCTCTACTAGAGCTTTAAACTTCTTAAAATAAGAAAACACTTTAGACTTCTTCTTGAGAAGATAAATCCACACCTTATGATAATAATCATCTATAAATGAAACTGTTGTCACCTAGAAATGCACCCCTTGCACAGAGATTAAAACTGAGCTTTCTAGAGACACAATGGGATCATTTCCAGGCTGTGGGTTACCTAAAACTGAAATGAACCTCCGGAGAAGGCCGACTTCCTTTGGGTACCACCTAAAACTACTGATTCTTTGAAGGTAAAAGGAGAAGGAAAGCATACAAATAATGCAACTAATCTGAACTATTTCTATGGTGATACACCGAGTTAAAGAGAAATCATGAAAACAGACACAGGAAGAACATACACTGGAAAGCAAAGACAGTGTTTTTCACTTACTTGACATAAGCCCTTCTAAACTCATATAGTATTCTCAACAGGCTTTCTCTACATGCATATCTCAAGAAGGGAAAATGATTCTCACAGCCTTAGGTATGAATATAGATTTCAGAAAAAACAAAGTTAAGAACTTGTATAGTTTAAAATATAGAAATGAAAGTAATAAAAACATTTAACAGTAGCTTCTAGGTAAACTCTGTGATATATTCCAGATTCCAGTCGAGTTACAAAACATACATTAATTGAGAAAGGATTGATGAAAAAATCACTAACTCCTTTTGAATGCATAATTCGAACTACTTACAAAAAGGCAAAAAATGCCTTATATACAAGGAGATATCAGCCCCTTAGGGTTTACAAAAATATCAGAGCTCACAAAGATCTACCCTCATATTTTTTGATTGAAATTAATGTTGAAGCCTGTATGTCCCCACTGTGTGTGTCGGTGAAGAGCTACCCTCATAGAAGCCTTCTGATATTTCGCAGCTACCGCATTCATTGATTCGTCGTGTCCTGTTTGAGCTACTTCGACTGCGCATTGAATGCTCTAAGCTTGCAATAGATACATGTCACCCTTCGTCATGTTGATGTTCTTTAGATTGCCATGGTTTACCTTCAGATCTCTCTGATTGGTTAAGTGAATTCCACACAGCCTCCTCGGGTAGTCAAAACTTTCCCTGCTGAACCACATATCGGTGAGACACTAATCGTGTCTCCCCGATGCAGTTAAATATTTTCGCGAGTATCGGCATAGCATGGAACAGTTGGTGAGAGCTATGGCGAGCTCATTGCATTTACCCCGAGCTTTCTCTTCACCTCCGGGCTCGAGCTCCTTTGCAGTTGGCAAGACATCCGTGTGTCGGTGAGACGTTTTACCGAAGGAAAAACGTCACCCCGAACGCTCTTCATCTTTGGCAGGAGTTGATTGAGGTCACCCCGAACGATCTTCACTCTACCGAGCTCCGCATTCCTTTTGCTGAAACCTTATCAAGTCGGTAGGACCTCATGGCGATGCCCCATAGTCATACCGATATCTGCTTTTGTCACTGAGACACCCTGCATATCTTACCGACGAGTCCATTCATTTTCCATCGCTGTGACATTCCACCATTGGCAAGACATCACACTGAATGCATCCTGTTATCCCGAAAGACCTCAACCACCCTCGGGTTGCTGATACATAATGTATCTCCCACCGATGAGTCTACCTATCCCAAGTGTGTCGTTGTAGCTTCCATCTGTCGGGGAGACCTCACATAGACTGTGTTTGCTACACCGAAAGGTCTCAATGCATTATGAGTCGCCGAGACAAGAGAATTGTTACGCTGACAAGGATCCTTCATTGTTTTCCATCGGCGAGACCGAAGGTCATTCGCCGAGACCTTATAGCGATCGCCCCAACCTACACCGATGAGCACATCCTTCCGCCATTGATCGATGAGACAAAAAGTGAACTCATGCCGATACTATGCACTTTGTTTCTCCAGTAGGCGAGACAAGAAAACCTCGTTGAGACATAATGCCGATATCACCTAGCTCCACCGATGAACCACCATATACATAGTCGGGGAGACATATCGAGATCGGGGAGACATCCTGTCAAAGGCCCTTAGTCGTATTGAGGGGTTCCTTTGTGTCGGCCAGACCTGTCCTGAAACATGCTTCCTTTCGATCATCAGGGAGACCCTGTGACTTTCGGCGAGACACTATGGTGAAGGCAAGGTCTTTTGACGAGCCTACTCCATGTTGGGGAGACTTTGGATGTCGGGGAGACATTCCTCCGAATTGATTTCATTTCACTGAGAACACCCTGCTATCGGCAGGACCTCTTGTCGATATCCTCATCTCCTGGTGAAGGCATTCCTTTTCGCTGAGAATCTTCATAACTGACGGGGCAGGGCCAAGACAGAACCAGAACTGGGAGGAGAAAGGCGGCGGGAGCAAAAGGAAGAACCTCGCCGGAACTGAGATCGGGAGCAAATCCATCTCTGAAACTTTCTTCAAGTTTCAAATTCGGATTTCGTCCCGGTCCCACTCCTGACAAAACTCAAGGGAAGGCAAAGGAAGAAAGACAAATGGGAGAGAGCAAACTTGACGAAACACAAGGAAGAAAAAAGACTGGCGGAAACGGGATCGGGGTGAAATGGGGAAAAACAAAGAAGCAGCGGAACCAGGACCGGGACCAAATCCGGGCCTGAAACTTTCTTCAAGTTTCAAATTTGGATTTCGTCCCGATTCCGCCCTCGATAGAACTCAAAACATGAAGGAAGAAAAGAAAAACATAAGGGGGAAACAAGGAGGAAGAGGCAACCCTCAATCCAAGGCCACAAAGGAGAAGGAAGGAAGAAGAAGAAAAAGTGGGACCGGGGCCGGAATGAAACCAGGAATTGGAACCTTTGGAAAAGTTCCAAGTTTGACCCGGTTCTGCCCCCGGTAGAACAAAGAAAAGACAAGAAGGAAGCAAAAGGAAAAAAGGAAAGACAAGGCAAAAGTAAAAAGAAAAGCCCACCCCAAAACTGAAGATATGCACGCTGGGTTCAACCCTCTTGAGAGCCACATTTAATCCATGTGCTGAAAGTAAAACATCACTTTCCCCTGCATCTGCACAAGAAGCAAACATCTTAGAAAAATGTGATCCTAATGCAAGTGTTCCTCCATTTGGTCTTCAAGAACCCCTGAAAACATGGGTTACCCTGCCTGATTGAGCCCATAAGTGAAAAATGGGTAACATTTCTGGCGACCTTTGCTGGATGTTTGCCTGCTAAACATGAAGACCAGTAACCTAGGCCTATCCATTGGGCATGGAGTCATTAGGAACACTCAAAACATCAAAACAGTCAGCTCATGACTGTAATTCATTTGTAACTCATTAGCACACTTGGGAACTTATTGTAAACAAGAAAACTATAGAGAGGAAACTACTTACTGTGCTGGGACAACACTTAGGGAATTTGAAAAAAATACAACTAAACCTACCCTACACTAACCAGAAAGAAAATGGTTAAACAAAACCATTTACAGGATGACTGAAGTAGCTGCCCTTTCTCCTCAATATACAATGGCTCACAAGTTGATGACTTACTCGTACTAATTGCAGAACACTTGGAAAGACAAGGATAAATCCACTTATCATTTCGAATTGATAGTAAAAACTGGTGTTTGCAAAGGGATAAGTGAATAGATTCTGCTCCTCTAATGTCATAATTGCATCAACCTTTTCTGGAACAATGGCACACTTTGCTCTTCCTGGTATTCTGTTAATCAAATATTTAATTGGGCATCCTCTGGAAAGGATAAACTCCTTGCTCTTAATGTTGATTCGCGTATGAAGATCTGCTTCTTCCTTGTCTTGCACAATGGTGATCTCCTTCGAATGAATTGGCTCAAAGGTCAATGAAATGTCTGCTTCATTCACCCTATCAAACTGGTCAAATGTCATCAAGTCATGGTTGTCTTGGATTGTCTGTATATTGATCAACACACCACCATCATATTCCTCAGGATGTTGATCAACATTTGGCATAAGGGATTGTATCATAACTTTGCCTGTAGTTCCCTCCACAAAATCAGGAAGCTCATCAAGTAAATCAGTAAGGGCTTGAGGTACAAACTCTTTTTCATTTGATATACTGATATCTACCTGATGGGCCTCACTAAAAAACTGTTTATGATCCAAGCTTGAAATGAAAATCTCCAAGTCATCCCAGAACAAATCCTCATCATTTTGCACAGTACCAGTACCTTTAATGATAAGAGGACTATCGTTTTCCTTAGGACGGCACTCCTGAGGGAAGAAAAATTTCTGCTCTGTTGCATCTATGTGTTGTTCATACTCTATAGGTTTAGAAATAGATGGCTTAACATCAAGTCCTAAACAAGAACCCTCTATTATACTTGAGAACGGGGCCTCTCCAAGTTCATGGTTAGCTTTCTCATGCATAAGATATCCTACATCAACTTCATGATTCTTTCTTTTAATATTGCAAGGATTACTCATATCTTCGAAGACATACTTTTGTTGATCATGCTCATCTTGATGGAAGAACACCTTGTCATTGGGATATTCCTCTTTTTGCTGTTGAAACACTATTACTGATGATTGTTTAGACATGCTTTTCCCAACCTCATTATCAAAACTAGGAAGTTCAGAAAACAAATTAATCAGGGTTTCACCACTCTGTTCAACAAAACTAGGGAGCTCATTAGATGAATATGACATAACTCCATATTCAGCTGTCACTTCTTGTTTAAAACTCTATTGTCCTAATTGACCCCGCTCATCAACCACTTGTAACAACCCTAATTTTTCATTTTGAGCTTCATGCTCAAATGTATCAATACCCAAAAG
The DNA here is from genome assembly GCA_007258455.2 of Sequoia sempervirens. Classification (NCBI taxonomy): domain Eukaryota; kingdom Viridiplantae; phylum Streptophyta; class Pinopsida; order Cupressales; family Cupressaceae; genus Sequoia; species Sequoia sempervirens. The sequence goes on from VDFB02271358.1 coordinate 665,129,442, forward strand.
AGTTTCATCTACCTCAAAAATTTCTTTTATCTTGTCACTAGGTTGACTTTGTAATTGAAAAGACTGCTCTTCAGGGATAATGGACTGAGTTTCCTCAATTGTAGGCCTTTGCACAGGATGATAACTCCTAAAATTTGGAATTTCAAACTTAGGGAGCTTAATTGAAGAATTAGAAGACTTACTTTGTTGATCTTGTTGATTGGTTAGAACAGTCAAGGATTTGTCGTAACAAGTGTCTTCTTGTTGCTTAATCCTCTGTTGCTGCAATTGATAACACTTAATGGCTAAATGCAAAGGATTCACATCCTTAAGCTTTTCCCAGAGGATTAACTCATCTTGATCAATAAGTTGCTCTTCTTCTGCTTCCTCAAAGAAAGGATTTGAAAAGGTGGCAGCTGATTGGGGCATTTGAGAAAGTTGTTCTTCAGGAGAGTTAGACTGACTTTGTTCAAATTCTTGTACTAAATGGAATCCTCTTTGTGTCTCAACCTCCTGCTGATGAATATAAGCTTGATAAGCAAGCTCCTCCTCCTGCCTATTGACCTCCTGCTGATTTTCAATTTCTTCAAACTGCTTTTGGAAAAAAAAAAGACATATTCTCCAAACTCATTTCGTCTAAATTATGAGGCTCATGTGAAGAATAAATTTGCTGATTGGAGATAAAATAACCCTCTTGGGGTTGTTGATGAGCATAAGCATGCCACTGCTGAACTTGTGCAGGGGTGGGTGGGTAGGCCAATTGAGCTTGCTGGTAACCCACTGCTACATAGCTATTTTGAGTAAAACTAGCAGTATCTTCAATAGGGTATGACTGATAAAAAGATGCAAGCACCATACCTTCATGAAACGGTGAATGGTAAGACATACTATCATGAAACCAACACTTAGACTGCTGAAACCAGATACTTCAGGCTGGGAGTCGCCAGGTATGTTAAAAACTTGCCTCCAAAGGTAGAAAATACTACTGTACACACCAAACTGCAGTAATACATGGTACAAAAGGGGCTGGCACAGTCAGTTCTTAGTCCCACCGGGTGTGCCAGAAACTGTTGTCACCTAGAAATGCACCCCTTGCACAAAGATTAAAACTGAGCTTTCTAGAGACACAATGGGATCATTTCAAGGCTGTGGTTTACCTAAAACTGAAATGAACCTCCAGAGAAGGTCGGCTTCCTTTGGGTACCACCTAAAACTATTGATTTTGTGAAGGTAAAAGGAGAAGGAAAGCATACAAATAATGCAACTAATATGAACTATTTCTATGGTGATACACCGAGTTAAAGAGAAATCATGAAAACAGACACAGGAAGAACATACACTGGAAAGCAAAGACAATGTTTTTCACTTACTTGACATAACCCCTTCTAAACTAAACAGGCTTGCTCTACATGCATATCTCAGGAAGGAAAAATGATTCTCACAGCCTTAGGTATGAATATAGATTTCAGAAAAAACACAATTAAGAACTTGTATAGTTTAAAATACAGAAATGAAAGTAATACAAACATTTAACAGTAGCTTCCAGGTAAACTATGTGATATATTCCAAATTCTAGTCGAGTTACAAAACATACATTAATTGAGAAAGGATTGATGAAAAAATCACTAACTCCTTTTGAATGCATAATTCAAACTACTTACAAAAAGGCAAAAAATGCCTTATATACAAGGAGATATTGGCCCCTTAGGGTTTACAAAAATATCGGAGCTCACAAAGATCTACCCTCAGATCTTTTGATTGAAATTAATGTTGAAGCTTGCATGTCCCCACTGTGTGTGTCGGTGAAGAGCTACCCTCATAGAAGCCTTTTGATATTTCACAGCTACCACATTCATTGATCTGTTGTGTCTTGTTTGAGCTACTTCGACTATGCCTTGAATGCTCTGAGCTTGCAACATATACATGTCACCCTTCATCCTATTGATGTTCTTTAGATTTCCATGGTTTACCTTCAGATCTCTCTTATTGGTTAAGTGAATTCCACGCAACCTCCTCAGGTAGTCAAAACTTCCCCCGCTGAACCGCATATTGGTGAGACACTAATCGTGTCTCCCCGATGTGGTTAAATCTTTTTGCAAGTATCAACATAGCATTGAACAGTCGGTGAGAGCGATGGCGAGCTCATTTCATTTACCCCGAGCTTTCTCTTCACCTCCGGGCTCGAGCTCCTTTGCAGTTGGCAAGACATCCGTGTGTTGGTGAGATGTTTTATCGAAGGCAAAATGTCACCCCGAATGCTCTTCATCTTCGACAGGAGTTGATTGAGGTCACCCCAAACGCTCTTCACTCTATCGAGCTCCGCATTCCTTTCGCTGAAACCTTATCAAGTCGGTAGGACCTCATGGCGATGCCCCATAGTCATACTGATATTTGCTTTTGTCGCTGAGACACCCTGCATATCTTGCTGATGAGTCCATTCATTTCCCATCGCTGTGACATTCCACCATCGACAAGACATCATACTGAATGCATCCTATTATCCCGAAAGACCTCAACCACCCTCGGGTTGCTGAGACATAATGTATCTCCCACCGATGAGTCTACCTGTCCCAAGTGTTTCGCTGTAGCTTCCATCCGTTGGGGAGACCTCACATAGACTGCGTTTGCTACACCGAAAGGTCTCAATGCATTATGAGTCACCGAGACAAGAGAATTATTACACCGACAAGGATCCTTCATTGTTTTCCATCGGCGAGACCAAAGGTCATTCACCGAGACCTTACAGCGATCGCCCCAACCTATAGCGATGAGCACATCCTTCCACCATTGATCAATGAGACAAAAAGTGAACTCATGCCAATACTATGCACTCTGTTTCTCCAGTCGGTGAGACAAGAAAACCTCGTTGAGACATAATGCCGATATCGCCTAGCTTCGCCGATGAACCACCATATACATAGTCGGGGAGACATATCAAGATTGGGGAGACATCCTGTTGAAGGCCCTTAGTCGTACCGAGGGGTTCCTTTGTGTCGGCCAGACCTATCCTGAAACATGCTTCCTTTCGATCATTGGGGAGACCCTGTGACTTTCGGCGAGACACTATGGTGAAGGCAAGGTCTTTTGACGAGCCTACTCCATGTCGAGGAGACTTTGGATGTTGGGGAGACATTCCTCCGAACTGATTTCATTTCGCTGAGAACACCCTGCTATCGGCAGGACCTCTTGTCGATATCCTCATCTCTTGGCGAAGGCATTCCTTTTCACTGAGAATCTTCATAACTGATGGGGCGGGGCCAAGATAGAACCGGAACTGGGAGGAGAAAGGCGGCGGGAGCAAAAGGAAGAACCCCGCCGAAACCGGGATCGGGACCAAATCCATCCCTGAAACTTTCTTCAAGTTTCAAATTTGGATTCCGTCCCGGTCCCGGTCCCGACAAAACTCAAGGGAAGGCAAAGGAAGAAAAGAAAAGGAAGAAAGACAAACGGGAGAGAGCAAACCCAATGAAATACAAGGAAGAAATAAGACCGGCGGAAACGGGATTGGGGTGAAACGGGAAAAAACAAAGAAGTAGCGGAACCGGGACCGGGACCAAATCCGGGCTTGAAACTTTCTTCAAGTTTCAAATTCAGATTACGTCCCGGTTCCACCCCCAAGAAAACTCAAAACACGAAGGAAGAAAAGAAAAACATAAGTGGGAAACAAGGAGGAAGAGGCAACCCTTAATCCAAGGCCACGAAGGAGAAGGAAGGAAGAAGAAGAAAAAGTGGGACCAGGGCCAGAACGAAACCAGGAACCAGAACCTTTGGAAAAGTTCCAAGTTCGACCCGGTTCTGCCCCTAGTAGAACAAAGAAAAGACAAGAAGGAAGCAAAAGGAAAAAAGGAAAGACAAGGAAAAAGTAAAAAGAAAAGCCCACCCCCAAACTGAAGATATGCACGCTGGGCTCAACCCTCTTAAGAGCCACATTTAATCCATGTGCTGAAAGTAAAACATCACTTTCCCCTGCATCTACACAAGAAGCAAACATCTTAGAAAAAAGTGATCCTGATGCAAGTGTTCCTCCATTTGGTCTTTGAGAACCCCTGAAAACATGGGTTACCCTGCCTAATTGAGCCCATAGGTGAAAAATGGGTAACAGAAACAAAATATGATGAACCCCCAATAGATGTAACATGAGCTTCCCAAGTATCTAAACGAGCTAATTCTAACACATCTCTACTTTTGGTAGTACTTCTAGAAAAACTCAGTCTATTCTGTTTTCCAAACAAACAATGTTCACAAAAATTTAAATCTTTACATTTATCACTTGAGAGAAGATTTCTATCTAGTAGTACTTTGAGACCACATTCACTCATATGGCCTAGTTGTTGATGCCAGGTTGATACTGAATTTGTTTCTACTTTAGATGCCACTCCATATTCTCCACTGCTAGTTTCCCAACCATCCTATAGAGATTGCCTACCTTTTCTCCCTTTAGCACAACCAACACACCCTTTGTTATCTTGAGACAAATATTTTCACCACTAAATCAATAACCTTTTTCATAAAAAACTCCAAGAGACAATAGATTTTTATTTAATCCTGGTACATGTCTGACATGTTGAATAGTCCTTACCATTCCATCAAACATCTTGATTCTTATGTCACCTTCACCAATAGCTTCACAGGGGTTATCATTTCCCATGTAAACCATACCTCCATCACATGACTGATAAGAAGAAAACAAGTCTCTATGTGGAGTCATGTGAAAGGAGGCACTAGAATCAAGAATCCAAACATGAAGTAAAGAGCCTCTTAGGTTAGTAGTTGATACCTCTTTGTCTTCCAATTACGATTGAACTTTTGTTGTGTTTGCCTTAGATGCCTGTGAAGTAGAATTTTCTTTGCTTGCTTTAGGAAACCTGCAATCCTTTTTAACATGCCTATTTTTACCATAGTTCCAACATTTTACTCTTTTCCAACCCTTGGATTTGGACCTGGTTTGTCCATGCTTATTATTTCCTCTTTCTTGAGTTCTACCTCTTGCAATTAGGGCTTCATGAGAAGAAGATCCTTGAGATGTCTTCTGCCTAGAATATTTAGGAATTATAGTGGCCACCACATCTTCAAAGACCAATTTCCCACTCGAAGTTGAGTTACTAAGATCCATAACTAGTTGATCCCAAGTTTCAAACAATGAGCACAATAAATTTGTTGTGTTATCTTGTTCTTTAATTTTCACCCCTGCTAAAGCCAACTTGCTTGTTAGTGTGTTGAAATTGTTTAGATGATTTGTGACAGATGAATTGTCACACATTCTCAAATTATACAACTGCCTACGTAATAGAATTTTATTTTCTAATGACTTTGTCTCATACAAAATTTTGAGCTTAGTCAACAAGTCATGTGTAGTTTTCTCCTCTGCAACATTGAATAGTACTGAATTTGCTAGAGATAATTGGATTGTTTCTCTAGCCATACTATCTTTTCATTCCAATCTGCATCACTCATGGCTGTAGGTTTTGATGCTACCCCTTTGAGAGTTAGGGAACATCCATCCTTCACTAATAAAGCCTAAATCTTTAGCTTCCATAGAGAAAAATTAGAACCATAAAAAAATTTCACCTCAAATTTGGTAACTGTGCTTCCTATCATTGTTTACTTCTCAAAAAACTCAACTTCTACAAAAGCAACCTTGCTTTGATACCAACTATAAGAAAATTTATAGTGCAAAAATAGAGAAAAACAATAAGCACAACTTTAACATAGTATTCATGTGGTTTTTTCTTTGTATAATTTTACTAGGTTTTCCATGTAAATACTATGTTAAAGTTGTGCTTATTATTTTTCTCTATTTTCTGCACTATAAATTTTCTTACAAGGGGCTTGTTTGAGGCCATAGAGAGACTTCTGAAGATGACACACAAGTGAAGGATCCTAAATAAACCCCTATGGATACTCCATGCATATCTCCTCCTAAAGATCACCATGAAGAAAATCACTCTTCACATCCCATCTATGTGCTACAATGATAGCAAGGACAAGTCGAATGGAATTCATTTTGGTGACTGGTGCAAAATTCTTAGATTAGTCAATCCATGAAACTTGGGAGAATCCTTTGGAAATCGAGCAAGCCTTATGCTTATCAACTGACCCACCTACTACAAATTTTGTTCGATAGACCCACTTGCATTGGAAAAGTTTCCTTCCCTCAGAAAGTGGGACAAGATCCCAAGTGTGGTTCCTCTACAAGGAACTGAACTCTTCCTACATTATTGCATCCCACTCAGGGACACTAGAAGCTTCCCAAAAGGATTATGGATTGGAAGTTTTGGCAAGGAAGAGGTGTGGAGCCTCTTGGAATTGTGATCATGTTCTCTTGTAATCTAAAGGATCCCCTACCCAATGCCTTGCTGACTATAATTTTTTTTAGCACAAAGAGGCCCTAAGGCTGGAGAATGAGGAGAATCATCCTTTAAAGATGAATTGTGTGGACCCTCATCATCATTGTCATTATCTAAAGTGGATGAAGAAGAATCCTCATCAAGATCCAAAGGATTATGATCCTCTAAAGAACTATCATCATGATGCAAGGACTCTAATATGGTGATGGTGAGAGAAGTGTCGAGAGAAGAATTGGAAGGACTATCCTCAAAATGAACACTCCTCTAAATGAAAAACTCATGTGTGGTAGGATGGAGAAGCCTGTAGCCTTTGACATCATCTGGGTATCCAATAAATATATATGACTTGCTCGGTGGATCCATAGCCTTGTGTTTCTTTATTGGAATGTGGGCCCATGCAATAGAGCCAAATACTCTAAAGTGCTTAACTAATAGTTTTTGACCGGTCCAAGCTTGAAAAGGAGTTACCCCCTTGATGTAGAGGGGTGGTGAACACACTCAAATAACCTTCAATCTGATCACAACTCAACTAATAAATCACTTATTCAAAGGATATTAACTTTTGGACATCAACTCACCCTCAAAACCCTTATAGGGTTTCAAACACAAAAATTAGGCATAAATATTCACAAACACCTCAAGACAACAAAACCTTTGAGTTTTAGACACCATTTACCAAGTGCCTCACTATGTCAAAATATTACATATGTTTCCTTTGCAACATCTATGAGATTCAATTCAACACCCCCTGCTTGGGCTACTCAAATAGGCTTGATTTACAAAGGAAGTACCCATTAGAGTTTGTAAAATATCTTGAAACCTCGGGGAAGCAACACCAATTCCCAAACAACACCAAATCCACCCTTAGTTCTTGGGTTCAAGTCCTCTTATACGCTATTCTAGTAAACCCTTCCTTTCCAAGCACTAAACAAGGGTTTAGTATAAATCAATAACCCAGGGCTTTTTGACCCAAATAAGGCTTCCAAAAGGTTTCAAATACCTTGAATCAACTTCACAAATCATTTCTCAAGCAATCCCAAATGTATTTTTCACAAACGACCCCTCAATGCCTCTTCTCACACATATAATTCACCTTGCTTTGGCCTAGGGCATCACCATTTTATCAACCAACGCATTCTTAGGCTGAAAAAACCATAAAGAAACATAAATAAAATATAGGAAAGCCTTTCCACCGAGCCACAGATCAAGACAATAGGTGGAAGGCTTAAATTCTCATTTTATTGCTTTCAAAACCCTTAAACACAAAAAAATAGAGCAGTTATTAAAACTTGTTGATCCCTCACATAAAACAATGATTTTAGGCCTCCAAAACAAGTGTAAATGAAGGTAACCACATACATATACAATCACCCACAGTCTCAAGTCATGACAGGCCTGTATGGGTTGGTACCAAGAAGAGAAAGTTCAGAAAAAAACAATGAAATGCAGTGATCATCGTTTTACAATGTTGAATCCTCCTTCCAAAAATTGAAGAACAACCTTTTCCATGAGGGAATACAACAATTTTTAATAGTTTCAATATCAAGCTACCATTTGGAACTGACCAACTACCTTAACCATCTTTTGTTGACCCTTAAATGGCAATTTTACAACTTGGGTCTTAATCACCCCTCTTAATCACCATTTACCATTGTGTTTGTAATTTTCACCTATTCTTGACTCCTACTGACTTGAAAACTCCAATTACACATTGAATGGTCATTTTGGACCTTATTCAAGAAGGAAAATATGAAAACCAAACTATTCTACCACCTAGACTTCATTGTCATCATGACATTAATTGACAACTCATCCTATTTTGGCATATTTTGCAACTTCCTCATTGCATAATGATTAAAAGACCTTCAAATCACTTGTTGAACCTTCAAGGACTCTTTTCCCTTTCATTCCAAGGTGTAGGTGCCCTTGCACCACCCCTTCATAGCTTTGTGAGGAACACAGTTCTAAATATAACACACATAGTTAATGGCTTCTACCTAGAAAGGTGGTGCCAAAGACTTGGAGTGAATCATACAATTAGCCATCTCTATCAAGGATTATTTTTTTGTTCTACAAATCCATTCTGCTAAGGATTGTAGGGAACTGTATGTTGCAAATCAATTCCTTCTGAAGCACAATACTACACAAACTTGTGGTTTACATATTCTGCCCCATTATTTGTACGCATAACTTTGATAAATTTCCCAATTTGTTTCTCTACAAAAGCAAATTAAACTCCAAGAATGAATCAAATACTTCAAACTTTTTTTTGGGAAAGTACATGTAAATGTGTAACTAGAAAATTCATCAATGAATGTCAAAACATATCGGGATCTATTGAAAGATGGCTATGGAAATGGCCCTACCAAATCACTATGTACAAACTCCAAAATATGTAAGGCTCTCCAAGATTTTCCTTTGTCAAATTTCTCTTTTGGATGCTTGCCAAGAATGCAACCATGACAAACACCATCTAAACATTGAACTGTAGGAAATCTTGTAACCATGTCTTGTTGACTGAGCTATTGCAAGTAGCGGTAGTTCAAGTGGCCAAACTGTTGATGCCACAAATTACTCACATCATCTAAATGAGTGAGTAGAATAGACAAAGGTGGAAAGTGAGAGAATAAATAAAGCTGAGATTGATGATCTAATCTCCTAACTGCAACTACAAAATCATTATGCATCTCATGAATCACCACTACCTCAAGAGTAAACTCAATCCACTTGCCTATATCTGAGTGAATGATTTGATAGATCCATAGAAGATTAGTTGATAATGAGGGCACACAAAGAACATCCTGAAATGTTCCATCCCCTATATCAACATACCCTCTCCCACACACCTCAATTGGAGTGTCATCACCCATCAAAATGGAAGGCATAGTATATGGCTCCAAAGATTCAAGTTTGTCTTCAGTTGAAGCCATGTGGTGCAAGGCACTCGAATCAATAAACCATGTGGATGGTGGAGAAGAAATTGCTACAAGCACCTTGCCCTTTCCTTTCCCCTTGCTATTGTCTTTGGTCTTATGAGACCCCTCATCTAAACTCTGATGGAATTAGAAACACTAAGATTATTATTTTCAAGAATGTGTGTCAAGTGATCAACTTGTTTCTTCAAACATTTTTGCTCATCATGATTGAGTTTCTTACGATAGGCACATTTGACCTTCTCTTTTTTAGGCTTGTCACCTTTTGAAGATGAGGTCTCATTAGTTGTTTTGGAGCAACTGATTTCTAATTCTTCTCTTTGCTATTCTTTTTCTTATTCTTATCACTACTTTGTCCTTGCCATTCATTTGTACCAAGGTTGGCAACCAAGGCATGTGACTTAAAAGAATTAAGAGTGCCCATTTGGATTAGCTTATCTTGCTCTCATGTGAGAGAAGTAGCGAAATCATCCAAATATGGCATGGTGAATTGAGAACCAAGTGCATCATTAGTAGCTCATAAAAGGTAGAAATAAATACTGAATATTCATAACTTAGCTTTAAGAGAATACTTATAATCAATTGTTCATCTTTCTTAGTAATTCCACATTGTTGTAATTGGAGGCTTAGTGATTTCAATTTGGTGAAGAAATCTTAAATTGTGTTGAAGTTGCTTGGATTTAAACTAATAGTTCATTCTCCAACATATGACCTCTCATAGAATCTTGAGTGCCAAAAAATAGATTCTATCTTTTTCCATATTTCATTTGGAGTATTCAAAGATTCAATATGAAATAGCAAATTAGGAGATGCAAACAAACATAATGCTCCATATGCTTCATTACATTTGTTAAACCATTTAGGATTTTTTCATCTTTAGCTAGTTTAGTTTCTAATCCCATTGTTATTCTCTGTAAACCACAACTTCTTAAGTGAATATTCATTTGTGATTTCCACTCAAAATAGTTGAAAGTAGTTATAGTAGGAACTTTTGTTGAAATCATGATGAAGAAATGCAAAAGAAAGTGTGAAAAAAATGAATACAAGAACGCCAAGAACATCCCCACCCTTTTCACTAATATCAAAAATCACTCCCAAATATTATAAGGTTGGCACTTTATAGTTCAGTGCAATTACAAAGCCTTTTCCAAGATACAATACTCAATAGACTCAAAATAGCCAAAATTACAAATTCTAATACAAAATAAACCTAACACGAAATATGGAAAAATTAGCCTTATAGCTATGTAGTATTCTTCACTACCTTTCCAACACCTATTTGTTTCTAAAAAATAGAGTATTGAGGCGAATGTTATGGCATGTTGAAGAAATTAACAACTTCAACCTAAAATATCTAGTACAAAATGGAAAAAACATATTTTCATTACCTCAAAGGATGGAAAGTGCTCGTCTCTAGCTTTTTGATGATATCTCATTTTTGAAAAATGGACATCATGGCAAAAAGTTATGCAAGTTTTAAAAGGCCCAATTTGGCCTATTGGAGGGCCTTGGTGGCCCATGGGCAATGGCATTGGTGGTAGAATGGTGGCTGTTTGGCTGAGCAAGTAGTGGTTTAAAATTAACTGCTAGTAGCTTGAGGGCTAACTTTCAATGGTTATTAAAAAATGTTGGGGTTTTATGAAACCGTGCGGTCACGGTTTACGACTGCTAGCAGTTAATAGACTTCTCGCTGCCACTGGTAGTTTGAGGACAACTGCTAGCAGCCTTAGCTGTTGGGAAATTTGAGGTCCACAACTTAACAACCTCAACCATTGGTAGACAATGTTGTTAATAATGCTTTATTTAAGCACTTAAACACTTCATACTTTTTAAATTTTTATTTTGAAAATTTTCGTCGTATGACTTCAATTATGCAGCGCTGGGAGGGTTGTACAACCCTCTTGGAATTTTTTTTGCCTCGATGGCTCTTGACACTAAATATGGGTAAATTTTATGTCAAAATTCATCGTCTCAGCCTCCTAAACACAATGACAAGGTCCTTTTTGGCTAAAAATGCTTTTGGAAAAACCTATTCACCAGATCTGAGCTTCAAAATCCCGTTTGCAACTTTGTCAAATGATCTCCAATTTGGATGAAATGTAACCCAATCTTGACTTTCTTGAGCCTCTTGAACGCGTTGAAATAGTCAAAATGTTGCCAATATAACAAAAAATGTTGTAATCAATCAGATCTCACAAAACACATATGTAATATGAAGTTATTAGATCTTTGCAAACCCTTTATGATTCTCTAGATCATTCAAAATGTAAGAGAAGAGCATACAAGAATTTACTAGATCTTACATGAAAAAGTCAATCTCTCAATTAGGAATCTATGAACTAAGATTTCTCAAAACAAGAGCTCTGATACCATGTTAGAAATCTAAAATATATTAAACAACCCAAGAAACTTTTTAAGAGAAAATCAAAATTACATAAACTGAAAAACCATAAATAATGCAAACCAAAACTCCAAGAGAATATGCAATGCCAAGTTGATAGAATTGCATTAAGAGCTTCCAAGATCAATGTATGCAAATACAAGCTAGGTAGTGAATTTATATAAAACTAGATGGAGAGGATGGAGATGACAAATCCAACCAATAGAAATCAACCACAAAAAGTGGAGGATGCTACAAAAAGTGGAAAGTGTTCCACCCTTTAAGGGGACACCATATCACTGATTTCATAGTTATTAAATATAAACTCACTTTATTATCCTAAGCAAGCTTAATAAAAGTGTAAGAAAAACCTAAGACTAAGGGAAAATAAATTAACCCACTAGGAAAATAAAAACCTACACTAATACAAATTGGTTTTTTTAATGCTACTACAAATTCTCTTTAGTAAGTTCACACTTGTCTTCTTGATCATCAAGATATCTATTTATCCAACACGTACCTATATTTTATAAAATCTCACATTTTAGATCTTGATGACAATATTGAGGACATATGTCATCTCTTTGATAAAAATTGACAGTAAGTTGTATCTCAATTATGGATCCTCTTGTTCTCTCCCACATTATGCTACTATCTTGACACATCCTATTTCACATTGATTCAAGTCTCACACTTTCGTGGTTATTGTTCTCAAATGTTGTATGACACAGTCATAATTCAACATTGGTATTGAGACACATGAGTAGCTTCTAAAACCATACTCGTTGATGCCTTTCTACATTCCACCATATGAGTGTGAATTCAATAGTTTGCCAACTGGAGTTTTTTTCTTTTGGAAGGAAGATGTATCATTTGTGGAGAGGGACCTATTGTAGTATTTGCCATGTGATATTCTATATTGGCTTTCTCTCTCTTCTTTGTGGAGGCGCTCGTGGACCTTATCTTGTAGGGATTTTAGGACATCTATCACTTCTAGGGATACTATCTTGTCCTCCCTATCATACTTTTATTTGGATGTAGTTTTTAACCATAGGTTTTCTTCTTCTCTTCTTTTGTAGGGTACACTGTTTTTTTTTGTACCTTGGGGTTCTACTTGATTGTATAGAAGTACCTAATATGACTTGTCTTGTTAGGACTCAATTTTTTTCCCTTGAGTTATGCAAGAAAAGATATTAATATAATTAATTATTTATTATATTTAATATTTAAATTTATTTAGGTACATTAAGAAATAAAAACACATATCATCTCTTTAATTAATGGAAGTAAATACCACCCCACTTTATTCAACTCCTTAATTAATAATAATTAAACTAATTAATTAATATATAAATATACTTTATTCCATCAAAATTATGCTCCATATTTTTTTTATATATTTTCTTTGTACATTTTTAGAGTTAATTCTCCTCCTCTCCACCCTTATTTTAAATCTCGTAAGAGTTATTCCCATGAGTTACGCTTTCATCTAAGCGGTTTAAGGGGAGATTGGGTTTAAGAGCTTCAACAGAGTTAAGCTAAAATTTTACATTGCTCAGTTATGGATAAGGTGGACTAAACAGCAGAAACAAATGCACAGCAATTGTCAAGTTTGGAAAAGCAAAAACTACGACAGGATTGTGAAGCAACAAATGGCCATGGCTATGGCTGCTGCTTCTTCTTCTTTTTTCACTGGCATTTCTCTTCCAAAGAAAGTCGATGTCAGCTTCTCTCCCCATCTCATTCTTTCCCAATCTTCCATTCGGTTTATCCAATATGAGACAAGTAAGTTAACAAGAAAGTGGGTTTACTTCTTATCACCAAAGTGCATCTGTCTATCCATGTTCTTGTTTTATCTCATTCAGTACTGCTGACATTTCTTTTCACTGTGTATAGAAAAACTACCAATGCAAATGCAGACATTGAAGATTGAAGCTTCACAAAAAGAAAAAACGAGCAGAGAAAACAGAATTGCTCGCCACATCCGGATCAGGAAGAAGGTATGATGTGGCCTCCCAAGCTAAAATCCAGTTTGGGGTTTTTCCGTTATTATTAATCCATGCTTGATAGATCCTGGGTGATGTTATTGCCATATCTAGTGTTGTGTAGAGTAAGCTCACATTCTTAAGAATGCTATAAACATAGGTCGGGCTGGAATGTATTCCTTAATTTTAAGATTACTGTAAACATGGGCCAGGGTGGAAGGTGCCCCATAAATTTAAAGAGTAATATGGGTCATGGTCGAATGCACCTTAAATTATAATCATTACGAAATTGCCTGGCCACACGTCGACTGGATTTATGGGGTGCTTTATTATGGTGGGGCGATTTCAACCCCAGCCGCATTCCTAGAAGTCTACTCCATTACCATTACGCCATAGCCTGTTAGATTATTAATGGTTAAGAAGTAGTTGAATGAATGAATGAAAGATTTTAATGACGTCCGCGAGACCAAACAGTCTATGGGACCGAGACAAAACAGGCCTAATTTGTCTTCATACTCTTTTCCAAGTCAGATCTCCTGCTGTTAAGTTTGACTAGAAGGCTAGCCGTCTGATTAATCTTATCTTCCTCAAATAGCTGGTGCATATTGTCCACTTTCAAACTATTTTCATGTTGAGTGCGGATATCCTCGTAAGCAATGCATTCCATGATGAAGTGCCATTCTGTTTCCACAACCCCTTTATTGCAGAAAATACAAGTTCTTTCTTCCCAAGTTTCCTTGGGTATCTTCCACCTACCGGTCTCACACCTAAGGTGATGTGATCCCGTCCTCAATTGTGCCACTAACAACCTCGCTTTCCCTTTAATATCTGCACCTAAATAAGTTTTTTCACCTTTAATAGTTGGAACGAAAGAGTGCAAGTGAAATCACCTTTCTTGAAATTGTGGAGGTTTTTTTGACAAAATGAATTGAATTAAATAATCTGTAATTGGTCTGTGATTGATTGAATATTTATATTGTTTTTCGTCGGACTGCGGTGTTGAAGCTTTCAGGCACATCAGAGAGGCCTCGCCTTGCAGTTTTCCGCTCAAGCAAACATCTGTATTGCCAAGTGATTGATGACACCAAGATGCACACTCTTGCTTCTGCATCCACTATGCAAAAACCGTTGTCAGAAGAGATTGAACTGACCGCTGGGTCAACTATTGTAAGTCTAGCATTCAATTTTCATACATCTTTTGTTGTTGTTAAGTTGTGTTTTTTTCATACATATGCTTTTTGTGGTGCATTGAGGTCATGGTGGTCCTTTGGATTACCCTACCATGTTTTGAGAATGTACGGTGAAGGTATTTTAGCTACTAGGTTCTGTAATTCATTGAAATTAGAACTTGCTGCTACTTGCTGGAGTGCCGCTTCCAGTCCTATAATTGCATTACATGTACGCCCTTTTATCTTGTGGGTTTGTCAATGTAGTTTATGGGCTGCTCTCTTTGTCATTGTGTCATTTTTTTAAAAATAGGGAAAGCTGGATCTATATTAAGGTGATAAAAGCTCATGGAATTGCTTGGAGGGCAAACCCGATAAATTACAGTATTCAAAATCTGGTTGCAGACCAGAAGATCACAAATCTACAATTATTAAGCAGGTATTGTCAAAGCATTATAAAGTTATAAGAAACTTACCAAAAATGGCTGGACGCTTACAACTGCCTATGTTTCAGCCCATTTAAGAACAATTCTTAACAAACGTAAAACACTCCCTGCATTTTACTGCTGAGCCATCCCCCGCCATTTCTGATATCTCCCATAGTTTCTATATGTTTCCTGTTCAGTCTATCCCATTTCCTATATTTTTGGCCCGCTGAGTTCATGCTCCCAGAACCCCATTTTTTGTTCTTTCCCATTTCTCATATCTGGAAATTTGTGTAAAACAGTCAAACGGGTAACCCACATTATAAAAGTGACGATGGATAAATCATAAGAGTACACAGAGAAGGGACTAGCTTTTATGTCACCAAAATTTGGTTGCTGCTTTCAGTAGGACAAGGTTTTATTGGCTTTGGATTCCCTCAATTGGGTAGATGAGCTTCTCTTCCAGTGCAGAAGTCTTGGCACATAGCAACTGACTTGAACTATCATGTTGACTCGGTCAACTTTTATGGTTACCCATATGAATTGGCTAATGTTTTCACAATGTTCGTCTTCTAGGTAATTTGAGCAAGCGCTTGTTGTACCTATGGTTGTATTGTAGGGTATGTTACTAGTTCTTAGTTGTCTTCTCCAGGTCCCCAATAACCTTACGGGCTAATCATATTATGGTTTCTTTTCATTTCACTTAATTTGAATATTTTCTCTATAGCTATCAGAATTATGCATTGTCTACTTGGCTTTGTTATTTCAGGAAGCTGCAAAGAAAATAGGTGAAACAATTGCCAAAGCTTGTCTTGAGAAAGGTATTACTAAGGTAGCATTTGATCGAGGTGGTTTTGTCTATCATGGACGCATTAAGGCCCTTGCTGATGCAGCCCGGGAGCATGGTTTGGATTTCTGAGTTGGAACAGGGCTTGCTTTCTTAGGCATCACTCTGTTATAGATCTGGCAACAGTATCTTCTTCAAGTCTGAAAGATGTCTGCATTTTACAGATTTCTATATCATCAAGGAAAATTTTTTAGGTAGCTTCTTTATCTTTGAGATTGGTTTGCATGGCATCTAGTAAGGGTTAAATGGGTTTTTTGGCTTATTGTAACTTAGGGATGGATGGTTAATGCTGTGCTATGACATGCTTGACGTTATTTATGTCTGCAGCAAAATTTAATGCAAACTCTTGTGTTAGCTTTATCTACTTTTCAGTATTCACTCAAGGTCTTTTACTGCAATTTCGTTTTTGTTTTCTTTCAACTGGACGCTGTCATATAATTTTTCTCTGGCATAAGATCCTGAACTTGAAACATGAGATCTTAAATTTATATCTAAATGACTTAATCACATTTAATATGGTTACCAATGCTGGGAGAATAGAATACAGGAAAAACAAAAGCAGTTTAAATGCCCTCTTCAGCACACAAGTAAAAATATGTTTTTACACTTCTAGTGATAAGTTGGTTGTCATTTTGCTCTACACATGCCAGTTGGGACGATGTTGGTGCTTAATTTACAATAGTGTGAAGCTTGGGAACATGGGATTGGGATTGCATTAAGATATATTAGTGTCCATTCTTATTAAGGAATTTGACAAGCGTATATTTTTGGTTCTTATCTTTTCCTGTTTTTTAATTTTCTGTTTCCTGATTTCATCCCATTCTAAAGATAACTTGAGTACTCTAATTCTCTTTTTTATTTTATTTCTGAATTTGGTTGATCAATAAATTAAAATTTCCCATTATGTCAAGATTTGTGATATAATTTTTACTTTCTTGCAATTTCAACCTTTTAGTGATTGTTTGGCTGGAGCTGCAACTCTTCTGAATCATCATCTAAAAAGAAGATTTTTTCTGAGCAACAAGAGGGGAAATCAAAAGTTTTTCTAGTCTAAATGTAGTGTTTACAAGTGTAGAGTAGTGTTATCTTATTAAATCTTAAATACTATACTGATTAGGCTATGAGGGATATAGAGCTTAAGGCCTCTAAGGAATGCGCCTTGGCCAGCTTAGGAAGGAGAACTGTGATTGTTTCAGTGCATCAGGGCACTTGTTTGTTTTTCTTAAAAATTATGATGGCATTAAAAAGCTCAGCTTTATTAACATTGGAAGCTATTGGAAAATTAGGAAAGATGACCCATACAGGTTAGGGAACTTGTCATGGGTGCAAGAATAACCGCCCATGTAAGCTTCTCTTCAATAACAGGAGCAACAAGAAAGTTGTTGTCTGAGTTAGAATTAGAAATCGCCACATGTGTTCTCGACAATGTGAGATTGAGCTTTGAATTCAGTGAGACCAAGTTTGCTAAGAAGGAGCTGAAAGAACCTAGAGACAATAGAGAAGATCTCATTCTTAGATGGAAAGAGTGAGACTTCCTACGATTTTATTGTAGATACTTGGTTAAAGTTTTGTAAATTGCCAGAACTTGGTTATTAGTTATTATGCCCCTCGTCATTCACATTGTAATGTCAAGTTATGGAGTGGTTGAACTGTGATGTGAATAACCTTTGACTGGTCAATGGTATATTTTAGATTTTTTTCTCTTCTAGGTAGTCAGATCCATTAGGACTTTGGGAATGCCCTAGCATAATTTTAGCTATAAATAGGTGCTAGCTAGTCCATTGTAATTTGTAAGGCATCAGTCATGGAACTCGCTTCATCACTGTATGCATTTATGCTTTTTGGACTCTACCTTTTCAAAGTTGCTTTGCTCTCATTGTCCTGTCATTTAGTATTTCCAGACTTGCATATATATATATGTGTGTGTGTGTGTGTGTGTATGACTATGTATGCATGCTATATGGGGATGCATCCACAAGTCTTTTCTGGGCATCTCCATTCCTGATACATTTTGGGGATGCAGGGACGCCTTGGAAATGCACCTGGAGTCGTCACTGGGCCCCTACCCTGACCAGAAACATTCTGGAAATAGGGTGTACATCTGGCTATTGTCTGGAGCTGTACCTGGGCCCGTCTTGACCAGAAATGGGGCCAATGTCTCAGGACATCAGGCCTCCTTTGAATGAAACCAAAAAAATCCACAAGCAAGAAAAAGTAAAGATTTTTCAAGATAATAGTTGATAAACATTTCTGGAGTCTTCTCTTACTGAAAATCTATAGCTGAAATTTGAAACTGATATAAATTTATGAAAAAAATATAGAATATTTAAAAAAAACCAGAATACAGCTGATATATTTGGGGAGTTTCTGAAAATAATCCCTTTATTTGTGTTAAATATTGTTTCAGATAGCTACAATGAAAATAAAGACAAGAAGTTTGAAGTGCAATTTATTTTGATCATCTGCTATTGCTAATAATGATCCAAATTTTGCCCATATCAATCTGAATACATTTATCTTGAAGCTCTCTGGTTCAGCTGTTTAAATTGAGGCCTGCCATTTGTTGTTTGTCAAAAGAAAACCTGTTTGATGTTGCTGTTATGGGAAGGAAAAGTGCCACTAATTTTGATGTGTTCACATCAATTTTGGAGAAGAAGAGCAAACCTTGTGATTGTTTTCCACTTGATGTCTGTAATTTACAAGCTGTTTATAACAGAGGATATCATGATGGGATTTCATTCCACTTTGTCCTACTTATCCTTTTCCTTTCAGCTCAGTGTGTGATGAAGGAAGAGAACAACACACCCATTTCTAGGTCGAGGGTTGAAGAAGTTGCTTCCTAAGGGCCTTCTATTGTACTTGTTATATATGCACATTGACAGCGAAAATAATTTTTTTGTTAATTTGTGTGTTTGAATCTCATGTGAATTCTCAATTCGACTCTAATGTTATGCATTATGGTTCTATAATGAATATGATGAATGCCTTATAATATAAATAAGTTTAAATTTCCTATAATTTAGAAATTTCCCTATTTTTAATTATTGTTCCCACTTTCTCCCCAAAAAAGGCCTTTCACCCTCTAGCATCCTCAAAGTGCATTACCCTATTCCCTACATGTATATATAGACATACACACACATGCACACATGCATGTATATATAAATGTATATGCATACACATATACACACATGCACACACACATGAGCACACATGTGCACGGCCACACGCACACACATGCGTGCACATGCACATGCACACATGCATGTATATATAGACATACACATATGCACACCCACTCACGCACATGCGCATGCATGTGTTAGTGTGCATGCACACACAGATGCATGTACATGCGCGCACATGCATGCACACCCACACACACATTCATGCACACACACACACATGCGTACACCCACACACACACACACACACACACACACATGCTCACACACACCCACACACACGTGCACATGCACACATACCCATGCATATCCCCCCACACACACACACATTCACATGCATGCGCACTAGCGTGCGTGGCCACACACACACACATAACCTGCATCATTTTGAACATTTATTTACTTTGGGTTCAATGTCAATTTGCTCTTGGATTGGAATATTGTTATTTTGAATTTTGTTCTCCATTGGTTTGACTTATTTCTTTTATTTGGAATTTGGATAGATTATGCAATATAGAAATATCATAGCAAGTAGTAGTACAATGTTGATTCTTCATTTTTGGGGAAAACTTTGCCATTTTTTTGGTAGTCATAGTTTTTTGTTGAGTAGTTTTGTTGTTCTATGGGAGGCTATTTGATTTTGAATCTTTGTTGACTAAACCACATGCAATAAAAAACATCTTCAAATCAAGGAAGACTTAAGGGATTTATGCCTAAAGGAGAAGATGTGTAAAAGTTTGGAAGAAAATTCTTAGGGATTAGTGGACATAGAAGTTATTGAATTTGTCTTGGGGAAACAATTAAAAATTTATAACCATATAGGTTTTTGGTAATATATTTTTTTAGTTCCACCCATCTCTCTCAAGTATTTTTTAATCATAACTGGCTACTTTGGAAGTCAGTATTCTTAATTCTTATCACAAGCATCTCAATCTCTAGGTAGATCATAAAGGAATCTAAAATCAGAAACTAGTACGTTTCCACCCATAGCAACACCTACTCTTGTCTTGATCAAACCCAAAGAACCAAAGAAAAGTCAAGAGTAAGAATCATGCCAGAATGTTATAAGAAATATGTTTGTGCACGTGCACGACAATATAGTTTGAGGACTCTCCGAGTCCTGGAAAAGACTCTTGGGACTCCCGAGCCCTAGGGCTCGTCGAGTCGACTCGCCAAGGACTCCCGAACCGAGTCCTGGAGAGTATAGGTTAGGACTCTCGAGTCCTAGCAAGTGACTCGCGCGAGTCCTAGAATTGGACTCTCGAGTCCCAACTTAGGACTCTTGGCATCGCCTGGAAATAATGAGTATGAATGTTTAATACTTGTTATTTGTTTGTTTTTTTCATTTGAAAATTTGAAACTATGAGTATGAATGATGAAATTTCAAATATTGAGTGTTTGAAGATCATATAACATGTGTAATATTTGAATTATGAGAAATTGATAATCAAATTAGGCTCTTATGTTCTCTAACTGCATTAATTTATTTTTGTTTTTTTGTAAAACTACTATTTTCTTCTTTGCCGAGTCCTAGCCGAGTTTTTTGCCGAGTCTGTGTTGAGTCTCGAGTTTGAGTCCAAGTCCTATTTTGGGCTCCCGAGTCTGCATCGAGTCTGAGTTTTCCAACTTTGCACCACATAATAGAGAAGGATCTAGTGAGTGTGCTTATTAAAAAAATTGGTTATTACGGGCTACATAAAATTGTGATTAGGTAGTCATTATGAATTAACTATTACCATCTTTAAGTATGAGCTCAAGACAAACTTAAAAGTGGTTTGGGAAAAAATCCAAAAATTGCAGTGATCAACAAGAATGCAAAAACTCAACAAAACTCAATGGAGGATTAAACATTGGAGGAGGACATTGTGTAATTATTAGAATGTAACATGGTAGCATCACCTCTAGCATTAATGGAGTCACCACTAGAGGACATAAAATAAGAGTACAAACTTGTTAACAAGATGTTGTAAAATGGAGAGGGAATGCTGGGGAAGCTTTGGATCCATACAAGTGCTTCCTCATCCAAAATTAAATAAAAAATATTCCCATCCAAATCAAGGGGCTTACTATTAGGAAAAGGGTGTTGTACACCTTGCACAAGAAAAAAATATTTAATTATGCAAAATAAATATTTACTTTTGGTGCATCTTTAGGAGATTTGTTTAGCCATATTAAATATTTATTTGGTTCCTATTGTAAAATTGCATATAACATTGGTTAGATATTTTATATGTGGGTTGCACATGCGAAAAATATTTAATATTGGGAAACTTAGTACCAAAAAGTAAATGTTGGGGTCAATAGTTTTGTGTACTCATGGTTTTGAGACACATGGTTTTATCTTACCACTTGGTTGTTTTGTGTGAGCTTGATTCTATAAAAGTGAGCACATGTTTAGTGGTTGAGGTTGGTTGGTTTGAGGTTAGTTGTCATTTGTATTGAGCTCTCTTGTTGAGTGCATATGTGAAACATGGCATGGGATGTGTGGTTACATGCTTGGACACATGAAGGATGCATTGGAGGAGCTTGATGTTTTAGAAGTATTCATGGAGACTTTGTAAGTGTATCACAATGTTTTTATTGCTGAATAATACATTGAGTGTGGATGCTTTTGGAGGGTGGGTTTTTCCCTCTTAAGGGTTTTCCCAAGGTATATCTAGTGGTATGTCTTTGATCTTTGCATTATGGTTATTTTGTAAGCTTGTATGCATGATTTTCTCTCATGGGGTTATGTAGCAAATGGTTTGATCAATCGGTAATTATTTTCCTAACACTTATCACGGGTGCAAGAGAAAACCACTCATGTAAACTTCTTAAATAAGAGGAGCCAAGAGAAAGGTGTTGCCCATGCTAGATATCATAGCTTGTGTTCTCCACAACGTGAGATTGAGCTTTGGATTGATTGAGACCAAATTCACTAAGAAAGAGCTTAAAGAAACTAGAGACAATAGAGAAGATTTTGGGTGTAGTTTCAATTACTCAATTGCTCTACAATGTTAGTGCATGTGTAGACTGTAGTACACAGATAATAAAAATAATTGCTTTGTGATTAATAAGTTAGTTCTTGACAACTGTTGTCAGTTGGTAGTTATCAACGGTTGGAGTTTTCAACCACTACCAGCTATTCTATATATTTCTCATTGTACTCATAGTCGGGACCGCATGTATGAACTCCTATATCTATTGCGAATCTTATGAATGAATGAATGGAATGGCATATCTTTTTGGAAACATTGTTGTGAGTTACTATTGTCTTTTGTTATTCCACTGACTTCCTAATACTCGTCAAGTAGAGTTAGCGAGTAAACAACATGTACTTGATTAAAGTTTTGTTTATGGAGGTAAATTGGTGGAAGAACTTGGTTGCTACACCCCAAATCATTCGCTTATATAATATTGAGTTATGGAGTAGCCAACCTTGTGGTGTAAATAACCTTTAATTTCTTAGTGATAGATCTTAAATTTTCTATTTTTTAGGTAGTCGGATGCATTAGGACTTCATGGGTGCTCCTAATGTTATCTACAAATAGGTGCTAGGTAGTCCATTATAGGTCATTAGTCATAGAATTCACTTTGTTGTTGTTTACATTTTTGCTTCTTGGAGGTTGTACCCTCAAAATGGTCTTGCTTTCATACTTGTCATTTGGTATTTGTGCCTTATACATCACATATAATCCAATGAAAAACATTTTTTAGAATAAGAATATTCCAGTCCAAGAGTGAAGAAACAATTAGAATGCAGCTGTAATCCTATCCAGTATGAACAAATATTGAAAATAATGCACACACATGCACACACATGCGCACACACACACAATCAAAGAATGAACAAACCATTAGAATGCACCTATACTTCTATCCAATGTGAACAAATATTTCAAAATAATGCTCACACACACATGCACACATGTATGATCATGCATGCACACCTGCACAACCATGCATGCACACCTGCACATCCACACATGCATGCGCACATGTGCACATGCACACACACAATCTAATGGAAAACATTCTTTAGAATAACAATATTCCAATCCAAGAGTGAACAAACAATTAGAATGTAGCTGTAATCCTATCCAATGGGAAACATTTATTCAAAATAGTACACACACATTACACATCACATATAATCTAATGGAAAACATTCTTCAGAATAATAATATTCCAATCCAATAGTGAACAAACAATCAGAATGCATCTGTAATCCTAACACACACACACACACACACATTGCATATCACATATTATCTAATGGTAAACATTCTTTGGAATAACAATATTCCAATCCAAGAGTGAACAAACAATTAGAATGCAGATGTAATCCTAACACTCACATTACACATCACATATAATCCAATAGAAAACATTCTTTAGAGTAACAATATTCCAATCCGAGACCGAACAAACAATTAGAATGCAACTGTAATCCTGTCCAATGTGAACAAATATTCAAAATAATACACACGCATATAATATAATACATAATAACATATAGAAAGAAAGTGGTCTTGCTTATATATATATAGTAATTGTTTATACTTTTGTCATTAATTTTTTTAGAGGGGTAAATGTTTTTGACCCAGAGCTATGAACCAGTGAGGTCACAAACGGGGGAACCTCATCCCCACTATAAATTCTCAACAATTACACTCCAATGGAGTTTGAACCTTGATGGCAAGAATAACAACACAACAACTTAACCATCGCACCATGCCACTATTGGCAATACACTTTTGTCATTAATTGTTCATAGTATATACTCGTCATTTGATAGATTTTTCTTTTGTCCATTCCAGAGTATATTCTGGTTTTCCTTGACGGTCTTCTCATCTACAGTAAAAGTTGGGGGGTCCATTTGGAACACATAGAAAAGGTTCTGCAGGTTATGGATGATAACCAACTTTATGCTAAGAAGTCCAAATGTGGCATTAGGGTGCAAGAAGATGAGTATTTTGGTACGAGGTCTCAAAGATCTGAGTTAGAGTAGATCCAAAGAGGATAGAAGCAATAAAAGAGCGATCCATTCCAAAAACAGCAAGGTATTAAGAGTATTCTTGAGCTTAAAAGGTTACTATTGAAGATTTTTTAGAAATTACACATGCATTGCAGCAACCCTAACAGCCTTGTTGAAGAACTTATTGTGTGGACCAAAGTGGAAACTCAAGGATACCAATAATTTAAGGGGATGGTTTCTTCCACTTTGGTACCAGCCATCCCAGAAGGCATTTATTATGGACTATGATTTATCTAGGCAAGGGAATGGAACAATATTGATGCAAGAGGGACTTCCTTTAGCCTTTGAGTTTGTATGCCTGTAATTGAAAGGTAAGTGTAATTGAAAGGTAAGAAGTTAGTGTGCCAACATGAAAGGAGTTGTTGGCAATTACCTATGCAACCAAAGAATAGTATCAATACCTCATGGTCGTCACACTTTGAACTTTTGATTGTCTCAAGTACTTAATGGATCAAAGATTGTCCTGCGAGTAATCTAGAATTGGGTAAGAAAGTTGTTTGGCAATGATTTGAGATCATATATTAGAGAGGCAAGGAAAATATAACAACGAATGCATTCTCATGGACAGTGGTGAAGTTCTCTAGTGTGTAATGTCTTTACATCATGAGTTGAAGCAACAAGGTATTAGTCACAAAAAGACCATTTGATTAGTTGACTTGTTACTTATTCAATAGTTACAATAAAATTAAAATCCCTCAAACAAATTTGTATGGGCAGGGGACTAGTTAAGATATGAGGAAGGTTTCTTTGTATGCCCTTGCTCTCATTTGAAGGTCCTGATTCTAGCCAAACTATATGTCACCTCTAGGGGGGCAGTCACGTGTCCTCAAAACATATTATCACACCAAGAAAGAACTAGCAAGGACTGAAAAACCAGGCACAAAAATATGTTAAAGAATTTTCAGCATGTCAGAGTAATAAAGAGGTTACAATCAAGGTTTCAGGTCTATACAACCGTTTCCCATTTGGAAGTATATGTGGGAAGAATTCTCTATGGATTTTGTCATAGGTTTACCTAAGTTGAAATTTATGAATGTAATGCTGATGGTTGATTGACTCAATGATATGCCCATTTTTGTGGATTTTCTCACCCATTTTCAGCCGACATGGTACTAGATGTGTAAAAGATAAAAGTGCCAAAACTTCAGGGTCCTCAAATGATTATTGCAAGAGGCACATATTTTCTATTGACTAGTAAATTTCAGTGTTCCATGGGGATGCATCCCCCCCCCACAAAAAAAAAAACCCTGCGTTTCTGGGATGGGGATGTCTCAAAGACTTGGGGACTTGGGGGGGATGTCCCCCCATTGCCTCGCCATTGGCATTGCCGTCTCCAAAACGTCACCGAGACGTTGGGGATGCCGGGACGTCCCCAAGACTTCTGGGGGACTTCTCTCGGGGACACCCAGGAGTCTCCTTTGGCTAGATGACCAAAAACAAATTTAAAAAAAAAATCATACTTTTCTTTGAACTTCATGCCCAAGGCCTAATGATCTATGGGCTCCACCCAAACCCCACAAACTCTATAAAATTGCCTCCTATCCTCATTTTAATTTACAAAAACAAATCAACAAGAAGCTAATAGTGTGAGTGTGAGAATGAGAGTTGCAAGTGTAAGGGGAAAGAGTGCAAATGGAGAGCAAGAGGGTTGACGAGGAGTGACACCAAGTTAATATTCCATTCAAATTTCAAATGTCTAAAACTAGTTTGACAAAGTTTCATTTGTAATTCTTATACTCATACATCTTTTTATAACTATTTTTTCAAGTACTATATGTATTTCAGCGCCGCCACCTGTCGCCACTCCACCACCACCACCCCCCCCGTTCCCAAACTTAGGCCCTTGGTCCCCCCGTCTTGAAACTCTGTGGAATTATGGTAAATTTTGTAAAGCTTTATTCACCATTTTGAGTACCAAAATGGCCTCTAGCTTCTCCAAATCCCTCAATATGAGGTCCAAATAAGGATTGTTAACAAATATCTTTGTTGTTTCAATTCTAACAAGCTGTTACTGGTTCAATTTTTTTCAATTGACTGAATGGTGGTATAATACTGCCTTCCATATTTCAAATAAGATGATTCCATTTGAATCTCTGTATGGGTACCCACCTTCATCCACTATGTATTATTTTCTGGGTTATCCTAAGGTGCTGGGTGTAGATAAACCCAGCACCTTGGGATGTTC
The DNA here is from genome assembly GCA_007258455.2 of Sequoia sempervirens. NCBI lineage: Eukaryota > Viridiplantae > Streptophyta > Pinopsida > Cupressales > Cupressaceae > Sequoia > Sequoia sempervirens. Next base: position 665,155,891 of record VDFB02271358.1, read on the forward strand.
TTCAGGTCCTCAAGAAAAATTTGATCATGGTTAAAACCAGGACTAAACATGTAGATTATCATTGAAGAGAGAAACAGTTTTAGAAGGGAGATTGGGTCTTCCCTTTAATTTGTGTTTTTCCTTCAAGTTCAGCCATACACTCAAACATCCCTTTGGCAACAAAAATGCATCAAATTGGCTACAAATTTCTATGGCTCCTATAAAAAAATTACACAAGATTTACAATGTATCTTACAAGCTGGAGTTACCTTCTTTATATTTTTGTTATGTCTTTCACATTTTATGCTCAAGGAAGGTTGCTGGGATAAAATTCTGGTCCAAACAGAGCTTTTAAAGCTGGATGAAGATGGAAGGATTATCATGGACCATTATTGATAGTACAGTGAAGAAAATACAAAATAAATCAATCTCCAAATATCTTATACAAATGAAGTCACTCGGGATAAAATTCCTGTCCAAACAGCGCCTTTAGAGCTGGATGGAGATGAGAGGATTATCATGGATTGTTATGGATAGGGGAGTGAAGAAAATTCAAAATAAATTGATCTCCAAATATCTGATAAAAAAGAAGCACCTACCAGTGTAAGATGTGACTTGAGAAAATGAGAACTTTCTCCACAAGCATCAACAACTCTTGCACATTGAGGGAAACACTTTTCTTAAGGTGTAGGGAATGTTACACTCCTTGTCATTCACTTTTAGTTTTCATCATTGCTAATGTGTGGTTATGAAGTAATGAGTAATCAACCTATGATTTGCATAATCTTTGACTAGTTGATACTAGATTCTAGATTTTTGATTTTCTAAGTAGGCTCCATTCAAACTTTGGGGACACACTAACCTAACATTAAGTTGCTAGGTGGTCCATTGTAGGGCCTTAGTTGTGGAATTCACTTGTTGATTATTTACATCTTTTATGATGAAATAACTTGCACAAGAGAAGAATATAATGGGAAATATGTTGCAAATACTTGAGAACAATAAGCCACTTTGAGGGGGCAAACCTCCAAAATTCTGCAAGAAGAACACAATTCGCAATATTATGATCATAAACTAATCACTAGCTCCTCTATATATTATACTTATGCCTTGGATGACACTCAGACCAACTTAACTACATATATAAGACTATATTAATGATCATATAACTTAATTAGGAGTTAAGGCAGCCACAAGCTGACTACTCATAACCCCTACACTATAGGATTAAGGGCATAGCATGCTCCCTGTCTTGAGAGAATTATTGCCCCCATCATTGATCAACTGTGGATGCTTTTGCACAATATCCTCATTTCTCACATAGCATCTTTGACTGGAAAGTTATTCCATTTGATCAAATACTTTGTGATTGCCCTTGTCCACAACCTCTGAGTATGTGTTTGAAGAATTCCTATAGGATTCAAAATTATTTTGCCTTCCTCATCAAGCTTTGGCAACTCAGTCTGTGCAGCAACTCCTTGTTTGATAATTTTCTTTGAGTGTGAAACATGGAAGATTGGATGTATTTTTGAGGACATAGGTAACTCCAATTTGTATGCTACATTGCCAGTCCTTTGCAACACCTTATAAAGACCATGATACTTGGGTGTAAGCTTGTTATATTTCTATTGTTGTTTTGGTGACATTTGCTTGTACGATTGTAATCATACAAAGACTCAATCTCCCACTTCAAAATTCCTTTCACTATAGTGCTGATCAACTTGCTGCTTCATTATGTTTTGTGCCATTGCCAATCCTTTGCAACACCTTATAAGGGCCATAATAGTTGGGTGCAAGCTTGTTATCTTTTTATTGTTGTTTAGTGAGAGTTGCTTATATGGCTATAGTCGCACAAAGATCCAATCTCCCACGCTAAAAGTCCTTTCATTATGGTGCTGATCAACTTGTTGCTTCAGCCTATTTGTGTCATTGCCAAATTCTCCGTGAGACTAGCAAGTACCTCTTTCTGATGTTTAATGTGTTCTTCAACTACTTGAACCTTTGGGTGCGCCCACAATGAAGAGGTGATTGATGGTGGTTGGTACCCATTAGTGCCGAAAATGGAAATATTTTAGAGGAAGCATGGAAATAAGTGTTATACCACCATTTTATTAGCGGCAGACATTGCATCCATTTCTCTTGTATATCTGAAGCAAAATATTGAAGATAACCCTCCAAGCCTTTGTTGACCACCTTAGTTTGTCCATTTGATTGTTTTGGATGATATGACAAACTACAAGCATGCGGAGTACCTAAACATGAAAATAAGTAAATCCAAAACTTACTTGTAAATATAGGATCACAATCACTTACTGTGACTTTTGGAGTCCCATGTAGTTTCTGAATAGTATTCATAAAGGCTATTGTTATAGTGCTTGCTACAAATGGGTGTGCCAAAGCACAAAAATGTGCATATTTGGTGAGATGATTCACAACAACCATGATGACATTTTTTCTTTCAGATTTGGGCAACATACAATGAAATCCATGGATACCTCCTCCTACCTTTGACTTGGAATGGATAAGGGTAGTAGAAGACTTGGAGTTGTAATTGTCTCCCTTTTATTTTTCTGGGAAACCATGCATTTTGCTACAAATTTTTGAACATCCCCTTTGAGCTCCTCCCAAAAGAATTCTTGCTTGATTCAATGATAAGCTTCAATAATCGAAAGTGCCCACTTATTGGAGAAGCATGTAGTTTTGCTAACACCTTAAACTTAAGGGTTGAGTTCCTACATAGGTACAACCTATCCTTGTACCATAAAGTGTTTCCTTTCCATGCAAATTTGTTTGGCACACTTGAATCTTGTTGGAGTTTCTCAATGAGAGTTTGAGTATCCATGTCCTTCTCCCACTTTTCTTATGCCTCATTTATTCAATTTGCTTGCAATATGGAATGGCATACAGTAGTGACTCTGTGGGTTTATCCCTTCTAGATAGAGCATCAGCTACAACATTCTTGTTGCCTTTCTTATATATGATCTCAAAGTCATATCCCAACATTTTTGTTACCTATTTTTGCTATTTTTGAGAGGACAAACCTTTGTTCCAAAAAGTATTTGAGAGTCTGAGACTATTGTGATTTGTCTTTACCTTAAAGTGTCTTCCCATTAGGTAAGGTCTCCATTGTTTGACTGCATGCAGGATAGCCAACAGTTCCTTCTCGTAAACTGATTTCAATAAATTCTTACCTTTGAGTTGGTACCTCTGAAATGCTATGGGTCTTCCTTCTTCAATGAGTACTACTCCTATGCCATGTCACAAAGCATCACATTTGACAATAAATGTTTTAGAAAAAGTGGGTTAGTTAGGTTTGGAGTTGTGCACATGGCGTCCTTATGCTGCTCAAATTCACTGGTAGCTACCTCATTCCATTGTAAGGAATCCTTTTTTAACAAGGTTACGAGAAGTGATGCTATGCCACCATAATTCTTTACAAATCAGCGATAGTAAATTGTAAGCCCTAAGAAAACTTTGTAGGTTCTTGAAGGTCCTATGCATTTTCCATTCTACAATGGCCTTGATCTTGTGAGGGTCTACCTTGACTTCTTCATGTGAAACAATGTGACCTAGGTACTCCACTTGTTTGACTCCAAACCACTCTTGGATGGCTTATCATAAAGCTATTGCTGTTCAAGAATGTCCAAAACGTGATTTACATGCCATATATCAAGATGTCATAAAAAAATACCAAAGAAGATTTCTACAGAAATGGCCTGAAGATAGAGTTCATCGAATTGTGAAATGTAGATGGTGCATTTGTGAGACCAAAAGGCGTTACCAAAAAATTCAGAGTGGTTTTGATGGGTTTGAAAGGCTATCTTTTATGTACACCCTCATCTCTAATTTTGATTTGATGATAACTAGAATGAAGATCAAGTTTGTTAATAAACAACAGCATTAAGCTCATCTAACAAATTATCTGTTGTTGGAATGAGAAACTTATCTTTTATGGTGTACTTGTTGCACTATTTATAATTAGGACACATCCTCCAAGTGTTGTCTTTCTTGCATACCATTACCACTTGAGAGGAGTAAACACTCTGACTATGCTTGATAATACCTACCTCTAGCATCTCTTGAACCATCTTCTCGATCTCACTCTTATGTACATATGGATACATGTAGGGTTTGATGTTTAGTTTGTTGGCTCTTTGGTATTAGTTGGATAGCATGATCATGATCTCTTTTAGGAGGCAATCCTTTTGGCATTTCTCCAAAAAATACTAAGCGCTTGTCTACAACTACTTGCAAATCCATGGTGTAAAATTGTTTGAGTGATATGCTTTGAATGAAAACAATTGGGCTGGAGACCCATTTGCCCCCTTGTTAAGCATCTTTTGCATTTGATTATAACTTATCATTTGTAGAGACCTTGCACATAACCCTCTTAGTTTGATTGTCATACCCTTTGAATGAAGACACATGAATAGCTCCTGATAGTTCATCTCAATTGTCTCCAATGTAGTAAGGCATTTGACTTCCCACACAATGTCTGTTGCACCATGGAGATAGCAAACATAGGGCAATCAAGTCTATATTCTCCCATAAATGCAATGACCTTTCCCTGAACATTGATAGTACCCCCATCCTAAGTCACAAGGTTCGAATTTGAATTCGAGTTCGGCAGCTTTGAAATTCGGATGAAGTTCAGCCGGGAAAAAAATCGAAAAGTATAAAATTCGGATTAAATTCGCCTTATGTATTTTTATTTAATTTTTTAATAAATATAAGTAATATATCCATAATATTGTCTAAATACTAAATAGTTTAACATTGATAAGTAGATTTGAAATCATTACAAAAAGATGACACATTTATAAAATATAAACCATTAGAAACATGTGAAATCACGATTGTGAAGATGTTCATTTGTCAAAAAGGTACAATAACAGTCAAGACTTTAGAACTTCAAAAAAGCTCCAAGTCATCAAGAGCACTTGGCTGAAATGCTAAGTCATCATCATGTGTATCACTACTCAATTCATCATTTGCAAAGTCAGGCTCATTTGCAACTGGCACTGCTATGTCTTCAAGAATTTGTTGTTGTGAGGAAGAGTTCTTTGCTGATTTGTTCATGAACAATTTTAAATTGCTGCGAACAAAGACAAGATCTCCCAACTTTCTAGACAACAATTTATTCCTCTTTTTGGAATGGATGTGGTCAAAGCAACTCCAGTTCCTCTCACAAGCTGATGAACTTGCTTTTTGACTCAAAATTCGAACAGCAAACTGTTGTAGCTCAGGAGTTTGTGCTCCATAGTTTATCCACCATCTATATCCAGGTACACGTGCCAAGTCATATTTGGCTGCTTGCATTCCAAACATCCCTTCTCCTTTCTTCTATTCCCAACATTGATCTCTGATTAGTGCTGCAAATGCTGCATTTGGTTCATACTTTCCAATGGCTTCATAAAACCCTCCCATAATTTCAGAATCGCCTTTTCTATTAATAGAAAACAACTTAGGCTCCAAAAAACAAGCTGCTGCATGTAAAGGTGTGTGCATCATTTTTCATCTGCAATCAACTGTCTCCCATATCTCGATATATTCTGCTTCTACATTATTTAGTGCTTTTTGAATAGATTCCTTACAACGGTCCATGCTTTCATAAAGCATGCCAAGGCAAGGAGAGTCACCATCAACCATACGAAGCACATCAACAATTGGTTCACATATAAGCAAAACCTTTGTTGCACTTTCCCAAAAATTGCTGTTTAGAATGATTTGCTCTATGTTTTTCCCCTTAGGACCTTTCGAAAGCGCTGAATTTTCCCACTGATTGGAACAAATAACAGACCTCAAAGCTGCTTTTTCTTCAACCACTCTTTTCAAAGTGATATAAAATGATGCAAATCTTGTTTCACAAGGCCTCAACAACTCCTTGGATGCATGCTACCTATAAAGACTCAATGTGAGACAATGATTTCATATGAAATTAGCAATTGCTCTCCCTCTATGAATAGCTTCATGTACCCATGGGAATTTGGCCAAGTCATGAAGCAGCAAATTGAGACAATGGGCTGCACATGGGCTCCAATATATTTGTGGATACTTCTCTGAAATCAGCTTCCCAGCCCCCACACAATTTGCTGCACTATCAATTACCACTTGAACCACATTTTCCACCCCTACTTCAAGAATGGCTTCCTCTAGTATTTGAAAAATATACTCAGAAGTTTTCTTGTGGTTCATGGTGTCGATCACTTTCAAGAACACAACACCATCAGGAGAAGACACCAAAACATTAATCAATGGCCTTTGACATATATCTGACCATCCATCACTCAATATAGTGCAACCTGTTTCGTTCCAATAGGCTTTGACATCAGCTAGTTTCTCGGTCACTCTATCTTTTGACCTCTACAAAAGAGTTGTCCTGAAAGCCTCTGAAGATGGTGGTATATACCCTTTGCCAAACTCTGCAACTTTCTGAATTGCATTACGAAAATGTGGATTTCTTGCAACATTGAATGGAATAGCACTTGAGTAAAATAAATCAGCTAATGCATCATCCACCTGTTGTTTCTCTACTGGTTTCCAAAAGGTGTTCAAAGTTCCACTCTCTTTTGATGCCCTCCCCGGTTTGGATAGACTAGAAGAGGAAGACATAACAAAAGTGAATCTAGATAGATCTTCTTCAATTCTCTGTTTCTTTTGTGCCTTATTCATTTTTCCTACAATTGAAGAGCATTGCTCTTTCTCTAGAATAGCTCTAATTGCTGGAGTAACACCTATACATGGAAGAACACCTCCACCTGGACCCCCTGTAACACCAAGCAAGTGGTCCATAACCCTCGTTAAGCTTCCAGTGAGAGTATGCGGACATAAATTACAACTGATGTTAACACCATTGCGGGTCACATGCTTCCATGCCTCAAAAGTTGATTTGTTCGGAGCCATTAAATGAAAATCTGCATGTTTCAAAAGAAAAATAATAATCTGTTAATGGTTCCAAAAATATTAAATATTATGATGCAAATCTTGTTTCCTAATTTGTTAATGCTTGCTCTTACAGTAAACTTTCTATTGCAAATTGCAGTTAACCAAAGACTAAATTTGATGTGCTTATTTTAGGTGAACATATTCATATATTATAGCACACAGTTTTATTAAAATCTGCCCGAAGTTGCAATTAACCAAAGACAATTTTCTGTGCTTATTTTATGTGAACATGTTCATATATTATTACACACAGCTTTATTAAAATCTGCCGAGTGACTAAACTAGATATTTAATAATAAAAAATGTTATAAATGGCAGCATGTTAAAAAAATAAAATGAACAACCTCACATATTATTAAAATATATCTTTAAATAATATAAATGTATTATATAAAATAAATAATAAAATATAATAAATAACATAATAAACCTAATTTATAATATAAATAATAAAATATAAATAACATAATAAAATACAAGATTTCAAATATTTATAAAACCAAATGCTAAAAATAAAAAACCTATAAAAACAATGTCAAAGCGACAAAGCCTACTTGGAAACGCTTGCAGATAGCTGGAAGAAACCGCCGCGTGAGATATTGCCTCAGTGCAGAGAGGGAAAACGCGTGATGGATGAAGCTTGAAGGTCGCACGCAGAGGAGTGGAGTGTTGCAGAGGAGTCGCGCACAGATGACTGGTTGAAGGTCGCGAACAGTGCTATGACAGATTGAAGGTCGCGAACTTCCTTTTGGCGCAGATGAATCTCGAAACTTCCTTTGTGCTTCCAAAAACGGCTCAAAAGAAATTTTAGCAGACAATCCTCATTCGCTGTGTGTTTGAGCATTGCAGAGGGCGCGATTTTATAGGAAAATAACGCGTCTAAAACCTTAGAAATGCTTTTTGAAACCCTTAAAAAAACTCTTTAAAAAAAATTTAAGTGAAAAAAGGGGCCGTACGAATTTAATGCCGAACTCCAACGAATTTAAAAAAAAAAATTCAAATTCGCAAAAATTCGAATCTGAAGCTTGATATTCGCCGAACCTTGTGACACAGCCCCCATCTACAATCATGGCCTAAAATTTTGGAGCTAGATAGATAAAATAATTTAGACAAGCAACTAACTTCTTGTTGAAGTTGTGAGTGTTTCTTGAGTTTATCAACATTGTTACTCTCTCTTTCTTCAAGAAACCCACTACCTTGAGAGTTTGTGGGGTGCTAATGTCAGAAAGTGCATGACAAGAAATGGTTGGTTGTGTATCTCGTGATTCCTCATTTCATTCATTGCCAAACTCTACTATTTCTTCTTCATCATCTTCTTTACTTGGCCCTTCAATGTAGAATAATTTATTTTTAGCACATTTGTGTCCTCTGACATTTGCTGTTACAGTTAAAACATAACCCTTTTGTTCGTTTTTCTTCAATTGGCTGAGGAGTTAATCTAGTGGGTTGAGGTTGTTTGTGTTGAAAAGCTCCTCTTGTATGCCATTGACCCCTTGCCTTCTAGGAGTAAAAATATTCTCTACCCTACATGTTAGGACAAAAGACTCAGATATGGTACAAGACTAAACATGCATATCACATGTTGAATGTGATCCTTGAGCCCACCAAGAAACAAGTCATTCAACTTCTCCTCTATAATTATCTCTACTTGCAAGGATAGATTCTAGAATTGCTGAATGTAATCCTTGATTGACTTTTTTTGTCGTAGCTTGGCTAATTGGCTGAAGTAATTGTTTAACACACTATTGCTATATTTTGAGTTTAGCTCCTATGTAAAAACTGACCAGGTGATAGTGAGAGCCTTTATCTTCCTTCAAGTATGTAGCCATCAATACCAAATGAATAGCTTTGGTTTTAGCTATAAGGAAGCCATTGTCATGTTTTGCCTGCTTGGAATTTGATGTACATAATTTTTTTTTCCATTTGATTTATCCAAGTTAGCGGATCCTTGACATCAAACTTGCACATTTCCACCTTTGGTAGCAAGTTCCTAGATCCCATACAAGTGCTATCATTTGGATTTGATGGACGATCCACCTTATTTGTTTGAAATATCGTGTTGCTCCTTTGATTGAGATATAGATCCTTGGAGTTGGAAAATTGTATCCTTGATTTAAGTCGTCATGCCTTCTTTCATATTAGTGACTTCTCCTTAACTTGCTTAGCCACCTTTGACAAGATTTCCTCCTCCATCCTGTTGGTATCTTCCCTTATATCTTCCATGAATTTGGTATCCATCACCTCTATTGATGAATCACCTTAGGAGTCTTTCCAAGAGTGTAGGAGTTCTTGCCCTTGCCTCTAGTATGTGGTCTTGCTATTCGGAGGCTTGATACTGTAGAATTCAAAATGACTTAAAATGATTTCAAATCAGTACTGTAGGTGGATCAATGTGCCCTTGCTCAACCCTCCAGAATTAAGAAAAAAGTGTTGTTTGCAGCCCTAGGAGCGAATTTGGTGGAAACCCTAATTTTAATAACTCCCTCAAATCTGCTCCAAATGACCTTAAATCTGGACTGGAGCAGCTTAAATATCTTTGATCAACTCCAAAAAAAATAAAAATGCCAAATTGAGAGAGAGACGCACTTAACAATTTGACCTCTTGAATTGAAAAAAATAACCTTGTTTCTTGCCTTCCAAGTGCCAAGATCTTGCTTTGATACCACTTGTAATGAAATAACTTGCACAAGAGAAGAATATAATAGGAAATATGCTGCAAATACTTGATAATTCTTGAGAATCATATGCCACTTTGAGGGGGCAAACCTCCAACAGTCTTCAAGAACACAATTTGTAATATTATGGTCTTAAACTAACCACTAGGTCCTATATATACCATACTTACACCTTGGATGCCACCCAGATCGGATTAACTACACATATAAAACTATATTAATGATCATATGCCACAAGTCAACTACTCATAACTCTATGCACACTATAGGATTAAGGGTGTAGCATCTTTGCTTCTTGGAGGATGCTCTCTCAAAGTGGCTGTGCTTTCATACTTTCTTCATTTGGTATTTCCTGCCTTTTGCTGTTTACTGCTGCTATGGCCCCAAGTGGGATGGCACCTAACACAATCTAGATTCTTGGAGAAAAATAAGATAAAACTTTTTCATTTTAATCTTATTCTTCAGAAACCTCCATTTAATTGGGCTCCAGGGCCCCTTGTTTTATGAAAGAAATTTAATTTTAACAAGGGAACATGGGCCTGCTCTAAAAGGTGCTGAAGAGTGGAATATTCATTGGAGAGATCTAATGAATACTGTAACAGAGAGCTACGTTCAGACAGTACTGAATTGGACAGAGAAGTGGGACGTGGAGACTGTGGTCTTCTTACTTTTACAGTACTCTGGACAGCAACAAATTGAAAATCAGATTTGCCAGAGGCTGATGTTGTTTTTCTTTTAGAGGGTACCAGTCTGATCTTTTGGTCTGCCCAAAATGAAAACATGTCCAAAAGGGACCAGATCCATACCCTGGTGAGATTTCAGGGATCCTGTTGCTGATTGGACGCACATTCTGTGGACGAGCAGGTTGTTTCCCCTGAACCTCCTCTGTATTCTATATTAGAATGTCATCAATTTCAAAGATCGCAAAGGTGCTGGAGAGGTGCAGACTTCTGGGAATTCGTATAAAGTTTTTCCATCCTTTGTATACATTTTTCTTGTATTTTCTTGATCCTTCTCTGCAACTCAAATGTTTAATTCAGGAGTGTGTTTTGCATGGAATTTTTGCTTCTCCTTGGGAGGATCCATGTTTGATCTATACTCAGATTCTGAGTTTTTTTTTGCATCCTAAGTTGTCCTCAGGGCAATTTCTTGTAATGGTGGTTGAGTGGGGCAGAATCTCACAAGGTGACCATGGGCATGTAAAAGTTTACTGATAAGAGATATTCTCATGAGCAATGTGCTGTGGCCATTCAATCGCTCTCAGTTACTAGTGAGACCAGTGAGGGTAAAGGCAGGAGACCAATGCTTCATTTAGAGATCTGATGTTTCATAAAGTACAGTCCACCTTCTCATCTTAAGGGAAAATATAACAATGTATCAGGCCTTTAGCACCTCTAACATGTAGAAACCAAAAGTCTTCCAGTTGTCATAGACTCAGACTTTTAGAGTGTTAAAATCCGGGTTGGTTTCTCATAAAATGACAAACAAGGGCATTTTCTTTTAGAAACCAAAGTTTTTTGGATTTGAAGAGAGATCTTCATTTATAGATAACATCCGTTAGTCATTCTGGTTAGGTAATTAGGCTTGAACACTGTTTTCTGCGCACAGTGATACAGAAAACTTGAGGAGGTCATCCCTTGAAAGCTGGTTTCCATGCTGCAGTCCTTGAAGTAGGGAGAATGGTGTGAAGAGGAGGCCATGACCTCTCCCCTGGAAACTATTGCCAAAACTGATGGCAGCCGGATCAAATCTGAGAAGAGTGAAAAAGAGGGGAGAGCAGGAAAGGCCAAGGGAGGTTGGACGTGAGCATGCGGAAGAAATTTAATGTGAATTTGTAATTTTTACCTTGATGGTACAATTTACAGATTCACATTAAATTCAGGGTGCGCTTTTAGAAGAAAAGGAATCGCCCCTGCAGTGCCCCTACAGTCATCTGGCAATCAGCATCTTAAAATAAATGTAGATGCATTCAGTATTAATTTTTGTCTTTGTTTAAGACACCCAAAAATTATAAATACAATTTTGCAAGATGTTTCAGCTGGCAAGCAATGCTTGAGAAAATATGGCTACATCCAATTTCAAACAATGGCAACAAAAATCGATGTTGCTCTGCATTCAAGGAAGACATTTTGTGATTGTTTGGAATTTGAATCTGCCACACTTCCTCACTCACTAAGGTGAACTTGCTCTGCTTTACTTTTAGTTGACACCAAGTATCATCCCTGTAGAGTCATGGTTCATGTTTCTAGTTTTCTTCTCTGAAGAAGTAAACATTAGTTTTTTATTATTAATTTCATTAAATTTGAGGTCTGTTGCAAATTCCAGATCAACATAGAAGATAACCTGCATTTCTTGCAAAGGCAATATAATGTGCTCTACCAACTGAAACCACAAAGAAACAGAAGGTCAGCTTGTATTGCAGTCTTTACTTACAGAAACACAGCAAGCAGACACTTTTCCTCGGATACTGGATTTTATTTAAGAAAATAGCATCTTGATACAATATTGTGCTGGAAATATGAAATAACAGCATAAGAGATCCTGTAATGCAAGTCACCTATTGAATAGGATTTGCAATTCTTGATATTGGAACATTTGGTTGTTGCAACATAGATATGACCTCATTTAAAACATGAACAAACAATATATACCAGTCTGTATTTAAGAGAACATCATAACATATCTGTAGATTGTGCAATAGGATTTGCAATTCTTGATATTGGAACATTTGGTTGTTGCAACATAGATATGACCTCATTTAAATCATGAACAAACAATATATACCAGTCTGTATTTAAGAGAACAGCATAACATATCTGTAGATTGTGCCTTCCAACTGAAATACTTCTGTCAGTCCTAGCACTTTATCTTTTCACTTTTTCAACAAATTGACAGAACTAATTGAAAGAAAATACAGGGCTTGGAATGGCTAAAGAGAAAAATGCATATACAGCTTTAAGTATAGCCGACTTTTGAGAATCGACGTTTTGGGGTTTTGGAATACACATTTATTTCAAAAAAACATATACAGGAAACAAAACAAAATGATTTTGAATGATGCGAACAATCATATATCCTGTCATGTATGTGTTCATATTATATTAATAAAAATGACTTATTCTTGTTTAATATCAGTGCCTCTGAGTTTCCGTTGGGAGAGCCAAAGAACCTGAACTGAGCAGTCAAGTGTCCGGTATGTTTTATTAAGTCCTAGGTAAAAAGTAATCCCGGAAGATGATTTTGGCATGATTAGTTCTCGTATTTGTTCATGTTTAACATAACTAACCTCGTGCATGTTTACTCCCTTTATGTAATGGTTGTCTCTATATATTAATATATCAGACCTTTTTTCATTAAGAAAACAGTAATAAAGATGACAATCACAAGATGATGAAGTTCCAAGAGTAATTGAGGTCAAAATCTTAAATTTATTAAAAATTCGACCAGAAAAAGCTCTAAACGTTAAATCCTCAACATAGGATCTACCCTACAGGGAATTCATCTTTATATCTTATAAGATAGCCCCAATCTACAAGTACCATTACTAGAAACATGACCGGAAAAAGAACTAGATGCAGATGCAGAAACTATTTTGAAAATGGCATACTGTTTTGAAACGTATTAAAAAAAAAACATTTAAAAGCATAGATTAAAAACTCTCAGAGAATTTGCTTGATTCATGCTTTGAACAATAGGCAAAGAATCACCTAAAGCTCACCAATAACTTGCAAGTTTATGAAAACAACTTCGCCAATGTTAAGAAAGTTAAGTTTGTGATCATAGTTGAAAAACTTGGACTTGGCAATTACTCTGCAGACCCACTTTTTTTTAAAAACTCTGGACTCAGACAAAAACTTGGGTCTTGACAAAAACTCAGGGAAAAACTCGACAAATTTATCAAACATTTTAAAATACATATAGTTCAATTTTTTTTCTTCTGTAAAATCACACATATTACTGAATTTGTGAAACATATTACTAATTTCCATCATATATAAATCAAAATTGGAGTTTAATATAATCATAGACCAAAAAACTAGTTTGACCATTTACTACATATGAACTTCAAGTTCTAGTAGCAATACAAATTATAAATCATTAATTTCGTTTACAACTAAAGCTCAAAAAAGTGCTTCCACTATGTGGGTATTGCAGAAGTGGATGGTTTAATTGTGATATTCTTAACAAGTGCCTCATCTATAGTGATAGGATCAAGTTGTGTATGTGAGAAACTCACCCTGAATGGCTTACCAACTTTGCCTTTTGCCTCTTCATATGTTGCCACATTCACTTCCCATTTAGTTGCTCCGTCTCCAAAATAGCTAACTCATTATTAGTTAACAATGGATTCACATGAACAGCTTCAAGCTAAGAATCCAATTTGAACATGAATCAATACCATTAAGGTCAAACACTTCATGTGTATTATATCCTTGTACCTTATTTTCATGCAACCAAAGGTTGTATTGTACATAGACAAGATCATTCAAGTGCTTTTGAATCAATCTATTGTGCTTTTTTGTGTGAATGACCTAAAAACATTTTAATTGTGCGCAAAACCAAAAGCACTATAAAAATGAGATAAAATGTAGATGGCAAGCTTTTGAAGATTATACATTGTGGCATCATAATATTTCCACCACAAATCTACAAGAATAACATTTAGCAGTTATAACTTAGTAAGGACTTTAGTAAAGTCAAATCAATGTTTTTTTTATGACTCAACATTTCATCAAGTATGAAATCTCAAAGGTGCTCATCATCAACCAATCTCCCAATACATGTGTTGAAGCCGAGAATAACCTCTGCACTTGCTTTGAAAGAAGGGGAGAAAAAAAAAACTTGGGGTTCAAATAGTAGGGAGTAGCATGAATATGTTGGTGGAGTTGTTGGTTCCATCTTCGATCAATAATGCACCATATGAGTTTATATTTGGTTTTATTAAACATACAAATGTTGAATTACCTCTTTGGCTTTATTCATGGCCTTATATGGATACTTGATAGCATTTTGATCTCCATCTGCCAATTGTAGAACTCTAACCAATAATTTTGAAACTTAAATGTCAAAACTTTTATAAAATCAACAAATTATAATATTAGAAAATAAAAAAATAAATAGAGATTAGAGTTTGAAAACTTACATTGATGATTTTCTTCATGACTTTGGGAAATCTATCATAAAAAAATGGTCTTCAAGACCCTCTTTACTTTAGTTTTCTTATAATAAGGACTCTCTAACCACCTTCCACTCACAAACATATGCTTAAGGTTGGGCATTGTAGTTAATATACACTATAAGGTGAGGAAATTAGTGGAAAAGTGTTACTTTTGATTACATGAGATCTTTTCCATTAGTGTGTTCTTTTATAACATTTATGACCCATGTGTGGTTGTAGATATGCTTTGTGATATTCCTTGCATCTTCAATCACATTCTTCACCCATCTTAATTTCTCTATGCCTTCAACAAGTAGGTCAAGATAGTGGGCAACACAAGAGTTCCAAAACAATGTTGGGTACCTCGCCTTTAGAAGTCTACTAGTTGCCACATATGCAGTTTCATTGTCGATCACTATTTGAATGACATTTTCCACTCACTTCCACCACTTCATCCAACATGTTGCACAAGGTCTCTACATTTTTTATTTCGTTAGAGGCATCAACTGATTTTAAAAAGACTTGCTACCCCCTTGAAGCCACTAAAAAGTTAATGAGTGCCCTATTCTTGCCATTCATCCACCTGTTAGATAAAATGGTGCATCAAATTTTTCCTTTTTTTTGCTCTTCCATTAGTGTGTGTTTTGGACCTCATTCTATAATGACCCACTCAACTCATGATAATTTGGGGCATTGAACCCTATACTTGCCACAATCAATGCATTGACTAACAACTCCCAATAAAAACTTAAAGCAACATTAAACATTATAATGTCATAGTACTAAAATCTTGCATGTGTTAATTTTGCCTTGTGTTGCAATTCTATATTCCATGTAGTACCTTCCAATGAAGGTTGCATACCAGGAGTGTTATGAGGAACAAAAACAATAGAACTATGGCTACCCATATTTCTTTATCTTTGTATTTGTGGCTCATTGAGGAAGAGCCCCCCATATCTCCTTGACCCCATAGAACTAAAAAATGGGTTTGGGGTTGTCATCGCCTCTATTGTTCTATTTTTCTTTGCTTTCTTTTAGTCATATGTTGTAAGGAGTGCTTTCACGTCCTTCTCAACCTTCAAACCAGCTATTGTACATGGCATAACATCTTGGCAAGAGATTCAATCAATGTGATATTTGAGTTAGTTTATGCCTTTGGTCATACTCTTAGTGCAATGGATACACATAGCCTCTCCTCACACTAGACCTAGTGTCTCATGTTTTTAGCAAGGATTCTTTGGTTTGCCATATTACTTTTGGAAAAATAAAAATGAAACCTAGCAAAATGGGAACACCATAATTTTTTTTAGTAATATCTTAGTTAGTTGCCTAAGCTTAAAAAAATTGCTACCTAAAATATTTTTGAGATTAATAAAAAGTTGGTTGTGGAAATTATATGAATTTTTTAAAATTTTGTTCATATTAAAAGTTCAAACAACATGTAGGTTTTAATTTTCATAGTTATAATTATAAAAATTCAAGCCATCGGGTTGTTTAAATAAAAAAATGTTCATATTACAAGTTTAAACTAATTGCGGGCTTGAATTTTCACAATTATAATTATGAAAAGTCAAGCTTATAGGTCATTTAATTGACATTTTATTTATATTGCAAGTTTAAATGACTTGTGAACTTGAATTATAATTGTGAAAATTCAACAATTATTTTTTAGACTGCAGGAATCGAGTAGCTCCCCTATAAACTGCAATGCGCCTAGTAATTTTTTTTCACGTGACTGATGATGTTGGTGCGACATGTTCTCCGGTACCACGGGGACAGAGGGGAGACTAGACCTCGTGACCTCTTGCCTGCAATAGGATGCTTTAGCCAATCGAGCTAGGCCCCCTGCCCCAAAAATTTCAACAATTTTAGGCTTAAGCATATAAATGAATTAAATGATATTAAACTGTGAAAAATAAAATTACAACTTGAAGGTTGTTTGCACTTGCAATATGTAATATGTATTATGAACAAAATTACAAAAAAAACATTTAATTTCCACTAACTAGTCAATAATCTTATAGTCAATAATGTTAGTGTCAATTTGTTATTTGGTGTGATATACCTTTAAAACATAAGAAAAAGGTAAGTAGGTGGATGTATGTGAGGGTTTTAACACACTTACACCTCTATTTGCATTAGAAAAAGATATATCCCAAGGATAGGATTGACTTTCAACCTTGAGGTGAGTTAACCCTATTAGGAGGATCTACTGTTTTCTTATGATAGAAAATGACTAAAATGCACTTTTGGGAGATAAAAATAAAATACCTAATGAACTCAATTATGTGATGCAAAACTTGAAATGCAGAGTTAAAGGATAGCACAAACAAAAACAATAATTTTCTTGTAGATTTGAGAAGGGCAGACTAATGCGTACCTAGCTCCAAAAATGGTTGTTGAGTGTCTTGCAAGGATAAATTCTCCTTAGGGCGACAGGTCTTTGTACAAGGATCCAAAATTTGATTTCATAGTCCTCTGATCCCAGATCTTAGCTCCTAATTCCTTCAGATTCCATTGTCGAAAAGTCAGAAATAAATTCTATAGGTGAATTTTTGTGGCTTGACAACAATGTTGACAACTTTTACAACTTTACAAAATTGCTCTTTTGATCCAATTTTAGCACTTCTTCACCTACAAATCTGCACACACAAAGAGAGCGGAAAATGTATGTTTTTGGGTGAATAGGGGTTTGCCTTGGTCAAATCCTGATTTGGTAATTAAACCTTGATGATAAAATAATGACAAATGAAGGGAATTTGATGAATGAACAAAGGGTATGTCACAACACACCAAACCCTTAATGGCTGCCCTTAGAGGACTGAAGCCTAACACATCACTGTAAGGATTTGATCTTGCATGAAATGGCTTGAATGGATGCTTGATTCAATACTTGATTTGATGCTTGAATGCTTGAAACCTACATCACAATGTTAGCTCCAAAACATGACATGAAGATGCATAAACTTTGACATGATGATATGATCTCGATTACTGTTGTAGATGACTGCTAATGCTACTCTTCAATTCTCTTGACAATAATATTTGCTCTTGTGAAAGTTTCCTCTTAATTCTTAGATTTGAATTGATAAAATAACTGTATTTATAGGTGTTTATCTAATTTCCTAAAAATTAGATTCCACAAGCCGACATTTGAAACTTGAATTTGAATCATTAAAATGCAACCAAACACATTAAAAATTGGGTCTTGGCACTTAGGACCCATCCTAAATCTAGGACACACAATTTCCAAGATGTTTAAATTAATGTAGGCATTTATTTAATATAAGTTTCCCTTTCGGAAAATGGGAATAATAAAGCTTAGGAATGCATAATTTAGGCAATCAGAAGCTTAATTAAATCCAATTAATTAAAAGACCCAAACATAGTGTGAAATGTAAAGGTGTACATTTTATTACACTACATTTAGACCCCACTTTAACGAGAGTATGAACTTACCTCAAACTCACACTAAAGTAGACAAATATATGTCAAGAGGGGTCCAAATGCACAAATTTCAATGGGATAGGATGACAAGGATCAAGGGGTTGTACAAGCCCCCAAGATTTAAGATCCCATGGCAAATCAACATAAGCAAAAAGGGACACACATGAATGTATGATATGAAGAGTGAGACAAGATACAACATCATACAATGTCAAAATCAATGCAAGAAAAGATGAACTAGCAAGTTGTATTATGCCACATCCATCAAATACACTCATAAGGATGCAATATCGCTTATGAAGTGCATGGCTCCGTAGGCAAGCAAGTTGTGTTATGCTCGGTGGCCATGAAAAATATGCTCACACACTAGGTATACAAGGTGTGAACTCACAAAACAAGTGGCGATGGGAAAGTCATGCTAGGTCTACATGCTCCCATACGTCAACCATACCAAAATTTATACCCATTGATAAATTTGATAAGCCGCCACACTAAATGGTCAATGGTTTTCACAAGGCTAGCAAGCTAAGTTATGCTAGACACTCATGAAATAAGGGCACCACAAAGCAAGTTGTGTTATGCTTAGTGGTCACGAATTGGTTTTGGTTTAGGATAATCATAAGGGTTTTGCTTGATACATGAAAGGTATCACCTTAAGGAACATCACGCTTGATGTCACCAAGAGAGGACTAGTCGAGGGATAAAAAGATTCACGTCTTAGGGAATATTGATCATAGCATTACCACCAAGGGGAATGCCATATGCCAAGAAAGGTGACACTCTAAGCATAATATCACCACAAAGAAGACATGTCACATAGATCAAGAAAGCCACACTTTGATTAAGACGTTCACACTTCCTAGGAGATGTATGATATCATCACTAAGAAGGGAACATGCAAACAATGAGCAAAGGGCAATATTCCCCCCACTTAAAATGTCAACATACTTGCTATGTTGGCATTTTAAGTAGAGAGGAAGAGGGGATCCTTGAAGAGAATGCACATGTCCAAAAACTAGTTATCCTTTCCCCCAATCATAGAGACAAAGACAACCATCAAGTACTATCATATTTCTACCAAGGTAAATATGGTTGCACTTAAGATTGTACCACAATGAATGGCAATGAGAAAGACATATACTGCTACTAATGCCACATAGTGATGAGTAACATGATATGATGAAAATCATTATCAATTAGAGGAAATAGGTGCATCCACACAAGGAAGAGCACCACAACCCTTTAGATGTTGAATTTTATTACTCAAAGCCTTATATTCATTAGTTGAATGACTATGCATTGGATGATATGCACAAAATGAGCTTTTGTTATAAAATTTATTCCATGTTCTTGGGAGAAGAGTAATCAAGTGATCTTGGAGAAGCCTCGACAAGGTACCCTCTTGATCAATGGTAGAAGATGTTGCTTTCTTTTGTGACAAAGGTCTTCCTTGCTTACTACAAGGTGTCATACATGCACAAGACTCTCTAGATTGTGAGATTTTGTGCTCTCCTTTAAATGAGGGTGTAAAATCTAATTCACCCAAATCATCATTAAGACATGTGTTTGAAGATGAAGCAATATTTGTCCTAGGAGTGTTTTGTGTGATGAAATTGATATTAAGTGAAGGTTTATTTGATGCTTTCATTTCTTTCGAAGGACAATAACCAAGATCTCTTGTTTCTTCTTGCAGGGTAGGCTCTATAGGGATACAAATACCTTGTTCTTTAATACCACATAATTTTCCATTATAGCCAAGTTGTTTCAAAAGCTCATAACCTCTTCCATAATTTTTTTCCATTTCTTTTGGATTTGGTGGTTTCCCATTATCACACTCATCATATGTGGTTGTATAATTTGTGTTTTCCTCTTCTTTGCTAAAAGTTGTGGACTCATGTGATTTTTGATGATTCAACTTATGTCTATATTATGGCAGTTGCTTTCTCTTTTCCTGATTTGAGTGTAATCTTGTATTCTCCCATGAATGTAGGTGTAAAGTCTAATGAAACCCAATTGAATCATTCAATAGTTTTATGATTGATTCCTCTTCTACTTCTTGTATCATTTCCACTTTTGTAGTTGGTGTCAATTTTGTAAGAGGATTTGTCATTCTTGTTTTAGTTTGCAAATAATTGTGATAATTTTGGGTCAGCCTTGATTGTGTAGACTTTGATTTGATAAGTGTACTTTATTAGATGATGTAATGTTGAAGGCATCACATTCATTGCATGAATCCAAGGTCTACCTAGGAGAAGATTATATGAGAGTTCTTGAGGCATAACATGAATAAGAGCTTGCAATGTAACCTTTCCAGCTTTAACAGGTAATGTTATCATGCCAAGCAGTTGTTTCCCCACATTATCAAATCCATAGATAGATAAAGAATCAAGTTGAATTTGACTCTTGTCCACTCCAATCTTGTCTAAAAGGCTTACACTACAAAAATTGAGTGTTGAACCATTATCAATGAGGGTACACCTTGTGCCATAGTGATTAATAATAGCCACAATCATCAAAGCCTCATTTTGTTTTTGCACTTCTAATGGAGGTAACTCATCTTGGTGAAAGGTAATGTCAATGTTAACCAAATTCATACCTTGAATTAGGGCTGCTACATCATTTGGCTGCGCACTAGGAGGGATAACAACTTGTAAAGCATTTTGGAGCATGCCATGGTAAAGAGGGGATGCTTGAATCAAATCCCACAAGGATAGCTTAGGAGTGTTGCGAAGTTGTTCTACAAGGTCATATTCCTTTCCATTGTGTAAAGGAAAATGAGGAGCACTAGGAAAACTAGGTTGAGGTAGTGGTAATGAAGTAGGTATGGTTTGTGGTTCCCTATTGTTCGTTGTGTTATATGTGTGAAACCGTTTTTATAACTTGATTGCTGCAAAATATTGTTACTACAATGTTACCTTGAAAAATCCAAGATATCCCCTAGAGGAGGAGTTTTTGGAGGTCCTATAATCAATTGAGATCTAATGGATACTTGTGCAATCATAACCTTAGTAGATGTGACTTATTGTTGATGATTTTCACATGAGGGAGGATCTAAGGTGACCTTAGCATGTTCATCTAAGCAAGCCTTCTTGTCATTTTTATGTCCAACAATATCTTCCCAAATAGGAGAGGTTTTAAGAGAGAAGCAATCAAGATTGTCATGGTGCTCAATGGTTGAATCTTCTAACAACAAGACACCTTCATCACAATTAGGAGAGGTGTTGGCAAAAAAAAAACTAGGATTTTCATGATTGTTAATGCTTGCATCTTCTTCTATCAAATCATTCTCACAAATGGGAGAAATATTGGGAGATGAATGAAGACTAGGAAAAGTGATGTTAAGGAATGTGTCAATGATTTCATCTTCTTGTGCTAGAATATCTTCCCAAGTGGGAGAAGTAGGGGGAGAGGGACAAACAAGATTCTCATGGCGTTTGATAATTGAATCTGCTAACACCAAGATACCTTTGTCACTAGTAAGAGAGGTATCGGGAGAAGAACAACTAATATTCTCATGATTGTCTATGATTGTGTCCTCTTGTATCAAATCATCCTAAAAAATGGGAGAGATATTAGGGGTTAAGTGAAGGATAGGCAAGGTGATATAAAGAAATGTGTCAATGATTTTGTTCTCTTGCACTAAGGTATCCTCATAAGTAGGGAAAATACTTGGAGGATGACTAACATGGTTGTAAATTATGTTGATAACTAGGTAGATTGTACTTATACAAACCATTCTTTACCATATCAAAACCACATCTTTGAAAAGGAAGCATGCTCTATTTATGAAAAAATGAGAAGTTATCTATCCAAAATATGCAATGCTTCTAAAAATGAACATAATTGTCCTACAGATCTAATGGTTTTCAATATTGAAATGCAATGATTTTTTTCCAAATTTTGCAATAAATTAAGCAAAATGACACTTTTCTTGCACATGCAATAATAGTTTCTTAGAATTTCAAAGTATAGTTTGAACAACAAAAATAGGAAGTCAAAATAGAGACAATAATGCATGCAAAAGTTTGTCAGGACACTTGTATAGGGATAGATTCGCCCAAGGGTGAATGAGTCCTTGCTCATGGGTTTTAAAAAATAAAATTTGATTTTCTGTGTTGATACTTAAGTTCTCTGTTTTAGGTTGCAGACTGTTATTTTTGTGACAATTTTTTTCTAGATTTTGATGTTTAAATGAAAATGCAACTAATGAAAAAAAAGGTGATCAAAATGGAAACTTTTTGAATGCAAATTTAATTGAAATTTTAATCTAAATGACTAAAAAACACTCTTAATATAACTAACATGCAATATGTATGCAACATTTTTGGATTTTTGTGAATTTAGATGATGCAAAATGCAAATTTGAAACCCTGAATGAAATGCAAACTAATGCAATTTTGAAAGCCCTAAATGAGATGCAATGCAAATTAATGCAAATCCTAGATCTAGGGTTTTGAAAGACTACCAAATTAGAAAACTTATAGTGTAAGAATGTTGAGTTCACCAAAATTAAACATAGAAAAAGGTAAGTGTCTGGATGTGAGTATGTGAGGGTTTAAACACATTTAAACCTCTATTTTCATTAGAAAAAAAGATCTCCCAAGGATATGATTGACTTTCAACTTTGAGGTGAGTCAACCCTATTAGGAGGATTTGTTGTTTTCTTATGATAGAAAATGACCGAAATGCATTTTTGGGAGAGAAAAATAAAATACCTAATGAAATCAATTATGTGATGCAAAACTTGAAATGTAGAGTTAAAAGGATAGCGCAAATAGAAATAGTAATTTTCTGACATATTTGAGAAGGGTAGATTGATACCTGGCTCCAAAAAATGGTTGTTGAGTGTCCTGCAAGGACATATTCACCCTAGGGTGAATGGGTCTTTATACAGGGATCCAAAATTTGATTTCGCAATCCTCTGATCCTGGATCTTAGCTCCCAATTCCTCTAGATTCCATTGTCGAAAATTTGGAAATAAATTTTGTAGGTGAGTTTTCATGGCTTGACGACAATGTTGACAACTTTGATAACTTTACAAAATTGCTCTTTTGATCCAACTTTAGTCCTACTTCACCTATAAATTTGCACACACAAAGAGGAAAAAATGTTTGTTTTAGGGTGAATAGGGGTTTGCCTTGGTCAAACCCCAATTTGGTAATTCAACCTTGATGATAAAATAATGAAAAATGAAGGGAATTTGATGAATGAACAATGACAATGTCACAAATCACCAAACCCTTAATGGCTTCCCTTAGAGGACTAAAGTCTAACACATCACTCTAAGGATTAGATCTTCCATAAAACGACTTGATTGGATGCTTGATTTGATACTTGATTTTATGTTTGAATGCTTGAAACCTACATCACAATGTTAGCTCCAAAACATGACATGAAGATGCATAAAATTTGACATGATGATATGATCTTGATTGTTGTTGTAGATGACTAATAATTCTGCTGTTCAATGCTCTTGAAAATACTATTTTCTCTTGTGAAAGTTGCCTCTTAATTCTTAGATTTGAATTGATAAAGAAACTATGTATTTATACGTGTTTATCTAATTTCTTAAAATTAGATTCCACAAGTTGACATTTGAAACTTGAATTTGAATCATTAAAATGTCGACAAAAACATATTAAAAATTGGGTCTTGGCACTTAAGGAGGAACGATTCGCCCTTGGGTGAATGGGTCTTGGACCTAAATCTAGGACACACAATTTCCAAAATGTTTAAATTAATGTAGGAATTTGTTTAATATAAGTTTCCCTTTCGGAAAATGAGAATAATAAGGCTTAAGAATGCATAATTTAGGCAATTAGAAGCTTAATTAAGTCTATTTAATCAAAGGACCACAACATAGTGTGAAAATGTAAAGATGTACATTTTCCTACACTACACCCTCCAACATACTTTGTCAAGATCAACATGGTTCATTATATCATGTCCCATCTAAGAGATATTTTTATTGGACATTGTGCTTTGTTGTTTTTTTTTAATCTTATGTCAATTGGAGTTAATCTTCTTTTTCACACTAGTCCTCTTACACATGAAACACATCACCTTGATCATTATATCCTAGCACATCCCATTTCTTGCAATATCAAAGAATTTTCTTAACATATTTATGATTTCCCAACATGTACCTATAATCACCAACTTTAGTCCCTATCAAAATCACATATTCATGACCATCTCATCATAATGACCATACCTAAAATAAATATTGGATAAATATCAATTATTTCATTGTCATCACATCATATCACACCATCACATTAATCACAAACATCATTATCCATTGCCTCTCATCATAAATATTCACACTTAATCCATCTACTAATACCATTTCTATTTTCCTTGCATCCCAACCATCATGCATCCTTCCTCCTCTCCCTTCCTTCTATCTCTCCATGCCCCACCCATCCATTATGTATCCCTTAAAATCTAGTTCTCCTTTTGAGGGACCACCTTGGTCTTGTCAAACTTCCTACTTTCATAAGGGGGCATCACTAATTTGCTCATTGGTTCCTTTTTTATTTAGCCAACCAGGACATCCTCCCACCTCATTATGCACTTTATTTTTATTTTCTTTGAAATGACACATTCTTTTAGTTGTGATGAAATCTCAAAGAGGAGAAAAATTTAAATACCTAGAATTAATCTTAACCAATTATTTTCATTAATATTATATCATTGACTAATTAGATAAATTATTTAATTAATTTGGTTTCTCTCATTAGATAATTTAATAAATTTAATTTATCTAATTAAATCATACCAACATTATTTAATAAAATAAACCATTTTATTTAATTACCTAGGCTAATCCCCTCTTCATTTAAAAAATAAATCATTTATTTTTATCCAAATTCCACATCATCCACTTGCTTAATTTAGAATTCCAAAAATCTAAAATGCAATCAACATTTAATTCTAGCCATTTAGTCATCAAATCAATCCTAATATCAAATTCTAACAACCAACTAATTAAAAATCAATTTTAAATATAAACAATCAAATCCAAAATATAGCCAATCCTAAACCCTAGCATTTAAATCAATTAAGAAAATTCCAATCATTCATTTCCAACGGCCTTTTATCCAAATCCAAATCTATTTTTAATCTCAACTATCAACTTAATCTAATCAATCCCAACCCTCCATACACCAATTACTAGCTTTTAATTTTTCCTCCCTCTCAAATTCAAATTTAAAATTTATCTCATTTAATGCTACCCCTCCATTCTGATCACCCCTGCATTTATCCCCATCATATCTATCCATCTCCACTTCCTCAAGCCATTTACAAGAGAGAAAATTGGATGCAAGGCAAGGTTATGTTGCCAGAATTCTTGAGCAACTACATTCATCCTCTCCATTTTGAGCACATCCACAACTACAAGAGAGTGTCAATGAGAGAGTTTCATTGTCCTCTTATTGTTGAGTTTACATTCTCTTTGCTCTAAATAAGGTGAAACTAAGTGTAGAATAGGATTTTTGTTTGTTTTGTTTTGTCATTTTATTCTAGATTTTTGAATTTAGATTATTTTTAATTTTGAAAATTTGAAATAATTTTTTTAATTTCATTATAGTTGGAGCATTGTTAATAGTAATGAATGCTTTGTTAGTTAAATAGATTAAAATTTATATTTATTCTAAAACTAAAAAGTAGATTCCAAATACATATTTGTTGCTGCAACTCTCTTAGTAAGGATCTTTTGAAGCTTGTCCTAAAAAATTGCACAAATGAACCACTTAGAACATGTTAAAGTAATATCTTGGTGCTTTGCATTTGTTAAATTCATACTCTCAAGGTCTCTAGGGGATAACAAGGTTACCAAGAAACTTTATGATAATTGATTCATAAATGATTATTTCCTAAATAAATTGTTTGAGAAGTCCTTCCAACTTTCTATGAGTAATAGTAGAAGGCACACTACATGAAGGATATTAAATTTACACAAAACTAGAAATTGTAACATATTTGTAGTTTAATAGTTATTGCACGGATTTATTTATCTAATAAGAAACATTTTCCTATACTTGTTGAAACCAAAAGAAGATCAAAAGGGGAAGGGTATTCCAATAATAATAATATTGCATCTAATTCAATTGAAGATCAACTATATTAAGAATCCAAAAAGGGGTATAGTAGGGGGATTATATATAGAATTGCATCTTCTTCCATATAATTTTGGAGCCCAATGCAAGGTAAATTGTATAAAAAATTTGAATTAATTTTGAGATACATAATTTAATCTTCTCAACAACTAGAGGAATGATTTGTGAACAAAGAGGGGTTTAGTGAGTTGCATATGAATTATCTAAGGGAGATAAATTCCTCTCAATAGTTTGTGAGATACCTTATGGCCATTGAAGATGATAAAAATGGTAAATGATGTAAATAAGAAGATAAATGCAATAAACACAATTATCTTTATCTTTTAAATGCTTGAGTTGAAGTAGAGGCATCCGTCTCCAATTGATTTTCTCTTTGAAGTAGTTGAAATGTAGTTTCCTCTTAACACATAATAACCTTGGAAATGAGAGGATTGTGATAGAGATTCAACAACATAAGTTTAACTCAAATTGGTCGATGATAATGGAAGGACAAGGCACCAATCTATAGATTTTTGGTGGCTCAAATGGAGGGTCAAGATTTATTGTGAGATGGAGGGCTAAGATTGAGTGATGATTGAGGTATTAGCCTTTTGACAAGTGTCAAAGGGGGTGGCTTGAGACAATGACATGTGGCATGGGGAAGAGGGCTAGGTGTGCTCACACACATTGGGAAGAACATGAGTTTGACAAGTGGAAGAGAAATGACAAATGTAAGAGGAGAGAAATTGATGAGTGACATGTGGATGAAAGAGGAAAGTGTAGGGTGGCTACACATGAGAAATAGGATCACACATATGTGTGAGCAAAAAATGGGATATTTTGGTCAAAGATGAGGTGGAAGGAGATGGTGACTTATGCATTCTCACACGTGTGAGCATTGAAGAGGGTTAGGGACACTTGTCACCTGATGACAAGTTTGGGGATTTATAAGAATGAATGAGTGGAAGCTAAGATTGGATTAGTTAAATTAATAAACCTTTATAAGAAAATAGAAAATGTAATCAATTAAATGAAATTTAATTTATTATGAGAACAAGTAATAATTAATTAAACAATAAATTATTTAATTAATTACGAGAATCTAAAAGATAGTCGATTATGACTAATAGTTAATTATATATTAATTTAATTAATTATGTGATGTTGTTGAATTTTGGGTGTCTACATTTCTCCCCTCTTTGATATGGCGTCGTTACTAATAGAAGTGGTATTGTGTCAAAGAAAGAAAATAATATGTCCTAGTCGACTAGAAAAAGGAGAGTGGAATGATGCTCCCTCGAGAGTTCACCCAAAAAAAAAAGGTTCTAGGGTGAACTCTTGAAAAAAAATGGATTCTAAGAGACATAGAGGAATAAAAATGGAAGTGATTGGAGAAGAAATATAGATAAAAGACTAAGAAATGAGCAAATAGTGGAGGAAAAGTAGTAAGAAATGGGGAGAGCAGTACAAAAGGTTAGGGCTTAAGACATGTAAATGGGCTTATGGAGCCTATAAATAGGCCATGGGGAACCCATTTGGGTTTGTCTTAACTCTTGGCTTTAGGAGATTAGAGCTCTCTGGAGCCTGGGTGTAGTGAGGTGTAGATATCATGGTGTAGTTTCTGTATCATACACATTGCATGTAGTGAGTTCAATTGTACCAATAGGAAGAGAATGTAGGAGCACTGTTATGTACCACTAATAGGTCTCTAGGGATAGTTTTAGGTGCAATAAAATCTAGGGGAAGTGGGTAAAAATGAAGGTGCTACTTTGTGGAGTAGTGCTTACATAGTTGCAATTAGCACTTGTCTGATCACTTTAATGCTTGTGTGGGAATTTTAGCACAATCATGAGGATAAAGTTCTTTTGCAAGTTTTCTTTCAGGAATGTAGTTGTTGTGTGGGCTAGGGTATCACTTTCACATAATAGTTCTTATGCATGAGTAGATTGACACTTTCATTGAGTAACACTTTTTGGGGGGTATATTAGAACTCGTGCTAAATGACACTTGCATGGGTAAAGTAACACTTGCATCAAATGGTGTCTATATAGGGAGAATATAACTTACACTGATTGAGAAGGGTGAACTTACCTAAACTTATTATTAAGGATAATGAATTGGTTTGGATGGAATGCAGGTGTAATTTCCACCATTATAGTATGAGATGTGACTTGTGACTATGAGGATGTGATTACATCTAACAACCATGAACTATTATTTTTGAGTGTTGATTAGATTATGTAAGGTCAAATGATGGCCAAATATTAGGGAACATCGGCCGATGATGATCACCATCGTAGAGCGACGACAGTTGGAGATGAACAAATTTCACTTGTTGATAGGTGATATGACCATCACCCTGGATGATGTATGAAGGATCTTATGCATCTGTATTTAGGATGAACTTGTGGAGTACATGATAGTGATAGGGAATCTATACCTAGAGCATGCATTCATGAAGATGATCTACCTATTAGAGGCACATAAATAGATATGGAATTAGGGATGGATGCTTTGCTTGCATTGCCCCTATATGTAGCTGGTCTGATTAGTGGTATATTGATTCCGAATAAGAGGTATTGTGGGTTTTCGATTGTATGGTTGTGGATGTTATATTAGATTCTATTAGAGGGGATAGTATATGCCTAGGGGTATTGTGTGCTAGCACAACTATGTAGTGACATGCACATGGTGGTGTTTTAGGGAGGGGGAGTTTGGGATATGTTGTGACATTGCTACATATATGGGCATGGGATCAAATTGTTGTGCTAAGGCTGATCTCTCTTAGGAAACAAGTAGGGTAGCCTTTTGTGTATTCATATGGGGGTGCTATTCATCATACCGATATGGGTGACATGACTTATTTGAGGTGGGTGATCGATGGTATTGATGAAGTGACATATAGGAAATGGTGGGAATGCAAGGCATGGGAGGACGATGATTAGCATCTTCCATATACATAGATTAGATGTTTTTCGATTGGTCGCATGATTCATATCATTGAGTAGTATTTTCCAATAAGGGTATTATGATAATTTGGTTGCATAAAAAAATACAACAAAGGGAGTTGATCTTTATGTGAGTGACTTGAAAGATTAGGCCTTGGGGTGGCTTTGGAGCTGATGTGGATGAGGTCTTCATGGTTGTCGATGCATTCGATTCCTTGGGTTCAATTGCTAGTAGTGGAGGATGAAGGGGTGACACCGAATTATGTAACATGGTGGGTTGAGCATAGGCCAATGAGGTTGAATATCCCAAGGGGAGAGGAAAAAGTGGTAGGATGTGATGGAGGGAATGGAGGGGATGGTGGAAATAGTGGTGCAAGGAGAGAGAGAGAGAGGGATAGGGAGAGGGAGGCAACCTAGGAGGAGGGTAGAGGAGGTAGGTCCCTTAGGAGTGGTAGGTCATGGAGGAGAGGAGGGAGAGGATATGGATGTAGATAATGTAAAGGTAGGTGAAGAGAAGGATTATGAGGGGGATGTTGAGCTACTTGGGGGTAGATTTTTCACAAAGAGAGGGATACACCATGAGAAAAGTGTGATGAGAGGGTAGTTGAGAGAGATAGTCTCTAAACATCTTATAAGGCAAAGAGAGCTAGGGATGATAGGTTGTAGATAGAGAGAGACCTCATGCAAGTGGAAAGGGATGATTATAGTGAATAGGTGGAGACTCTATAGACAAAACTAGATGGTTTTAAAGGAGACAAGGGTAAACAAGTAGTAGTAGTGACGATAGAGAGGGATAGGGTGGTGATAGAGTGGAATGTAGCTCACATTTTACAACAAAGGGTAGATGTTGAGGTAATATGGTTGAGGTAGGAGAGATACACTATTAGGAGGATTCTCACCACATAGGGGATGAGTTAGGGATAATATGACATGCTATATGATCAATGAGAGGCTACATGAGTAGCATGAGAGGCTCAATATTATCGCTCTTTGTATTAGAGGGTAATACCAAAGGGTTAAAGGGCTACTAGGTTTTTCAAGAGAAATAGGCCGAGATAGTCAAGATCTACAAAATTACGATATTTGAGTATGGGGCCACCACCAAGAATAGGGTCAATACTAAGATATTTGAGATCTCATGGGTTTCCCATTGGATGGTCACAAGTGTTATATTAGATTTTGTAAGAGGGGGTATATTCCTAGTGGTATTGTGCTAGCACAGTTGTACCCTAACACGCACATGGTAATGTTTCAAGGAGGGATGAATCTAGGATGTGGTATGGCACTACTACACATATGGGCATGGGAACACATTCCTGTGCTAAGGACAATCTCCCTTAGGCAATGAGTAGTAGGCAGACTTTTGTGCATTCATATGGGGGTGTTATTCATCATACCAATATGAGTGGCATAGCTTATTAGAGGTGGGTGATTGATGATATTGATGAGATGACATGGAGGCTATGGTGAGAATGCAAGAAATAAGAGGATTATGATGGGAATTTTCCAATACATAGACTAAATTATTTTTGATTGGTCACATGATTTGTATCATTGAGTAGTATTTTCTAGCCAGGGTATTATGACAATTTAGTCCCATAAAGGCAATGAAATAGAGGGAAAATATCTTTATGTGACTGACTTGAAAGATAGGGCTTGGGGGTTGTTATGGAGTCGATGTGGGTGATTTCTTCATGGTTGTTGATGCAATTTATTCCTTGGGTTTAGTTGTATGTAGTGTAGGATGCAAAGGTGACACCATATTATGTAGAATGGTGAGCTAAGCATAGGCTAGTGACATTGACTATCCTAGGGGAGAGGTAGTAGTAGTAGGAAGTGATGGAGGGGATGGTGGAGATGGTGGTGTGAGGAGAGAGGGAGAAAGCCTTGGCAGAGGGTAGAGGATGAAATACCCTTAGGAGCAACAAGTCATGGAGGAGAGGAGGGAGAAGATATGGATGTAGATGGACACGTAGGTGAGGAGGAGGTAAGGGGGATATTGAGATGTGATTGGAGGAAAAATTGTTTGAGTTGGAGAGTTATGGCCAAGAGAGGGATACAACATAGACATACTGGGAAGAGAGGATATTTGAGAGAGATAGCCTCTAGGTGTCTTATAAGGCAATGAGATCTAGGGATAACAAGTTGTAGGTAGAGAGAGACATCATTCAAGTGAAGAGGGATACTTATATTTCATAGATAGATACTTTGCAAGCACAACTAAATGAGTTGAAATGAGATGAGGGTACACAAGTATCAACAATGATGGTAGAGAGAGATAGGGTGGTGACAGAGTGAGATGTAGCTCACATTTTACAACAGGGTAGATGTTGAGGTAGTATAGTTGAGTTAGGAGAGATACACTATCAAACGGATTATCACCACACAAGGGATGAGTTAGGGATACTACGACATACTACAAGATTAGTGGGAGGCTACACGAGAAAGATGAGAGGCTCAATGGGAGGCTACATGAGAAACATGAGAGGCTTAGTATTATTGCTCTTTGTATGAGAAGGTAGTACTAGAGGATTAGAAAGCTCCTAAATTTGTTAAGAACAATAGATTAGGGCAGTCAATATCTATGAGCATGGGACCAACACCAAGAGTAGGTAGTATCAAGATCATGCACACCCTTGAAGAGTGGTAGAATATGTTTTCGTACTTTTTTTTAGTGTATTTGATATTTTGAGACATTTATAAACATGGATGACACTATATCATGACTAGTATTTTTTTATATATGATGAGATTGTTTTGACTAAAAAATTATTATATGTTATGTGATGCTTATGATGGACAATTTTATGATGTGTATGATGTATTATGATGGTTTATGCATATGATGTTTATGTTTTATGCTTTATGGATGGATTATATGATTATATTTACTAGGTGTTCATTATATATGTTTGTGATTGATTATGGATTATGTTATTATTTTATGGATGTTATTATGTATGATTGATGTGATGTTTATGAATGAAATGGTAATATGGTAATGGTATTATTTTTTCTATATAAACATTGTAAAGATGTAATGGTAATGTTTACTAGATGGATAGTGACCTAATTATTATTATGGATGTAAGGATGATTAGGATATGTTATGGACATGCATAATGGTATTTTTTTTATGTTTTTTATGAATATACCATGGATGTATATATGATGATATGTGAAATTATTATTATATGACTTAATTGTGGGTGGATGCAAGATATGCAAGGTGCACATGGATGCAATGGATGATAATATTTTTACTTCTAGTTATGATACAAAGTGAGAGGAAAGGGGATAAACTACAAAATAACTATTAAGATGGTATAGGGATGGGTGGATGGGAAAAATAAATTGGATCCTTAGGAAGAGATAAGGATTAATCATGGTGTAGATGGGGGAATGAGTTAGGTTGCTTAGTCAATTTATTTACAAAAATTATGGATGGGGATGAGGGATAGGATATATATTGGGCGAGTGTGTGGGGTAGGTTATGTTGACATTGTGGAGAGAAATCCTAAATTTTGATATAGAAAAAGAGATTATGCACCTGGTTATAGGAACAAAGGTGACAAGGTAACCTTTGCATAGATTTGACTTTCAAACAAAAATTTGTTCTAGTACATGCAATATGTGATATAACCTTAGGGGTCATGTGAGAAATGATATTTAAATTATGAGGAGGTCCTTATGCACACAAGTCCTTGGAATGGGATTGGGGGGTTTATGCAAGGAATAGCCAATGTATATAAAGATATTCCTACACACATAAGGTTAGAATAAACCTTCGTGGGTCATGTAAAGAACAAAGACAAAACATATAAGTAAAGACTATGCCCCATTATACACCAATAAAAAATTCCAAGATATAGAAAGATCTAGGTGACCTTAATAAGGTATATTCATGGGTCAAAAGATAAATCAAAACAAAATACCAACTAAAAAACAAGCCATGCAACCATCATATCTCTTGCCAAATTAGGATGGATGATGTTTTGGATTATGATTGATATGGGAAGGATATATCCTTAAGGGCATGAATGATTATGCAGATAAGGATGATGGGAAATAGGTATGTTGTCTGTGTTCAAAATTTGAACCTATTTGTGATTTGTGATATGAAACAATGCCTAATGTGTGGTTTTTTTTGTGTAGTATTAGGTCTAGTAAGCTCAATGTAATGAGGTGTAGCTCAGTTTAATGGGATAAGCTCAGTATAATGGGTAGTGTATGAAATGTAGATGTGAAGGCCTATCCAACTTGTGTTAGGTATGTAAAGGTGTCTATTCCTTAAAGAATACTTAGGGATCCCCCCAATGTCCAATAAGGATATGCCATGACAAGATAAATTAAGTGGATAGGGAGGAGGGGTGGAATATGGTATTAAGAATGGAGGAGAAGCTCCATCAAAATGGGACATGTGGGAAGAAGAGAAAGAGACAAGGCGGGAGTGACCAAGGAAGGTGGACAAGGTAAGGAGGAAGTTTCCATTAGGAGGGGCTTGGGATTGGTAGAGGTGAGAGGAGGATATATCCAAACCATTAATTTAAGGAGAAAAAAAAAATGATAATTTCTATCAACAAAGCACGTATTTGGTAAACTACCATTGAGAATTAAACATTGATTGCTTAATATTTGATAATAGCCATTGGAATGGTAGCTTTCCACAAGAGATATCCACGAGTTTTGATGTGGAGATAGGGTAGGTTATGGGGGGAAGTGATATGGAATATGACATTAGGTGATACCAATTCAAGCCATGATGGATTTGTGAAATGAGGTGCTATGTTATATGGTAGGGTGAGGGAACAATTTGATTAATATGCATACTAAAAATACATGATGGGATATGTTTCATGAGGGTGACCATGGAGTGGTAATGGATGTGAAATGGATAATATATAACTAGATGGTGGGATGAGGCTGCTACACATGAATCTTGCAAGTAGGTTTTCACCAAGGTACTTATCTAAGGCATCATCAAGGTGGTTTTCACCATTGGACAAATTATTTACCTTTACTATTTTTTTAATGTTTTTATATATTTTTATATATTTTCCTTGAATTTTTGGAATATATTGAGGATTAGACATATAAATTTTTTAGGAGTATTATGTTCATGGTCTCTTCTAGTGGTTGACCTTCTAGTGTACCAAACTGATAGGCTCTTGATCCATATCTGGTAGTAATAATAAAAGTTCCTAGCCAATTAGGTTCAAACTTTCCCTTCTTTTCTCTGTCTTGGAGGTTTCTCTAATTTTCTTCAAGTACCAGGTCACCAAATTCAAATTGACGGGTTTTTATTTTGTTTTTGTAGCTACAATGGAGAAGATTCTAATATGCAAGTGATTCAAGGTGTTTATGTGTATCTCATATAGCAACTCTAGCTTTTGTAGGTGTGCAACTTGATACTCCTCATCCATGAGATGTTGTAATGATATTATTAAAGAGGGGATCTCAATCTCTATTAGAAAAATGGATTTTAAACCAAAGAAAAGTGAGTATAGAGTCACACCAATGGGTGTGTGGATGATAATGAGGCCCATAGGACAAGATTGAGTTGTAGGTTATAATCATGACCAACTTCATCAACTATATTATTGAGTATTTTTAGGGTGGTTTTGTTATAAGCCTTTACTTGGTCATTACTTTGGGGATAGTATGGGATGGAGAAGAAATGTTGGATGTGGAATTTTTGGCAAATATCATGGACGTCTTAGTTCTTGAATGGTTTTCCATCAATTCTAATAATGACAAGGGGAATGCCATAGTGACATACTATGTAATGGAGTATGAATTTAGATTTTTTTTTCTAGTGATGTAGGTGAGTGGAATGGATTCAACTCACTTCGTAAAGTACTTAGTGGTGGTTATTATTTGTTTATAACCATTGGAGGAAGATGGGTGGATTTTTCCAACAAGGTTGAGGCTCCATTGTGAGAAAGGTTGGAATAGTTGCAATTCTTGGGATGGTGCATGTATCAAATCACTGTGTTTTTGACATGGTAGAAATTCATTAAAAAACTTATGAGCTTCCTATTCCATAGTTGGCCAATAGTAACCCATTCTTAGTAGCTTCTTAGTAATGGTGAGACCACTTGAATGTGCACCATAGATACCTTTGTGCACCTCATGTAAGAAATTTTGGATTCTTTTGTGTCTAAGCCCGATAGGAGGGTTCCATCAAAGATCCTTTGGTAAATGGTTTCACCAAGGATAGTGAAGTATAATGAACACAAAATGATGGTTTTACATTGGGTGTTAGATAGGTTGGGTGGGAGGGTATCATCATGGAGGTGTGTGTATATTTCATGGTAACAAGGAGAGTTGGGATCAACAAGTTTGCATACTAATTATGTATTAGGAACATAATATGATGGGATCAATAGTTGCTTCGCTAAGAATTCACATTTATGAATATTATAAGGTATGCATAATAGTGATGATAGCCATGCCATCTATTAATTTTTTGTTTAGATGAGGGACTTGCTCAAACTAGATTTGGGAGAAATATTGCTTGAAGTTATCAACCATTCTTTTATATGGGAGGAACTTGTCATTTTTTGTCTAATATTCATCATTTCCTTAATTTATAAAAAGTTGGGAATCTCTGCAAACTTGTAGATATCTGATTTTCCATTAAATAGCCATTCTAAGTCCTATGATCAAGGCTTCATACTTAGCTATATTATTAAATTACATTGAAAGGCTAG
Source organism: Sequoia sempervirens (assembly GCA_007258455.2). Taxonomy (NCBI): domain Eukaryota; kingdom Viridiplantae; phylum Streptophyta; class Pinopsida; order Cupressales; family Cupressaceae; genus Sequoia; species Sequoia sempervirens. The sequence goes on from VDFB02271358.1 coordinate 665,191,858, forward strand.
CTTGTATTCTTTAAGGATGAAATCACCTTGTGGTGTGATTTAAAACATAACTCTTGATCACGAGTCATGCTAAGTGTGGGAGCTATCAAAATATAATTTTCAATGTGGTTGTTTAGAAATAGAAACTATTTCTTCATTCGAAAAATTATAAGAGAAGGGTTTATCTACCACCAATGGTTCTTCAAATATTTGATCTACTATTACCTGACCTTTAATTTCCTTGTGATCTATATACTTAATGTTAAAATCCCTTAGGAGCATGACCCATTTTTCCATTCATGTAGTAAGAGCTACTTTAGACAAGTATTTGAGTGGGTCTACCTTTGAAATGGGCATTTTTTATTGAGCATGGAATACCACTCCTAGACATGCTCGTTCCATAGGTGTGCAATTTAGTTCATAGCCCACTAAGGTATGAAAGATATAGTAGATAGCTTTTTCTTTTCCATTGTCATCATGATATGTAAGAGTGCCCCTAATACTATTAATGTGGCATAAATATACAACAAGTGGGGATTGTCTAGGATGGGTGACATGAGCACAAGAGGTGATGCAAGGTATTCCTCAAGTTGATCAAATGCCCCTTGATAATGAGTATCCCATTGAAAGATCACATTTTTATGGAGGAGATGTGAGAATGGTTGGAATTTAATTGTAATCTGTACAATGAAGTGTCAGATGGCCTGAAGCTTTCCTTGAAGATTGTGGAGCTATTTTAAAGTCTTGTGAGGAGATATTTCATGAATAGCCTTGAATTTTTTTGGATCTACTTTGATGCATCTCCATGATACAATGAAACCTAAGAGATTTCTTATAGTTACACTAAAGACATTTCTTGGGATTGAGATATAATTGATATTTGGCTAGTTGGTCAAAGATTTTTTCAAGTACGTGGGCATTCCCATTCCATGTCTTGGTTTTACCTAAATGATCATCCATATATTATTCCATGATAGTATGAATCAAGTCATAGAATATTGTTGCCATGGTTGTCTAATACGTAGGTACTACATTCTTAAGCCCAAAAGGCATAACTTTATAGAAAAAGGTGCCCCAAGGAGTGATAAAATTTGTTTTACATTGATCTTTTGTGGTTATTTTGATTTAGTTGTATCTTGAAAATCTATCCATGAATGATAGCATCTCATGTCTTGTAGTAAGATCAATGATGATGTTAATGTTGGGTAGCGGGAAGTCATCCTTTGGACATGCCTTGTTTTTGTCTTTGAAATAAGTGCAAACATAGATTCCCCCAGTTATTTTGGAAAATGAAACAATATTTGAGATCCATTTAGGATAATCAATAGTATGTATGAAGCCCACTTCTAGGATTTTTTGTAATTCCGACTTTATCAAAAGAGAAATTTGTGGATGCACTTTTCTTAGTTTTATCTTGATTGGTTTAGCATCTGTATATACTACCAAGTGATGCACTACTAATGTTGGAACAAGACCTGGCATATCAACATATGAGCATGCAAATTTTTTACATGCTTTTTGGAGGAAAATTACCATGTTCTATTTTTCTTCATCTATGAGAGAGGAGGCTATGAAGATGATCTTACAGTCTTCCTTGGTGCCCAAATTAATTTCTTTTATTTCAACTAGTATTATGTATTTTCTTGATAATTTGGTACTCTCGAGGGTAGGTAAAATTCTTCATCTTCTAGTTCCTTAGAGATATTTTCATTAGAGGATACATTTTTTTTTTACTTTTTCATTTTTTGATAGTTCCTTATTGAGGTTTTCACTAGGTGACTTTGGATATTTGATTTTTTTGTTTTTATTTAACTAAGAGCTGACATGTTCCCCGAAGTATTCCTCGTCATTCAATCTAATGCCAAATATTAATTTATGCTCTCCCAATGGTATATGATCACATATTCCAATTAGTTCTATGATTTCCTCATCATTTTCAAATGTCTCTAGAATTGGAGGTCGTTGTTGGTCCCAATCTATCATTCACGGTATATGAGTGGAATATCAATGGAAGTGGATGGTTTAATGGTGTATATGTTGGTATCTTGGAAGAGTTTGGTGGTATATTCAAATCAATATTTGTATGTATCCTATTTGATGTTCTTAACAATAGAATAATCTTTCATTGCTTTAGTGCGAGTTAACTTTGGTTCTAGAGGCATAATCTCAAGTGAATCATACCTCAGTCCTTGATTTTTGGGATGTTTCATTGGATTCAAAGGTTCTAACATTCATTGTTTATTTATTCCAATACCTTTGCCTTTGTATACCATATTTTTCAGATATGTATACCTTTAGGATAATTTTTTATGGCCAACAAAGGTATTTCTTCATCCTTGTAGAGCCATGAGGTAATGCCACCTTCAATGGTTTCTTTGTATAAGAAGCCTCAATGTTTGAAATTAGTTGCCTCAATATTAAAGTGACTTTAGATGTTGATGTGGAAATATTAGGTTGGCCACAAGGCTTAGGAGAAAGTTTGAGTTGTCCTACATTGAATGAGTTTTGTAGTTCATACTCTCCAAATACTTTTCCAATGATTCTATCCTTGATCTCAAAATTTGTGGTGTGGGAGGTGGTGTAAGATGTAAGAAATGGTGGATTGATGTGATATGATGATGGTGAAGCGGCATCATTGATTGGGAAATGATGGGAGCGATTATAGCTACCTTCTAAAAATTTACAATATTGGAAGGGTTGAGAGTTAACAAGGACATTAATTTATGTACCTCGATATGGGAATTTTATACATTAATGATAGGTAGAGGGTACAACTTGCATGGCATGTATCAATGGGTGGCCAATTACTAGGTTGTAGGGAAGATCAATGTCTAATATTTGGTATGTAGTCTCCATAGTAGTAGGACCAGCTTGAATATGCAACTGTATGGTTCCTTTTGATTCACGCTCAACATCATCATATGCCTTGATAGTTATTTTATTTTAGAGATCTATGACTCCCTTAGAATACCCCAATTTTATTATTAATTTTAAGTTACATAGATTTAATCCCAACCCACCATCTATGAAGACACATTTGATCTTATGCTTATGGATGAAGGCTTCAATACAAAGTTCTTTATTATGGGATGTGCCTTTGGATGTCAAGTATTTTTTGTAAATAAAAGGTGATGGGGAAAGGATAGGTGTGGTATCATGGCTTGAAATCATTCCAAATTAATATCATTTGGGAGATGTGATTCATGCAAAGAATTCTCTAATATTTCCTTATGGATGGGAGATGTTTTAAGGAGTTCTAGGATGGATATTTGAGAAAGTATTTTACCAAGATGATCTAGGATGTTATATTAGTTTGATGGTTGAGAAAACAAGGATGAAGCACCTTGGACAACTACCCTTACCCAGTGTGTGGTGATAGAAAGATTTTAATTATTATGGTGGCTATATTGGAATAGTATCCCTCAAATATTCCTACAATAGAATCATAGGATGGAGAGGTTTGGACATTATTTGTGTAATCGTAAGGATACCCATGTTGGATGTGGAGTATTTTCCTTCACCATGTTTAAGAAAAGGTTCCTTATAGATACCTAATCGTTTGTTGGATGAAGTGGATGTGTGGCCTTAAATTTCTATCTCACCTTGATCAATGTGATCTTGGGTGTAGTTCTAAAGTTTCATACACTTAGTAGTATCATGTCCTTTAACTCTGATATTCACAATATCATTGTATTTGTACCATGTGGGTTTGGGTTGACTTTCATCAAATGGCCTAGTAATGAGATACTTGACAAGATTGGCTTGGACAAGTTTGGAGAAAACCACATTCATTGGTTCCCCTAATGGAGAGTATTTTCATTTAAGATTTTTTTTCTTGAGCTATCCTTGTGGGATTGTGATGTTATTTTGAACAACTAATATTTTTTATATTTTTTGGGATGATGATTGCATTTTTTTGAACAATCTAAACATGTTTAACATCAGTTACACCATCATTTACTATGGTTTTATTTTTATCCCAATAGAAAGGTTTGTGATTGGTTTGGTTGTTATTTTCATTGTTTTCCTTCTCGATTTTGACTAAACCTTTGGCTAGAAGGGATTTTTTGATGGTTACTCCTTTATCTATGATTTCATTAAATGTGTTAGCACATTGTACTTGTAAATGAAAGCCCATTTCTTGATTTAGATTTTTCATAAAGATTGCAACTAATTTTCTTTGGGACGAGACTTAAGGAAATATACTAATGAGATTCCTTCATCATTGTAAGAAGGAAATGAAGATCTCATGATTATTTTGTTTGGCGTTGCACAAGTCTAACATAGTAGTTTCATGTTTAATGTTATAAGAGAAGTGTACATAATTTTTGGCCAAGTATTTAAAAGTGTTAATAGATCCATGTGGAAGGTGAATGAACCATTCCAATGGTTTTCCTCCTAAAATTTGAGGGAATAGTCTCATGAGTAGATATCATTATAAGAGACTTCTTGATAAGTTATGTAGAATTCCTTGGTATTTTCCCTAGAATCAACTTTCCATTTGTATTTATTAAATTTAGGCATTTAAAAATTTCGGGGGAAAGGGACCATGGCAATGGCCCTATTAAATAGGTAAGGACATATGTCACCAAATAAGTATGGTTTCTTATGATGTCCTACTTGGAGGACTTGAATCATGTTTCTCATATCTTAAAGATCTTGTGCAATGTTAATGGGGTTTGCATTGTTTGAAATGTAGGTTAAATGTATGGCCCATTGTATGGATGTATGTTTTATTGGTTGAAATTATGTTGGTAATGTGATATGGGTATGTAATTTAAATTTGGATGTTTTGGTGTGAAGAATTTGGGTCTATGTATTGCTAATGGGTTGGGTTGGAAGTATGTGATGTTTGTTTTATGCCATGGAAGAGATGTATGTGAAATATTGAGGGGTGGGAAAGAATTTTGTGTGATGTTGAGGAGTGGATTGGACGTTTGAAGTTGTTGAATGAAATTTGTGGATTGGTTTAAATGTTAGTGAGGTGTAGAATGATGTGTTCTAGAGTGAACTACTATTTATGGTATGTTGACTCTAATATATGTGGAGGGATTGATTTGAATTGGCTGTGAGATGGGATTTGATTGTTGCAAGTTTTGTGAAATTTTAAATTCATGTGGGTTATTGAGGATGTGTGATAAGTTAAGGGGATGTGATCCCCATAAGTTGTCTAGGTGGTTGGTGGATGTCATGGTTTCTGTGGATATAATTTGTGTTATGTCAAATTCCAATGGAAGTTTAGCCCCATTTGGGATTAATTGTAACAAGAAACATTCTTGATCTATTGAGATGATTATTTCCATGAGTTCTTGGTTTTGATAATTTTGTGCAAATTCTTGTGTTCTTGATGAATATTTAGGTTGTAATACAAGACTTTCATCTATTTTTGGTCTTTGAGAGGATGTTGGTTGGCATTTTATTTCTCCTTGTGATGTATAATTAAAAATTTTAGGAGGCATCCTAGTTGTGAATGTATTTGGCTCCATTATTTTTTTAGTTTGAGACATTGTAAGTGGCATACAAGGGTAGAATTAGCTATGGTTTTTTTGGTATGTGGATGTTGGTTTGATATTGCAGTTTGAGATATTTGTTGGACTAAGGAGTAATTATGTCTAGCAAATGATGTGGGTTATGTCTAAGGTTCTAAATATTTGTGATGATTTGGATGCTCAAAAAATTGGATGTGTATGATGGTTAGGATGCTTTTGAGATGATGTTTTGGATTTGGATTTGAAAGGTTTTGGACTTTGGACTAAGTTTTGATTTTGGGATGATGATATTATGGAATAATAAGGTATGATAATGGATGAAAATTAAAGTTGAATCATGTAAATCTAGATCTTTAGTGATTAGGGATGATTTGAGATTTTATCCTTTCTTACTTAGGATAGGAAAGTTTCTAAGAGAAAATTTGGACAAGCATTTTGGAGTTAACTAACTTAGGAATTGTTAAATCTCTAAGATAATTTATCCATGTTTGATAAAGGCTAACTTAATACACTACTTAAGATAGGTGAGTTATTAAGAAATAAATAAGCTTGAGATAAAAGATGAAGGATCTAGATCTGAATCTTAACAAATTTTATTTTGTTTTAGATTATGGTTTTGAATTTTGGTTTGGATTTTGTTTTATGGTTGAAAATGGAGGTATAAGTTTGATGAAATATTTTGAATTTTTTCTATGATCTAAGTCCAAAGTGAAAGTTATGTCTATGGGTGGAAAGGATTAAATTGGGTTTGAGATTTTTTTTGGATATCTATGAAGGTTTGGGATGATTATGAAGGTTTGGAATGATTATGTTTGACAAAATTCTGGGATGTTTATGGAGGTTGGAGAGGATTTGGGATGGAATATTAAGTATGTTACCCTATGATAATAGTTGGAAATGAGGGTTATGAAGGTTGGTAAAGGTTTAATCTAAATCTAAGTTAGGTGATGGTTGATTAAAAATCTAAGTGAGGTCCAGGTGAAAGGATAGATATATAATTAATGGAAGGTTGATTATGCTTTAGAAAATGGGGGATGCAAAATTTTTAAGTTAGTTTAATAGCCATGCTAGGTATATCTATAGCTACCACTATCAAGGTTTTAGTTTACAAAGTTTGATATTTCAGTTTTAGGAGTCTAACTTTTTGGATTCTTGTGAAACAATACAAGCACTAAACCATAGGTCAAATCACTAAAATGTGTAGACACAATTTTATAGGTTGAAAGCATCAATATGAAGGGATCTAAATGGGGAGGCACAAGCACTTAAACAACATAGGTGCTAAAGTTAAACACAAGTACTAACTAGCATAGGCACTAAAGGACCGAGCACAAGTGCTAAAACAATTGAAGTGCTAATTGACAAGACTACAGTGCTGAAATGGGAAGCCTATCAATGTTTGATATTTGGCAAGAGATTTTTCAAACAAGAAGACACAATGACTAACTTAAATTTTAGGGTAAAAAGGCTAAATGGAATTTATTTATTTTCACATGAAGACATGCCAAACACTTGAACATATTTCCTAAATTATTCGAGTAGATGTGACAACTAGTGTGGGCTCACAATAGAAATTAATCTACTAAAAACTTCTACCAGTAAGAGGATAACTAGGGAAAGTTACATACATGTGAATTCCCTTACCAATGGTGGCCAAAATAATTTACCTTGGTTAGCTCTATCTCACCACCTATAGATCCATTATGAGTAACTTTGAGGTACAATACATACCCCCAACACCAAATTAGAAATGGTTGAAAGGTCTTATATAGGCTTTACAAGTTCTCTAGGGGAGTCTGCAAAATACCACAAGGGTATGGGAGGCCCAATCCATGAATACTATCTCATGTACAAGCATGGGATGGGAGAAACAACCACATAGACCAATTGTTTACCTTGTGTCCTAAATCATCAAAGGCCCCAAAAATTCACTAAACACAATGTGACTATATTGTGGTACAAATTTCATTCTCACTTTTATACCTCATTAGAATGCATGGTTGAGGTCTACTCTTGGGTTGATGAAATCCCCAAGCAGGCCTCTTAATGGGAAAGGAAATGTCAACTATTTTTTATCACCCAAGATCGCACGAAGTGCGAGGGAAAAACATACACACAAGTTGACACTCCTTAGGATTTAATATAAAACATAGGGGAAATAGTGAGGTTTTTGAGCCCCAAGATCACACTAGGCACAAGGGGGAAATATAAAAAACCAATATTTCCAAGATATGATAAATTTCATACTACACTAATTTATTTCCTTAGTGAAATAATAAAACCTTGAACAATTGAACCTACACCAAATAAGTTAATAGTTTTATTTTTTGGTTATGACAGGTGTGAACTAGACCACTATGTTAATAGAAACAAAGTATTATGAAAAGTAGAAACAAAATGGAAGAAAATATAGAAAGTGCAAAAGTGTTGAAAATAGGGTGGAAGCGCTAAATAACATAGGTGTTGATAGATAAAGCATAGGTGCTAACATCGAAAGAATTGTTCAGTGCAAACATGAATTTAGCAAAATATAAAAGAAAAAAAATAGAATACAAATTATAATTAAATCATGAAGGCACTAATACCAAAGTCGAAGGTGCTAATTTGAAACCCTTACAAGAAAAATTTAGCTCCTTGCACACAAAAATAAATATAAAACATTGTTGGTGTCAACCACCTTCTAGGAGCACAACTTGTAAATAAATCTTCATAGACAAGAGAAGCACTATGCTATTTCACCAGAGATGAAAATATATTTAGATAAGATGATAAATTACATAGTATACAAGCCTTTTGAAGGCATGAAAATATGTGATAGGTGAACAACTACTCGATATGGGAAAAAACCACCTACATGATTAACCCTAAGTGAAAACTTAACACTACACTAACACCCCCCCTTAAGTGCAAACTTAGGGAGATTATTATGCAAAATGAAAATGCAAAATTGGCCCTCTTAGCAAAAAATGACCCTCTTAGCAAAGAATCGAGCTCAATAGAGAATTGGGCCTCTTCAATAGAGATTACTACCACTTATGGCTAAAAAAGATACTTGCAACATAGAAACACACACAACAGAGAGAAAAAAATGCACGACCTCCAATTGAGCCTCCAATCTGCCAGGAGTAAACACACCTTCAGTTTGAATGTTGAAACAACAAAAATCTAGCGCCATTGTGTGCAGGGCCTGCTTGGGAGGGAAGCAACATGTGAGGCACAACCTCCTTTGCTTGGACTTCCACACAAAATAAATGATCTCAAATTATGACAAAAACTATCAACATGGAAGGTGGTTGCAGAAGACAAGCTTTGATACCATGTTGGTGTCAACCACCTCCCAGGAGCACAACCTAGAAATAAATCTTCACAGATGAGAGAAGCACTATGCTATTTCACTAGAGAGGAAAATATATTCAAATGAGATGATAAATTACATAGTATACATGCCTTTTAAAGGAATGAAAATATATGATGGGTGAACAACTACTCGATATGGGAAAAAACCACCTACATAATTAACCCTAAGTGAAAACTTAACACTACACTAACAAAGAAAAACTAATGATTAGAAGTAGGTTAAAAGAAACCGACACTTAAATAGATTGAAAATGTTAGCTAATAGACAACAAACAAAAGGAAAGCTGAAAAATAAAAAATAGTAGAAAATTGTAAGTAAAAGAACTAATCCATAGAGTGGTAAAGTGAAAAAGTGCAAAAGTATTATGCAGGTGTTGATATCAACCACAAAAGTGCTAATCCACAGGGTGGAGACACTATTCCACAACTTATGATGCAAAAACTCACTCAAAAAATCAAACTAAAATGTTAGTTTTAGGGACATGGGTCCCATCAGACATGCCAAAATGAAGATGATAAAAATGGTAAATGATGTAAATAAGAAGATAAATGCAATAAACACAATCACATTTATCTTTTACCTTTTTCACCTCATGATAGAGTTGAAGTAGAGGCACCCATCTCCACTTGATTTTATCTTTGAAGTTGTTGAAATGTGGATTTCTCTCAATATAATAACCTTAACAATGAGAGGGTGATTAAAGTGATTAAACATCATAAGTTTAGCTTAAATTGGTTGATGATAATGAAGGGACAAGACTCCAATTTATAGATTTTTGGTGACTTAAATGGAGGTCCAAGAGTATTGTGAGATGGAGGGCTAAGATTGAGTGAGAGGATTGATGTATTATCTTTTTGATGTCACAAGTGGTGGCTTGAGACAATGGCATGTGAAATGGGAAAGAAGGCTAGGTGTGATCATATGTGTGTGAGCACACATTGGGAAGAACATGAGTTTAACAAGTGGAAGAGAAATGACATTTATACAAGAAGGGAGAAATCAATGAGAGTGACATGTGTATGAAAGAGGAAAGTGTAGGGTGGCTACACATGGGGAAGAAGATATCAAAAATGCGTGAGCAACTAATGTGGTATTTTAGTCAAATGTGATGGTATAGTCACAGATGGGGGGTCTAGAGAGGACTGTCCAATTGTGCAACCTTGAGTTTAACACAACACAAATAACACAAGAAATACTCAACAAACATGAATTATAATGGATTCAATAACTTACAATCTTACATACATCATATGCCATAAGTTCAGAATGACTAGGGCTCATAGGCACGTCATAGGGTATTGCAAGATATTACAATTGGCACAAGGCCTAGTTATAACTATTAGATCTATCCAAAAAATATTTGAGCTATTTCCTAACTATCTACCTCATAACTGCTTTCTAATCGATTAAAAATCATCTTAAATATGAATATCTAACTATCTAAAATGGGTGGTAATCCATCTGGTACATTATCTAATATGATATCCTGATATTTTGTTAATAATTATGAGCTACTTTTGTCTACAGTGTATCTCCTCCCTTTGCAGTAGAATCCTCTGCCTCCTTATTACTGCACTTCTTTGAAACCAATGCAAACACATTTTCTCATGTCTCAATCCTTCCAAAAACTTCCTTCCATCTACCAAACATATTTTGGTAATGCCAAAAACTTCATTTTTGTCCTCTTCTCCCAAAGGTATCAATATATGTCTCTTGCCATTTGAAGTCACAACATTGGTATTCTTCCTTCCATCATCAATTTTTTTACTATCATATTTCCATGGTCTTCCTAACAATAAATGGCATGCATCCATGTGCATAATATCACAAAACATTTTATGATTATATGATCCTATATGAAATTTCACCAAATAATGCTCACTTACCAATATCTTATGTTCATCCTAAATCTATGCTATCTTATAGGGCTTTGGATGTTTCAACCTCTTCAAATTCAACTTGGTTACCATCTCTTTTGAAACTAAATTATCGCTACTGCTATTATCAATGATAACTTTACATACCTTACCTCCAGATTTACATCTTGTCCTGAAAAAATTCTTCCTTTGTGGTGGTTCCTCAGTCACTTCTTCATGCATCAAAGCTCTTCTCATTACTCATGACTCGCCTTTCTCTGGTTTCTCAACTGAACTAGGGGATCCAATAGGTTATTCATCCACATAAGTTGTTATTCCATTGTTCTCAGTCATCTTGTCGGTACTTCCCTGATGACATTAAAATGCTCTATGTCCTTTGCCTCCACACTTGAAACAAGTTCCTTTCAATGGTCTCTTCTTAGATCTTCCTTCATCTCTCTTGTATCCATCATTGTGGTAGGAATTATGACCTCCTCTATCATTGCGGTAGAAATTTTTGTCCTTTATTCCTCCGTGGTATGAATTATTGTCCTTCTCTTCACTGCGGTAGGGTTTTCCATCCTTGTTTTTCTCCAAATATGGTCTTCTCTCTTCGGATTGTGATCTAATTATGTAGAATCTTCCTCTTACACTTCTCTATCTTTGCTCAAACTTCTTGTTCAACTTTTCCTCTACCTTTAGTGTAAATTGGTATGCTTCTTCAACAGTTGTCATCTTCACCAGGCTCAACTCTTCTTGGATGTTTGTTCTTAGCCCATTGATGTACCATGCAACCTTCTCCTTGCTTGCTTGACTATGTCCAACTTTGATGAACATCTTGTAAAATTATCCCGTATATTCCTCCATAGACTTTTCCTTTTGCCTAAGTTTTTGTAATCTTTTCAACAATTCAAGCTCATAATCAATAGGTATAAATTGATTCTTCAACTAAATGTGATTTTCTCTTTTCCCCTCCTATTCTTATCTAATTGAACTTCTTTCTACCAAATAGTAACATTTCCTTTCAACTTAGTTTTCTCAAATCTCACTCTTTATGAATCTTGAATTACTTCATGTACTCAAAGTATTCTTCCATGTCATTGATCCAATCAATCAATTCCTCAGGGTTTAAATTTCACACGTAATTTTGAATTTCAATTCTAGGTCTCTTGCCAATATTGGAAATAGCTTTTAACATCTTTACCTGATCCAAATATTCTTCTTCTAGGTTCTCTTCATTTTGATTTGCAACATGATCCAATTCATCATCACTTTCAACCTCATGTCTAGAGTTTAGACCTCCCTTTCTATCCTCTTCTACAACATCCAACCAGACTCTCATTACCCTCATCATCTCCAACATTTCATCCATTTTCCCACAAAATTTTCTATAATATGCACTCTTCTTGGTGGCATCTCTCCCTTTGGATCTGGTGCAACTGCTTCAATTCAATGATCTAGCTATAAGGTCTCAACTGCCTCATAGTCGATGCTTGGTTGAAAACACTTGTATACTTTGGTATAGTTGTCGAGGTCTAGAGTTGTTGTTTTGATTTGATGCTAGAGTCCCTAAGATGCACTATAGTCTTGATTTTAATTCAAGTGTCTTGACTAGTGAGAAAATCAAAGCCTAGTTTTGGTATCTAAGACAAGAACAACACTTAGGAACCACAAGGTAAGTGCCATAATACAAAAAGGACTCTAAAATGTTGAGAAAAATTAGGGAATAAAAGTGGTCTTAGACACCCTATCTCACAACATACTATCCCATAAAGGAGATAACTCCCAAGGGTTGAGGAGGCCAAAAGAGGCTCCAACACATGCTAAATGACACAAAGGGTGAAGGGGAAGGTGACCTATACCTCCCATCCACACCAAGACCACAAAAAGAACTCCAAAATGGCCCCAAATGAGACAAATTATCAAAACCCAACACACCAAAGAACATAAAAAGGAACTAGAGATTTCAATTATCAAATTGCATGTTTTCTAAACTTGAATTAATTTTAAATGAAAATCCAAATATGCTCTATGTTCATTTTATGACATTACCAAAACAAAATAATGTATAAGAAATAACACAATCACTCAACACGAGATAAGATAGATATGAAGATACATCCTTCACCACTTATGTGGGAGGTTTGCAATCCATCTAAAAAGGAGGTTTTATTACAATAATTTACAATTATAAAATAGGACTCAAGGTATTGAATTATACATATACATCATAATATGAAAATGAGATAACCAAAAGAAAGGAGAGAACCTTCACTTGCATGCTAACCAAAGCTTCTCCAAAGGTAAATCCTCCAAGACTTCAGATCACCAATAGTGGTAGTCACACCACCCATCCATGTGGTACCCTTAGGTCCACCTCACCGTGCTAGGAGATAGTCACTTGGGCACAAGGATGTCACCCACATAAAAGAAGAAGCATGGCTCACAAACATGCCAATAAATATATATACACATAATATCAAATGAGATAAAACATCATTATAGAATACACATGAAATAAGCTTGATCACATGAAATGCATAAAGGCCAACAAAATGATCATAAAATAAAAAATCACACATGTCTAAGTGGATAACATCACCAACAATAAGGACAAGGAATAATCCACATTACATAACATATAACACAAACATAATCATGTACAACCATGGTATCATACAGCATAAAAAAAGTACAAACAAGTCTCTTCCAGTCACAACATGGTTAGAGGCGAGTCTCTCATTGAATACTAAGTCCAATGACATGAAGGATGAGGAACCCATAGGTTATAGGGAATGAGTGTCATCACAAAGTTCAAAGGGATGGCTAAGTGGAGTCGGGTATTTATCAACTGACCCATCTAAGGAACCCAACTAGCAAGTACATGCACTCCTCAAGTAGGCATGCCTTTTATGCTCATATCAGGCCTATACAAACACTCTATCTATGCCATAAGAATCATTATCTTAGTTATTTTTAATTACCCAATGTTATTAGGTATCACTTAATTATCAAAATCTTCATCCATCATATCCTTAGGCCCCTTTGTGCCTCAATTGATGTCAAGAGCCACCCCTTTCCTACACCCTTCACCTCAAATCCTAGGTTCATCACACTAATCAACTATTTGGGTGTATCACATATTTCAATGCAAAATTTTGGGGAATAAAAATAAACATGGTATCAATCATAATAGGGAAAACATATACTCATCTCACACTCAAACTAAGTGCAATAGTGGCTACCAAACTTGTAAACCCAAAGTGACATCTCCAATATAACCATTATTGGGGAATAACTTAGACCTACATAATCAAGTGGAGAAATAACCCTATATATATACCCTCTCAACACACAAGTCAAATGTACATGCTCAATATATAATAGCAAAAGCATAGCATAATCACCCAACAAGGTACAACATCATAGAAAATATAAATTAGTGCATCCACATGTCATAAAATCATTATACCATTTATTCATAGCATGAATAATAACACACACATTCATGAATTAAAGCATTATAATAGCTAGGTATAAGTATATCACATACATCTCAATAAATACAACAAAATGAAATACATCAAGTCCTTGCAAGGAACTTGGAACACTACCAAACATGCATCGTAAAGAATACAAGACACCAACAATTGGCATGTTGAAGAAAAACATCTCAAAATATGTGGGTGGCCCAAATAGATCATACAAAGCAAGAACATAAGCACCAACCAAGACTAACAAATTAAAAAAGTGAATTGAACAATTGATAAACACCCAAATCAAAAAGCACAAGAATGAGCTATGCATCCCTCAATACATAGTCAGAACACATTGCTGAGACAAGGACATCTCAAGGCCACAAACAAGAGGCATTATAGATCCCACTCAAGCGAGATTGTAACTCTTGTGAACTCCTTAGTGGTGCCTACATTATCCTTTTTTATTATTTGAGTAGTATTCTTCCCATAAAATATAAAAATATGGCGTGAGAGATGGCTTCTTCCCACCACTCTATCCAATTGAAATATTATTTGGATATATGGCTAAGTTTATAAACCTTACAAATTAAGGCAATAGTAACATCATGATTCAAGTGCTTAATATTGAGGGAAAATTGAGATTGAGGCAACATAGGTCTTTAAGCACCCTATAACAACTTGAATTGCAACGAATAAAGGTCTAAATAGATAACACATTAAAGAACATATATTTTTTTTAAATGACACATCAAAAGAGAAAATGGTTTTCCTGCAAGCATGGCTCTCTCAAACTTTTTAGGATTCTTTCTCTCCTCTCTACAATTAGACCAATAAGTGAATCCTTCTTATGTTAGTTTCCAACATTAAAGATCCCAAGCTTCTTTTGAAGATGGAACTAAAATTCATGTTTACGACCATACCATTTCCTCACTAAGGCCATAAAAACATCTAATTGGCTTTCAATAGATCATCTTCCGACCATCTACAAAGGGAAGTCATAGAAACTAGATCATTGGGGGAATAAAGACTAGCAATGCCTAAAGATTGGTCATAAATGTTAAAATTAGCACTTGTTGTTTTTATCTAGGGAATCAAAATCCTAGATAACAAGCAAATAAGGAAGCTTGGGATAGATAAAGGTAATAGGACCACTCATACCTTCCCCATGGTCTATATGGATGAATATAGAACTAGGATATATGTTCTTAGTAGTTACTTCTACATGAAATTATATTTTTTTAATTTCTTATGAAGACATAATAGCTACATGTCAATTCTTGTACTAGTTCTTTCCAATAAAAACTTCTTTTTTTGTTTTGTAAGATCATTTGCCATAAAATTATTTAGTCGCAAATGAGTATCCAATTCAAGTTATCCTCCCTAAGGATATTGACATTGCTAAAATTATTTTGTTCAATTGCTTACTAATTTTTATTAATAAAACATCCCAATTATAATGGTCAACGTCTCAATGAGTAATCCTCATCTTGAATGCTAACCTCAATATAATGAGGGACTTAAGTGAGTTGAGTAGAGTTTCCCCTATCATTGCATATTTAATGGAGGAAGTAAAGGTGGAGAAACCATTCTTATATTAAGAAGAAAAAGAGGAACCAAGCATTGAATTGTTATCTACTCAAGGAATATGTATTGTTATTAGATGACTTTGGTGGAGAATAATAAATTTAGGTAGTTAGAGTTGTAACTAAAAAATTAGTATGAAAACACATGAGAATAAGGAAAAGAATTTATAGCCCCATTTTTGGGCATTTTTTTGCTTGTGGTAATAAGCCAACCTTCATTTTCCCATCTCTTATGGGTGTTTTGTCTTTTTTGAATTGTATTTAATATTAATCTTGAGGGGTAAATATTTAATCTTATGATCTTAAGATTTTTTTTTGGATGGTTAATGCATAATATTTTTTTGAGGGATTTGTTTCTTTAATTTCAATATCTAGCTCTTTAAATTCTTATAGATAAATTTCAAAGTAAGAAGATTTAAATTTAATTATTAAAAACAAAGGATATGTCAAATAGATTTAACAACTAATCAAGAAAATACCACAAGGGCAAGGAAACACTTGAAAATTATACACAAATTTAGAATTTAAATATCAAGTATTAGAAACTATAAATATCTAGTCCAACATTTAAAGCCAACACAAATGTTATGAGAAACCATGCATCATGGATCAAAGTGACCTTCAAATGGTAGGATCTCATTATTAAAACATAAAAACCCTTAGTAAGTTGTAGACTACTACTTTTGTGATGAAGTGTGGTTCTTATAACTTTCATATAAGCACCTAGGCTTCGACTATAGGAAATATTCTCAACAAAGTAGGAACAAGTGTAAGTTGCTCTTAACCGAGTACACCTTAATACAATTAGATAATTGAAAAAAATAAAAGACATATTATTAAGGTTTTTGGTATACATCATGATTAACCTCAGGAACAAACTTCCGAACTTGAATGATCACCATGAAGTCTCAAATCAAATCTAACCATATTAGATGATTGAAAATTGAACTTTCCAATCACAATAAACCACTTCAATAGTATTATTTAATATAAAAATAATAAATATTAATATAAATGAAATATATCATACCAAAAAACTTTAAAAATAAATAAATGACAACATATATTAATATAATTTATAATATTTTAATCTTCATTTTATTATTTATAATATGTAAAAAGATGCTTGATAAAAACAAATTACATTTGTAAACATATTTGAACTAAACATCTCAATATCTAAACTAGAGTGCATTTACATATACATTTAGTTAGTTGTTAAATTAGCATAATATGTATATAATATATGAGCTTTTATACATAGTTCGAATCTTTAGAAGCAAGTTATTTATTTCTGAAATTGGCTTTTCATGGCTATAACAAAAATCTTTAATTGTTACTAGGGAATAGCATAAAACTAAAACAGTCATTATTAAATATAGCTGGTTTGCCCGAGTGGTTAAGGGGGAAGACTTAAGATCTTCTGCACAGAAGTGCGCGTGGGTTCGAACCCCACAGCCAGCATTGCTTGAGAAAAGTTTGAAAATGTGAAATATAAGGAAGTTGATATATTTTTTTTAACGAATTTAAAATGAATAAATAAATATCTTATAAGAAGTTTTTAAATAAGTTAGGTTATGTCATGAAAATGATTAAAATATAAAAGTGGGGAGTCATTTATTGTGGTTTATTATAGGTACTATTGGTGTCAACATGGTACATTATTGAATTAGTTTATCTTTTAGGTCTCTTTTACACTTGTCTATTTATGTTTACTTAAGGTATTTATTTTTTATGTCTTAATTTATAAGATTAAGGCACATTATAATCTTATGTCGTTCTATGTCTCATTCTTGATTATATATACAAGAGTTTCCATTGTAATATATAGTTACATTTTTAATAGAATATAATTATTCTTTCATGTTGGGTCTCTTCTATGCTCTCATTGAAGCTTCTTGATGGCTATCTCCAAAGTTAAATCTTGTATGATATAGAGCATTCTATACCCTCTTACATTGTGTCAAAGTTTGTTAAGTTGCTTCTTATTAATCTTTTGAGAGATATAAGTTACAATTTCTTTTTAGAGTTGAGTATATTATTTTGCATTGAATGATGCCCTAAATAATTAAAAAAAATTAATAGATATACCATATTTGAGAGGTTTCCTTTTGTGGCTTTGTATTGCAAGTTATTTTGGAAAATTTCTAGAATAAATCTCTCTTCACCATTGAGTTCAGAGTCTTTAAAAAATTTAAAATTGCTTTCGATGTGTCTAACTTAGACATTGGAGGCCAAATCTACAATCCTTTGAAGTTGGAAGGTGCATGCCAAATCCAATGGATATTTAAACTTTTAGAGCATTTTAGGTCAAATTTGACTAAATTGTCATGCCCAAAAGACCCAAGTACCTAAAGATCAACTATTTTTTGGTTAAAATCAAACACCTTTTGTCTGGAGCCGTAAAACAATCCCCCTTGTTGGTTGTATGAAAGATTCTATTGGAATTTTTGGCATAATCCTTTGCTAGTATATGCATTATATAAAGTATTTTGTAGGCAAATAGAATTTTCATACATCTACTTTTAAAATATATTTTAGATTTAAATCATACAAATATTAATTTTTATAGTTATTTTAGGTTGTGTAGGGTACCATCCACCTACAAAACCCATATAGGGTGCTTGTAGGTGTGGGACCCTAGTACCTAGCTATACTAGAAGGTTTTAAATCCTCAATATCATTGCATAAGTTGATATATTTTAAGCTAGGTGACGACCTTATATGCCCCACCACCACAACAACAAAAATCAATGTCAATCCTACCTACAACTCAATGATGCAGATTTACCTCCACCCTTGCAAGATGATCATCAAAATTAAATAAAACAAATACTATGCCTTGCAAACCAACTTGTCAGAGTGTCATATTCTTATGATTCATATCCAAGACCATAAACAATAACAATACATGTGGAAACTAAATGTGGAAGACATGTTCAAGTTATACCCAAATAGGAAACATTAGTATTCCTTTTATTTAAAATTAAAACTAAAACAAAAATTGAGTGCATAATACAACAACTTATAAAAGTTCAACAACACATCTCAACATAGTTACCCACTCTAATACGTCTAACTTTTTGTTAATCCTAAATCACCTATCTCGTCCCCATATTACTCATAATCTCATTTTCTCTAAATCAAAATATTACACACAATCTTGGTGTAGAAACAAACTTAAGTAGATGTCAAAAACTGATTAGATAGATAAAAAAAATATGAACCAACTTATTGGAAGCTTTACAACAAGAAAATAAAAGAACTCATTCCTACAATACCATTACCATATCTTCCACCTTAGTGTATTCCTTGAGTTAAATTTTGTAATCCCTTAATTGAAATGAAAAAATGTTACCACCTTCAGATCCTCTGTCAACAACCCCAAAGATCTCTTCTTTATATTAGGAAAAGGAATCTCCTAAAATAACCCCCAACTCCCACAGTCCCATCCTCTATTTATTGTTGTGCTGGAGTTTTAAATACCCTTTTGTACCGCTCAGTGCTCCACTAAAGATTGTTCTTTGAATAAGATACCCTTATAACTGTTGTTGTCTATTCAGTTACTCTCTAATTCACTAGTGTTTAATCGCTTAATGGATTACATCATTCTCCACTTTTTAAAAGAATTTTGAACTTCCTAGTTCAAAAAATGAATTACATTAACACTATCTAATGAGGGAGCATACCCACAATCATTCTAGTCTTCAAAGTATTCTCTTGGGATTCCTTGGCACAATCTAAGCCACCATCAAAGCTTCCATCTCACATTTTTCTAGATTTAAGAGTCCAATGTTGATTCCACCATTCAATTGGGATAATAAAGCTAAGAAAAGTCCATAATAGAGAACCAATAGAATAACCACGATTGCAATCAGTAGTAGACTTGAAATCCTTCCCCTCGCTCTAATTATACTTCACATCACTCCTCTTAGACTAGGTACGTAAATCACTTTTGACTAAACTTTGGATCACATTCTTGGAAGATCTTTGATGATCATTATTATAATCATTCTTATACTCTCACAACTCATTATCCCCTTGAGAATGAAGGTCAGAATCAACTGAAATTTCAACACATTTCTTGAGGCACACACATAATCTTGTTAGTTGAATATTTTTGTAGCTCTACATCAATTTTTGTTGTATCTCATTCTTCAAATTAATTTCCCCTTTTTCTCCTAGATTTTCCTTCGACTCCCTTCTTGGTCAAGCCAATTTTTTTTTCTCTTCAAGCTCAAATCTAGCTTATACTAGAAGAGACAAAATTGAAATTCAAATGCTCCTTCCTCTTTCCACATTTCTAATAATTTTTTCCTTCCTTCATGTTGAACCTTATAAGTATTGTCTCTATCTCTATAGATTACACTATAGTCATATTACAAGGCCTATTCAACAAAAAATGTCATGCATCTATCAAAACCACATCATAGAGCATTTCGTCCATATATGGACCAATTTTGAAGGAAACAAGGCAATATTTACCCACAAGTACACTATGATTCTTCTTTAACAAAGAAATATTGTAGGGGTTAGCTTTTGGAATGAAAGAAAGCTATAATTTATCAACCATTTGTGTACTCATTATATTATCAATAAATCCACTATCTATGATCACCTTACACACCTTGTCCTTACATTTTCATTTTAATCATAAGACACTCTTCCTCTTTCAATGACCTTTGAGGCTTTCTTTGTCCCTAGATATTAAAGTTCTCAATACCAATTCCTCTTCTAACTCAACTTTAGCTTCTTCTAACTAGGAATTTTTATTCCTTTTGGGCTACCATCACACTTTTGGGGTTTAGAGGGTAGTCTATGGCCTAATGAGATTCATCACAAATTAAATACTTCATGTGATTCTGCCCTCTAGAAGGAAGTCATCCTCATCCTCTAAATTTTAATCCTTCCCTTCTAAATTCAACCTTCACATTCTTTCCTCCTTTAACTCTTCACTCATTGTAGTTTCTAAAGAAACCTCTTTCTCTTTATTTTGTTTGTTATCATCTGTTTTACTCATTATTTTGTTTTTTGGTTTAGTTTATCCTCTTCCTTTAAGGAATATTTGTAAACCTCATCTATAGTTGGAAATTTTACCAATTCAAGCTTGTCTTGAAGTTGAAACTTTAGTCCATTCATACATTGGGTTGTCGCTTTCTATTCACTCTCATGTATATCCATCCAAATTTGAAGCCTCATTAATTTTTTAGTATAATCCTACACTGGTTGGTCCTTTTGTTTTAAATTTGAAATTATTTAAATATTTTTTGATGGTAATCAAAGATGAATATAGCTCTAAGATGTTTCAACATCTTAGGCTAAATTTTAATTTTTAATTTTTGCTATCTTCTTTAACTTTGCACATTTTCCCACCA
The DNA here is from genome assembly GCA_007258455.2 of Sequoia sempervirens. Classification (NCBI taxonomy): domain Eukaryota; kingdom Viridiplantae; phylum Streptophyta; class Pinopsida; order Cupressales; family Cupressaceae; genus Sequoia; species Sequoia sempervirens. The sequence goes on from VDFB02271358.1 coordinate 665,212,977, forward strand.
TAGGGATACATGTGGCTTCAACTTGGATGCATCAATTTTCACTGTTTTTGGATCATCCTCATTAATGTCTTCCATCTTGAAGTACTTCTCCAACTCTTGGATCCAATCTAGGAATAAATCAAGGTTCAGATCTCCTTTCAAATTTGAAATATCCACATTTACTCTAGAACTTTGTTTAGTCAATGCATCAATAAGCCTCTCGAAAGGGTTTAATTCCCTAGCAACATTTACTAAGTTCTCTAGTTCCTTTTGGACTTGTCCAATTGTTATCTAGTCTCAAGGGTCTCAAGCCTTATAAAAACTTCACCAATGTTTCTTCGAGGTCTTGCATTCCTCCCACCCCTACGTCCACAATTCATGCAGACTCCCATCTAGGGCATCATGGTTTGCTCTAATACCAAAACTAATACATATTGGTCTCTACCCATTCAAGATGGTCACCAAAATAAAAAAATAAATACTCTTCCTTGCAAATCAACTTGTTATAATGCCCTATTCCTATGATTCATATTCAATACTATAAAAAACTAAATTTGGAATACATGTTTAGGTTATACCCAAAGAAGGTATGACATTATTTCTTTTATTCAAAATCATAACCAACAAAAAATGAGTGCATAGTACAACTTATACAAATCCAACAACACAACTTAGCATAATTACCCACTCTAATTTTTTTCAAGAATAAATACATTATATGCAGTCTTTATGATTAAGAAAATACTAAAATTTGATTAGATTGATAAATACAATATGAACTACCTAATTGGAAGATTTACATTAGCAAAAGAAAAGAACATATCCCTACAGTACCATTACCATATCCTCTACCTCAATGCATTCCTCGAGTTAAATTTTGTAGGCCATTAAATGAATAAAAAAATTATTACCACCTCTAGACCCTCCCTCAACAACATTGAACATCTTTTCTTTATATCAGAAAAATAAAATACAACTCTTACAATCCTATCCTCTATTTATTGTTATGAAAGATTGTTAAATTCTCTTTTGTACCACTCATTACTCCACTAAATATTATTCTTTAATTGAGATACCTTTGTAAATTTCATCGACTATTCAATTTCTCCCTAATTCACTGGTGAGGAATCACTAAATGGTTTACATCACTCAATATATAGGTGGTTGAAAAATTCAAAATATTTGTAGATCTAATTCCTACTAGTTCTTCTATTATGAAACCACTTTCACCTAGTAGAGAGCAATTTTGTCTTATATAAGGTAATTTTGCACATATAAAGATAGTTTTATGAAACCGGATGGCAATTTCAACATCAAGGAGGAATATTCCATCAATTGGAAGAATATTTCATTCAAGGTGTTATTGATGTGAGAACATTTCATCACTTTTCACCCCTAATATTACTCCCTCACCATTGAAATTTTGATTTTTTCAAAATTATATTGACTCTTTTTTTATGTTTAGACCTGGGATAAAATTTTGAGAAATTTATAGTGATGTAGATGGTTTGTTATTTTAGTGTCTATTTTTTTTTTAAAGAGATTATAGATTTTCATAGATTTTGGTGATCATTCTCATTTTGATAATTTTGGTGTACTTCTCATTGATTTAGTCTAATTCATTTCATTTTATTAAAAAAATATACTTTAATTTTGTAGCCTAAATCAACATCTATAAAGTATTAAGATCAAGACTACTTGACTAATTTGACAAGTGACAACTATACTCACATTAAGTATAAAGTGTCAGGGTCATATTTTGTTGAGGGGATCATTGATTGAGTAAATTTTAGGGGGTGTAATCTTGTAGTTGTTTTCTTGTAGTTATTTTGTTCTGTGTTCTTACAATAAGGATAACTCAAATTAAAATTTTAAATCACTATAATTATACCTCATTAAAAATATTAGTATGGAATTATATAATGAGAAAAAAAACTATTATTAGATATTTAAAAGAAGATATTCCTAAACCTGCTAATGCTAGTGTAAAGATGGTGTGGGAGATAAACTATGAGAAAATTCTTGCTTATATTTTCTCTTTAATTCCTTTTAATTTATAACTTCATCTTGAATCATGTAGTAAATTTAAGGAGGCTTGGGAGACTCTTAAAAAGTTATATGGTAAAATTAACAAGATTAGGGGATATTAAATTGATAATGATTTGATGAATCTTGATTCTAATAGTTTTAAGTACATCCAAAATTGTATCTCTAATATTACAAAATTAAGAACATAACTAAAGGATTGTAAGATTGATAAGGAGGACTTACAATTAATTTTGAATGTTCTATTCGATCTTGGTCTTGACTATTCATTATTTATTTTTTCTTTCACGCTAATCAAATTTCTATGGGATTGGATGCGTTGAGCCTAATTTTAATGCATTTTCATATATTCTAATTCAAGAGAAATCAAAGTTGATTCAAATGGGCTTTTCCAAGTCTTCTAATTCACGTGTATTTATGGATAGTGTGATTATAATCATAGTATAGGTTAAATACACCAAATCCTAATGAATTTAACCATTATTAAACCTTCTAAGCTATAATCCCAATGAGATGTTTGAAAGCATAAAAAACTAAGAAACCATTAAACTAAGCATGAAATAAACATGAAAGCTTAAAATAAACCTATTCTAATACTCCAAGCCTTATCCCATTGGGAGAGTGGTGTCGCATTGATGTGGAATGGTGACCCTTTCCCAATCCCTACAATGAGATGAATGTTTAACCAAACTCCATTGTTGAAAACTAAGCTAAATGTGATAAAATGATGCTATGGGTGGATGAAAAGATGAGAAAGCTTGAAAATGGTGCAAGTATGAATATAGATATTATTCAAATGGGAAACATAACCTTACTCTGAAAAGGTGGATCCATTTCTCTCCAAACGGTGAAGTATTTATACGAGAGAAAATGAAGAATCAAGGGTTGAGATCGATTTGATCAATCAATGGTCAAGATGGAATCAATGGTGAAGACATGGATCAAGGATTCTCATCAATGGATGAAAATCAAAGATCACATGGATCAAAGAAATCATCAATGACTCACAATGATTCAAACACACTTTCTAACTTTGAAAGTTTGTTACAAAGTTTGTTAGGAAAGAATATTCCATTTTTGGAGCCAAATAGAAGAATATTCCCCTATGCAAGTGGATGGGTGAGGAAAATTAGTAATTTTCTAATTAAAACTAAGTTTTAATTGTGCAAGTTTAGGGGAAATGGCTTCTCATTAAATAACTAGTTTATTTAATGAAAAGGCGATGCAAATGACATTTAATTAAATGATTTAGGATTATTTAATTAAATGAGAGGACTTAGGGGGTTTAAATTAAATAATTTGATTTATTCAATTAAATAGGATGAGAGGTGAAGGTGAAAGGGGGTGAATTAACCTAATTAAATCAATTAGATTAATAGATGAAAACGATGCATTTAATTACATAACTAGGATTATTTAATTAAACATGAAAAAAGAGAATGAATTTTAGGATGAAACGATGTTAGTGATCAAATTCAAGTGTGTAATATCATACATGACAATTTTAATTGTCTATATTTTACCCCTCTTTGAAGTGAGGTACCTGTTATGTTGGTTCAAGGACAAATGCTTTTCAGATTAATGTTGCTGCTCAGATCAAAAAATTTAAAAAATCATGATTTTTTGGATGCCCCACTATTGCCACAGTAGAAGGAATTAAGCTAGTACCCTGCCTCCTCAAGAGATCAGGCGAAAATTTTAAATTTTGGGTCGATATTGTGACAAAGATTGAACATAGGTTCAACTCAAAGAGGACTTAGAAAGCTTAGATGTCTAATGCAAACATATTTGATGATGTATATGTTGGATGTTGTGGTTGTGTTGTTGATATGTGGTTGTCATTGATGTCAACACTATTAGCATAAATGCATTTGAAGCTGTATATGTCAAGAATATTGAGAAAATTGTAATGAAATGAGTTGTAGGTTGTCAGTGGTGAAGTGAAGTTCAGTCTATCAGTGAGTTTAGTACGTTGATGATTAGAGGTTGTGGACTAAACGGTTTCTTGTTGAGTATATCTTGTTTATCCACGTTGAGTTTTAGAGATCCATGTGAAGTTTTGATCGAGTTATGAAGATTTGTATTCTGACAGTCTTTTTGTTACTTCAGTTTGTGTTCCTGAATGAAGATGATGCGATTTCAGTAAGTTCAGTTGTTGTGGATGCTTCTCTGGTGATTCATGATGTTTGTGGATGTTTCTAGATCATGCTATATCTATGTTACATGTCTGCATTGATTGTTGTGCTCGCGATCCTAGATTTTCTCGTGTGTTCATGTTTTTCATGTTCTTGGCCGACAAGGTGTTTGTAGTGTGTTGTGGATCTTCGAGGAATAATTTTTGAAGGTGGCTCATGTTCGAAGATGTTATTTTGGGTCTTCACTATATTGTGGCCGACTTTGGTTGATTCACATTAATAATGTTATTGATTTGGGCCGATAGTTTGTATTCATTTTATTATTTTCTTGAGGCCGACATGTAGTGATTTAATTTCTTGTTGGGGATATATAAGCGACTGTTTATTTCATTTGAGTGATGCCAAATGTGTGTGTGTGTGTTTGAATAATGTTCTAAATCATTTGAAGGTAGAGCAAAGTGTGAAGAAGAGTGAAGAAGAGTGAAGAAGAGTGAAGAAAAGTGAAGAAGTGTTCATGTTCTTAACCGGAATTGTGATCAAGCATTAGCAAATGCTATTTTATCAGTTCAAATCCCTACGGATGTAATTTGAATCTTTCTGTAAGACAGTGTGTCTTCCTTTGGGCAGTAAGCCTTGTTGTAATTGAGTAGTGAGCTCTAGGCAGTGCGTTCAAATGCATGTGCATTCCCCATTTCATTCTTTATACTTTTAATAGGGTATAATCTTGTGGATTGACCTCCATCGTAGTTTTTCCCCTAACAGGGTTTCCATGTAAAAAATTCTTGGTGTTATGTGTGTTTTTGATGTGTTGATGATTTATGCTTTCATGGTTAATAATTAGATATGAGAATAAGGTTAATAAAGTTAATAAGTTGTGAATTTCTATGACAACTGATTCACCCCCCCTCTCAGTTTTCTGCCCTTATGTTGCTAACAGTATAGACAATCATCAATCATGGGTAGCCTAATGTATATTTTGATCTATCATGCAAATTCAATACTTGGGTAGAAATTTTAGTAAAGATAGAATAATAAGAAAAATAAGATGGATAGAAGTAGAAGAATGAGATGGATGGATTGACTATTGATTTTGAGATTGATTCAAAAGTCCAAGAAGCCTAAAATTCTTCAAGAATTTATTAGATATGGTGATGAAAGTGATGAGTTGATCATTTCTTGGATTGGGACTCTTTTTCATTCCTTATTTTTGATATAACACATAGACACGGTGCATCAAGGTATTGATATCCAGGATGTTGTATCTAGTTCGATGGACTTTGGTAATGCAAACATATAGGATAATCCTTGTTCACACCTTGAAATATGGAAACCTCATTGGAATGTAGTTTAGAAGTTTAAAATATTTCAAACCAAAGCATACACAATAGTCAACAATCTATTCAAAACGACATCCCTACACACAACTAAGCAAGTATGCACCAAGATTATTTTGCAAAAATGTCCCACAAGCACAACAAACAAAAGATAATGATTGATGTCCAATTCCTTTCTCTCTAAATCATTTTGATAGACATCATCAAGAGGTCCTCAGGATGGGTCAACAAGATAAATCATAAGAAAAGATCAAAACAAACAGTTAATGTTGTTTATATCTCTTGCCAAAGGGGTGTGTTTTGAGGATAAATATCCAAAGTGATTGCCAAAGATAATGCCCATTATAGGAAGGATGCATCCTAGGACATGTTAGTGGATGGTGGAAAGTTGATAGGTTGTTTGAAAGGTCGTTGATATAAGGTTCGATTGACATGTTTGATAATGATCAAGAGTTTGAGTTTTTTATGTTTAAGGTTCTACTTTTGTTGATTGTTGTGCTTGTTTCCCATTTTTGTTACCAAAGAGTGAGTGTGGCGATTGATTTATTATGGATGGAAGTTTATTGCAAGTGGAAGCAAGATGGGATGGGTAGTTTTGGATTTTTTTGGAATATTTCAATGATTTTGGTTTTTTGCAATGTTTTGAGGCTATTTTTGGTCTTTTTGAATGTTTATGTTTTTTTATTATTTGAGGCTATTTTAGTATTTTTTAAAAGTTTTCCAATGTTTTCGGTTTTCTGATTTTTAAATGTTTTTGTGTTTTCTAAGTTTTAACCAAGACCTAAAAGGGATTGACCTAGGGCCTCGAGGGCTTATCAAAGATTAGCCTTTCCTACGTTATACATGCAGAGACCATGTAGTTCAACTAACTTTGACTTGTTATTGATGAGATATGAACACTTGATGGATTTCTTGTTTATTATGATGGACTCCTAAAGGACTAACCTAGGGTGTCTCGGGGGAACGTCAATGATGGCCTTTCCTATGTTTAGCTCAGATACAACGTAGTTCAACAAGGTAATGTTTTTTATTTTTATTTTCTCACTTTTTGACCCTTTTTTTTGGATTTTGATGTGTTTTGGATGTTTTGGATTTTAACTTTACAATTTTTGAATGTTTTTGGATTTTGGTTGTATAAGATTTTGATGTTTTTGGATTTTTGGCTATACAAGATTTTGATTTTTTTTTGGATTTTTTGGATTTTGATGAGGTTTTCAAATGTTTTGGTATTTTTCAATGAGATTTGGAATAACCTTAAGATATACAAGAACCCAATTTGATGCATAACAAATTCCCCCCAGCATGATGCGATAGACTACCTCTATATAGGTAGGACAAACTGACCTTAGGAATGTGCTAGGTAGTACTAAGGGGAATATGATACTTTACAATATCAAGTTATGATACAAATGTGAATGGGTGATGGAATAAATACGATGAGTGATACAAGGGATGAATGTGATGTGAAGCATGATAAGCTAAAGAGCCAAAGACATATGGGGGTTCTTATTTACACAAGGTGCCTATTTGCCAAGTTTTCACCAAGGTACTTTCCCAAAGCGCCATTGAAGTAGTTGTCACTAGAGGACAATTTTTTTCTTTATTGTTTTTCAATCCTTTTTCTTTTTTTTTTGGATTTTTTTCATTTTTCAATTTTGACTAGATCATTAGGCTAGTTATAAAAAATCATTAAAAATTGTTTGATTTAGACAACATCAAGTACACCATTTACATTACTTCTATTGTTTCAAAAATAGTAATTCTCTTCTAAGATTGGGTGAGAAGATATTTCATGTTTTAAACACAAGTTTTTAAAACATTCCATGAAGGAAACAAATGTTTAATAAAAAGAGTTTCTAAGAATCCCTAAGAACATTCTCTATATTTTCCACCAAAGCCTCCTATAAGAATCTTAAGCTCATATTGGCTTAAAAATCCTCCACAAAAATATGTATGGAATACCTAATTTAAGAATATATATAGTGTGTGAAATAAATAAAGAAATCATCCATATGTTATGATGAAAATGTCACATCCTTCTCATGTACATTAATTCCCGCAAAATTTGGTAAATAATATATTTTCTAGCACATATGCCATCGAAAGAGAGAAAGGGCCAAGGAGAAGGAAGAGAGAGAAATGAGGTCAATTTATTAGGTAAGTTAGAAATTAGTTTCATTCAAGACACAAAATAGAACTCAATAGATACATTCCAAGAAAAAATAATTCAAATAAAAAAAAATCTCAAGATAATTCCACTGTTGTGTGTCCCACTTATTAGACATCTTGTTTTTTGCCTAAAACCACACACATTTTAGAAAAAATAATGATTTAAGCCTTGAAGGGTTTCATCCAAAGAGGTTAGATTGAACAAGGTTATATCAAACACCCTATATCTAATCCCCTTGAATAGAATCCCTCTAGTCTAAAATCAAACCCTTAATGGGTTCTCCTCTGCACCTATCAAAATATTGATCAAAAACTAATTTTGCTATACCTTTGGGAAAATCAAATGAAGTCATTTTATAAATTTATTTTATAATAATGCAACCCTTAGTATTAGCTTTACAAAAATTATAACATACATTATGTTTTATTAACATTGTATTTTTAATAAAAATTACAATGAATGTAGGTTTATTATGAAAAATAATGATCTCTATTTAAGACACTAGAAAAAATAATATGCATTGTTAAAAAATATCAAAAAGTATACTACACTCCACATAAATGTTCTTCTACAATAAAAATAATAATAATAATTTTGACAAATATGCTAAGAGAAATGTATTATGAAATAGTATTGGTCTAAATTCTTTGTTAGTATTAATTTAAAAATTAATAATCAATCAAAATATTTAATAAAAATTTTCCAAAAAAAATCCATGCACTAAACATTGAAGCTAATGATCTAATTCCAATATGTCATAAAAAAAATTGTAATAAAGTTGTGTGTTATGGAACAATGTTAGTAAAAAATAATAGACATTAATTGAAAAATAAAAAGTGACAAAAATTATTTAAAAAATAATAGCTTGAATCTAATTAGAAAATGCCACAACTCATTAATTTACTCTATCCTTAAATTCTTGACCACTTATTTCCTATAATTAAACACAATTGAAAAATGTTAAAAAATATTGATTTTGAGTGTCTTTTAGACCAAAAAAAGAGACACGCTATTGTGGAGTCACCTCCCACTATTGGAATAACATCCTCCAAAAACTTCAAATTGCTTAGAATGTCCCAAATATTTTTTTTAGAAATAGATTTTCTCACCTTCTATAATTACAAGTAACTATGGATATGGTTTAGTGTTTTCATATTAAAAAATAATCCAATGAGATATTTTGCATTAGATCTATGCTTTCATGGCTCATATCAAAGTATCTTATTACCAAGATAATTCACCTTATTGTAAATCAATTATCCAACCACACAAGAAAATGGTGATTAATTGAATTATATGATTGCTCCATTGATTAATTTATTTTGATCATTTTTCTATTTTTTTATTTTTTAAATATATAATGTGTAAAAAATATTTTAACTATATATGTACTTAAGTGTGCTAGTGTCTATAAAGTTCAAAAATTATATATTTTAGTAAGATAGATTTAATACGACAAAATTTTGTACAAAAATTAGTTTTCAACATATTTCAAATTAATAGGTAATGGATGAATTGTAGGTTCAAAAGAGTTTATATTTTTATGAAATAATGCACTCAAATCTAGCATTGTAGAAGTATTATGAATGCTGTAAATATATGATGTCTAAATTGAGAGAATATCATTATCATTAGGCCTCATAGGGAATAAACTAATTACAAAGTTAATACATTTGTAAGGTTGGATGTCATATAATGCTACTAATATCACATGAGGTTGATTGTATGTTTTGTAGGCATATTTATAAAATTGATGCTCAACAATAAAATAGTAGGTCAAAGTTTAAAAACCCATAGAATTTCTATATAATATCTTCAATTTAAGATCAAATAAAATTAAAAAGAGTGGATTAATATTATACTTTCTCTCCAAAATACAAGGTTTTATTATATACAGTGTGCTTCTTTAGATTTGAAAACAATATCGCTACTACAATAATGTGTAAGGGAGGTCATATTTCTTTGTGATTTTGCAAAATAATTTTAAAATTATTATAAACGAAAGGTCTTGAAATTTTTATAAATGTATTGCAATGTCTAAATTTTAGCAAGGAGACCATTTTTTTTTCATATGCCATAAAGTAATTACTTGAGAATTAACTATTTCCTCCCTATTTTATTGCATATTGATTGCTACTATTGTTTTTTAATGTTTGATTTCATGTTATATATTTGTGTCTTACCATTTACAACTTGGTATGAAAGCATTATCATTCTTCAACCAAGGGAAAGTATAATAGAGAAATAATACTACAACTGATTATTGACTTGTGTTAAGTGAAGCAATATATACAAAATTTGAAAGGTTTGTATTTTATCACTAAGATTAATCCTTTTCACTTCAATGTTCAATCTCCATCATTGCTCACTTCTATAGTGTTGTCTATAGTGTTGTCAACTTGTGCACCAGACTTCTCAATTGCATTTTCAAGGCAAACACCATGGTTTTTAATTTCATGTGCAAGTTGACCCCCATTGTTCCCAATTCCACGTGCAAAGCGAACACCATGATTCTCAATCCCACGTGCAAGCTAACCCCCATTGTTCTCAATTCCACGTGCAAGGCGAACACCATGATTCTTAATCCCACATGCAAGTTGACCCCCATTGTTCTCAATTCCACGTGCAAGGCAAATACCATGATTCTCAATCTCATGTGCAAGCTGACCCCCATTTTTCTCAATCCAACACGCAAAGTGAGCACCATGATTTTCAATCCCATGTGCAATATTTTCAAATATTTGCATAAGAGTAATAGTTTGATTCTCAACTACATGTTTAAGTTGAGTGCCATGGTTCTCGATTCCATGTTCAAGGTGAAGACCATGGTTCTCAATTTGTTGTCCCAAGTGAGCACTATGGTTCTCAATTGCACGCGCAAGGTGAGAAACACTTTTATAAACTCCATTTGCAAGTTGAGTGCCATGGTTCTCAATTCCATGTTCAAGGTGAACACCATGGTTCTCAATTTGTTGTCCCAAGTGAGCACTATGGTTCTCAATTGAACACACATGGTGAGAGAAAATTTTATCAACTCCATTTGCAAGTTAAGTGTCATGGTTCTTGATTCCATGTTCAAGGTGAACACCATGGTTCTCAATTTGTTGTCACAAGTGAGCACTATGGTTCTCAATTGCACTTGCAAGGTGAGAGACACTTTTATCAAGTACATTTGCAAGTGAATGCCATGGTTCTCAATTCCATGTGCAAGGTGAACACCATGGTTCTCGATTTCTTTTGCCAAGTGAGCACTATGATTCTCAATTTCATGTGCAAGGTGAGAGCCACTTTTCTCAACTCCATATGCAAGTAACATTGCAGCTCCAATAAGAGATATACCACATAGTATTGCACTCCCTTTATCTCTTTCCCCTCTACCCTTAACCCTTAAACCCTAAACCATTAAACCTTATACCCTCTACCCTTAACCCTCTACTCTCTCTCTCTCTCCTACCCCCTCTCCCTCTCTCAGGTCTCTCTCTCTCTCTCTCATTCACTCCCTCTATCTCTTTCTCCTCTACCAACCTAAACCCTAAACCCCTTACCCTACCAGCCTACCTCTATCTCTCTCCCTCTCTCTATCTCTCAGAGTCCTTATCCCTCTATCTCTCTCCTCCCTCTACCCTTAACCCCCTAAATCCTTCCCTTCCTAAACCCTCTAAACCCTCTACCCTCTACCCTCTACCATTAACCCTATACCCCTCTATCTCTCTCCCATTCCCTCTCTCTCTCTCTCTCAAGTCTCTCCCTCCTACCCCCTCTCCCTCTCTCAGGTCTCTCTCTCTTAGTCACTCTCTCTATCTCTCTCCCCTCTACCCTTAAACCCTAAACCCTAAACCCTTAAACCCTCTACCCTCTACTTTCTCTCTCTCTCCCTCCTACCACTACAACAAATCCCTATGATTTGCTCCATTTCTTGCTCCTTTTTTTGCTTCCACCCACTGTTTTAATGTATTTTTTGCCAATTTTTTGAAAAGGTTGGCGCTATTTATTAGGACGGTGCTATTTTAGGCATTTATTTGTGTTGATAAGGACAAGTCAGTGCTAGTTTCGATGCTACTTTGTGCTAAAATTAGCGCCGATATTAGCTTCAAGTGTGGTGCCGCCATTAGCACCACTTTTGGCTCTAAGTTTAGCTTCGAGTTTAGCGCCAATTTTAGTTCCGACTTTAGCTTCAGGTTTAGCATCAGTTTAGACACCTCTATGTTGAAGATACTTATTTATGTCTCATCGACGATGTAAAAAAGTGAAATTTCAACAAGATACGAGCATATCAAGGAGAGAATCACTTACGTCACATCAACAAGGTATATCTACAAGTGCTCAGTGAAACACAACTCTTGGATATGACGAACTAATGTTGATGAGACATTGAGATATCGGTAAGACAAATAAGATTGTCTCATTGACACTCTTCAAGTAATGATCAAAATCATACACTACTAGACCACCAGGAAGGTGAGAAACATATGTGGTAGAGTGATATAAACTGCAACCCCACAATAAGAAGCCTTGAGCAAGGCAGTAGTGTGGTAAACAACATAAGGGAAGGGAAAAACACCACCATACCACAATAGGGATAATAAGAGATGACAGTAGTATGGTAATTGTGGCATCATTACAATTTTCAACACTAAATGCAACAAATCACATCAGTCACAATCTATTTGAATAAATCATTTAAGGAATCAAGAATATAGCCCACCAAAATACTCTAAAACTCTAATAAACATACTCTAATTTTTTTTTCGAAATCTTATTTTTAGGCATAGCCTGCCAGAATGGAGTTTTCATTTTAATAAGCATACAATAAAACCTTTGTTGAAACCTTATTTTCAGGCATAGCCTGCCAAAATGGAGAAGTGTTTTAGTAAAGAATGACAAAGAATGGTAAGGAGATGTGTGTGATAGGAGGCATAGGATTCATTATTGTTTATCTCATTCTTGCTCTGATCAACAAGGGTTACAATGTTCGTGCTACTATTTGTAATCTAGGTATTTAATTGACATATGTTTGCATAATCTCAAATTCCTTCAAATGCTTTTGAAGTATCAATGTATCCTATATAGGGTTTAGAATGACTTCTTTTAATTTTAAAAAATAAATCAGATGCTTTTGAAGTATCAATGTGTCCTATATAGGGCTTAGAATAGTTTATTTTTAATTTAAAAAAATTAATAAATGATGTATTTTCCTGTGATTAGATAATGTGGAGATCTCCTAAATCTGCCCTAGCACACTGTCCTCTTTCACATTGTGTTCATTACTCCAGCTGCTAGGGTTTTTCATTTGACATCTTTAATATCTTCATGATAGTGGCTTTTAAATAGATCCCAGTCTTTTCTTTAATATTTATCATGGTAACCCTTAAGTTCCATAATCCACCTTCAATCTCTTCTAAGAACGTTGTCTTAAGATAGACTACATAGTATGCATATAAAGCAAGTCCATACCTGCCATTGTTCCAAACCACCACTCACCGCCTTGCTTAAAATGTTGCCTCCATAAGCACAATAACATGTTTTAAAATCATGGTTGCCAGTGATTGACCATTAAGGTCACTACTTTCATCAAGATACAATGAGATTTTTGTCTTCAAAATTAAGGCATTATGCAAGATAGCATTGTGAATTGTTTGTTGTGTACAATTTGATTTTTTTGCACATTTATTGCTTTGCTAATTGCCTTTAAGAATGGATATTGCACCATTAGCTGCAATCTCAAACAACTCACTCACTGTCACTTGAAGATTCCTTTCATGAGCTTCCTTGTATAAAATAAAACTATGCCCTATAGATTGCCTACTTACTAATATAGGGGATTCATTGTTTAAAGGTATTTTGAGTTTTATTTAGAAGGGGTTAATATGTGGCATTTTTATGTGTAGGAAGAATAGATTGTGATGCAACGTTTGGGTATGGATGGTTCAGGAAAAATTGGATTGCTATCAGTGTCATAACTAGGTTGGATTGTACCTTGAGTCAGTGTGAAACATTTTCGGGTGTTTTCGCTCCGAAGCAGAACTTGTGTGTAGGAATTTCAAAATATCCGACAAAGGAAGTTCCTACATTCTAAAGATAAAATCATAAATTTGCTTATCCAGTTTCTAATCCAACCTGAGATCTTTAATATCTGATAGAGAAAGTTTGCACATTCTAAAGATAAAATCATAAATGTGCTTATCCAGCTTCTGATCTAATTTGAGGTCATGAATATCAAATAGAGAAAGTTCCTATATTCTAAAGATAAAATCATAAATTTTATTGGTCCAATTGGAGATCCAATTTCAGGTCGTGAAGCTCTGACAGAGAAAGTTCCTACATTCTAAAGATAAAATCATAAATCTGTTTGGTCCAATTTGAGGTCCAATTGTAAGGATTTGTCTTTTAATTATACTTTCTGACATTTGTCTTGATACAAATTGTTACTTTAGAATTACGATATTTCTTTTCTTCTAATGTTTTCAACCGTCATTTCAGGGAAGAGCTTCGAAGATGGTTCCTTCATATGGATACTACACTTTTCCACTATAGGTTCCATCTAGAAACACCAGAAGATTAGGTATTGTCATACCCAGGTACAACAGAGTTTGAGGTTACCTTGTTCTCCTTGATACAAAATGTTGTCCTTCAATCCCTCTTAAGCAACATTCACTATTATGGACTTCATCATTGTACTTTTCATGCATTAAATTTAATTTTTTATGTGGAAACATGTTGTCTATGTCTTTGCAAGTGATGGCTATTGTGTAAGCTTTTAATCTACATGACTGCCCCTCATGTTCAATTCTTGTGACTGTTATGATGCTTTGGGTTGCTTACTTTTAACCAGACTGTTAATGAAAAATATCTTGGAATCCTTGATGATCAGTTTTGTCAGAATCATGGCTATGTTGATAGTGGAATGTTCTTATTAATAAGGATAATTCTTTATCAATAAGGAGATTACCCCTTACCAACATACTCCACTATCCTTGAAAATATCGATCTTTAATGCTTCATGGATGGTTTACTTGTGATTATCCTTCTCAAATGAAACAATATGGCAGTAGGCTAGGCTCAACCATTGTGGGAGCCACATTTCACCCCACATGTTGTAACCAGATAAACAAAAAAACCTAATTTTATCTATACTTGCACAATGAGAAAACATGTTAGATAAAACTGAGCGTATGATAGATATGCTTGATAACTTTCTTGTTTTCTTGGACATCTATGGTATGCAAGTTATTTGAATGCACATGATGATCAAATTATATGTTTATAGTTGTATGCACATATTTTGACTGGTGATCCTTCATTGCTCTAACAACACTCTTCTCACTCAAATGTAGGGAACCTAGGAGCAACAAGGAAGACATCAACTTGGAGGCTTAGACAAGTGGGAAGACTGAAGATGATGCAGAACAAAATAACCGGGATTCATCATTGAGGCAATGACGGGTCCCCTTTCTCTTTATGTGCATTTTTCTCTTTTGTATCTATAAATGTATAGTTTTTTTATTATATGCATTCAAATAGTCAGTTCCATGGCTTGTGTGGAACAACATACATTTACATTATCAATAAAGACTACATTTTTGAAAGGATTGTGCAATATTTCCTATATTATATGCATCTGCATAAGTGCAATCTAGTAATGTAATCTTCTAATTTTGTTTATGCACATGAATGTAATGTAGCAGAAATAAAAATGTACCTTACTCTTTATTTGAAAATCACAAAAGCTCTACCTGATTGAGCTATTAACTTTTGTGTCTTCACAGACATATGTTGATACAAAATGAATGGAAGAAGCATCCAAGTAATCCTAATTTTTTCTGCCAACAATTCATACCAAAGATTGAACAATTTAAGGATATTGTAATAGGTAATTTGTATCGACACAAATAATATTACTGAAGCATTTCAAATTTTAGGCCATAAGAATCAACCTTTTTAAAACATGGATTGTGTTGTAGACAAAATTCCATCCTAATTATTTTTGCATACTTCCATTTTCACTCATCTCTTAAATCCACCATATGCATAGAATTCTTGTCATAATAACTTAAATTTAATAAAATCCCTCACGTGAGCTTCCAAATAAAACCTTCAATCACAACATCAAAGTGTATTCCTCCTTTGAAATACTCCTATGATTTCTCATAGCATATCGCCAAGACAACACCATGTTGATGAGAGTCCCTCCAAAGTCTCCCCGACATTAGCACAAAACACATATTAGAAATGTAGATGCGACACCCCTATGTCGAAGAGAATTATTTATATGTCTCATTGATGATGTAAAATAGTGAAATGTCAACAAGAGACATGCATATCGAGGAGAGAATCACTTATGTCACATCGACAAGGTATATCTACAAGTGCTCAGTGAAACACAACTCTTGGATATAACAAAGTAATTGTTGATGAGACAATGGAATATTGGCAAGAGACGTTAACTTGTCTCATCGACACCGAAAACCAACATCGAAGGAACATAAGATCTAATGTCGATGAGACATTGAGATATCAGTAAGACAAATAAGATTGTCTCATCGAAACTCTTCAAGTAATGATCAAAAGCATACACCGCTATACCGCTGAGAAGGTGAGAAACATATGTGGTAGAATGGTATACACCGCAACCCCACAACAAGAAGCCTTGAGCAAGGTGGTAGTGTGGTAAATAGTAGAAGGGAAGGGAAAAACACCACCATACCGACATATTGAAGAAACAATAGGCATTTTAATTAAAAGTTTCTTCGACAGTTATGAGATGATGATTAGTCTGATTGATGTGAGTAATGAAAATATCGATGAGACTACCGCTATTAATGAAGAACCTGATCATAAAGGTGGCGCAAGCGCCATTTATGAACCAGGGTTGGATGAAGTGTCCTAAAATTTGATAGATACGACCTCAAAGAAGTTGAAATCACTGTGAATTGTAATTAAAGGATTTGAAGAACCAAGTTGGACGGCAGTAGGAAGCTAGAAATTTGCAGCATTTATCCAAGTAAGTGGTCTAGAATCAACTCAAAGTATTTTCTCAGTAAGTAGATGAAAGAATTGCATGAGTAGGGTTGAGATGGAAAAAACCACAAGCAAACAAAAAGAAAAAATATAGAAAACTGAAGCTAGGCAATTTAATCAAGACTTAATTGATCAGTGTCCTAGGTCTGGGCCAAAATCTAGAAGAATAGAACAACTTAACCTATCGTGTGTGACACTAGAAGATAAACAGAAAAATTTGGGAGATGTATGGACTCCGTGTAGGGGTTACGACCTCTTTATTTATCATTATAGGAAGAAATTCTGGCATAGCCCAGTGTCAAACCCATGGAATTTGAATTTGGGTAAACTTGTAGTACCCAACGTCTTTGTGAATTTAGAGTTAATCAAGGTGTTGGAAAAGAATTACAATCTGAAGATGAGAGAAATTCATTTTCCTGATGGGTCACAGTTCATGGTCATAAAGCCAGATTATATTTCCATGATTTTTTGGCTAGACACTTCCCTAAAAACAAAATTACGAATCAGAGACTTGTTGGAGGAATACCGCACCATGGACACAAGTTACAAGAGGTGGAAATTTCCTCTACATAGGGTTAAAGGTGTGGGTAACCAAACTATGAGGTTCTCTAGTGAAGATAAGCCCCCATTCTTTGTGGCTTTGTTTGAAGAATATTTTCAATACACTTATTACTCAATTGGTCAAGTACTGGGAATTGATGTTCCTGAGAACATGAAAATTTCTCCCATGGTTTTAGCCATAGACATCCAAAGCCATAATTCATGACCCTATGATTATGCAGAGTATTTATCAGAGGCCATCAATAATTCCCTCAATATCATCAAGAATAACATTAATTTAAAGCACTATTTTCTTTTAGTGCACATGATATTATATGAAGGGCAGGTGATGGGGATATGGGGTGAGGAATTAAGAATAAAGACTTAGATAATGATGGGAATTCAAGGCATGTACAAATGTGGACATGTGTGTGGGAAAACAGGTGTGGGAGGTCCCACTACCTATATTTTGAGGAATATTTTGTCAAACCACTATACAAGATGCTAGGCCACAAATGTGACTACAACCTCTCCCTAGAGATCTTAAGATTTCTTTGACCAAAAGATATGGGTCATGAAGCAGGGATAAATCACAATTGGGGGGACTGGTACATGTTTGGGGTTGTACTGTTATCAGGGTTTATGGATTTCAAGTTGCACCTTATTTGTTGCCTAAGACTGTGCCAAACAGAGTTGCTTATTTAGAGATCATAAGGCAATTGTCATTTTTAGCTTTCATGTATTTAAAGAGCTATGGGAGGCAAAATTTCATGCCTTCCACTTTATGCTTTGGTGATTTCACTATTATCTTTGATTCAAGCTATGACTTGGTTAGTGGTAAACTGTATTATTATGGCTTGCCGATTGGAAACAAAAGGGAAAAGTTTGATCCTGAACACTTCATTTGTGATGCCAAAATTTTTCAGAAATTGAAAGGGTATGAGCATAGTTTCCTTTTAGAAGATATCATCAGAAATTGTGAAGAAAAACAAAACATGATGAGAATGAATGCCTATAGTAGGGTTATGATGGTTGAGGCTTGGAAGGTGAATAATAACCCAAGCTACATAGGGGCTTTCCCTGAGGTACATGATCCAATAGAAATAATTGAACAGTTAATCCTCCATGAAGAAGAACTAATAAGATATTTACCACTTGTGGAATTTGAAAGAGGAAGGGGAATCGGTCCTAGGAGGCAAGTAGAAAATATCACACCACTAGATCATGTATCACCTCAGCCTCCTCCTGAAGTGATCATTTTAGTTGGTTCCCCATCCATGGAAGAAGATAAAACTGAGGAGGAAGAAGAAGTCTCACAGTTTAATGCTCCTGTTATACCCCAATATGAGATGCCATTGGAAAAAAGTGTGATCACCTTTGAAGCCTCTGATGAGCTATCAAATGATGTGAGGCATCGTGCAAGTCAGGAATTTGTTGCAGATGATACTTTTGTGTAGACCCCTGAATTTAAGTCCTTTATATATGAGTATAAAGGAAGAGTAATAAGAGAAAGGTTAAAGGACATTGACCCTGAGAAAGAGGCTTATGCCTTGAAAGAGTTGCAACATGAAGTTGATAGGGAAATTAGAAACATGACTGATGAGAGAGGAAGAGCATTATTGCAAGAAGCTAGAGTTATGCTCCTTCCTGAGTGGGATATTATTTCAACCATTGTGTTTGACAAATTTTTGAAGAGAAAGAATAAAACTTTTCAAATAACGGATGAAGCAGGTGACAGGGTCAAGGTACAATCCTGATCATACCACTTTGCAAATTTGGGCTCTTTACCCCCCAGGCAAGAAGCCTTCTCTCATTAACCATGATCAAATTTTTGAACATCTTCTGGTGCAAAGAGTAGGGGAGATAGATCCCTTGGAGACTGCTGATTTGAATGTGAATGTAGCCAAATTCACCAAATCCTAGATCCAAAAGCTAGTTAGAGATAACTAGTGGCTGATAGAGGAAAATGATAGGTTGAAACAAGAATTAACCAACTACAAAGATAGGCTACCTACTTCTCCAAGGCTTTACTCTCCTTTAATTGAACATGAAAGAAAAGTGTTAGAGTCCATGTCTGAGACTGCTCAATGGAAGCATAAATTTGAAAAGGCTCAAAAGGAACATGAAGAACTAAAAAGAAAATTGAAGGCTACTACTTTTGAAGTAGCATCAAGGATAATTTGTCTAAAATTCAAAGATATATGCCAACATGCAGATGGTGTTTGGCGTGCTCACAGTGGAACATACAAGGCCCTTGTGGAGCATGGAAGACTGCTTGATAGGATGAAGGAAATGGAATCCCATATCAAGGAAAAATATGGAGATAATAATGCTTTTCTCCAAGAATGTCAGAACCTCATAAATACACATGAAAGCTTCCAGAATATCTTGACACAAGAATTGAATGACTTCAACCAACCACTATGTATGGCCATGCCAAATTTCTTTGAAGAAACAGATTTGAAGGATCAGGAAACTTGGAAAAATGAGATATAAAAATATTTTTCAAGCATCCTTGATGACATCAATGATGAGGATGAGGTACTCAGGAAAAAACATAAGCAACTCAGGAGGATTGTTGGATTGGAGAATGCAATGAAAGACACTCTACAGAATGAAAACACTTATGCCAAGGATAAATACATTGATCACATGCCAAAGGTTAATTTGTTCCTTGCACAAGCTGTATGAGGAGGTAGTCAGAATTTTTTTGTTGTGGACGCATTAACATGGTGCTTGAGCCTTGAATAGATCTTAGGTGGTCATGGGCACTTGTTGATGATTAACAGACTGTGGTGCATCCAACAATAAACTCTTTTTAAGTTTCTATGTTATGTTAATTATGCTTTAGTTAAGAAATTATGTAACTTTTGTGAATGGACCTAAAGCTTGTTGCTTCCCGTACAAATAGGGAAACCAAGGTCCAATTTTGATCATCATATCATCATCATTTCAATCCATTAGAATAGATGCTAGACCATCTCATCCACTTATTCATATCAAAAGAACTCATGTTATGTATGTTTATATTTTGAGCAATATAATGGAGTAGATACATTATAACTCGTAATCCATTTTTAGTGTTCAATTGTTGTGTCAATTTTCATGCTTATTTATTGCTTTGTTGTCTCCAAAGTGGTCTTTTCAAGTTGTTTAAATCTGCAAGATTTATCAGGGCACATTTTTTGTTACTGTGTGGATGCTTTGATTGGTTTCTAGTTAGGTGTGAATTAAAGTCCTTTCAAATAATTTACTTTAATTGGCTCGTATTAAGGATTAAAGTCCTCTTAGAGATTGACACCCTCTTATGGTCTAAAAACCTGTGTTTTTGAGACCCAACAGATTGCAAATAACTTTGAAAATTTAGAAGTCTATGAAATAGTGTATATATTCTTGTACTTGTAAATATTCTTGTACTTGTATATTCTATGAAACAATCCTTTTTTTCTATGAAACAATGTATATATTCTTGTACTTGTAAATATTCTTTTACTGTTATGTCTATTAAAGAAAACAGAGTTTGAATAAAAAATGCTTCACCCTTTTTTTGTAAGTGAGTATGCAAATTATTGTTTAAGGAAAAATCTTACAGTGTTTAAATTTTCAATTTACCAGTTTCAAATCTTCATTTTCTATGTATATAAAATTGTATGTGCTCTTTATCTCTAATGACATAAAACAATGATGTCATCAAAATCAGGGTTTTCAATTTCAACACCATCATTGTCCACACTTTTCATATCCTGTTCACTTTTAAGTACAATCATCAAAATTTTATTTTTATTTCCAACATCGATTAATATTGGTTCGCTCAGCACAACACAATGGAGTTTGCATGTTAAAATTTTACAAACATTTTTCTGCATTTTTGTATATATTATTTTCTTAATTGCGTAAATTATGTAACAACAATTTCCTTATAGGATATACAAAATAAAATAAATGAAAGCCCACATATTTGCCTTTGTCACGAAATGTATGGTGAATACCCTATGTCTCTTTTGAATAAGTGTGAGCCGAGAAATCAAACATAGCCCACGATTTGAATATGATTTTCATACATTATTTTTATGTGCTTTACTTTTTTGCATGTAAGTTACCCTCGAGAAAGAGACTACTTATCTTTTCTTAAATGAAGCCTTTACATTTCCTGTCTACGAAAGGAATTTACTACTTGACAACAGGTTCATGAATTTCATACAAATTAAGATTGGTGTAAAAGGCCATCCCCGCAAATGTTGTTTGGTCTAGAATTATAATGGAAAATAAAAAAGCTTGCTAGGAGAATAAAACAGATTTTCAATTGTCCAAGTAAAACATAATATTACTAAAGAATTTCAAAGTTTAGGCCACAAGAATCATCCTTTTTTAAACTTGGATTGCAAATAATTCTGAAAATTTAGAAGTCTTGGTCATTAACATTATTGTCTGCTACGTCATCCAATGTATCATTGTCAATGTTCATATGTTCTTTCAAGTATTTTATTATCATCATCCTCATCTTGACCTACATCATCTTCATCATCATTGAAATTTGACTTTAGACCATCTATATTGTTACTAGATGTATTTGGATCATCATTTTCTATACCATCCATATTGTCGTCTTCCATAACATCATCTAACTCTGGATTCTTGTCTTCTTGTGCCTGAACATAACCATCTTCAACATCATCATGGATGTCAATTTCTTTGATGTTCTCTAATCCCTCTCTCTCATTTTGTTGGCCATCATTTTTTTGCTCAGTATCCATTAATGCATCATCAAATACATGCCTTAATCTTGGATCATAATGTAGGACAAATATCCATTTCGGGTCCAAAATATCTTCATAGAAAAATACCTACACATGAACGCCATACATATATTAGATGTATGTTATAACAATTGTATTGATTAATAAACACATGTATATATTCACAATAAGCTATGAATTAATAGATTAATTATCACTATTGCTTCTTGTTTGAGTTAAAGAAATACCTGCTTCAAATGAATTGGTAGAACATAAGGCTCCTTATCCTCTGGTAGGAAGGATGAGGAATCTATAGAAAACAATCCACTATAGGTATCATGTCTTCGTGTCCTCTCAAATGCTTCATACCATCTACAGTTAAAAATACAACATTTAAAAGAGCAGTAATCCAACTCAATAATTTCTTGTATTTTCCCAACATATTGTAGATTCCCTTCAATTATATTCTTATCTTTTGAGCTTGATCAAAGGTGGTACGCTTAGGCTTTTTCCAAGTGAGCTCCGAAGGGTTCTCTTGCAAGTGGGGAGCAAAGCCTAATGGTACCACAACTAAGCGAGAAGAAGCATCAGATTGGGCAGTGGGAGAGGAAGAAGGAGGATCACAGGACCGCTTCTCTTCTTTCCTCTTTCGAAACTTAGCGACATCAATATCAGCCTTCAAACAAGCCCTATGTGAGATGGCATAAGGTGAGGGAGGGTATCTTACTTTCAGCCTTAGATGCCCTTTCTTACAATTCTGATATGTTTTGTGCAAAAGGTTCGTCCTAGGCGGGAGAGGGCCCATGAATGCAGGCCACAGGTGATTCAAGGAATAGCTGTCGAGCACAACCGATGGTCTATAACCGGTGTCATGGATTACGTGCATGGAGCCTCTATGGATAAATTTTAAAAATTTATGCACAACAAAGGGTATTGCGTTCATTTCCACCAACCAAGGGATACATAATTTCACTCTAAAGAGTTCATATCCAAGAATGATATCAAAAAAGAGATTTACGGTCTTAGGTCCAGCTAAGACCGATAAGACAATACTACCCAAAGGGGGTACGAAAAGCCTGTCATGTGTGTGGATGAAACTCATAGTAGCATTGTATCCATCTTTATGTAACAATTTTATTAGCATAATATCCTCTATTATTATGTTCACTTGTGATTTTGGGTCAACAAGAACACCGACTATGATGTTTCCATTGATCCATGCAAGAATGTAAAGAGGAGACGGTTCCTTGTTAAATCCCACCGACAGTTCCTGTGAAGTAAAGGTTATGCCAATACTACTATCCACAGGTTGTGCAGAGGGGATGGGTTGATGCAAGAAGGAGGCCATTACACACACTAGACAATGCTTTCACATAATCCCTAAAGGTTAACAGATAAGACAGTGACCCAATTAAGGTTTTGTCGTGCAATACCTTTGGAACCTTCCAACTACGCCAACTAGGGGTCACAGGTTGGGTTGCAAGGCAACAGCCTTACAACACTCACACCTACAACACTCTTAGAGTACGAGGAAAGGAACTGTCAGTATCTCAAGAACGGAACCAAAACGGTTCATGTTGGGTTCACCAAAAATGTACGAGAGGGGGACCACCGCGTGCAAGACCCCAGGTCATGGAGGGTCAAGATGTGAGAGGCTTCCCTAACTTACCTCAGCTAAGTGTAATGTAAGGGGATGTGAGGCGAGAGTAACGAGGACTGTGGGGCCTCTTAGTTACTATGTGGACTTGAAATAAAGAGAGGGGCTAGGCGAGTTGGTTTCCAAGTCTAACACTACGCCTCTGGGAGCTCTCTATTTGAGGACGAGAGTGCGGTCTCTGGACGACAGCGTGGCGTGTTGGTGTCTCTAAAGTGCGTTGGCGTTCATACGACCAGACAACAATAAAGATGTGGTTAAACTAAGGAAAGCAAGCTAACGGCCCAGTTGACTAACTAAAGGGCTAGAATGATATGAGTAAATAAACAAAGTATTCTTTAAGGTTATAAAGAAGAAATACAAGTGCAAGAAGAGTAAGAAGGATCTCACCAAGGAATTTGTTTGCCAAGTGATCCTCTAAGAAGCACGCACACCTACACACAGAAAGAGAGAAAATGTTCGGTGGTTGTATAGGGGCCTACCTTAGTCAGACCCCCGTTTAGGTGTTTCCACCTCCACGGACAACCAAGGAAACGAGATAAAGAAGTAGTGAAACAAAGAGAATACAAAAACTACAAAGTAGTATTATGCTACTCAACCAAGTGATAGAGGAGAGGAGAGGGAAGCTTACCACCTCCACCAAGAGCACTCAAGGCTGCTTGGGGGAGAAATGAGAGAAACTCAAGCCTCTGCTGCAATGGCATGGTCCCAAACCTGCCCTACTGAAGTGATGGAGTGAAGCTTTGGCTGCAATGGAATGCTTGAATGCTTGAAGTGAGTGAGAAAGTGAGCTCGTGGAGTGCAAGAATGAGAGCTTGATTTGCTGAAGAGTTGTGAAGAGTTGGATTGAATATTGAAGAGGTAAATTTAAAGAGGGAATGAAGAAAAATGGCCATATTCGGGTCAGTCGGCCGAAGGGGGCATTACAACTTCATTGCCAATGAGAAGTGTAACACCTCTGCAGGTTCAACTACAAGAATTTTCCAAGGATGTAAGCACATCCCGTGGACATTTTCCTTCAGTCCACGATAAAGAGCACCTCCATAGAAGCCAGGTGCCAAGTGGACTACAGGGAGTGAGCTTAAATTGGAGATTGGCCTTTGAACTTGCTTTTCTAAGGTGGATAAAGGAAAAAAGGGGATTTTCATAGGGGATGCAAATTCGCTCTTATACAACTGTTAATTTGACAAATAAATTAAAGAGTAAATTAATGATTGCAAGAAAAACAACCACATTGATCATGAATTTACTTACTAATTTCTACTTCAACACCATTAGATTGTGGTTTTTCTCCATCAATAATATCTGATGTTGGTTCTTCATCCCAGACGTGTGGGACATCTTCAAAATCCTTACCAAGGAATTCACACAGGAAGAAAAATGCTTCATTCAATACATACGCTATGTGCAGAAGCCACTTTTGGATGTTGCCTTTTTATTGAGGACATATCTCTTAGAGTTTTCATATACCTCTCAAAGAAAGCATCCCTACTTTTCGTTGATACAACGCGCCGTTCAGTAATGCATTGGCTAGATTAGCCGCTAAAAATGAAGCCGGACTTGGGTCATGAACTTTATGGGGAATCTTCTCCAGGCCACACATAATTTGCGCATTTTCAGCCTTCTTTCCGGCGCTGACGCCAGGTTATGGATCAACAGAGTCCGCCCCACCTAATAAGAATAATTAAATTAGTATGAACTAACTGGTCACCCGATTCATTACCGTATAAATATCTCTATTTATCTCACATGAGGAACATTTCCTTGCAACCACATACCCATGCAAATTGCTAACCATCAGGTTACGCCTTAGCATTCGCCAAGTCAACTATAAGACATGAATCCCCCCTAATTTCCAATGGCATCATATGCTATCAAACACATTTATGAAAAGGTCATTAGTAATTTTTTCTCACACAACAAAATATCAAAATAAATTTAGTGTTTAATCAATCTTACCAGTAAATGTTAAATGTTGATATATAATACCTTCATTAAATTATGAAAATCATGTGTTTTAAATCCTATGCTATATCCATCAACTGTAAAAGTTTTAGCCAATGATGACCCATAGCCAGTAGGTATCCTTATTGAACGGATGACATTTTTTAGTTGGTCTAGCTCTTTTTTTTTCAAAATCCATGGAGCTTCTGCATATGTTTCATTTTCCCTGTTTGGCCACAAATGTTTTCTATCAAATTTGGTATGCGAAAGAGAAATATCTCTCCTCGAAGACAAGGTGTCCTTCTCTTTGCCTGATATATGTCGAAATATAGAATCTGGGACATTTTTGAAGATGTGCATAGGATCTAATAAGTGAGATATTAATAGATCCTTCCAGTAAGGGAGCTCATAAAATATGGATTCACTTTTCATTCCTTCTGGCATATTAACTACAACTTGTTCTAGTTCTTCAATTGAATTACCCTGATCAAAAAAATCCTCCCAAGCTTTCAATTCAACATATTCATACTTAAGCCAATCACCTGGACCCATAATCATGGGAGGGCCTCTATTTTCAACTTTCCCATCAAATTGATTCTTCAGGTGATTTCTAAACCTATGATTTAGTGGTAGAATAACCTTATTGTTTTCATAAATAAATTTATGTAGATCTTTAGAATACCACCCTTGAAATTGTTTTGCACATCTTGGACATGCAAATATCCCCTTTGTTTGAAGCCCTGCAATTCAATGAGTAATGTTAATAACATAAAAAAAAATAGTATAAAACTAAGTATGAAAGTTGGGATGAAAATAAATTATGAGTGTAAATACGTCAATATTTTATCTTACTAGAACAAACACCAAGTCCTGGGAAATCATGAATAGTCCAACATAGCACACCATGCAACATGAAGGACCTATTTGATGGAGGACGTGATATGTCATACATTCTTATGTCTTTCCATAGCAGTTGCATCTCATCAATAAAAGGCACAAGATAAACATCCATGTTTTTAACTTGATGTTTTCCTCGAACAATGAAAGTCAGCATAAGGTTCTCCTTTCTAACACTCATCCATGGGGGAATATTGTATACTATCAATCCAACTAGCCAAACACTATAATTTGAGCTCAGAAAAGAGAATGGGCACACTCCATCAATTGCAAGACCAAACCTGATACTGCAGGGTTCATCTTTGAATTTTTCTTGGCCATTTTTCCTCTATGTGTTTCATTGCTTTGGAGTCGGTTA
>VDFB02271358.1:665239887-665369204 GCA_007258455.2 Sequoia sempervirens
GAACCCTAGACCTAGATGGTAACGATGCTATTCTTCACAGTCTCCTTTCTATAATCAATAATCTCTTGGAGACATTGCATTGTTTTGTCCTGGTTGTTGTGAATAGTGAAAATTTCCTCCTACAATTTCATTTTTCCCTCCTCCTTACCCACCAAGGCTCTGACCTCCTCCACCTCCTCATCCCAATTAGCCTATCTTCCAAAATATTTGGCAAGGGAGGAAAGCATATCCCAACACCCACCATCCTTGAACTTGCTCAACCATGGAGACTATTGGTTGAGAACCTTGTTTTCTAGCACCTAGATTTTTTCCTTCGCCATAATAAGTTGACCCTGAAGCCACTTTAGAATGTTGTTTTGGATGTTGATATTCATTGAAATATCATTCATTTTATGCCAAATAGGAACACAAGAGGCATACATTTCATCTAAATTGAGATCAGTAGAGGTCCCTTCTAGATTAATGTAGAGTTTAGGGGATTTTTTGGGGCTAGAAGGGTTAATGAATGGGGGAGTGTGTGAAAGACTTGTCAGGGGTAGGTTTCCAAGACTCATTGTCTGATTTAGATGAATTATCAAAGCCAAAGGTAGAAATAGGGGTGGGTTCGAGGAAAGAAACACTTTTAATGGGGTTGGGAGGGGTTTTCTCATTGACAAGGGTTTTTCCTCAAGCCCTGGTGATTCTACGAGTAGTGGGTGAGGTTTCTTTCATAGAAAAAATAGAAATAGGGCCCTTGGGGGGTCGATAAGATTGTGAATGACCAAAATGTTCCTCTTGATAGTGACCAGGGAAGGGAAAGAGCGATCTGATGATGAAAAAGGTGGAAAATTAAACCATGGTGAATGGGGATATTTTTACTTTTACCTTGGAAATTATTAATGGAATATTCAAGAGAATATAAAATCTAGAAAGAAAAATTCATCTTGACATTATAGCAAAAATGGCTTAAGTTGGAAATGTTTAAATTCATTTGTGTTGATAATATAATTAAAAATGTGACACAACTTTGTATTTTTACCTCAATACATCAATTGACATTTCACTCATTTAAAATATTTTCTTCCTATAGCTATTCTTTATGTTTATCTTATCACAAGTAAAACCTTTTCCATGAACATTCAAGATTTTATATTTATTATGTTTAGTTATTCTCACTTCTTCAATATAAGAGATTTATAGAATTAAAGGGATACACCTATATAAATTTGAGCATAATATCTTTTACCATTAATTTCAACTAAAATAAAATGAGACAACCTCTCATTAATCAACATTATAATATATTCTAGCTTGGGCTATGGTTCAAGAATAAATAAATTCTTCATAACCAATTTGCAATTTTGTGGATCAAGAACCTAGAATAATTCTAGTTCGAAGAGAAAGTCTTCATCTTCTTCAATCTAAATTTTTTTATTCCTTTTGTGCTAGGAATGCATATCTTGAGACAAAACAAATAGGATTTTTTATCTTCTTTTGGTTCAAATACCATATCTTTTATCCATTTCTTTGGAAATTTTACATAGAAATGACAGTCACTAGATTAGTGGTCATAGATCATTTGGAGCCAAGATTATTAGTGTGAAATCAAGAAAATAGGGGGTTTTCCAAAAATGGAAAGGTAAGTCCAAAGGATAATAATAGACCCTATCTTCCTACATTCATTAGGAAATGAGATCCCCACAATAAATTGATTAAAAACCCTTAGGTGAATCAACCCAATGTGAGAATCTTCAGATTTCCTTATGCTTGAAGGATGGGGTCAAGGTCAAACAAAACTTTCAGGAGAAAAACTTCAAATAGAAAATCAACTCCAAAATACAATCTATGACTTGGATCTTGTAGATTAACCTTAATATTTGTAGAACTAGAAAACCAAATGCTAATATGAGAAGGGCAGAGATGTGTTTACTAGTCACCAAGAGGTAGTTTTTGAAGGCTGACTGGTACTCATTTTCCCATAGGTGAATGGGTCTTTGTAGGACTTTTCAAAATTAATTTCTAGGTCTTCTACTCCTATGTCTGCACTTTCAGATTCTCCAGGTTTCACAATTAGATAGTTGAAAATAAATTCAAGATTTGAGTTTCTATGAGATGACAATAAAGGTGACAACAAATACAACTTTTTCAATTTTTTCCTTTTGAGATCTTCAACTTTTCTTGAACCTATGAACCTACAAATCTGCAACACACAAAGAGAGGGAAAAATGTTTATTTTTGGGTGAATGGGGGGCGGGGGGGTTTTCCTTGGTCAAACTCCATTTTGGTAATTAAACCTTGAAATGAAATGAAATAACATGAATGTAATGATGAATGAACAACTCAATATTACCACTCATCAAACCCTTGAATGAACCTTAGAAAGACTAAAATATTGATGTGGATCTTGCATGACATGGCTTCAATGGATGTGGATCTTGATACTTGAATCTTTCTTTGAATCTTTGACTTGAATGCTTGGATTAGATCTTAAAACCTACATCACAATGTTAACTCCAAAAACATGCATGAATGAACATAATTTTAACATGATGCTTGAGATATTTAGTGTTGTAATAAATGAATAAGAAATCTGATCTTGAATGCTCTTGACAATAATATTTGCTCTTGTGAAATTTCTCTTGAAAAATTCTTGTAAATCTAGGATTAATTTGATGAAATAACCTTGTATTTATAGACATTTATCCTTAGTTTTCCAAAAATTAAACATTACAAGTCAACCTTTAAAATTTGAATTTGGGATGATAGAAAGACCACCAAAACATGTTTTAAAAATTGGTTCAAAGGTCTAGGGAGGATCCATTCACCCATGGGCGAATGGGTCCTAGGTCCCTATTCTTGGAACACACATTGCTCAAGGTAATTTATCATATGTTGGCATTAAGTATTGTCTGGTTTCCCCTTGGAAAAATGTAATTTAGTAGGCTTGTAGGTGCATAATAGGACTCATTAAGGCATAATTAAGCTCAATTTAATTAATATGTGTTGAAAGGTGCAAGACAACTAAGAGGGGGGGGTGAAAAGTTGTCACCGATCTAAATCACAAATCTCAAACAATTATTAACTTACCATCCACTTTATTTTGTTATTAAGTATGAACATGAAATGAAAATAACAAAAAGAAATATTAACACAGGAAACATCAGATTTATGTGGAAAACCTAATAAGGGAAAAACCATGGTGAGGATTAACTCACAATATAAAGTAATTCCAAAACCCATTACAAAGAGGCTCATTGCCAAAGAGCTCACTGCCCAAGATACAAGGCTCACTGCCTATAGATAGGACTCACTATCCAAAAGGGAGGCTCACTGCCTACAAATACAAAAGATAACCAAAAAATCCACCATAGAAAATTACACACATTTGCAGCCTTAATCAGAGAATTGTGCATCTGCAGCCTTAATCAGAGAATTGCAAACACCATAAGCTCACTGCTTTCATGAATCTGACACATTAAATTACTGCTTCCATAATTCACTTTCACACACTCTTGCTTCTCACACTTTTGGCATTCTTGATACATCAATCCATAACATCTCAACTTGTATTTATACCATCTTCAACCTTAGAAAATTTCTCCAAGGTCGACTACACATGCTTCAATTTACAAATTCAAATTAGGCTGGTAACTCAACATTCCCATAGTGGAAGAGAATGAGAGAAAACCAAACCAACACTTAACCAAGACCCAAAACAATGTCTCAGATCAATCACACACTTCCTTAATTGATACTTTATCCTTCGCATGTTGGAGTATGGACAGACACTAAGAGGGGGGAGGGGTGAATCAGTGTCTGATAGATAGACTAAAAATTAAACCTTTTCAACTTTCAACAAAGACTTTTATCTCAGATATCCTTTATGTTGATAAAGAGGTAAAGAGGTAAGATATGATAAAACCAACCCAGTCCATTTAGACAACTTATGCCAATATAACTTGCATGAGATATCTTGCATTTGCAAAATATGTGACTGACATTTGTTTAACAATCAAAGCATGATGAAAAAACATGTGCAACTCATATGACTATGTATGTAAATACCAACATCATTGAATCAATTTAAGACCACCAGATTTCAGCTTTATGAGACACTACAACAACTGTCTAATAGAATAACATATGATACATTAAAACAACAAAGAGCCTTAGTACATTATAATAGATTGAAACACACTTGAACTATGAGTCAATGAAAGAACATGTGATGTGATAGACTAAATTCTTTTCATCAAAACATGCATAACAACTTTGGTGAAATAGAGCTTTTAAACCAGTTTGCAACATATGACTTTGACAGTGCTTGTAACAGCTGAGTACAATAACATTGCAAAAATAAGAATTGATAATAGACTATAATGCATTTGATAACTTATGAAAATTAGATAGAAATGAAAATCTATCACACAAGGACTTATCACATAACACACTTTCATATCAAAGCAATGAGACAAAAAAAATACACAAAATTTGACGAGTGGAAAACCATCTTGGGGTAGAAAAACCACTCCAGAAATGATGCCTTACTGGCTTACTTCAAAAACATTGTTTACAATGCCTTACTGGAAATTTTTTAGAGCACCCACTCTAGGAGCACCAACCCCTTACTAATTTAGGAACACCCATTCCAAGAAGCACCAACCCCTTACAAATTTAGGAACACCCATTCCAAGGAGCACCAACCCCTTCTATAAATTAGAATAATAAATATCAGAGGGTTTCTTTGTTACAATTTAACCCACATATTTATTTCAAACTTATACACCAAATATCCTAAAGATTCATTGTTTGAATCTCTAAAATACTAGATGTATTAGTTAAAATTTTTGCATCATGTTTACAATAATTTCTATTGTAGAATGTGTGCACAAACTTCTCAAAAATGCCAACCACAAAACTCATGTTCCATCTCTATTTTTATATACAAATGATCTCATGAATCTTCAACATAAATTCAAGATTACAATAATTGTTTTCTTCAACCGATTGCTTTTTAACCCTTTATTTGTTTGCAAAGAAATAACCAAGGGTTTCTAATCAAACTAATCACTGAACCTTCATTGTTAATACCTTAACAAAAATCATGATAAAGCTCATAAAAAAATGTTTCAATTGTAATACCTGTTTAGGGAGGAATGAAAGCAAATAAAAACTAGAGGAACCATTTCAAAACCTCCAAACTAAAAATCTCCATCTATTGTCTTCCAAATTCCTCAGTCAACACTCTATCTTCTTCCACTGTCGAGCTCAAAAACCTACTATCACAACTTCATGGTGGTGGCTAGGGTTTCACAATTTTACACAATGAAACAATAATGACTTTTCCCTATACTTTCCTCAAGTCTTTCGAATAATTTTCAAACAAAAATAATCATTTGAAATCCAAACATAATGATGCCTTTAGAATTTTCTAGGTATGACCAAAAACTATGCATCGAAACCATATTGTTGTCATTGCCAAGTGAATTTATACAAAGTCAAAAACTTTATAATTATAATAGCCAATGTCACATGTGAAATGTGACCAAAATATAAACACCAAATAGAACCTCCACTTAAGCTTTTTTTAAAAACTTTTAAGACTTCAAAATGTCAACTCCCCAATACTTAGCATGCCCGACAAGGGATTTTAAACATAGACCAAATATATATATTAAGTGTCAATTCCTTTGCACTGTTTTAAACATTGATCACATTTATCTTAAGTTCCCGATACCTCTAGGTCACATTATCTTAAGTGCTTGATACCTCCATGGTATAGAATATAAAATATTCAATATCTTCATCATAGGCCACACTATAAAATCAATCAATGAAATCCTTTGGATCATGTACAATGTAAAATAGAGTTCAAAGCCCCCACCAAAACCATATGCTTCCACAATGTTTCGTTTGAAGACACATGTGCATTTGCTTGCAACTTGTATGATCAATATATGACTTCACATCATATTTGAACCACCAGCCACATAGAAATAAATGTGCACAAATATATATAAGAAAATGTAAATCTTGCCAAAGTATAAGCCAGAGTATGTATGCCACTGTCCATGGAGTCAAAAATGCCTAATCAAAACCAATGTTATCATGTAAATTCTTGCCTTGTAGCTTCCTGAAAGATAATCACTTTAGTACCAACATGTATATATTAAAAGTATCAAGAGCCCATAGCTAGGTGAATCATGATATAAATGATCATATGCCATCAAGATAAGATCATGGACAAGTATGTATCCAAACTAGAGTTATAGTTTTTCCACAGTGTTACCAAAATGTCAAAGACATAGCACATGTTAGAGATACCAGCATCCACTAGTACAAAAACAACAATATATGAATAAATAAACTACTAAAAATTGTATATAAATGACTAATTTTGGTCACGTGACCATTAGTAGTTTATTTCTGGTCATTTATAACGCGACCAAATTTATGACTAAACTATTTTAGTCATTTATCTAGTCATTGATTTAGTCATTGATTTGAGTCATTTATTTAGTTTAATTTAGTCATTGATTGTTGTTAACTGGTCATTTATTTAGTCATGGTAGTGATTTATTTAGTCATATGTTTGGTCATTAATTTAGTCATTATTTATTTAGTCAGTCATATATTTAGTCATTAATTTAGTCATTATGTTAGTCATATATTTAGTCATTAATTTAGTCATTACGTTAGTCATATATTTAGTCATTAATTTAGTCATGACTCTTAGTCATATATTTAGTCATTACTTTAGTCATATATTTAGTCATTTTTATTTACTGGTTTCCATTAATTGGTAGTAAATATAGTCATTAAATGAATAATTTATTAAATACCATAAATTTTATAATGCAAAACTAACATAATATTAAACTTGAACTAAAACATAAAAACAAATAAAAATATTACATATACGAACAAGCTACAACATGCTAGAATTAAAAGATTGATTCAACATCATGATAAATAAAGGTAATCTGCAATAAAAAAAATTAATCCAAATATATATATCAAGTTATAAGATGTCAAAGTTGTCTAAGAGTTTCCAACTCTTTCAAATACACCATGATAATTAAGATCCCTGAACAACACATTCAAAATACTGCATAAAGCAGTGAGCCAAGATGTCTAACAACTAGTACATGATAAACATATTCAACTATGTCATTTTTTGCAAATATTTTAGTGGCCACCGTGTGAAGGTTCCCTCTTTCTTGTTCAGACAAACAAATCCATCTATTTTGTCTTCATAAACAAGGGGTATGTTACTTGTGACCTTTAAAATGTTCACATTTTCATCTCCTATTCCTTTCAAGTTGACTCCATGCACAATAAATAGGGAGTGAATCCGCCCAATTCCCACAGCATCACCATCAAATGGATCCAACACCCTAACTCCATCCCCTTCTTTGAGTTTATCAATACATTTCTGCAAAAAGAAAAACAATAACACATTATATTACATAGGTAATGATTACCCTTTTTTGCATAATAAAACAACCATTACTTACTTAAATAGTACTTGCATGTGTGTGTTAAAATAATTGCAAAAGGAAAATTTCAAAAATAATTTCAATGATACCTTATGAATGTTTTACCCTAAAAATTACCTTAGCAGTCTCACATTTTTGCTAATGAAGAGGCCTGGTAGTCATGCGATCATACCTCTCAGATATGTATTGGCATTTCAAACAATTTATCTCTAGTACCAAAAAAATAGCAATGCATCAAATTTTACATCTAAATGCCTTAAATTTTTCTAGTATTTTTGTCCTAGAAATTTTCTACAAGAAAGAATAACAATTCATGCAAAGAAATGTTGTTCTCATTTGTTAACCACTAAAACATAATTTCAAAACAACCCTTAGAGATTCAAGTGTCATTACTTTTGACTGAAGATAGCCCCCAAATGTCTATTGGATAAGTGTTGTATCTTGAAATAGTGGATCAACTACACTCCCTCCATCAACTTCAACAAGACACACTGATTGCATTACATCAATGGAAAACCTGGCAACATAAACCATATAAGATCATCTAAAAATATGCAGTAAGGATTTACACAAAGAATTTCTAGAAACAAAATGACAAAGGACCAAAACAAAAATCAGCATAACCATGATGAATATATAAAAGTAGAAAAAAAGTAAAAAAACCCAAGAGACAAATGGGAACTAGCTGAGCCCTGACAAGCCATTGTAAACATTGGCATCTTAAAACTCAGTTTACCTTAAAAATTCACGAGCATCTTCTTCTTTCCCATACCCAAGGTGGTTGCCAATGTTCTGCATTTGTGATAATATTCTGATGGGTTAAATAGGACCCTTTCCATCCCTCATCCTGGAAGCAAGGTGTTGAATATCACACATGAAGCACCAATCATTTCTCTCACTTCTTTGACCTGAATTCAACAACATACCAAATGACATCCTGTGAATATTCATAAGATCAAATGGCTAATATACAAAAGTACAAATTTCACCTAAAATCAACATATATGAATGACTTGATGGATAAAAGTTAACATACAATTTTTTGAATGATATCCTTGGAGTAGATATGTAGCAACATGCCTTGCAAATATCAGACATTGTAGCATGACATTGGCATAGCAGCTGGATAAAGTCACATGAAAAGTGACTCATATGTAAATTGTTAGAAATAAATTATTCATTTTGATTTAAGATCATGCATCACATGGGCATAGCAGGTAGATGGAGTCACCTGAAAAATTATTCAAATTAAGATTGCAGGAAATAAATAGTTTGCTTTCAAAAAATAAAAATAAACAATTTTCTTTGATATATAAAGCTCATCTATGAGTGAAAGAAAGCACCAAAACCAATTAATAACTTCCTTCATGTGGTGGTCTAATTGACTCATCAAGAGTGAAAACAATCTCTCCAACAAAATCAAATTGAAAGCTACATATATTATTCCCATATCAGAATTTGCATGAAGTAGAAATTTGTGCTAATCTTAGAAAGTCAATACAAGTGAAATTTTTAACAAATAACAAATTGAGCTGAAATCTCAAATACCTAAGCATTGTTGAATCATAAAATGAAAATCTTAACAAAGGTAAGAACAAAGTGGTGTGTGTACAATTCAGGGACATAGTTGAATTGCCTACACTTGGTTATCAAGTAAATATACTATTAGAATTTATTTGTGCCTCAAGAAGTATGAATACACATCCCCTTATGATATATATTGGGAACAAAAGACAAAAAAATATCTATAATAATTCATGGCCTTGAGAAATACAAATTAAAGTAACATCAACCATCAAGCAAAACACGGACA
The DNA here is from genome assembly GCA_007258455.2 of Sequoia sempervirens. Classification (NCBI taxonomy): domain Eukaryota; kingdom Viridiplantae; phylum Streptophyta; class Pinopsida; order Cupressales; family Cupressaceae; genus Sequoia; species Sequoia sempervirens. Next base: position 665,249,179 of record VDFB02271358.1, read on the forward strand.
AGTCACTAAGGTAATCCAACATTCTAAAGGTCCATGGCCTTGCATGAGATTTACCAAGCAAACAGAAAAAGATGGAGTTTGGTAATAAGATTCTTGCACAAATGCTTGAAAAAAAATGAGTGTAAGCTACACAGTGCTTGTAAAGCTTGAAGCAAAGAATTCACATTACTAATTGAGTCAAACATCAATTCATTAAAAGAGATCAAACATCAAGCTTCCAAACATTCTGTGTTGCAGATAGATGACCTCAAAAGTTAGCTTTAATTGAGTCTTCCATTGATTAAGAACAAGAAAACAGATGATGTTCAGAGAGAAAGATGTTTAAGAGACAATTAGGTCTTGCTACATGAGGAGGTCTAATGAGGATGTTAATAGTTTCAGACAGCAGGGAATGCAATGAAAAGAAGTAAAAGAGGTGAAAGGACCAAATAATAGGCTAATAGAATTTATACTGGACATCATATGCTTGTAGAGCTCTAAATATTCTAACAAGTGCACATAAGATTTAAGCAATCCAAGATGAGCATCAAAAACAAAAGCAGTCAAGGGAAATTCAATGCCATATTCATTTGGGGGCCAAACCATGGATGTCATATTTATCCATACCCAAAAAAATTTTGATTTGGGAATTCATATTCCAAAGTAGTAATTTGATGTTGTTAATATAAGAGAATTAAGGCCCAAAGATAAATTATTTTTCACTCTTACACTAAAAAGGTATAAACTTTACATTGAATATTTTAATTGAGGACCTGTTGTTGCAACCATATCATATGCCTTAATATCTATAATCTGCACCTTCATTCAAACTTATGTGTTGTTGGAATTTTTATGCATAAAGGTCAACATATGGATAAACACAAATATATCATGTCTTTAGGTAAACCAAAACACATGATATGTTTGTGCATTGACAACTTAAGACTCAAAGAATGATGCTAGCAAAGATAAACTAATATGTTAGGATTTTATTGGCTCTAGAAACTACCATACATATTTCCACAATTGATGAGACCACAAGGTGGCATTAATTCAAGCTTGTCCCAGTTGAAAATTTTGACAAAGAGTTCATACGGAAAGAGTGTCTGAAAACCAAAAGTTGTGTGAGAAAAATAAATATAAGGTGCAAAATTACATAACAAGAAAAAATTAAACATACTTGTTCCAGGTGTAACATAAATTATAAAATTTGATTCAATTCAAGACCTCTTTTGTATGTTAGTAAGTAATAATTGCTAAATAAATGTATCGCACAAACCTAAGTAAAAAATTGTAGCATTGCAAATAATGAAACCAACCATAACTTGAAAACAATAAATTAGCATATTTGAAAATTACCTGACTTGATTTTCCTGAGCTGTCGTTAATCATTTTTCTTGAAGATTGCTTCAAGGTTTTTGAATATTTCAGTTGTTGTGCAACTTTTTTGACAGATGCTTTCAAGGAATTACTAGTAGGAAGAGATGAAATGAAAGTATGGAATGTGTTAGAAGATATTATATCATATTTGTCAATCTTTTGGTGTGATACGCTGCAAACAAGAGCTCTTTCCTTAAGTGGAGAAGAATGTTGAAAATCATATCTAATAGACCTCCTGCCTGTACCACTTATTTTTGAAGCCCTTTGGTTCTCAATTTTAGATGTTTCTATTCTAGTATTCATAACCTTTGACGTAATATTTAGAGAAATGAAGGATGTGGAGCTTGAAGAATCATCTTTGGCTTGCAATGAACTCTTTGAACTTGATGCCAAAGGAACAAGATTCTTCTGGCCAGAGAAGCTGGTAAGTGTTTCTCCAGAATTTGAGGCATTATTGATAGGGCTTTTCCTCGTTTGGCTATCCACCAGTTTCTTACTGGTGATGTAATATTGATTGCAAGGGCTAGATGTATCCCCCATATGGACATTAGTTCTGGATGTATAATTAAAGGAGGAGCTTGAATTCAAAGAGGTTGAATCCTTCTGGCCAAAGGAGCTGGTGAGTAGACTTCTATAGTTTGAGATATTCTTCATAGAACGTTTGCCTATTAGATCACCCATGACATTTTTACTGGTGCTAGGAGATTGATTAAGAGACTTGGAGGAATCCACCATATGGCCATTAATGTTGGAGGCTGATTTAAAGGATCTAGATGGATTCACCACATGTGCACTAGAGGTAGAAGAATTCTTAACCGTATTGACAGTGATGTTATCATGTACAGGCTCCTCAGATACAAGAGGATTTTTTCTAGCAACTGGAAGATCAGGTTCATCCATGGAAATACAAAGATTCAGTGTACAACTTGTAGAGTTGTGTTTCTTATGTTCAAAACTGCTAGAGCCCAAAACATGGTCCAAAGCAATTCTAGATGCAGGAAGCTCATTCCTCTCATTCTTAGAAATAGGGAAATCACTTGTAGAGACCTTGGAAGACAAAACATTATTTGCAGAAGTCCAGGATCTTATGTTTCTCACACTAAATTTTTGAGTTGAGATAGTTGTCAAACAGATTGCACCTGAACGCTTGAATAGTTAAATTCAGCAATCTGTTGAAACATTGGATCAAACTCAGGTTGTGGGTGACCTATAATGATTTTGAACCTCTGGATTCTAGGTCAGCTTCCTATATGATGGTTAATTTGATACTTGAATAATTTATCTTGAGAAAAGGGAAAGAGGAAACTGAATTGAATGCATGTACTAAATCTAAAACTTCGGTGATGCACCTAATTGATATTAAACTTGCAGAACGATTCATAACCTATCTTTTAGGGAAAATTGTTAACACAGGGCAATTTGAGCTCTCTGAACACATTATTAATTCATTAAAAGGTTGTATTTATTTCCTTTCTTCTAAGGAAAACTAATTTTTCACAAATAGGAAAAGGAACCTATTTTTAGCACAATTAATGACCTGTTACAAACAACAATTGTGTATAAGTACACAAAAATAAGAAAGAAACTTGAAGGTTTCGGTAATGAAACACATTAGACTTGCATCAGATCATACAAGCATACAAAACATCTGAAATTGCAAAGGTGAACTCTATCTCAATGAACAATATGAAGGAAAACTCTACAAGACGACAATCCAAAGTAACCTGTAAAGCTGTAAAATTGTATTAATCTAAATTTGAAAACTGAGTTACAAGACAATTCACTTTGCAGAATGCAAAGGCTGAATAACAAGAACTAGAGGAAAAAGTTAAAAAAATTCCAATATATACAATGAGAATGCACTTGAAAGTGCATGAACATGAAACTGAAAGTCAATTTCCTTGTCAAAATGATAACTCCAAGGTGAAATCCAAGCATAAACAAAAAATCCCTAAAAATAAGGTTCAAACTCATGAAAAATGAGTGAACTCAGTCTTGAACTTGAAGTCATAATGTATGCAACTGATCTGCAACTCAAACTAAACTGGAAATCTCTGAACGTGGGCCAAAACATGCAAAAATCCACCTTGCTTTAATCAACTCGCCCATGATAGCTTAAAGTCCATTTTTCCACTATGCATGAGTAATCTTCAGTCAATAATCTGATATGAAACTGAAGTAAAGTGCGCATGAATTTAGTCTTCAAACTAATATCAATCTTTAGTTGGCCCTCACTTATATCTTTTACATGGATTTATTTGAAAAGACAATCTTTTAATTAAAAATTAAAAATAACCATTTGATGATTATTTTAATATTTAATATTCATTTATTCTACCTTTATTTGTATGTTAAATATTAAAGTAATCATCAAATTATCTTTAATATTTAATATATACTTATTAAATCCTAAATCCATGCATAAGTAAAAAATTCTAAAATTAAATAAAATCTTTGAAGTCGGATTCAAAGACTCACAGGCCTCTTATGCATATTGTTTATTGACCACGCATTTTATGTCTTAAGTTTTGTTTGACAAAACAAAAACAAACATGCAAAAATAATAGGGAAAAGCACAACCCTAATCATCACTTCTCTTTGCACTTGACTTCGGAGAAAAATGCTCAGCTACGCCGCCATGAGAGGAAGGGTTTGGAGCTCAAACTGGTACGTTTTCATGTTGTTTTTGATGATTTCTGAAGGTTGCTTCAGAAAAACCTAAGGTAAGTGCTTTGCTAACAAAAATATGAGCTTTTCTTTCATTTCAAAATCTTTTTCCAAGTCTTATAGCCACGACTATGATGTTTTCCTGATGCATTTTTATTTATTGTCTTTTCCTATTGATGCCTTTGCTTGCTTAGAGGCCACCATGATTGCATTTCTTTTGCGCAAGAGAAGAATTTTTGTGTTATTTTCCATAGAAGGATTTGGAAAGCTTACATTTACTTGTACATCTCATGAGCTCAACTTCTACAACAATATAAGCCATAATTTTCACTCACTATTTTGAGCTTTAAAGAAATTTATGTCTCCTTTATGTATGGCATAAATGCAAAGTAGGGTTTTAAAACCCACGAGCTCCATTTCCTTATGTTTGCAATGCTTTTTGCAAAACACCAAGCCTCTATCTTATGGTTGCAGCCTTGTTGATTTCTTCATTTCCTTTGATGACTTTCAGCTCTCACTGGGGTCTGCTCTTGTATTGTATATCTTAAATAATGAAGAGCTACAAGATTGTCCTTCATTTTTTATATTACAAGAACACAATTAAATATGGCAAGGACTGCTACAGGATAATACATAACTTGATGGTTCACAAATGTCTTTTCCTGAGTTGCTAGAGATATTTTGACTGCCATACATATGACTACCATAACTTCTTTTGTTTGTTTCTATTTTTTGTCATATTGGCCTTCATATCCTAGTATCTCTGAAATGATGAATATCAGCAAGACTATTTGAAACTCCAAGTAATTCCCAATGCATTCCTTTGACTGCTTCATGCAAATTGAAACTTTGAATAACATGTCCTACAAGTATGTGTTCAAGTGATAAAACTGAGTATTTCTTTTTGACAAAAAATAATGCCTCATTCTTTCATTGTTGTGATTTGTTCATTCTAAGATTAATTATCTGCTACCTTGCCAAGATCCTTAACCCTTCTAGATGAATCGTTGACTGTCCTTAACCATTCAAAACTACTCATGACTGTATTTGGCGAAGACTATCTTAACCTTTATCGCTCTTTTCAAAACTTGAAAAAGACATAACTACTGTCCCATCATTGGCATCATTGTTCTCAGTTGCAAACTGTAGCTTTTACTTGCTTTGTAAAGAATTCTTCTTTCCATATTTACTATATAGAAAGTTTGTTATCATTTTTGAACATTAATGGTTGTAATTCCAACATAGCAATAAAAAAAAATGTTAAATTATCATTTTATTCCCATTGATAGCATGTTTGTAGCAGCTTGATGTTTGAAGGTCTCTTTGATAGGCATAAAGCATGGTTCCTTTTTGTTATTTTAATTCTACTAATTGAAACAAATAAGGAATAACAAATAGTAACGACAGGCATAACTTCTTTCATTTGCTTCTCTTGATGCTTTAATAATGGCTATAATATTGAAGTCCCTGGCAACTTTTAATGTTACTCTATTTGTTGATTACCATCAAAGGCTTTTAGTTTTTCCTAATCAAAGGTTGTCTCCAATGGTACAGGTTGTCCATTATTTTGTCTCCTTGTTATGTTTATTAGATTTTGATAATACATGGCCGCCCTTGAATAATAATCTCATCACTATGATGTAGTGATTGCTTGTTAAGGCATGGTGGCTGTTTTTAGCATCTTATCAGCTACAATGAAATGGAATTATACATATTATACACTACCATCCTCCTAATGACAATGGGCACTATTATGCATTTAATGGCATAGCTTGTACAATATCTATGATTTTTTCCTTGATTATGAGTTTGATGATCAAACCATCATTAAAATTTACGTTAGCATGATTTAAGAGAATCTATGGCACTTGTTCTTTTACGTGAACATAATAATTAATAATTGCTTTCATTTTATATCTTTGCTCCTTTAGTATTGTTTATGAGTTGGGCTCAACCCTTGTGGGAGCCCATTTTTCCCCACATATCTGATGAGATGATCACGAATATGATGAACCTGTTCCTGCACATTGAAACAAACATGTTAGCAAAATAAAAGAAGCTTAAAGCTTCCATTGAGTTTTCTTTTCTTTTGAACAGTGAAATCATCTGATGGATGCCTGATCGAATGTATGTTATATTTATGTTGGTAGTGTAGGAATATGATAGGATACAATTTGTCATTTCTTAGAGACCATCTCTAATACCATATTTCATCGTTCTTGCAGATGCTTTTGGAGCCTGGAACTGGATCAATTTGAAAGCACGACAACTAAAGACCTCAAGTGTAACGATGATTCATCATTCCAGGAAATGACGAATCACCTTCTATCTTATGTTTACATTATTTTTAGTTGTATGATATACACTTCCTTTCCGTATTCATCATTTGATTATAAATATCAAATTGGCTACTCCGGCGGCTTGTGCGGGACTTCAGCTTTTACAATATGAATAAAGCAACATTCTTTTATGCAAATCTATGAGTTCCTTTGTCTGAGATTTGCATAATAACAATTGAAATTCATAAGTAATCAAAGTTATGGAACATAATGAATACTTAAGCAGAATTTTTTTTGTACCTTCTTTGATGGATGCAATTCAGCTCTACTTGTTTGAGCTTGTAGTGAAAAATAGGTAACAATTATATCCTCAATAATCACTATGTCAGTCATGATTGTCCCAAGTAATATAAATCTCATAATGCTCAATTGTAGCCGGTGTTGACTACCATGCTACCTTGTTGGCCTTGTTGAACATATAAAATTTTGTCTATGCACAAAGTCTAAATAAATTTAGACTTGTCAACCATAAACATCACCTCGAATGATGAAATTTGTACCAATCTTTATACCATGTAGATAATCAAAGTATTGCACCTTATATACCAATGCCAAAATCACCCAATGATAAAGCAATAAATGTAAACCAAGACAAAACCTTGCACATTAATATGATAAGTGCCAATATGCCCAAGTAAGTGCGAGAGCACTTAGAACACTTTATAAATGCCAACACCAAGTTGTCATTGTAACAAACCAATCCACCCACTGTTATATTACTGCCAATCATACAAGTGTATTTGTGTGTCTTTGTTTACTTCCAATCATACAAGTGTCTTTGTGTGTCTTTGACATCAAGGGAAACAACTATGAGAGCCAAAAAACTCCCCCTTTGGCCTTGATGGCAAAACACCAAAGCTCTCTCTCCCTTTTCGCATCAAGAGACAAAGGTATGCCTCATAAAAATATGTGAATCAATGAAATATAGGCATGAAAAGATACTCAATAGATGAAACACCAATTTAGAGTGCATATATGAAAGCTGAAGAACAACCATAAGATCCTGAGGGAAACAACTGAATGTGGAAGCAATAAATACCTATCTCCACATACCACTACTTTCAGCATATACCTATCACCTCAAAGAAGATAAGTCAGATACCAACAATAAATATGCAAGGAATCCACTGATCATGAATACATAAAATAACCAAAAATATCATCAGATAACTAAATATTCGTTAACTCACTACACATTTCTCCTCCTGAATCCATGAATTGGAGGAATTTACTGAACATGAATGAAATATCTCAATGAAACCTTTGAACATCATAAAGTATAAGAATATAGTTCAACCTGTGACTGGTTAATCCTGTCCATATGCAACATGATGATATACCGATCATACTTGTTAACAAATATAACACTGAAGCATACCAAAGATGAACTCTGATAATACTAAGAAGAACTAGATTCAACCATGATCTGAACCAATGCTTAAGGAAACAAATGGTGCAAAGAGATAAGAGTGATTATACACTAGTAAAACAGTAGTAGTGTATCATCATAATATCAGTATGCATCATAAATTCACAGAAGCATACATAAGAATAATTGAATCAGGGGTGTAGAATAGGCATAAAGTCTCCCCCTAAGACCATGCATACTTTTAAGAGCATTTAGACAATACTATTTCAAAATGCCTTGAAACCTTGCAAATAAACAACCAAAATTGTTATAGCTTCCATTGTCATTTCAACAATAAGATTCTCCTCAAAATAACATTCATCGTACTATGCTTTCATGATTCAAACCCTGCTTTAATGCAACTATAAAAACTGATATCAGATGATTTCCCAAAATTTTCCATAGCTTTGTCACCAATGATACTGAATTGAGAAACAAAGCTTTTCCAACATATCTACCAGCACTGAGCAAGAAAATGTGAAGTCATAATACAAAATGATCATGTTTCAAGGAATGTTTTTTGTCACACAGTGAAAAGACCATTGTCCTAGCAGCAAGAACAACAAATCAGGTATACACCACTGTAAACATTGCAAAGCTCAGTTTCAAGCAACATTCACTATGTAAATAGTAATAGCATGTGAATAACTGCACACAAAAGAGTATAGCCAAATTGCTTATATCAATTGCATCATGGAAACACTTTGTATAAGAGTTTCATAGAGCATTGTCAATCTGTCAAGCTGAGATTTTTTGCCACTATTAAAGACAACTGCAAACCCACCATACAATCTTGACAATATACAATATCAAACTTTCTCAATACTGCCCTCAGTGTTTCAAAAATATTGATCAAGTAATCATTAGCTACTCACTGGATTGAGCACAGGCATTGGACATATAATCTATTCACAATATATTCATCACTGTTATTAGATCATGATCCAAGAAAAATCACTTGCATATAGCTATTGTATGGAACAATATGGGATACTAAACCATTGAGTTCAAGCAACTTCATCTTCAACATAAATTAGCACCACTTTCATATCAGAATAAGAAGCATGACTAAATAGTGTATAAGCAAATGAGTAAACTCACTACCACCTAAAGTTGTAACATATAATAACATTGTCACCTTTTTCTCATTATGCTGACATATCACACCCTAGAAAATGCTATATTATTCAAACAAAAATGCCATAAAAAAATTGTCCTTTGAGCCTTCAAAAAACTTCAATGATAGAATCACCACTTTATTAATTAGAGTTGCACCAATAGAATCCAATGCAGCAACTAATCATAGGGATATATAAAAAAATCTTGAAATTCTCCCTGAAACTGCATATAGATGATTTAGTGATGAGCAATAGGAGGAAGATCATTCACTATCTCCCTCAACTGAGCACTCATTTTCACACATCTTGTTTCTTGCAGATTGTAAATATTCCCTTGAGTTCTTGAACCTGCAACAACAATTTCACCTATTTTCTTTCTAATCTCACATCCTAGAGCATTAAAAAGAACATAAAAACCTTGATCATGGATTTGAGTTACGCTCAGAAGATTATGCTTAAGTTATTCTGTATAGTACACATCCTGCAAACACAAGTTATCATTCAAAGAAACTATACCTTTCCTAATGATATGAATACAATCATCATTTCCAAACCAAACTAAACCGCCATCACAATATTCAAAATTGAGAAAGTTACTTTTGTCACCTGTCATATGGTGTGAACACCCACTATCCATAATCAATTCATCATTCACCTTAGAATGTAAAATTGTTTGACTAACTGTACCTTTTGTCTTTTCATTAATTTTCTTTGGTTTCCAAATCAACCTTGTTTGAGTAGTATCAATAAAAGTTTGGAAATTGTAATTATTTGTTGCCTTGTTATGCTGGAACCTATTAGAATAAGAACATTGACCCTCTGCAAACCCAAGACCTTTTTTATCGCTATAATGTCTTTGTTTACCTAAAATTTCTGCTAGTTTATTACTGTTGTCACACATATCAAGTTCTTTCCTCAGGTCAACAATTTTTTCCTCTAAAGTGTACCATTCTTTTTCTTTGATTTCTAATTGCACTTTTGTAACTTATAGTATTTCAATTTAAAGTTTTAGGTTAGCAATTTTTTTCTCAAAATTATTCTTCTTTACCACAACTTCCTCTTTGAGTTTTTGAATGTCTCTTAAGGAACTATTTAATTCACTCTCAAGATCAACTTCTTCCTCTTTGTTAACAACAACATCTTCACCTCCTGAAGTGCCACAATTTGTATCAATTTTTGAGGATGTTCCTTCCTGCAACTCATCATTTTGATGCATTTCAATCAGTTTATTCCAAACCTCTTTTGCATCCTTGCAATAAATGAACTTAGCGATAATTTCATTGGAAAAATATTAAAGATAACATCCATAGCCCTAGCATTGTATTCAAGAGCCTTATTTTCATCTAGTGTAGGAGGAGATGATGTAGATACTGAACAAACTTTTTCAACTGCTTCCCACACATTAAATCCTAAAGAGGATAAACAGGTTTCCATCCTATGTTTCCAAAAAATAAATTTTGTGTCTTCAAACTAAGGTATTCTAAACACAGGGTATTCATTTATTTTTGAGCCATTGTTCATAACATTATCAATCTCCTTATTATGATATTGGTTTGGTTCTTCTATTTTTGAGCCATTTTCCATAACATTAGCAATCTCCTTATTATGATTTTGACTTGGATTAGTAACTATCATAAACAGTGTTTCATCTCCTTCCTCGATAGATGCATTTGTACCATTGTTAGATACTTCTGCCATCAAATTTCTATTTTTAAAGACATTTTCCTTTTAGAATAAGTTTGGTTTTTCTTCCCCTGCCTATTATATGTTTCTTCATCACTCTCAGAGTCATTGTTAGGACATTGAGAAGCATAATGTCCTACCTTCCCATAGTTGAAGCATTTAAAAGGTAATTTTCCTTTGTACCTCCCTGAACCTCTTTTTAATTTACTGACCAAAATAGATTCATCCTCATTGTCTAATTTAGAGTCTGAGTTTGCATTAGACTCCCTTTTTGTTGCCTTAAAGGTTGCCTCTTTGCTTAAGGTAGCATCACTGCCTATTCTCATTTCATAGGCTATAAATACTCCTTCCAATTTAGCAAGAGAGAGTGTTTTCATATCTTTATCCTCAAAAACTGAGACTTTGGCATCATATTTTTGTGTCAAGGACCTAAGAACTTTCTTGACAACAATTTTTTCATCAATTTCCCCACCTATACCTCTTATAGAACTCACTACTTCCTAAACTCGAAGAAAATAATCAACAATCTTTTCTTCTTCGTCCATTTTTCAGGGCTTCAAACTTAACCCTATATGTTTGGAGTTTTGCTTCTCTCACTTTTTCATCTCCTTCATAGAATTTGGCTAATTTGTCCCATACTGCCTTGGTAGTTTTGCAATCCATGATTTTTACAAGAATATCATAGCCAAAAGCCTTTTTTTCATCTGGTGTAGAGGGGACAGTAACAATTTTTTCAACCTTAATGACTTCCAAAACATCAAAGCCTAAAGAAGATAGATATTTTTCCATTCTAAATTTCCAGTAGGAAAAACTAGTGCCATCAAACATTGGAGGCCTATTGTTATTGTCTTAACTTTCCATGATAAAACTAATCATTCATATCCTAGTTATCAACCCTTAAGTCAATTAGACTTGTTTATCCAAGGGTGTGGCTTTGATACCACTTGTTGGAGTGAAGAAGACACTGAGAGGGGGGTGAATCAACATCTTAAACAAATTTTAACTTTTTCCTTGAAAAAGAATTGAATAATTTATGCTCTTAATATTTCAATGATAAATACATTCATGAATTGAATGCAATCATTAAAGAACTGAAATAAGAAATATTAAAACAAACCAAAGATCATCACAGTCTTGAAACATTATCACAACAAAGCAATGAGACCATAAGACAAAGAATTTGACGAGTGGAAAACCCTCTAGGGGTAGAAAAACCACTCCATAAATGATGCCTTACTGGCTTAATCTGAAAAACTTTTTGTTTACAATGCCTCACTGGCAATACTATCTCACTGATAGATTTCAAATGCCTCACTAGCAATACTATCTCACTAATAGATTTCAAATGCCTCTCTGGCATATACATTTTAATCACAAACAATATAGAATGTAAAATACAAAGGGTTTTTCTATTTCCCTTCAAATCATATATAACTTTCATTCTAATACATTAATATCTTAAAGGTTCATTCTGGAATCTCTAAAATATCAAATATATCAGTTCTACAGACTATTTTGCATCATGTTTTCAAAAATTCAATCACAAAATTCTATTTACATAATCAAGACAACTCTGTTAAAAAGCATCAAACTCAAAATAGTGATAAACCATTGTTTATATAAGTATACATAAATTCACATATTTGTTGCCATTTTTCCTCACCGAACCTTTCAGATATAACCTTTAAAACTGGTTGCAATAACTATTTCCACAACTACCCCTGTTGAGTCATCGTGATGACTCTCTTTGGCAATGTAGACTCTACATTTTATGACAACATTCAGCATCATAAAAAATGAGCCACACCTTTATACATGGTTGATATCAAAACAATATGTAAAGTCTAAACAAAAAACCACATCAATGTTACACAAAATCCTTAATGTTCATCTTTTAGAAAGTATCGAAATGCAAAACAAGAAAAGCTCGACCAAGATCTTGCATTACACTCAAATCACTAACTAGGGTGCTAAAAAGAAGAATTTGATTCAATCATAGCAAATAATAGATATCACCTGGTGAAGTCGAATGTTGAAGACTACATTTTGTAGCGTTGTACCACCACAAAAATAAAATTTTCCATGCCCTAAGTTGACCACTACTAGGTCGAAGCAAAGACACTTCATACATACTCATGCAACCAATGACGGAAATGAAACCATGTCTTGTAGCTACCATTTCACCTTCTCAATTGAAACTATCAGTCTTATGCAAACCCTATCTTGATCACGACAAAATGATTTTGAGTTTTGCCAAGAATGAAAGTAAATTAGGGCACAATTATGGTTTTGGTGTTACAAATAAAGTATTATCATTATATCCCCAATAATCACTATGTCGTTCATGATTGTCCCAAGTAATATAAATCTCATAATGCTCAATTGTAGCCGGTGTTGACTACCATGCTACCTTGTTGGCCTTGTTAAAAATATAAACCTTTGTCTATGTACAAAGTCTAAATGAATTTAGACTTGTCAACCATAATCATCACCTCGAATAACTTGAGAACTTTGCACCAATCTTTATGTACCATGTAGATAATCAAAGTATTGCACCTTATATACCAATGCCAAAATTGCCCAATGATAAAGCAATAAATGTAACCAAGACAAAACCTTGCACATTAATATGACAAGTGCCAATATGCCCAAGTAAGTGAGAGAGCACTTAGAACACTTTGTAAATGCCAACACCAAGTTGTCATTGTAACAAACCAATCCACCCATTGTTATATTACTGCCAATCATACAAGTGTCTTTGTGTGTCTTTGATATCAAGGGCAACAACTGTGAGATCCAACAATAAATACTAAAATATTTCCTTTGATTACTATTGATGAACTTAATTTTTACCGCAAACATACAATATGACACTAAAATACATCATTTGCTTGATGCTTGCAAGAATTCTCTCTACTTGGTTGTAGGTATTTGCAAGGTTGACATGACCATCTTATAGGAAAAAATGTGGCATGAAAGAGCATTGTAGTACTAGTAAACAATGTGGTTTGCAAAAGAAATTGGTAATGTGGTGGAGTGACTCAATAGATTTTATTTGTTCAAGGGAGATATTAGTGTTTTGAATCCTAAATGCAAGAAATTGATGTGAAAAACCTACCACAAATAAAAATAATAACTTGGAGTCATGTAATGGTGTGCTTGCACTAGAGCCTACGCTATTGGAGTGTGCCATAAATCTCTTGGGAATGGCCAAATATAGTGTAGTAATGAAGGAAATCTTTCTAGTACCAATACCTTGTTAAATCCAAAATATGAGGTCTTTGGGGTGCAAAATCCAGCACCACATGACAATTATTTGATGTATTGAAGGGATATAGTTTTATTAGGTCATTCATGCATAATCAAACTTACCACAAAATTTTATAATTTTACCAATCATGATGTGCAGTGAAGGAGATTTATAGATTCATATGCAATGTTGATATCATAATTTAGGAGTTGGTACAAAATTACTTGACGTACAATGACTACTTTGTCTAGGATTAAAGTTGTTGATGGTAGAAAAATTGTTTAAATCAAGACTTGCATATGAAAATATACCAATGGTTATGCATGTTTTACAAAAGAAAATGATTAATAAGGGACCATTTAAGCATCAAAGAAGTTTATTTGAGTTTAAAGATTAAAATGACCACAAAGAAAGTTTATAAAAGATATTACATATAGAATAATGTCATGTAATAAAGGTGGTTGTTTGTGCCTAATAGAAAGATGTTATATTGGGACCTATTTAAGGATATGTGCCACAAATGGGCTATGTTTCTCAAGTCCCACAAAGGATCCTATGCTACACAAATTGTTTATTTCCTTAAGTTTCTTGATTCTCTTGAAATTATGCAAGTTGACCTTGAGGTTTAAAATTCAAATTTAATTATTGTAACCACCTTGATGGTGGAAAAAATTACTAAGTTTTGAGTTGGGAGTTTATTTAAGACAAATAGTAGGATATTGTTAAGGGTTCGAAAGTAGACTTTTGAATACAAATTGCAATTGTCTTAGCTATTTTTTCTTATTTTTGTCAATTTTCAAACACGGATTATGTTTTTTTATTATACTTTTGTAATTGAACAAAGTATTAATGAATCATATCAATTTTTTTATGGAATATCAGTTGAATTGAAGGTTGTGAATATTTGTGTTCTTGTTTTGAACATGTTTTGATGGTCTTGTTCATATTTCTTCATTGTCAAGTTATCCATAGACATTTGTATCATCTTGTATTTTTAGTTGTGTGTACATATTAGCCAAGGAGGAGATTAGTTTCAAGGATTTGTCTTCTCAACTGATTCAAATTTATCATTATTATAAAACAATCTCAATCATCTTTCTCTCAACCTTTACCTTTTATATTTTTTACAAATGTATTAGATTTAAGAGTATAATAAAGTTTAAATTAGAATGTAGATTATATTCTAAATAGCTAAATCTTCTTTAATTATAAATCCATTTCATTTTTATTTTAACATGAAAATAATCTATAAAATGCAGTGGAGTTTGTGTTGAATCAATTAGAATTATTGAGAAAAGATTCAATTACTAGTTTATGATTAACTATAATAGGAATTCGTGTTACTGTCACCTTGATTTTTTAAGTGCAAATAGAGTCACTATCATACCTAGTTAGCTAATCACCTTTCTAGGATTGACCTATTCACACCTAGATTAAGTTTACTTAGGTTTATTTTTATTTTGTCTCACTTCACATGATTGAGACATGTGTCCTCATGACTTCAGACACCTATTGACACTTTCTCACACACTTGTCAAGTGAGCTCACAAGTGTCCCATCTTTGAAGGGGTAGTTAAAGTTTCACTCCTACCTTCTCACCTCTTCATCCTTGCCTATATATGCAAGTCTTGATCATTGTATTTACACTCTTCATTGTATATTGATAGACATACTATTGTGCCTATTTTGTTCGCCTATAGAAGTTTGTTTCAAGATCTTTGACTTTGGCATTCTCCAACATGGTATCAGAGCCATGAGAACACATTCCTTCCCGCATCGAGGTGGCTCACACATAGCCCTATTAACAAAGCATCATAGAGCCAAATGAGCATTGTCATTGTATCCAAAAGGCTCAAGAAATGAAAAAATCTTTCATTTCATTAATTTCGATAATTTTCAATTTTTACAATTTTTTTGGGCCTCTAAGTTGATTGTACAAAAGTTGTAATTTTTTTTATAAAAATAGTAGAGGACCAATCTAACCCTATTCCCATTAGGTAGAAAGTTTGTTCTTTGTGAAAATTTGGCCATTTTTAGTTTATTTGCAATCTTGCAAGAAATTTTGACCATTTTGGCCAATTTGCAAACATATTTTGGCCTATTAGGGTTCAAAACTTGTTTTTTAAGGAATTTGTCAACATGTCAATCTACCATTTTTGAGTGAAGCAGTATTAGACTCCATAGGAAGCTTCTATTTCTTTCATTGATCATCTTCTTTATGGGTTGCAATTGGAAAAGGCTTGTAGCACCTCTACAAGCCTTTCATGACCCCATTGCACATGCAGATGTTATTGTAGTTGTCATCACACCATTGATTAGGAGTCCACGATGCTTGAACTACATGCAGTGTTCAACACATCGTGAACGGATTCACGTGTGTGTAAAGAGGAGTGTGGTGCATCACACATGGTCTCATCATCACTATGCAACCCCATTTATCTATAGTTTCTTGCATCTAACACCTTAAGCAACCTTCCCATGTGTGACTTCATGTTCTTAATTTGCCTTCTACAAGACTTGTGTTGGCTGCAACACCTTGTAATCTTGGCATGCATGGAGTTTTTTTTACCTACAATCTCCTTTGAAGGTTGTGTGATCCCTATCATCATTCTCCTTGTATAGATAGTGGATAGGGGTCAGTAATCGTGCATGGTCCAATAGTCATGCAGTCAATTGTGATTATAATATCCAGTCCTACCACATATTTATAGTATATATTGTAAATAAATAGTTCAAATGTAAATAAAAAATAACCAAATGTTGATAAAAAGTGGAACCATACTTGAACACATGAGAACCTCTAAATGTTATATACAAAAACATAAATACATTCATGAAGAAGTGAAATAAGTAATTTCAAATAAAATATCATAACTATCTACTATAAGTGTGACATTTAAAAAATAAAATGCTCATTTAATAAAATAAGACATTCATTTAAACAAGTATTGTTATCATAGTGAAAAAATATTGTTCTTATGTGTACAACTATTGGGGTAGCAATGTACAAGCATTGGAGTATTTTATATTAATAGTTTGTCCTATCACAAATATAAAAGGTGAGCACAATAAATACCATGTATTTTCCCATTAAATGTGAAAGATTTTCAAAAAGTTTTAATATTCAACTATTGGTCCATTTTTGTTTGATATAAGTTGTATTTTAAATAATTATGTGTTGTTTTTATAACAACAAATAGTTTTTTTGTGTTCAACTATTGGTCCATATGTGTTGAATATAAAAGTTAGAGATATCAAAGATTTATGGTTACCAATAGGTATTTGGTCCATTTAGTTGCATATTAATTTTATTTTAAATAAAATCATGATTTTTACAAGCAACAAATGGTATATTTTTGTTCAACTACTAGGGGTCCCATGATTGAGTTTTGGTCGAATCTTTTAAAAATAAAATTTTAGACACTTCTCAATTGATGTGCTGATGTGGCGAGTTGCATGATGAGTCACACCTCCAAACCTTAGTTATAGATAGATAAGAGGGCAATCCACATTTCAAAAAAAAAGAAGGTTCTACGATATTCCAATCAATCACTACATGAATTGATAAAGTTAGCCCGCACAACTACTGGCCCCTCTCCCCTACATCAAAATACCATGCAAGATTTGAATAGTTTTTATTTTGGGCCACTATCCCAAGTGAGCCTCTATTTTCTTCTCTTACCACATGGCCTACACAATAATTTGGTCGAAGGTTTCAGGTTTTGGGCATGGGCCCTTTCTCACAGTTCTCTAACCAACTCAACACTCCCACATGTGGCATACAAGGAGCCATTTCAAGATTCTTTATCCCTTTGACCAAGCTTAGTTCTCCAATGATTAACACATCTTTGGATTGGAGTTTCCTAAGTCAGAGCTTTAAATTTTGTATTTAATGTTTGCTTTAAGCATGCCATTTAATGCTAAATACTAATGGCTTAGTTAAATTAACAGTTTTTCATAACTACCAGCTAACCATCAAGAGTTTGTAAGGGGGTGTTTTTTTCATTTTGCCATATCTTACAAACAAGGGGTTGATTTTTTGAGTGTAAATAGTTGATGGGAAGTTGGTTCCATCACTAATATTTTGATATCGAGATGTTTTTTTTTTGGTTGTATAATTGCATTTTTGGCCTCCAAAGTCAATTTTATAAGCAAAATTTGATGAGGCATAACTTTCATCTCGATTATCAAAATTTTGCAATTTTGTTTTTATTTCTATCAAAATTTTGCAAGGAATTCATTTTTGCATATAAATTTAAGATTTGGATAGCCCATTTTGTAAAAATTGTCATGCATTATAAATGATCAATTTGGTATTCGATTTTCACAACTTGTAAAAATTCTCTTGAACATTGTTCTGAGGGGGATAAAATCAACATCAATCATTCTTGGGGAGCTCTCTAAATCAAGGGGGGAAAACTATGTGTTTCTATTTTTTAGTTTGTTGGTTCATGTGATCATGTCTCTCACACTAAATCCCTTCCATTTGAGTATTCTCCGTAATCCTCATAATAAATGGAAAATCAAATGTGGATATTGTGAAAATAAAAGGTATACAACAAAACAATGTTAATTTCATAGAATTCAAAAAATGGAGAAAATTATTCTTAATCATGGTATTGCCTTAATTGATCCTCTAGTTCCAACACATGTATAAACATCATTCACTCTCACTTATTCATCTTGTGAAACACCATCATTTGGGGATGAACAATGTAGTCACATGACTTGCATTGATATCTCATCTCCCACATCACTTGTTGCTACATTTGAATGTGGTGTTGACTCATTCATGAGTTCCAATGATTCTTTGCAATAAGTCATTGTTATAATCTTTCCAAATCCACCACATTGGAATGCATATCTACCAAACATCACATATTTTTTTGTAGAATCCCACCTTGTAGATTTGGATGACACCTTTGAGGATATTCGTCTTCTATTTGATATTAGCTTCAATGAAGTTACATCACCGTTGCTATATTTGGATGTTGCTCTTGTCTCGCCTACATTAGCTTCTATCATGAAATATTATGTAGACATTCATGAGTTGACCTATCAGACTCAATTATCATCATCTGCAATAGTATCAGATTCACATTGGTCTAAATATCACCATATATCCATAGTCCTTATTTCAAAATCTTCTATGGTACTTGATCCATATTATTAGCATCTATCACACCCCATCATTGACTTGGAGATATTTGAGCATCATTCAAAGGAATCATTGGCATCATTTCAATCTTTGGATCATTCAAAGACATTCATCACACTTCTTGTATATTCCTTTTCGAAATGGGAAGTTATATTGCACTCATTTGTGGTGTTGTTTCTTCCCAAGGGGATAAATGTATTCAAAAATCATGGATCATCTTCAACATCCAATGTCGAGCATCTACCAACATGGAAAATATCATCTTGAGGGGAGTTTGTATGGTTTCTCTTCTACTATCACTTTTGGGAGGAAGCATTTCCTCACATGGAGTTCATTACTTCACATTTTCTGGGGGGTCACATGATCTTCTCTCTTTTCCCTCCTATGGGGGGAACATTCATTATACTTTGTTCTAGAAGTAGTCCTTGGGGGGTCATCATGAGTCCTTCTTCTATCTTCTTCACTTGTACATTCCATTTCATTTTATTGCATTTCTCTTTTGGAGGAAGTTTTTTTATTTCCCACCGAATTTTTCTGAGCCTTTACTACAATTTATGATATATTTGTACACATGAGTACCTAATATGGCCTTGTAGTTGAGACTCATCATCAATGCATATACTACTCCCTAAGTTGCACTTAAGGAGGGTGTTAGTGTAAATAGAGTCATTATCATACCTAGTCGAACATGATTTTATGGTCTTATTCATTTTTCTTCATTGTAAAGTTATCTGTAGACATCTAAATCATCTTGTATTTTTGGTTGTGTGTATATTGGCCAAGGAGGAGATTAGTTTCAAGGATTTCTCTTCTCAACTGATTCAAATTTGTGATTATTATAAAACAAGCTCAATCATCTTTCTCTCAACCTTTATCTTTTATCTTTTTTTACAGATGTATTAGATTTAGGAGTATGATAAAGTTTAAATTAGAATGTAGATTATATTCTAAATAGCTAAATCTTCTTTAATTATAAATCCATTTCATTTTTATTTTAACATGAAAATGATCTATAAAATGCAATGGAGTTTGTGTTGAATCAATTGGAATTATCGAGGAAAGATTCAATTGCTAGTTAATGATTAACTATAATAGGAATTTGTGTTACTCTCACCTTGATTTTTTAGTGTAAATAGAGTCATTATCATACCTAGTTAGATAATCACCTTTCTAGGATTGATCTATTCACACCTAGATTAAGTTTACTTAGATTTAGTTTGCTTTTGTCTCACTTCATATGATTGAGACATATATTGGCACTTGCTCACACACTTGTCAAGTGAGATCAAAAGTGTCCCATCTTTGGAGGGGTAGTAAGGGTTTCACTCCTACCTTCTCACCTCCTCATCCTTTCCTATACATACAAGGCTTGATCACTGTATTTACACACTCTTGATTGTATACTGATAGACATAATATTGTGCCTATTTTGTTCACTTTTGGAAGTTTGTTTCGAGCTCTCTGATCTTGGCATTCTCCAACATGGTATTAGAGCTATGAAATCACATTCCTTTTCACATAGAAGTGACCCACACACATAGCCCTATTAATGAAGTGTCATAGATCCAAATGACCACTACCATTGCATCCAGAAGGAAATGAAAAATATCTTTCATTTCATTAATTTTTACAATTTTTTGGGCCTATGTACTCATTGTACAAAATTAAAAAAATTAAAAAAAATAGTAAAAGACCAATCTGATACTCTACCCATCTTCCCATTGGGTAGAAAGTTTTCTCTTTGTGGGAATTTGGCCATTTTTTATCTATTTGCAATTTTGCAAGAAATTTTGGCCATTTTGGCCAATTTGCAAACATATTTTGGCCTATCTGGCCTATTGTTGCAGGGTTCAAAACTTGTTTTGTAAGAAATTTTCAATATGTCAATCTACCATTGTCGAGTGAAGCAACATTGGACTCCATAGGCTACTTCTATTTATTTCATCATCTCCTTTGTGGGCTACAATTGGACAAAGGCTTGTAGTGGCCTCTATAGGCCTTTCACGACCCCATTGCACCTGTAGATGATATTGTAGTTTTCATCACACTATTGATCAAGAGTCAACAATGCCTTCTACATGTAGTGTTCAACACGTTGTGAATTGATCCTTCTCTCAACCTTTCCTTTGTATAACCAATGGGATGGAGTCAGGTGTGTGTAAAGAGGAGTGTGGTGCATCACACATGGCCTCATCATCCTTGTGTGACCCCATTTATTTGTAGTTTCTTGCATCCAACACCTCAAGCAACCTTCCCATGTGTGACTTCATGCTCTTAATATTCCTTTTACAAGACTTGTGTTGGTTGCAACACCTTGTAATCTTGGCATGTGTGACATTTTTTTGACCTACAATCTCCTTTGAAGGTTGTGTTATCCCTATCAACATTCCCCTTGCATAGATAGATCAAAATACCATGTAGGCTTTGAATAGTTTTTATTTTGGGCCATTGCCCCTAGTGAGCCTCCATTTGCTTCTCTTACCACTTGGATTGCACAATAATTTGGTCAAAGGTTTCAGTTTTTTGGCGTAGGGTCTTTTCTCATAGCTCTCTAACCAACTCAACACTCCCACATGTGGCACACAAGGAGCCATTTCAGGTTTCTTTATCCCTTTAACCAAACTTAATTTTCCAACGTTAACATGCCTTTGGATTGGAGTCACCTAAGTTAACACTTTAAATTTTGTATTTAATGTATGCTTTAAACATGACATTTAATGCTAACTACTAATAGCTGAGCTAAATTGTTAACATTTTTTCATAACTACTAGTTAACCATCAAGAGTTTGTGAGGGGTGTTTTTTTCATTTTTCCATATCTTACAAACAAGGGGTCAAATTTTCAAGTGTAAATAGTCAACATGAAGTTGGTTTCATTGCCAAAGTTTTGATATCAAGATGTTTTTTATTGTTTAATTGCATTTTTTGGCCTCCAAACTCAATTTTATAAGAAAAATTCAATGAGGCATAAATTTCACCCCGATTATCAAAATTTTATAATTTTTTTTTAATTTCTATCAAAATTTTGTAAGCAATTCATTTTTGCATATAGAATTAAGATTTGGATAGCCCATTTTGTAAAAATAATCATGCATTATAAATGGTCGATTTGGTATATGATCTTGACAACTTGTAAAAATTCTCTTGAACATTGTTTTGGGGGGATACAATCAACACTAATCATTCTTTGGGGGGCTCTTTGAATCAAGGGGGGCAAACTAGGTGTTTCTATTTTTTAGTTTGTTGGTTCATGTGATCATGTCTCTCAAACTAAATCTCTTCCACTTGAGTATTCTTCGTAATCCTCTTAATAAATAGAAAATCAAATGTGGATATTGTGAAAAGAAAAGGTATACAACAAAATAATACCAATTTCATAGAATTTAGGAAATCTAGAAAATTCCTCTTAATCATGGTATTGCCTTACCTGATCCCCTAGTTCCAACATGTGTATAAACATCATTCACTCTCACTTAGACATCTTGTGAAACACCATCATTTGGGGATGAACAATGCAGTCCCATGACTTGCATTGATATCTCATCTCCCACATCACCTACTATTAAAATTTAATGTGGTGCTGACTCATTCTTGAGTTCCAATGATTCTTTGCAACAGGTCATTGTTATCACCTTTCTAGATTTGCCACATTGGGATGCATATCTACCAGACATCACATATATGTTTGTATAATCCCACCTTGTAGATTTGGATGACACCATTGAGGACATTCGTCTTCTATTTGATATTAGCTTCAATGAAGTTACATCACCATTGCCATATTTGAATATTGCTCTTGTCTCACCTACATTAATTTCTATCATGAAAAATTGTGCACACATTCATGAGTTGACCTATTAGACTCGGTTATCATCATTTGCAGTAGTATTAGATTCACGTCGGTCCATATATCACCATACATCCATGGTCCCTTTCAAAAATATTCTATGGTACCTAATCCATCTTATTAGCATCTATCACACCTTATCATTGGCTTGGAGATTTCTTATCATCATTTGAAGGAATCATTGGCATCATTTCAATCTTTGGATCATTCAAAGACATTCATCACACTTCTTGTATATTCCTTTTCGAAATGGGAAGTTATATTGCACTCATTTGTGGTGTTGTTTCTTCCCAAGGGGAGAAATGTTATTCAACAATTATGGATCATCTTCAACATCTAGTGTTGAGCATCTACTAGCACCAAAGACATCGTTTTGAGGGGATTTTGCATGGTTTATATTCTACTATCACTTTTGGGAGGAAGCATTTCCTCACATGGAGTTCATTACTTCACATTTTTTGGGGGCCCGTCACATGACCTTCTCTCTTTTCTCTCCTATGGGGGGAAAATTCATTGTACTTTGTTCGAGAAATAGTCCTTGGGGGGTCATCATGAGTCCTTCTATCTTCTTCACTTGTACAT
This sequence comes from Sequoia sempervirens, assembly GCA_007258455.2. Lineage (NCBI taxonomy): Eukaryota > Viridiplantae > Streptophyta > Pinopsida > Cupressales > Cupressaceae > Sequoia > Sequoia sempervirens. The sequence goes on from VDFB02271358.1 coordinate 665,272,589, forward strand.
TCCATTTCATTTCATTGCATTTCTCTTTTGGAGGGGGTTTTTTATTTCCCACTAGATTTTTCTCCTTTACTTCACTTTATGATATATTTGTACACATGAGTGCCTAATATGGCCTCGTCGTTGAGACTCATCATCAATGAATATATTACTCCCTTAGTTTCACTTAAGGGGGGTGTTAGTGTAAATAGAGTCATTATCATACCTAGTCGAACATGATTTGATGGTCTTGTTCATTTTTCTCATTGTCAAGTTATCCGTAGACATCTGCATTATCTTGTATTTTTGGTTGTGTATATTGGCCAAGGAGGAGATTAGTTTCAAGGATTTGTCTTCTCAACTAATTCAAAATTTTAATTATTATAAAACAAGCTCAATCATCTTTCTCTCAACCTTTATCTTTTATATTTTTATAAATGTATAGATTTAGGAGTATAATAAAGTTTAAATTAGAATGTAGATTAGGGTTTAACTTGTAATTTATTATAAATAGCTAAATATTCTTTAATTATAAATCCATTTTATTTTTATTTTAACATGAAAATGATCTATAAAATGAAAGAGTTTGTGTTGAATCGAATGGAATTATCAAGGAAAGGTTCAATTACTAGTTTATGATTAACTATAATAGGAATTTGTGTTATTGTCACCTTGATTTTTTTAGTAAATAGAGTCATTATCATACCTAGTTAGCTAGTCACCTTTCTAGGATTGATCTATTCACACCTAGATTAAGTTCACTCATGTTTATTTTTCTTTTGTCTCACTTCATATGATTGAGACATGTGTCCCCATGACTTGCGACATATATTGACACTTGCTCACACACTTGTCAAGTGAGATCACAAGTGTCCCATCTTTGGAGGGGTAGTAAGAGTTTCAATCCTTCCTTCTCACCTCCTCATCTTTTCCTATATATACAAGGCTTGATCATTGTATTTACACACTCTTCATTGTATACTGATAGACATACTATTGTGCCTATTTTGTTCACTTGTGGAAGTTTGTTTCGAGCTCTTTGATCTTGGAATTCTCCAACATGGCATCTGAGCCATGAAAGTACATCCCTTTTTACATCAAAGTGAGCCAAATGAGCACTACCATTGCATCCAAAAGGCTCGAGAAATTCAAAATATATTTTATTTCATTAATTTTGATAATTTTTAATTTTTACAATTTTTTGGCCCTCTATACTGATTGTACAAAAGTGGAAAAAAAATGTAAAGGACCAATATGATCCTCTACCCATCTGCCCATTGGGTAGAAAGTTTTCTCTTTGTGAGAATTTGGCCATTTTTTATCTATTTGAAATTTTGCAAGAAATTTTGGCCAATTTGCAAACATATTTTGGCCTATCTGGCCTATTATTGCAAGGTTCAAAACTTGTTTTGTTGGAATTTTTCAACATGTCAATCTACCATTGTCGAGTGAAGCAACATTGGACTCCACAGGCTACTTCTATTTATTTCATCATCTCCTTTGTGGGCTACATTTAGACAAAGGCTTGTAGTGGCCTCTATAGGCCTTTCACGACCCCATTGCACCTGTAGATGATATTGTAGTTTTTATCACACTATTGATCAAGAGTCAACAATGCCTTCTACATGTAGTGTTCAACACATCATGAACTGATCCTTCTCTCAGCCTTTCCTTTGTAGAACTAGTGGGACAGAGTCAGGCGTTTGTAAAGAGGAGTGTGGCACATCACACATGGACTCATCATCCTTGTGTGACCCCATTAATTTACAGTTTCTTGCATCCAACACATCAAGCAACCTTCCCATGTGTGACTTCATGCTCTTAATCTGCCTTCTACAAGACTTGTGCTAATTGCAACCCTTGTAATCTTGGCATGTGTGGCATTTTTTTGACCTACAATATCCTTTGAAGGTTGTGTTATCCCTATCAACATTCTCCTTGCATAGATAGATCAAAATACTGTGCAAGTTTTGAATATTTTTTATTTTGGGCCACTACCCCAAGTGAGCCTCCATCTGCTTCTCTTACCACTTGGCATGCACAATAATTTGGTCGAAGGTTTCAGTTTTTTGGCATGGGGTCTTTTCTCATAGCTCTCCAACCAACTCAACACTCCCACATGTGGCACACAAGGAGCCATTTCAGGTTTCTTTATCCCTTTGACCAAGATTAATTCTCCAACGTTAACATGTCTTTGGATTAGAGTCGCCTAAGTTAGCACTTTAACTTTTGTATTTAATGTATGCTTTAAATATGACATTTAATGCTAACTACTAATGGTTTAGCTAAATTGTTAACATTTTTTCATCACTACTAGTTAACCATCAAGAGTTTGTAAGGGTTTTTTTTTTTCATTTTGCCATATCTTACAAACAAGGGATCGATTTCTTGAGTGTAAATAGTCGACAGGAAGTTGGTTTCATTGCTGACATTTTGATATTGAGATGTTTTTTATTTTTTGTTGTTTAATTGCATTTTTTGGCCTTCAAAGTTAGTTTTATAAGAAAAATTCGACGAGGCATAACTTTCACCCCGATTATCAAAATTTTATAAATTTTTTTTATTTCTATTAGAATTTTGCAAGAGATTCAATTTTGCATATAAAATTAAGATTTGGACAACCCATTTTGTAAAAAGAATCATTCATCATAAATGGTTGATTTGGTATATGATCTTCACAACTTGTAAAAATTCTCTTGAACATTGTTTTGGGGGATACAATCAACACTAATCAATCTTAGGGGGGGATCTTTGAATCAAGGGGGGAAAAGTAGGTGTTTCTATTTTTTAGTTTGTTGGTTCATGAGATCATGTCTCTCACACTAAATCCCTTCCATTTGAGTATTCTTCTTAATCCTCCTAATAAATAGAAAATAAAATGTGGATATTGTGAAAAGAAAAGGTATACAACAAAATAATGTCAATTTCATAGAATTCAGGAAATGTAGAAAATTCTTCTTAATCATGGTATTGCCTTACTTGATCCCCTAGTTCCAACACTTGTATAAACATCATTCACTCTCACTTAGACATCTTGTGAAACACCATCATTTGGGGATGAACAATGTAGTCCCATGACTTGCATTGATATCTCATCTCCCACATCACCTGCTGTTACATTTGAATGTGGTGTTGACTCATTCATGAGTTCCAATGATTCTTTGTAATAGGTCATTGGCATCATCTTTCTAGGTCTGCCACATTGGGATGCATATCTACCAAACATCACATATTTGTTTATAGAATCCCACCTTGTAGATTTGATGACACCATTGAGGGCATTCATCTTCTATTTGATATTAGCTTCGATGAAGTTATATCACCATTTCCATATTTGAATATTGCTCTTGTCTCACCCATATTAGCTTCTATCATGAAAAATTTCACACACATTCATGAGTTGACCTATCAGACTCATTTATCATCATCTGTAGTAGTATCATATTCACATCGATCCATATATCACCATACATCCATGGTCCCTGTTCGAAAATATTCTATGGTACCCGACCCATCTTATTAGCATCTATCACACCTTATCATTGGCTTGGAGATCTTTGAGCATGATTCAAAGGAATCATTGGCATTGTTATCACTCAATATTGTGCCCTTGCTAAGTTACATAACTTAGCTTATTAGTGAAACATAGGGACTTTTCTAGGCTATGGGTTACCTAAACAAAAAAGAACCTCCAGAGAGGGCTAGTTCCCTTGGATCTATCACCTAATCTAACTAAACTAATACTTTGTTGAAGAAAAGAGCAAGAAGGAAACATAAAGATGAACCTACTTTCCTACTGGGGTGATGCATCAAAAGTGCTTTTCTCAGACCTTGTATTACTATTTTGACATACAACTAATCATTGTTTCAATTGCTTATGCACAACATAAGGTTTGACATATCTATGTATAAGTATTTTATTGAAAGGTCTATGTTTCTTGCAGTTTTAGAAGGAAGAAAATGTGTTTTTCTTCACAAACTAATACCTATTTGAACTATGACGCAAACAATAACCTACATAAACATGTCATTTCTGCTTGAAAATGATGGAAGTAAGACATTCATTTGAGGATTTACACATAAAAATCATAAAAAATAACATCAATTACCTCACACACACAACTAGAATAGAATATTTGAAGGAAAAAATGCTTGTTTTATTGATAGAAGATGCATATAGAACAATACATAATCTGAAAAACATGTGTCTCTTGCTTGATAAAGTGTTACAAAGTGCTTATTTTTAGTTTGAAAACTAAAAATGAGTTACAATATCAGAAATGAGCATAAAGAAACTTAGCCAAGTTTACAATGTTGCCTCAAAGTGAAAAGAACTAAGGAAGAATAAAACTAGGCATTCCTTTTACAAACAATCATTTCCTAACTCCTAGTTTCAAGTTGCAATCAACATATGACATGTGTCACGACTATTTGAAAAGGTCAAAAATTTTTTTAGGCGCCTAGCTAAGTGTTTCCTTGTTTTTCTCTTTTGATTGTAAGTTGTTGAACAAAAAGGCTTGATTAATTTGTTTTATCCAACTGAAGATGCTCCTAGATGCTTGAAAAGTGGGTGATTTGATCAAACTGTCTCCTATATGCTTGGAAAGTGGAAAGCCCTCTAATTTCTCTTCAAAAATCTCCAACTGCTCAAACTGCCTCATGAATGTCTAAAACTGCCCTAGAAAATCTTAGCTTGTTGCCCTTGTCATCCTTTCATGAAGATTCTAAAGTCCTTGGTCGTGCAAACCCCAAAATTCTACTTTTTAGGTCTCAAAATTGCCCACAACTACATTATTATGAGCTAAAAACTTCCCTTAAATCAAAGCATAACCATGAGGACCTTTTACAAGCTCTCAAATTGATGATAAGTGTCATCAAAACATACATTCATGCTATGCTACAAAATGAAGCTTGGCAAGATTAAGAGTTTTGATAAGAGTTTTAAATATAGTTCCAACCTTTACTTCACCGTGAGATTTCAGGCCCACATACTATTTTGCACTTGATATGACCATTCATAAGTTTCTTGACGCTCTATCTTACACTCTACATAGTCTTAGACAGTCATGAAGCTCTCTACCCAATATACAGTCAAAGAAAGCAAAAGAAACCTTGTCACCATGATCAGCATAAATGGACTGCCTTTAAATCTTATCTTCTCATAAAATTTTTCAAAGGAGTATCATTTTGTCATACTTATCAAGGTTCATCATGGAATGTCATGAATTGTCAACCCTGCACTGTCCACTCTCATACTTGACTTGCCAAAATAGTGCCACCATTTTTGTCCTATGTCTTAATAGCATACTCATCGCCCTCCACTTCAATAGAGGGTTTCATGAATGTATACTCTCCCTTTATAATTTCCATGAGACTTTGCTTTACAATGAAAACATGACTGAGTCACTTATACATTTGATCCCCTCTGTTCACAAGAAGTCATCATGGGACTGTCACTGTACATTTTTTGAAGTCTGAAAGTTCCTTTCTAGCATAGGATTGTCAAGCTCTCTTATCTTTATGACTGTCATCAAGAAATCTGCCTAGAAAGTATAAATGGTTGCTCTTTCCATAAAGCCACTTTTCACAACTGCTCATTGTCTTAGTATGTTCTTGCAATATCTTGACAAAACAACATTCCTATTTCATGTCTGCAAGCATGACCTATCTCCTCTCATGAATGTTAACAGTTAGAAATATTTCCTATTCATCTTTGCTTAGTGTCATTTATGCTCCTTGAGTCATCATGACATCTTTTCCCACTAATTCTTCATGATTGTCTTTTGTATATACAGAGGGGTTCATAAGAATTTATATGTATATGACCTTACTGAGCTCTCCCTACAAGGTCATGACAGTTACCTCTACCCTTTCGTGCTTACTCACAAATCACTATCCTCTACTTGTCTTGCCTTCGAAGGGTCTAATCACTGTCATCTCATTTGTCATAACTATCCTTACTATTTATTGCAATATCATCAGTTTGTAGTCCTTAAAATTAATATGCTCCATCTTAGGCATGTTGTAAGGATGTCCACGTAACCTATGTAGGAGAATATTTATCAAGTAGAACATGCCCGTGAATCAACTCTCGTTCCTTCATCACAACTATGGGATTTCGTCTATGACTGTCCATTAGTCTTATTTACTATCTTGATTGCCTTGTGTCATTTCCCTTTCCTTGGTAGGATAATTTCTCCTAATTACATCACTGTAAACTTCCTAGAAATTTGTCATATGGTTTTCATCCACATTAATACTATCACTGTACTTAAGGTATGTTTACAAGAATGATATCCACTTCCTTATTTTATCACAAGTTTCCCCTTTCAACCTTGATCTCTTCTCATTATGATTTCCTCATGGTTGTCCTATTGACTTCCTTGACATATAATATGGACTATCATCTTGTGTCTACTATGCATCACTTTGATTCATGGTTGTCATCATTATCAAGACTGTCCTGTATCTTTCATTGCAATACTATTCACCTTTGAAAACTGACCTATCAACCTCTTTTTTTGCCTTTTTCATGGACTGCAATCAATCATTTCAAGGTCTAACTATCCTTTATAACTCTTCTCATTTCCCATCAATATTCTGCCACTCAATGGCTTGGACCCTCAAAACCTTGCTCATCACTCAAATCATGATTTTCCTTTCCAAAACTCATATTTCTCTCTTCAATCCTTGTGTAGTCTTTACTCATTCTCTGTAATTTTATTTCCCTAAACATGATTTCCACCTTTCCTGAGTGAGCAAATGGATTGTTTTTACTCAACGCAACTTCTACATTTATGTTCTTTATTCATTACCTTGAGATACCCAAAACAACCTCAATTTCATTTCTTTCATAACTATTCAAGTTTCATTCATCTCTCTACCATGAATGGGTTGCCTTGTCGTTTTGAGGGAGTAAGGAACATAAGAGCATCATTGTGTTGCTTCTCCTTGATAGCAAAAGGATTCTTGAACTTGTCATGACCAACATATTCTCTCCCTTTTTCCTAAAACCCTATGCATACTATATATAGGACCACTGCACATTACTCAACCTTTGCATCTCATTTATTCATGCTATAATGCCACTGCCATCAAACTACTATCCTTTGAGTCTCCAAAACATATTTTGTTTCACATTTATGATGGAAAAGGATACAATGAATTCACTTTGACTCAGACCAAACCATGAGGACATTTCCCAAGTCATCAGAATAAATTTTTGTGGGTTCAAAAACTTGCCTAAAGTCTTGCAAACTTTAAGTCATTCGACTAACACACTTATGATAGAAGAATGGAAACACAAATGTAGTGCAACAGTGAAAGAAAATGTCTTATTGCAAATACTTTAAATCATTAGTTACTGTAGAAGAGGGGGATTCACTACTGATGAGTTCTCTTCATTCAGAGACCCTCATGGGGAAAATTGCCCTAATCTACCTCAGGAACAATGTGAAAGTTCTAGAATCCGAAAGAGCAAGTCATAGAGATTCTTTGGAAAAACTGACAAATTCACAGCCAAAGGACGTTAGCATAGGAAATAGACGACAACACGGCACACTTATGTCTTGTACAGATCAGAGAATGAGTTTATCACAAAAAATGCCTAGATAATTGCTTCTACTCTGATTATTAAGGATTTTCAAAATGTGATAAAGTAGTAGAATATGATGAAACTGAAATAGAATGAAATAGAAATGATAAAGCTAAGAAGAAGAAAGGAAATAAATACTTACAACCACGCAAGTGATGAAGCTTCCACCAACGAATGTCTTCAAAACCTACAAACGTGATATCTGGGGAGAATGTTGGGGTTGTATAGGGGTTTGCCTCAGTTAAACCCTTGTTTTGGTGTCCCCACCTCCATGGACAGCCAAGAAGATAGAGAGAAAGAGAGAAATGAACAAAGTGTGTGCTGAAAGAAAAACCCACTTAGGAGTAGAACCTGCACCACCAAATAAGCGTGAGATAAAAATAAACCCCGCTCGAGGAGAACTCCTATCACAAAAGAGGTGATAAAAGCAAACCCTGCTCGAGGAGGAGAACCCGTATCACCAAGTAAGTATGCAAATAGTAGGGGATATGGAACCCCAGGATGCTCACAAGCATGAAATGAAGGAGATGAAGTTGCAAGAGTGGAGCTAAGAGAGCTTGAAGCTACTACCACAAGTTGTATTAAGTTGTGCAAGAAAAATAACAAGAGTAAGAAAGGAGAAAAAGGTAAGAGCTAAAGCTAGGAAGATTCAGAAGACCAAATAGATGGAAAGAATGGTTTAAAAAGGAAGAAAATAAGCTTCCCAGGCAATTACAGGGAATCCCGAGTCATTTCCACTGATAAAATTAGCTAAAAAGTGGAAAACATGCTCAGAAAAGGTCATCTGAGCATTGCCACGTTGCAAGATGCTAGCGCATCGCATGGACGTCCGCATGGTGCGCTAGTGTCTGGACACATCATGCTATAAAACAACACGAACAGGAAAAGCACAAGGTTCAACGAAAAGTTAACATGAAAGGGTGGTTGCTGAAAAGGGGTACTGGAGCATCCTGAGAGGGAGAAAGGTTAATGCAAGGGTTAAAATGAGCCTACTCAAGATGCTAAGGGAGTGGACACTAAAGTGAACGCAAGAATGTATGTGAAATTGCAAAGGCTGCAATTTTACACTTATACATTTTTCCCCCACTTTAGCAGACATATGAATCTATAATAATATGCACGCTAAAGGAAATCTACTAAACATAAATAACATCATATGCCAAAAGGATACTATAGAGGAAGCAGATAACTCTTTGAACCACAAAAGCACGCCCCTAGGCTGAAGACCTACAAAACTAATGCGTTAGACAAGAAAAGCCTGCACTTGGTAGCAAAGTTAGAACATAAAAAGCTAAAGGATTTGAGTCAACAAAGTAAAGAGACCTCGATGTAAAAGGTTGTCTCAGTACTATGCGCCATCCCCAAATTGAAAAATAGAAGAATTTTAAAATGAAGAGAAGGGTATATACACAGGATGAAAAAGATGCAGATCTTCGATCCAGTATATACAAGCTGAGAAGAAAGAGATGAAAATGAAATGAATGCAAGAGTGATAAAAGCAATCCCTGCTCAAGGAGGAAAACCCATATCACCAAAGCTAGGTGATAAAAGCAATCTCCACTCAAGGAGGAAAACCCGTATCACCAAAGATAGGTGATAAAATCAATCCCCGCTCAAGGAGGAAAACCCGTATCACCAAAGACAACTGATAAAAGTAATCCCTACTCAAGGAGGAAAACTCATATCACCAAAGACAGGTGATAAAAGCAATCCCCACTCAAGGAGGAAAACCTGTATCACCAAAGACAAGTGATAAAAGCAATCCTCGCTCAAGGAGGAAAACCCATATCACCAAAGACAGGTGATGAAAGCAATCCCCGCTCAAGGAGGAAAACCCGTATCACCAAAGACAGGTGATAAAAGCAATCCCCACTCAAGGAGGAAAACCCGTATCACCAAAGATAGGTGATAAAAGCAATCCCCGCTCAAGGAGGAAAACTGACACAACCATGGTAGGAGGGTCCTCAAGGAGAACTATCTGAACCATGCAGCAAGAGTAACACAACAAAATCAATATAGAATATGGAGGCAAATGCAGATGCAAGTATTCTCATTAATATAAATCTCAATTACATTCGACCGACAACATTTGAGCTTATAGATTTGGCTCACAGGCCTGATATAACATGTTCAATACAACATTCCAATATGCTCCTAGATGCAAGCTGAACTCTTACAATTCAAATCAATCTTAATCTACACGATCAACTACTAACTTCATTGCTTGTTCTCATGATCAATTGCAAGCTTTATAGTATATCTGCGATTCTGGAAACAATTGTGTCGGCCAAAGATCATCACATTAACCAAGGAAAAAATGTAACGTGCACATGAATAGGTCGGCCTCATATTTTAATTACTCTATCAACAGGTGCATAAAATGAAGTGTGGACCTATAAGGAAGGTCGGGGACACTCCATGGAACATTTAAAATCACATTGTTAAGATTCACAAGTCACAGAGGTGATCCACAACAATCAAATTAACCGATAGGCTTGAAAACTATTTCGATGTCGAGTCAAGAAACTGCCATGAAATTTTGGAAGCAATAACTTGCCAAAAAAAGATCCAATCATGCTCAAATCTTGGAATAAGAAAGATGAGCATGCCCATGATGTACACAAAGATCCATAGGGTCTAGTGAGCAACTATGAAGAAATACCAAATTCACCAACTTGGACTGAGCAAAGAACAAAATAAGAACAAAACTTAAAGAAAATATTTTTGGTTGATGCAAGATTGCCAAGAACCAAGGATGCTCTTGCATTAGATATCCGGGGTTATTTGAAAAGTGAGTCCCTCACTTTGCTAGGGATAAAGGAAAACCAAGATGGTCTACCTTAGCCTAAGAAATCCAAGAAGAATCTTCCACTAGTCTACCTTTCTATTTCACAAGATACTCTTTGTACTATCTTCCTCGAGTCTTTCTTCCATCTCTAATATCCAAAATCTCCTCAATCTCATCTGACTTTTGTTTAGGAAACTAATTCTCCAATTTTGTTGTACTGTCTTCATTGAATTTTTCTTCATACTACTGATGTAGATCTGCAATGTTGAATATAGGTGATATACCCATGCCATTCAGTAACTCCACTTCGTATGCATTTCTAGAATTAAACTTCCTCAAAATATTACAAGGTCCAAACTTCCTCATCTTCAACTTGTTGTATGTTCCAACTGGAAATCTCTCCTTCCTCAAATATATCATCACTTTGTCTCCAACTTCGAATTCCTTATGTCTCCTCTTTTCATCTATTTTCTCCTTATACTTTCGGTTCATGTCTTCCAATTGTTGTTTCAATTGAGAATGTACTTTCTTCATATGCTCTACAAATTCTTCTACTTCTGCACTCCTCTTATCTCCCATACTGATGTCTCTCAACTCTAATATTCCTCTAGGATGAACTCCAATAACAATCTCAAAAGGTGTCTTCCATGTACTCTTGTTCACTAAATTATTGTAAACAAACTCTGCTTGTGCAAGGACTAAATACCAACTTTCAGTCTTCCTTCCAGTCAAACACCTTAGCAAATTCCCTAAACTCCTGTTTACTACCTTCGTCTATCCATCTATTTGTGGGTGAATGTAGAACTAAACTTCAAATCTGTCTTCAGCTTCTTCCAAAGTGTTCTCCAAAAGTAACCAACAAACTTTACATCTCTATCTAAAAAATTACTCCTAGGTAATCCATGCAATCTAACCACTTCTCTGAAAAACAAGTATGCTACATGTACTACATCTATTTCCTTCTTACAAGGTATGAAATGTGCCATCTTAGAAAATCTATCTACCACCACAAATATAGAATCATTACCTCTTTGTGTCTTTGGTAAACCAAGTATGAAATCCATACTGATGTCCTCCCACGGTCTCTTTGGAATTGTCAAAGGCTTATACAATCCAATATTCTAACTACCTCCTTTTGTAACTTGAAAAACTCTGCAACTCTGCACAAATCTCCTAACATCCTTATGAATTTGTGGCCAAAAATAATTCGCACTTACCAATGCCACTGTTTTATCAACTGCAAAGTGTCCTGACATTCCTCCACTATGCTTCTCTTTCACCAAGTTATCCCTCATTGAACTCCAGGGTATACACAACTTATTGCCTCTGAACAACATATCTTCTTGAATGAAATAATCCAACCACTGGCTTCTATCCTCCAAAATAGGTTCTTTACAAGCTCTCCAAGGTTCTAGAAAATTTGGGTCTTCCTCATACAAGTTCTTCAACTCATCAAAGCCTAATACCTCCACTCTCATCTTTGTTAGTAAATTCCTTCTCCTACTCAAAGCATCTGTAACTCTATTTGTCTTTCCACTCCTATGCTTCAAAACAAAAGTGTAACTCTGCAAGAACTCTACCCATCTCATGTGTCTCTTATTCAACTTACCCTGACTGTTCAAATATTGCAATGCTTGATGATCTGTGTACAACACAAACTCCTTAGGCAACAAGTAATGTCTCCACTTCTTCAAGGCTTGAACTATAGCATAAAATTCCTGATCATACACTGAATATCTTCTCCTAGCATCATTCAACTTCTCACTGAAATAAGCTACAGGTCTCCCTTCTTGACTCAACACTGATCCAATTGCATTTCCACTTGCATCACAGTCTACTTGAAATACCTTATTGAAATATGGTAAAGCCAACACAGGCTGCTCATTCACCTTCTGCTTTAACAATTTAAAACTACAGTTTTCTCCAGATGTCCATCTAAAACCCTTCTTATCTCTTCTCATTGTTTCTGTCGTAGGACTACAAATAGTACTAAAATTCCTAATGAAATTTCAGTAGAAACTAGCCAATCGATGAAATGATCTTACCTCTCCAATGCTTTCTAGTGTAGGCCACTCAATAATTGCTTTTACCTTCTTAGGATCCATCTTCAATCTATCCACATATATCACAAATCCCAGATATACCAATTCGTCCTTCATGAAACTACACTTCTTAATGTTTATCAACAACTGCTCCTCTCTCAACCTCTGCAAAACTTGTCTGATATGCAACAAATGTTCTTCTTTGCTCTTATTGAAAATCAAGATGTCGTCCAAGTACACAATCATAAACTTACCCAAGAATTTATTCAATACTTCGTTCATCAACCTCATGAAAGTACTCGGTGCATTTGTCAATACAAAAGGCATCACTAACCACTCATACAATCCTTCATTTGTCTTGAATGTTGTTTTCCACTCATCTCCTTCTTTGATCTTGATCTGATGATATCCACTCTTCAAATCTATCTTTGTAAAGTATCTAGCTCCACTCAAACAATCCATGATGTCATCCATCCAGGGCAAAGGAAATCTATACTTCACCGTGATCTTGTTTATGGCTCTAGAATATGTACACATCCTCTATTCTCCATCCTTCTTAGGTGCTAGCACAACAGGTATTGCACATGGACTTAAGCTCTCTCTAATCAAACCCTTCTTCAAAAATTCTTGCACTTGTCTATTCAAATCTTCATTCTCTGTCGGTGTCATCCAGTGTGTTGCTTTATTAGGAAAACTAGCTCCAGGAATCAGATCCATGTAATGACTAATACTCCTCACAGGTGGTAATCCATTAGGTACATTATCCGAAATGATCTCCTCATACTCTGTCAGCAACTCCTTTATCTCTTTCGGTTGTTCTTCCACATGATTCAAGTCTACAGTATTCTTAGGAACTAAGGCATAACACACATTCTCATGTCTCAATCCATCAAGGAATCTCCTTCCATCAACCAAACAAACTCTAGTACTCGTACAAACCTCAACTGTAGGGACATCTTCCAAAGGTAACAAAATATGCTTCATCCCATTAGCAACAATAGTATATATATTCTTCTTTCCATCATGAATAGCTTGTCGATCATATTGCCAAGGCCTTCCCAACAAAATATGACATATATCCATAGGCATGATATCACACATAACTTCATCATGGTAATTTCCTATCTTTAATTTCACCAAACATTGTTCACTTACCAGTATCTTGAATCCAAGCTATCTGATAGGGCTTTGGGTGCTTCAACCTTTCCAACTTTAGTTTTGTCACCATCTCTTCAAAAACCAGGTTCTTAGAACTTCCACTGTCCACAATCACTTTGCAACATTTACCAGCTACCTTGTATCTAGTCTGAAAGAAATTTTTTCTCTGCAATGGCTCATTTTCCAACTCACTCTGACACAATACTCTTCTATTCACCAAAAATTCTCCCTCTTCCAGTTTATTAGATGATCCAACATGTTCTTCCTCAACAAAGGTTGTTCTCCTATTGTTCTTTGTGTTTTTTCTTTTCTCTCCCTAATTACATTCAAAAGCTCTATGTCCTTCTCCACCACACTTAAAGCAAGTTCCCCTAAATACTCTTTTCTCCTTATCATCCTTTCTATATCCTTCATTCCGGTAACCACAATATCCTCCTCTTCTGTAAGAGTTCCCATCACCTCTATGATACAAATTGTCATTCTTACTTACCTCCTTATCCTTATTCTGATCTGCAAAAGAGCCTCTTCCTCCTCCAGAAAAATTTCTTCCTCTCTTAAATCTTCCACCTCTTCCTCTCTGTCTCTGCTCATGTCTTTTATTCAACTTCTCTTTTGCCTTTAGGGCACACTGATATGCCTCTTCCACAATCTGCAACTTAATCAGACTGATCTCATCTTGTATAGATGACCTCAAACCATTCACATACCTAGCTACTTGCTCAATCTCATCCTCTGAATGTCCAGATCTAATATTCAACTTATAGAACTCCTCAGTATACTCTATCACACTTGAATCTTTCTGCTTCAGGTTTTGCAACTTTTGAAACAAACTAATCTAATAATTTTCAAGCATAAACTTTGTCTTCAACTTATTTACCATCCAATCCCACAACTTTATCGTCTATTTTCCTCTTCTCTACCTATCTATCTGCAAATGTTCCCACCAAAGGGATGCATGTCCTCTCAACTTTGTACAAGCATATTTCACCTTCTTATCTTTAGTAGTACCTGTAAATTCAAAATACTTGTCCATCTATGTTATCCAATCAAGCAATTCTTCTAAATCCAACTTACCATTATAATCTGGTGGATTGAAATGTGGTCTTGTATTCGCTTTGGTTAGGGCTCTTATGAACCTTTCTTCTCCTTGATATAGACCAAGTTTCTCTTCTCTTCCTCTTTCATCTTGTACTTCTACCTCTTCATCACTTACATCATCAACTGGTCGACCTCTTCTTTGGGCCGTTTCGACTGCATCTAATATGGCAGCAATTCCTCTTGACATCTCCATTAAAGTTGGGTTTGCATTTCCATGCACTCCATTTCCTCTAACATTTCTTCTTCCCGCCATCTTTACACAAGTCCTTTGCAACCATAGGTCAGATCCTCAATCTGCCACCCCACAACAAATCTTCTATAGGACTCCGCAAATTTTGATTACCTCACACAGATCGAACCTCGCTCTAATACCAATTTGACGTAGCCACGGTAGGAGGGTCCTTAAGGAGAACTATCTGAACCGTGTAGTAAGAGCAACACAACGAAAGCAATACAAAATATGGAGGAAAATGAAAATTCAAATATTCTCATTAATACAAATCTCAGTTACATTCGGTCGACAACATCCAGGCTTACAGATTCGGCTCACAGGCCCGATATAACATGTTCAATAGAACATTCCAATATGCTCCTAGATGCGAGCTGAACTCTTACAATTTAGATTAATCTTAATCTACTCAATCAACTACTAACTCCACTACTAACTTCGCTACTTGTTCTCATGATCGATTGCAAGCTTTATACTATATCTACGATTTTGGAAACATTTGTGTCGGCCAAAGATCATCACATTAACCAAGGAAAGAAAATGTAACGTGCACATGAATAGGTCAGCCTCAAATTTGAATTACTCTATCAACAGGTGCATAAAATGAAGTGTGGACCTATAAGGAAGGTCGGGGACACTCCACAGAACATTTAAAATCACACTATTAAGATTCGCAAGTCACAGGGGCAATCCACAATGATCAAATTAACCGATAGGCTTGAAAACTATTCTGGTGTTAGGTCAAGAAACCGCCATGAAATTCCAGAAGTGATAACTTGCTGGAAAAAGATCCAATCACACTCAAATCTTGGAATAAGAAAGATGAACATGCCCATAATGTACACAAAGATCCACAGGGTCTAGTGAGCAACTATGAAGAAATACCAAATCTGCCAACTTGGATTGAGAAAAGAACAAAATAAGAACAAAACTGAAAGAAAATATTTTTGGTTGATGCAAGATTGCCAAGAACCAAGGATGCTCCTGCATCAAAAACCCGTATCACCCAATAAGAATGTAAAGGAGCTCTACAGGTTCTTGGTCTTGTAGGGAAAGCAAGTAGATAGTCATGTAGACCATCGTCAAGGTGGAAGACTTTCAAAGGGGTCCCTTGGGAACCATTCAAAAGAAGAGGGGTCCACCCAAGGGATGCGTTGTTTGAGAAGCGAGGTCGAGTTAGGCTGCCCCCAAGCTAGATGCAGAGACATGAAACAGGTCTAGTCGGGTTGCCCCCAAGCTAGATGCAAAGAACTCATTTGAAGAAGTTTTCAAAGGGGGTCCCTCGGGAACCCTTCAAGAGAGAAAAGGGGTCCACTCAAGGGATGCTTCAATTGAAAGATAGAGAGAAGAAATGGGGTCCTTTAAGAAGGACGCACATCTCCAAAATGAGTTATCACTACCCCCATCATAGAGGGGAGGAGAACCATGCAAGATATATAGGACATACAGGATAGAGGTAAACCTCGATATCACTTGTCATGCGAAGAAAAGGCAGGTGTATCAATCAAACGAGAGTTTGATGGCACCTAAATCATGAAGTTTTATTTTATCCTTCAAGGCCTTACATTCACTAGTGGAATGGCCAAGCACTCGATGGTATGCACAAAAGGATGTTCTCCTTCATCATGTTTATGAATTTTATTACATGTTGGAGAAGGAAGAGTGATTAAGTGTGCTTTTAGAAGCCGCAAAAAAATACGCTCTTGCTCAGATAAAGGATGAGGAGCAGGAAGCAACCCTTTCTCTTGTGGGGAAAGGTTTGACTTCTCACAAGAAGAAGAAGGCACAGAGATAGAAGACAATGGAGGAAGAATCTTTTCAATAGGACGTGTTGTGAATAATTCATGTCACTCAACCATGGCTTCCATTTAGATCGTTCCTTCGAGCAACCAAGTCCCAAAGTACGCTTACAGGGTATAAATTCTATAGGGACTTGAATGCCTTGTTCGTTACGCCCACAACCTTTACGCTCATAGCCATATTTAGAGACAAGCTTAAAGTCGGGGCCATAATGTGTTTGCAAGTCTTGAAAAGAAGGAGGATCCTTATAAAGAGCATTGTCCCAACAACGGGGACCACACTCCTTTATGGGATCGCCATCATCCTTATTAATAGGACTGCCAACACTATCTTCTTTAGCAGAAACATAATCATCTTCCTCAAAAGAAGGATCAACACTGAAAACATTGCAACTTGCACCCACACTACCCCGTGATGCAGAAGAATGATCATCTTCGATAGCAGGTGTGGATGATGTTATCAGCCGATCTAAGTGGATCGGGTCGACTTTATGTTCCTTATTGAAGGAATCCATAAAGTCTAAAGGGGCCCAATCATCACCAAGACATGCATCTCTCTGAGAAGTAGAAGACTTAAAATTTCTTGCTTCAGAAGGATCTTCTTTAGGGACATCTATCTCAAGAGTATCCTTTGTATTAGATATTGTTGGAGTAAACATCGACACATTGGAAGATATTGAAGGGATAAGAGTAGGCACAATCGAAACTGACCAAAAATTGTTATTTCACATAAGTGCATAGCCTCAAGGTTAGCCTTGACTATGACTACTTTATTGTTAGCAATGAACTTAATAGATTTATGCAAGGTAGATGGGACTGCACCCATAGCGTGAATCCATAGTCTACCAAGAAGAAGGTTATAAGGTAACTTCTCTGAAATAACATATACAAGGGTAGGTACAGTAACGGGTCCCAACCTCAAAGGCAAGACTATCGTGCCTAGGGCTTGCCGACCAACATTATTGAACCCATGAATGACAACATAAGAAGGATTAAGAGAAGATGAGTCAATATTAATCTTAGGCAATAAATCAATGCTACATACATTGAGTGTTGAACCAGTGTCAATGAGAGTACGTCTATTACCAATTTTATTAATGTTGACTATAATCATTAGAGGATCTGCTTGCTTCTATACTTCTAGAGGCGGGATTTCCTATGGATAGAATGTAATATTCGGAAAATCTGCACGAATATATGCCATCAACGCATTAGCATCCATCAGTCTAGTAGAAGAAGGCAAGGGGATATTTTTCAAGGCTTCTTGAAGCATACCTTGGTAAACCAGAGCAGACTGAAGCAAGTCCCACAATGAGATCTTAGCCGGAGTAAATTGAAGTTGCTCGACAAGATCGTAATCACTAGGTGCTTTAGTTGTAGGTCTAGGTGCTTGAGGAAGGCTTGGTTGTTTATTCATACTATTTTCATAAGTATTGGCTACTACTTTGTAAGAGGGAGCCTTAGAAAGATCGGGAGAACCACTATCAAATGGAACACCATCAATAAAACAAATCCTCTTCGAAGAAGGACTAGCTCAAGTCACATAAATGATTGGTCTCTTAGGTCTTTGAGGGGCAGGAGACACATATACTACATTTACAGAATCATCATAGTTAGTAGAACAATTATTTGAATACATATTCTCAACATTGATCTAAATAGGATCAAATGTGGAATAATTGTTTGAAGAAACTTCTCAACATTGATCTAGGGAGAATCATATGTGGAAGGAGGTTCATCATTTGCTAATGCAATCTCTCTAGGAGAGAGTGCATCAGAAAAAAATATGAGATTTATCATTCACAAATGCAACGTCTCTAGAAGAGAGTGCATTGGAATGAAGGGGAAGTTCATCATTCAAAAATGCATCATCTCTAGAAGAGATTGCATCGAAATGAAGAGAAGGTAGAGTAACATTAAGGAAAATATCAATGATTTCATCTTCTTGCAACAAAATATCCTTTGAAGCAAGAGGACATCCGTAAGAAGGATCAAAGATATCAAGTGACATAGGCAAATCCAAGTCACCATCACATGCATTAAATGAAACATCATTAATAGTTTGAGTAAAATTAGATACTGAACTAATAAAAGAAGATATTAAATCCATTATAATTTTTTTGATATTTTCTATGCTCTAGTAATTTGCATTTTCGGAGGTCTTCAGAGTGGAATTTGAGGTTGGAACTTGCGTCAGTCCCTAAAATTTTATTACCAAAGGCACTTGTATTTTAGGGACAAAACTAGTTCTCTAGGATACCTTTTCAACAGTGCAAACGGTTCTGAATTCCAAGCAACGAGTCAAAAGTTATGACCCCAACAAATAGGGGTAAATAAATTTCTAGTTTTTTTCGAAGAACATTGTTCTTCATGTTGGGTTCACCAAAATGTAGAAGAGAGGGATTTGTTACTCATGAGTTCTCTTCATTCAGAGACCCTCACGGGGCGAACTGCCCTAATCTACCTCAGGAATAGCGCGGAAAATCTAGAATCCAAAAGAGCAAGTCATAGAGATTCTCTGGACAAACCGACAAACTCACAACCAAAGGATGTCAGCGTAGGAAATGAATGACAACACAATGCACTAGCATCCAAGAGGCGTACCAGCGTCTCTTATGGACCAGAGAATGAGTTTATCACAAAAAATTCCTAGATAATTGCTTCTACTCTGATTATTGAGGATTTTCAAAATGCGATAAAGTAGTAGAATATGATGAAACTGAAATAGAATGAAATAGAAATGATAAAGCTAAGAATAAGAAAGGAAAGAAATACTTACAACCACGCAAGTGATGAAGCCTCCACCAACGAATGTCTTCAAAACCTACAGACATGATATATGGGGAGAATGTTGGGGCTATATAGGAGTTTGCCTTAGTCAAACCCTTGTTTTGGTGTTCCCACCTCCACAGACAACCAAGAAGATAGAGAGAAATGAACAAGCATGTGGTGAAAGTAAAACTTGCTCAGGAGTAGAACCTACACCACCAAATAAGCTGTGATAAAAGCAAACCCCGCTTGAGGAGGAGAACCTGTATCACCAAGTATGAAAATAGTAGGGGATATGGAACCCTAGGATGCTCACAAGCATGAAATGAAGGAGATGAAGTTGCAAGAGTGGAGCTAAGAGAGCTTGAGAGAGCTTGAAGCTACTACCACAAGTTGTATTAAGTTTTGCAAGAAAAATAGCAAGAGTAAGAAAGGAGAAAAAGGTAAGAGCTAAAGCTAGGAAGATTCAGAAGACCAAATGGATGGAAAGAATAGTTTAAAAAGGAAGAAAAGAAGCTTCCCAGGCGGTTACAAGGAATCTCGAGCCATTTCCACTGACAAACTTAGCTGAAAAGTGGAAAACATGCTCGGAAATGGTCGTCTGAGCGTTGCCACATCGCAAGCCACTAGCACAGTGCGTGGACATCCGCGCGGCGTGCTAGTGTCAGGACACGTCACGCTACAAAAAAATGTGAACGAGAAAAGTGCAAGGTTCAACAAAAAGTTAACACATAAGGGTGGCTGCTGAAAAGGGGTGTTGGAGCATCCTGAGAGGGAGAAAGGTTGATGCAAGGGTTAAAATGAGCCTACTCAAGATGCTAAGGGAGTGGACACTAAAGTGAATGCAAGAATGTATGTAAAATTGCGAGGGGTGCAATTTTACGCTTATACAGTTACATTTTGGCAATAAGAGTTTAATAAGGTTTTTCAACTATGGAACAAATTGCATATCAAAAAGAATAATGGCTAACAGTGAGACAAAGGCAGTGATAAGGATATCATATATCTTATCATATAAACCCTTGGATAGGCATTTTAATCACATACCTCACAATAAAGAAAAAATCCAAAGGTTGCACAAGCTAGCTATAAGAATTCCTCATAATAATGAAGGAAAACAATAGATAACATAACTAACCTTATCTTCATTATGTACATGTCTATACTAGCAGCTGCTCTTTCACATGGGTATTAAAGGTGCTAAAAATACAATATGTTTGAAGCCACGTGGATACTACACTTTGAGGGCTTTGAGGCATAGGTATGATCTAGCTGGACTTTTGGAATATTTCTACATGAAATGTGAAATATTTTAATCCTCCTCTTCCTCAACGTGGCCTAGCAGGGACAACAAGCTATCCTCTTCCCACAGTGTGCCATTATATCTGTCTATTTTTCTGCAACATTCTTATGATCTAGAGTAACAAACTGTTGTTCCTTCTCCATGCCATGTGTTCCCTTGGAATTCTTCAAATGACCAACTAAAAACCCTAAGAGTTCATCTTGTTGCATGGATGAGGCAAATTGAAATCTATTCTCTTCTTAGCGCCCAAATGTATGACTAAGTCAAGCTTTCTTTACTTTTCTTTTTTTCCTTATTCACTTTTTGTATTTAACTTTATGTAACTTGCTTTCCCATAATTTAAAAATGCTATTTGATAAAAGAAATGTCAACATCTTTGGCAACCTCTCGAAGATGTTTGCTTGCTAAACATGGTGAACAACTGCCTTATACAATCCATTGGGCATAGGAGTCAAAAAGAAACTTGCAACATACCAAAAATCAGACTTTATTTTACTGTTGTAAAAAACCTTTTATAGTGTTTAACACCTTCAAACTTATTCAACCTACCTAAGAAGACTCAAAACATGACTGAAACTAACTAACCAACTATGCACCAGCACTTAGAGGAATGAAAAGACTCCTAAAACCTACATGCAACAACACTTATTGACTCAAGGAACCTATCCTAATATATAC
Organism: Sequoia sempervirens; assembly: GCA_007258455.2. Lineage (NCBI taxonomy): Eukaryota > Viridiplantae > Streptophyta > Pinopsida > Cupressales > Cupressaceae > Sequoia > Sequoia sempervirens. The sequence goes on from VDFB02271358.1 coordinate 665,294,023, forward strand.
AAAAGATTATTCATACCTCAAAAACAGTTTTTGAGGTGAATCACATTGACTAGGATTAGCACTTCTTCACCTTCCATGTTGGACAACTGGAAAGCATTATGTTATTTACACTCAGAAATGATGTAAGGTCCACTCCACATTGCATCAAACTTTGTGTGTTTTCTGGGTTTGCTCATAAGTTCATCCCATTTGAGAAGAACATCACCTTCTTTGAACACTCTAGGGGCTGACCTCTTGTCAAATGATCTCTTTACCTAATTTTGATGCAATTCCATTGTCTTCATTGCTTTATTTCTGATTTCTTCTAACTCTAACAACTATGCATACTTGATTTCCATTAGGTCTTCCACCTCTAACATTTCCAACTGATTAACCAACTCAAGAGCTAGAAGTTCAACTGAAAAGGGCAGCCTTGCTTCTTTTCCATATGCCAACAAATAAGAAGAGTTTCCAATGGACCTTTTAGGTGTGATTCTATCCACCCATAGGGAAAATTTCAACTTGGAATGCCAAGTCCTTTGGTTATCTCCCATGGTTCTCTTATGATCCTTATTAAGTTCTTGTTTGTTGACTTAGCCAAACTATTACCTTGAGGATAATAATTTGATGAAGTACTCAAGTAAACACCATTATTAATAGCCCATTCATTCAACTTAATACCCACAAAAGCCAAGGCATTATTAGAAATAATAGAATCAGGGACACCAAACCTTGTCACCAAATATTCATAAAAACTTAGGACAACACTTTCATTAGCTTCTTTTAATGCCACAACTTCCATCCACCTAGTAAAATAATTAGTGGTTGTGAGAACCCACTTGTGACCTGCACTAGAAGGTGGATTAATAGCTCTGATGAATTCAATACCCCACTTCATAAAGGGTTGTTCAACTTGAATAGGTTGCAAAGGAAGGGCTGCTAACTTTTCTTTACCTGAGAAAAAGGAACATTTCTTACACTTCCTTACCCATTCTTGTGCATCGTTGAATAAACTAGGCCAATAATAGCCTACCCTCATTATTTTTAATGTTGCAGTTCTAGGTGCAAAGTTCCCACCAGCTACTCCATCATGAAATTCTTCAAGTACTTTATCAACTTGGTCAATATCAATGCATCTAAGCAACACACCATTGAAATCTTTCTTGAAAAGTATACCATTTAAAAGCACATATGGAATATATTGCAGCCTAAAATACCTTCTTTTAGCCTTATCCATCTCTTGTGGACACTCACTAGTTTGGAGAAAATGAACCATATTTTGCACCTAGATTGCAGGAGAAGTATGTGCAGTTGTTTGGGATTGTTCTTGGATAGCTAGGATAGCCTCCATAACTTCTTTGCTATTTTCTTTATCACCAGCTAGCTACTCACACAAACCTTTACCTCTTACTAGCTTTGTGACTCTGATTTCTATGTCATACTCCATAACCTTAGTAATCCAACCTGCTCATTTCTCATTCAAATCCCTACTCAAAAGAAATTCTTTGACACTAGGATGAGCAACCATTAGGTGAACTTTGTTGTTTGAAATCAAATGCCTAAATTTCTTTAGACTTCTAATAACTACAAGAACATGTTTTTCAACGAAAGTATACCTTTGCTCATACTCTTCCAAGCCCTTGCTAAAGAAAGCTATTGGCTATTCCAAACCTTCTTCATGTATATATATATATATATATATATATATATATGTATCTAATATATATCATTATTAAATACATATTTATTTGAAAGGATACTATCATTACCAAGCGGCTAGGATATTTCTACCTCAGCCATATTCTCACCTTTGACATGTTCATGCACTCATTCACACTCATATTTATTTCAATAGGTTAGTCCATAAAATTATAGTTGAAGCATGTGCACATAACATATCATCTCCGTTTCAATTTCAATTTCATGCATTTAGAAATAACATCTAATTTAAAAACACATTTATCCATAATCAAACTATCATAAGATAATCAACCAATAGTCTCAACCAGTTCCACTTATTAATTAATTAAGTTTATGCAAGAAAAAATGAGATGTGACAGATTCTCGACTCAAATGTTTGGATTTTGGGTGAAACACCATAGGCATTGAAGCACAATGTAGAAGCGTTGAACCAACAAGCTTAGGCGGTGATTCAACAAAAGCATTGAATCATCCCACTTAGGTGTTAAAGCATGCAAAGGCACTAAAAGGGTTTGCAAAAGCACTAAAAGGGAAACAAATGCGCTAAAGGGCCTAGAAAAGGCACTAAAGGGCTTGGAAAAGGAACTAAAGGGATTAGGAAAGGTGCTACAAGGTCTTGCAAGGGCCCCAAAGGGTCTTGCAAATGCGTTTAAGTGAGAAAAGGCACTAAATTGAGACCCTAATTGTCTTTTCAAAATGGATGATTGATTTGGGAGAGGTTTAGGGTGATTTGGATGGACTAAGGATCAGATTGGAAGGATGGATGAAGGATTTTGATGAAAATATTGGATGGTGGAGTTTGGATTGAAGTTTTTTGCTTGCTTGAAAAAGGGATGGACTTAAAAAAACCAAACAAACAAATTGGATTGAGAGGGAGTTGGATTGATAGTTAGCATTGGTTTTGGACAAGAAGACACACCAAGCACTTGCATAAGCCTAGAATTATTCAAGTGGGAGTGTAAACTTAATGTGAGCCCACTAGCCAAAAGACTAATACCTTCAAATGAATGGGTAACTAGGGTATGCAAAGGTCATGTACCACCTTTACACCCTTTACCTTAGAAGGACAAGGTCCTACCAAGGTATATTTGTAACCTCAACAAGAGAAATTACATGGTGAGTAACTTCAAGCATGATCATCTAGACCCTATACCACACTAAGTTATGATCGAAAGGTCTTAAACTAGGATTAACAAGGTTTCTAGGTAGTCCTCCAAATAGCTCAAGGGTATGTGAGGCCAAATCCATAGATGAAAGAACATAATTTCAAATAGTCGAGAGGAGAGGGTAACCCACTCTCCACCTTCACTTCCCCAAAGTATAAAGTTCTTGGGGGATTAGCCAAGAATGACAAGATACTACTTCCAAGAGAGGTGTCTTTTGATTCACCTCTCGCTATTTATAATCTGCCAGAATATGGGAGTTGAGGTCATCCCTTGGGGTGATGAAATCCTCAAGAAAACCTCCTAAAATGAATGATCTGTGTTTTTTTTATCATTGAAGATCGCACAAATTGCAAGGGGAGAGAATGCACACATTGGGTTCCTTGGGCTACAATGATGCAAAAATAAAAGGGGACCAACCTAACCTTTTGATCTCCAAGATCACCCAAGGGTGTGAAGAGGACCTCACAACAAAAAACAAAGAAAGATCAATTCTCACTAATCTACCTTAGTGCAGCTAACTCATGATAAAGATGAAACATTTATCAAACGATCCTACACCAAATGTTAGTAGATTTTTTCTTTTCCAAGTCTTGGATAGACGTTAGACAACTACACAACTGCTTAGTGACCAAAAAAGTTAGTCAAAACAAAAATAAATAACAAAAACCAGAGAATAAGTAGAGGCGTTGGAGTACAAAGAGGTGTTGAAGCAATGAATGTGCTAAAGTAGCCTGCAAATGCACTGAAGCGCAGGTTCTAAAGTAGCCTACAAATGCATTGAATGACAAATGTGCTAAAGTAGCCTATGTAGGCACTGAAGTGCAGGCATTGGATTATCTTACAAATGCATTGAATGATGAATGTGTTGAAGTGGCCTGCATAGGCATTGATCTGGGACACGTGTTAGTGAGAACCTAAAACTAAAAGGAAAGGAGCAAAAAGATAAAAATTAATAGAAAATTTGTAAAGTCTGTACGGGTGATGAAGTGTAGACAAGGATGTTGAAACACCATTAGCACTGGACCAGACTAGAAAGACATTGATCCAAAACACCTACAAGAAAATTATCAAAAAATTACAAAAAAACTAATAACAACAACCAAAAAGCCTCAAAATGATACAAGGTTAGTTACAAAAGTTATAAAACTAGTTATTGAACACTTGAAAATTGGCGTAGGAAAAAACATAAAAAGGCAAAAAACTACAAAACAACATAGGTGTTGAAGTGCAAAGTAGATGCGTTGAAGCAATGAATGCATTGAAGTAGCCTACAAATGTGTTGAACGATGAATGAATTGAAGTAGCCTGCAAATACACTGAAGCATAGGCATTGAAGTGTCATACAAATGCATTGAATGACGAATATGTTGAAGTAGCCTACGTCTGAAAGACTATTAGAGGTGTTATTCTACTACCTTGGATGTGAGAAAATATAAAACTCTTGAAAACAATGGGGTTAGGAGATCACGCATGCCAAAATGAAGATAAAAATGGGGAAAGACATAAAACATAAGATAAATGCAAATAACACACAATTTCACCTTGCCTTTTACCTTTCTCACTCATGGATTGAGTTGACGTAGATGCACTCATGTCTACTTGATGTGCTCCTTATGATATTGTAGTTGGATGGAATGTGATTGTTTTGACCAGCAACATGATATTTGATTTGAGGATTGATAGAAGAAAATGACAACATAAGGATATGATGATGGAAGAATGCCACTATGAGAGAAAATGCCTCAATTTATAGATTTTTGATGGGGGAAATCAATGGCCAAGATGCATTGACTAAATGGAGGGTCAAGATTGAATGAGATGATGAAGGCTTAGCCTTGTGACAAGTGTGACAAGTGGAAAGTAGGTGTAAGAGCAAAGTGTGCTCACACATGCATGAGCACACATTGGGAAGAACATGAAAGAGACATATTTATGACATGTATAAGAGGTAGTGTGGCTTAGGAAAGTGGCAAGTCTATGACTTGTGTAAGAGGTAGGGTTGTCTCACATGTGTGAGAGATATGCTCACACGTGTAAGAAAGGGATATGATAGGTAAGTTAGAACACTTGTCACATGATGATAAGTTTAGATCTTGATCCATGTAAATGGATTCAAAGGCTAGGATTGAGTGAGGGGATTGAGGGTGAGGTTGAATTTTAAATAATAAGAAAATGATAATGAAGGTTAATTAGCCAAAAAAATTAATTAAGTAGGTATTAATTAATTTATTTAGTTGGAAGGTTTGGGGGTTAGATTTAAATAAATTAAAGAATTTATTTAAGGGTGAGATAAGGATGAATAAAATAAATAAATAAATATTATTTAATTAATTAACAGATAGAATGGGATAAATTCAAGTGTGGTCAAGTATGGACATATTTAGATGTCTACAAGTAGCACAAAATTTTGTCCTTGGAGAACTGATTTCCCTTTAAAGTAGAAGAACTAAATTTAGAGGAATGGTTAACCTTGTTTTTGACAGTCATTGTAGTTTCCTCTATAGTTGAATCATTTTTCTTGGTTCCTTCATCAATCAAGGTAGATATTATATCTTCTAGAGTAACAACTACTTTGTTCAATGTGAACATAATACTACCATAGCTAGAGAGCATGCTATTCAATAAAATAACTTTTGCATCATCATCATCTACCTCGGATTTTATACCAGCTAGTTGATTCATTAGGGAACAAAACTTACTAATGTGTTTAAACACTATTGTCACTTTCTATCATCGTAGCTCAAATAACTTTTTCTTTAGGCTCATCTTTGCTCTTGATGCTTGTGATCCAAACAAAGCACTGAGATCATCCCATACATGCTTTGAGGTCTTCGATAAGTCAATATGGTGGAGGTATGCATCTGAAAGTCCAAAACCAATCAAAGTTATTGCTCTTTGATCCTTTGTAGTCCATTTTGTGACTCCATCAAGATCAATTGACTTTGACGTAGCTCCACTCACCACATCTCATAGATCCTTTTCAATATCAAATGCAACTTGACTTTCCATATATGGAATTCTTTACCTTCAAATTTCTTAATCAATGTGCCATTTTTTCCATATTGACTAAGAAAATTAATAATTCCCCCCTTAATTAAAAAATCATTTATTTCAAGATAAGGCGATGCCTAGGGCCTCCTTATTGAACAAAATAGAGACAAGCATTGTAGATATGGTTAATGCTCGACTTTCAGAAAGAAAGGGAAATTCTGGTTCGTGTACACCTTGGGATGGTATGATGCAGAAGCTATGGCACAGACTTAATCTACCACCTCACATTGGGGATGAGGGGCAACAACGAAGATGAAAAGGTTGTTTGTTGCCTGGAGTCCTCCAAAGGTTGGGTGGTTGAAATTGAATTTTGACGGGGCCACCTGAGGCAACTCGGGTGTTTCTAGTGCAGATGTATTATTAGAGATTAGCAATCCAAATGTGTGGGAAGGATAGCATCGGCTCTCCCAATGGGTACCAACAATGCGGAAAAATGCAAGTGGTGATCTTAGGTCTCCACCTCAGTCGTGAATTGAGGATAAAAAATTTAGTTGTGGAAGGGGACTCCACTTTGATCATAATGCGCTCAGAACCAGGGAGTTAAATCATTGGAAATTGAATGCCAACTTGGAAGTTGCACTGGCCCTTTTGGATGGATTTGAATTGGTGGTCATCAACCATATCCTCAGGGAAGGTAACACAGAGGCAGATACCTTGTCAAATCTTGGGGCAGACGACATTCACATTCAAGAATTGGCATATCTGATCTAACCCTTTCTCTCTCAAGATGTGTGGGCGATAGGGCGAGTGACTTGGCATGTTGGTGGTGGCAAGGCTATCTTAGGGGAGTGGATCTGTGGCGGTGGTGAGTTGGTTGGGTGACTGTGTTGCCATGTTGTCTTTTAGAAAGGGCCACTTTGAACTTTGATGGCAAGGACGGTAATCATTACTTGGTATTTATGATCGGGTGGCTTTGGTTTTGATGGGTTTGCGAGGGCGGTTAAAGTCATGTTGGGCATGCACGACTTCCTTATCTCACATGCTCATTCGCTCGATCAATGATAGATTGCATGTTCTCGTAACTTCGAGGTGTTGCGTTGTACAACATAATAACGTTGGTGGCTCCATCTGAGTTATATGTTTCGCTGCAAAGCAGGAAAATCATGCAACTTCTCTTTCCATGGGTTATTTTTCAAGTGCAGGCAGCAATGGAGGAACGTTCTAAGTTCATTGTGGAAATGGCGATCAATTCGATGGCATGCTTTGGATCAGAAACTCTGATCTCCTTGGATATGAAGGATCGACAAAATGCTTTTAGGCGAGTCACCGATCAACGTCTTAAGCGTATTTTGCTCAACATTAACCTTCTGACTGTGGTGGCCATGAAGATGGTATTAGGGAAAGGTCGACACCTTGAAGAAAGGGAATTCTTTAGGACGAATTCACACATTGTCTCTCATTTTTTGGCTTCGGTCCTAGATTGTTGAACTTCAAAGGCAGAGGTGAAGGCGATGATGGGTAAGCTTTTTAAGAAAAGCTTGTCGGGTGGTCTGGATGACTCTTTAAAGGTGACTTTTCTCAGTAGAGGTGTTCCTCGTCCCTGGGATATGGACTTGATCAAAGCTCAAGGTGAGGTGGTGAAGCTCTACCCGTTTCTTCTGGACCTAAAAGGGATGGCGTTGGTAAAGCATAGAATGGTGGTGGCAATTGCAATCAGCTTCCTGCAGAAAGTTTTTCGATTGGTGGAGGTGAAGTACTTTGGGTGGGTTATGGAGTTCAACCAATTTGTCGGAGCAAATGGCTTCAAGTAAGGTTTGGTGTTTAGGTTTCTTGTTTTGTTTGTCAATTGGTAGGGTTTGGTCTGATGTCTAGTTATGTTTTTTTTCTAATGTACGTGCTTGTGGCTAGAGCCACTTTTAGTCTTTGTAAATACTTCGAGTAGTTTGGACGGTTAGTTGTAGGTTTTTGTTGGGGTGTCTGGGTGGTAGGCGGTTGTGATGCAGTATTGGGCTGGGTGGTGGGTCGAGAAGGCACTATTTTTGTTGTTCTCTAGTCAGTCTTCATGGTATTTTCCTATTGAGCAGACGCATGTAACTCTCTTTTGGTAATATAAAAGTATCCCTCTTACGAAGCCAAAAAAAACATTTATTTATTTATTTCAAATGCACAACTTTTCATCTAAACATATAATGTATTAAAAGTTATACATTCAATCTACAAATATACCCATGTATGTACTAATAACAATGTCTTAGTGATATGATGGTTTCATACACAATACAGGGTTTAGTTTTAAACTTGGTTCAAAGATACTTAGACAAATAAGATAACAATAAGGGGAAGAAAGAGAGTGCAAACATGGTGAACTTTGACATCAAAAGAGTGTAACCACTATTACTTCCACTCTGATGACATCTCTATATAGGTAGCATTCTTCGCATCAAATCCATTGTTGTCTCCATGACCTCTTATTGTAACACGAAACCCCTTTTCAAAGCATAAGCTTGGCAATTCATTTTTTATGTTGTTGTGATCTCTTTGTGAGGTGGTATGAAAACTAGACTAAGAGATACTTGATTACAATAAAGATTATTTCAATGGTTAGATGGCAACAAACACACAATTAAACAAACAACCCCACCATACAAGCCTTAGAAACATAATTTTTTCTCTTAGGCCTAAATCATGACCTTGTATTGTAGCTTTCAAATGGCATAATTTATTTTAACCCATACCAAAACAAAGGTAAATAAGATATGAAATTTCTTTAATACCAAACATATTCAACTCTTTAGGTAGAAATTGTAACACTACCCCAAACTTCACAAAACCTTATTCATGCAATCATGTGCAAAAACATCAACATTAGGCCATGGATGAGACTAGTATGGGTAGGGTGGAAGGTGAGCCAATTGTAGCGGTCGTTGAAGTGCAAATTGATTTGTGCACTAATTAAAATGCTACCTTTTATTTAAGCCAATTAAATCATGCAAATTCTCTTCATGAATTGTGTTGGTCCTATACCATGCACATAGGGACATTCGAGTGGCATTTACAAGACATTGAAAAGCTGAAATTGTTGATCCCATTTTTCGCTAACTCCCTATCTTCTGTTGTGTTCTAATTCCCTAATTCAAAACTCCCATCCACTTCTTCAAACCATTATTTACTCATTCACTTTATGGAAACATCATACACAAAAGCTAAGTATGCTACTCCGATACCATGTTAGAATTTAGGCTGATCAAATAAAAAATTTACACACTAGAAAATATTTGCTTCTATTCAATTTATATTCAACCATACACATTACATATTTATAGGATTTTCATATCCTATAATTTAGGAAACAACCCTTCTAAATATATGAGTCCCAACAATTTCAAAATTTTCACCTCTTTTTATTTTGGAGTGTGATGCTTTAAGAGAGGGGAGTGGAACAATTTTGATACAAAGCAAACACCCAATAGCATTTGAGAGTAGAAAGATCAAAGAGTCCAAGAGGATATTTTCTATTCACAACAAGGAGATGCTAGCCATCATGCATGCACTAGTCAAATTTAGACAATATTTGATGTGTGGGAGATATGTGGTGAGAACAAATCATAATAGCTTGAAATTTTTTCTCAATCAGAAGGATTTGAATAATAGACAACAAAAGTGGGTAAGTTACAAGCCTATAATTTTGATATTATGTTAAGAGAAAAAATAATGTTGCGGTTGATGCATTTTTTAGGAAGTCCTACTTGTGTTCCATGACTGATATATCTGTTGATTGGAGGATTTCTATAATAGTTGAGTATGCCAAGAATACATTTGTGATTGACATTTTGGAAGGCAAGTTACAAGATGACAAGTACAAAGTGGTTCATAACCTCGTCCTTTATAAGGATTGGGTGTATCTTGTCACATAATAAAAAATTGAAGAAATCTTGAGGGTATGTCATGACACACCATTAGCTAGTCACCTAGGGTATTACAAGACATACAAGTAGATGAGAAAGCGTTTCTCATGAAAGGGACTCAAGGGTGATATTGTAAAGCATGTTAGGGGGTGTTTGGCTTGCTAATAGAACAAAGTGAAACATGTTTTTCTAGCAAGATTGTTGCAACCCTTGCCCATCCCAAATCAGATATAAGAAAAAATCTCAATGGATCTTATCCCAAATCTTCCAAAAGTGTAGAGTAAGGATTGCATTTTTGTGGTAGTGGATACTCGTTAAGTATGTTCGTTTTTATGCTATATCCTCCAAATATAGAGCTCCATAGATGGCTGATTTGTTTTTAAAGAGGTTTTTAAGCTACATGGGCTATCTAGGAACATTGTGAGTAATAAGTACAATAGGATCATTAGTTTGTTTTAGAAAGATCTCTTCCACATAATAGGTACAAAATTTACTCCTAGCACTAGTTATCACTCTCAAATAGATGGACAAAGGGAGATTGTGAACAAATAGATGAAAGGGTATTTCAAGAATTATTTTACAAGACAATGAGCAACACGAATTAAATGGCTCCATCTTGGGGATTATTTCTATAATTTCACTCATCATATGTTTATAGATATGACTCATTTCAAGGCACCATATGGATATGATACATTATCTTTTATGGATTTGATTCTTTATGATATCAGAGTTCTAAGAGTTAGAGATTTAGTACAACATAATGTAGATGTTTTGAATGCACTGAAGGAAAACTTACAATAAACCCATAATCAACAAAAGATGAATGTTGATTGCCACCGCTTGGAAAAGACTTTTAAGGTAGGAGGCATCGTTTTTTTAAGTTGCAACCTCATAGGCAATTTTCTCTCAAGGCGAGTGGTGTTGAGAAGCTCAAGCCACAATTTTATGGGTCTTATAAGATCACACGGAGAATAGGAGAGGTTGTATATGAGTTGGAACTATCAAAAAACAACAAAAATTAAGAATGTTTTTCATGTGGCATGCCTTAAGAGGACACCTGAACATCAAGTCACACCTTCTTTGGAGCTCCCACCACTTGATGATGAAGGTAGATTGTTTTTGGAGTTCAAACTATCGTTAACATGAGATAGGGGAGGCTAATAAATAGGGTTACCATGGAATACTTGGTGATGCAGAAAAGTCTTCCACTCGAGGATACTACATGGGAAGGAGTGAGTATATTTTATCATCTTAACTTGAAATTGCTTGAGGGTAAGCATTTTAGGGAAGGGAGGATTATCATGTTCTTTTTCTTTTCTCGCCAATGATATTACTATTAGTAATACTTAAAATAGTGTTATTTTAACACTAATATCATATATATAGCCTCAATTTTGGGTGTGAGACCTATCCAAGGAAAGGTATACCTAAAAGTTCCATTGCTTCATTTTACAAGGAAGTTTGTGTGTTGCAATGGAATCAATTTGGAATTCATCTATTGAGCAAGAGAGGATGGAACCCCTTGACTCCACTTTGTGAGGTTAGGATGAAAAACCTACCTTTTTCTTGTTAAATCCAAACAAGGTTTGCAAATTAGGCTAATTCTGGAAATTATTTGCTTTTAGGGAACATCATTTGTTGGGTACTATAAATTTAGGGAATCATTAAAAACACCAATTGGTTAGCAAACCCAAGCGACAAATCCTTCAATACCTGAAGGTCCTTCATAAATCATCTGCTTGGTATAATCAACTTGCCATTTTTTAAGGGTTATAGTTGAAGATCTCCTACTTTAATTTGTGCTTGGGTTTTATACAAATTTGGAGGATCACTAATGTGTCCAACCCAACCACCAAGCAATAGCCAATAAGGATTCGTTCATGACACTTCTAGAGGCAACTACATAAAATCACCCTAAACCCTAGCTAGTGATCCAATCAGTGAAGATATATGGGTCAAATTTGGGTGATTTGCATCAGGTGTAGGGTGCTTGCAAAAAATATATCAGAACATACAATCCTCAACAACCACCAAGCTTGATCGCTTCATATTTCAAGCCATGGTATGATGAAAAATCAACAAGATAAACAATATTCACTTGATTCCTAAACCACTACTGTAACAACATTATAATCTTGTACTCGGCCTCACACAACTACTAGACGAACTATTAACATTGAAGATCTACAATTTTCTTGTATATGTCATTGATTTGAGAGATGCTTGAAGTATCCAACTGATATTTGTAACTGAGTGTGTTGAAAATTCAGTTTGATAAAGATCAATAATTAAAAATAAATGCAGATGTCATTGCATAAATTTTGAGTTATTCTAGCTTGATAGTTCATTAAATGAAGGTTAAATTAGATTCTACTTAGGAGACAATACACTATACTAAGTAGTCCCATGTCTTAATAAACTTTGCAACTCTAAATCCATGTGCACTAATTCCTAGACAAACCATTTTTTTTCCAAGACAAGCCAAAGGAAAACCCATTCCACCCAATCATGCACTTCATTGATATCCAACTTGATAACCATCCCTTCATTTCTAGCATATGTAAGTGCGATCATAATTTTGTGTTTGATGATGTTCAAACCATGCCAAAACATAGCCTTCAGGTAAAAAGTTAGCACAAAACCTCCCTAATTTTTACCAACCATATTTGAAACATAATTGCTCTAGGCTAATTCCTATAGATCTCCCAATGATGTTTCGAAGGACATTTCAAAGTTTTTGATTCAGGAAAAAATAAGTTTTGAAGGGACCTGAAACCCTTTACAACAAAAAACAAAGCTACAAAAAGAACAACTTGCAGCCAACCAAAAACCAACTCCCAAACAAGATCCGTCAAGATTTACATTTAGAACTACTCTTGTGGGAACGGAGAGTCATGTCAAAAGAAGGCTTAGAGAATTTAGTTTTCTTGCCCTTAACAGTAATCCAGCCTTCCTCCACTTGCGTTGCCTTATCAAGCCAAGTCAGCACACAATTTTCCTGCAGATGAATGCCTGTAGCCACTATCTCAGAGATTTAATCATTTTTCCTTTGTGCAGGCAAAGGCTTGTCAGAAAAGCCACCCGAAATGATAGTCGAAGCACTATCACCAGAAATGGCAGCCTGAGACCCAATCTCACGCTCTTTAGGGGTTTCAACATGATAATCTTGTACAACATCAACAATCCTACCATTTGAGACATCCGGAGGGGATACCTCAAGACCTTGTGATTCCGTCGCAACCACCTCAGAAAAACTTGTGTAGTTTAGATTTCTTCTCAACCGTATAATGTTGTTAAGAGGCACCTTTCCACCATGTTGTCGTCATAGCTTTTTTCTCAAATCCACATTGTGCAACAACATGAACTATTTTAAAACATCTTCTATAACGGAAGGGAATCCCTTCATAGTCCAGAGATTGGACCCAAGACCCCTTAGAAGATTTAAGTAAAATCTCAATAGGGAGCCCTTTTGAAACATCCATTTCAACTAGTATGCGGGCAAAGGTGGAATGAAAAATGTCAGAGGATTCATCATCCACCAACAAAAAATCACCAAGGGTTTCACCCACTTCCTCCAAAAGAGGGTCAGTCCATAAATGGAGGGGAAGATTAAGTCGAACCCAAATCGGGATCTTATTGAAAGTTTCAGAAGATGGGTTGAAATCAGAATGCCAAGGCTTAATCATCAACAAATGTTTGTTCTCCCAGCTAAAAAAAATCACATAAAATTATATTTCTATCCCAAGCATTGTCAAACTTGGCAACAAAAAACCCTTTGGCCATGGGGAAAATATGAACTTTACCAGAAATTAGAGGCCCCCATTCAATGGAGATCTAGGAATGCAACTGAGGGAGGCTAGGCTAAAAACCCCTAAACCGACAAATCACCCCATGGCAATTAGATCTTGGCAATTAGATCTTCCCCAATTTCAAGTAATAATGGAGTGAGACTAGCCCTAATATGAATAGTGATGCCTAAACTAGAATTATGGTGTTGCCATTTGTCAAATTGATGGGTAAGGATTTGGTTAGAATCCACCCTACTAGTGGTTTCGTCTGGGGGAGCTAAATTGGCTTTCTGCTCCCTTTCACTAACATTGCATTGTACCTTAAAGGGGGTACCAAATCTGATCTAGCCTACTTTCTTATGCCAGATTTCCCCTTGTTTGCTCCTTTTTGGACACATTGCCTCAATCACCCAAACTCCCTCTATTGGCGTCTCCTTTCACCACTACTTCACTGCTACTTTTCCTCGCCCCTTGCAGTATGAAAAAATATGTAAAAAATTGCTTAATATATAGTTACCTAAACGCATCATTGTTAAATCATAATGAGGGGAACATCTTTGGTCCATTATTTTCTACTTTTAATTACAGAAATGTAAAACCTATCGTCCATTATTTTCTGCTTTTACAAATTACAGAAATGTAAAACCTATCAGAAGCATGATACATGTGATTTTTGTTTTGTATTGATATTTGAGTAGGTGAAGGAGAGCTAGTGAAAGAAATTTAGGAAAATTTATGTTTGTACCATCTTTAATTTGGCAAGATGCTCCAGCTACAAGGAAGATTGATGTAGATCAGTTTGCATTGTCTGAAGGTAGCTTGTATGATTTCATGCATTCTTTAAGGGCTGATAAAAGCTTGCTAGGCCTAAGTGATTTATTGATCTCAATGATAGGCTCTATATGGACTTTACCTTGTTAGGTCTATGTGATTTGTTAAGCTCGATGATAGGCTCTTCCTTATATTCTTGGTACCAATGAGATTATTATCTACCGGTGACTGCTATGTTCACTCTCTTTTTTGCGGGTCTAGTGACCCTAACCCTAATTATCTTTAGCAAAAAATTAAAAAATGTAACGTATATATGTTCAAACTTTTGCTAATATAAACTTATAATGATTTTGAGTTTTGAGCATTTTTTCATAGCTTAATATCATAAAGGTTTATAGATATCTGATATAAACTTATATGGTAAGCTTATCTTATTGTGTAAGCTTAAATGATATCGATCATCTGAAATGTCTGTACCAGGTGCTGAAAACAAATCAAGATTCAGCACATCCCCTCATGCACCTTGAACAGGCTCAGCTTCTTCCCTACATGAGTTTAGTAATGAAATGAAACCACCAAATCCTAGCACAAGCTTTTACGTCATAGAACCTTCAATGTGTCACTGGAATCACACAAAAACTCTCTTCAATTCATCACTGATGGCATACAGAAAGAGCAGCACAGGTCCATAGATTTTGCTTCTGTTCACTCATCGAGCTGAGGCTGAAATGGTGGCACACAGATTGAGCAACACAGAAAAACAGTAACAGCATAAACAACAATCAAGGTAGTGAAAATGAAAAGAAGACCCAAATTCATACCTAAAAATAAACCCTAATTTCTTTTTTATTTTGAATGAAATAAGTTAGTGAAAATATTCACCACTGTACTAAGTGTTTGAAAAGAAAATGAATAACATCAAATATATGCACAATATAATATTCTAACTTTAAAACCATACAGATACAAATGTGACAAATTCAATCAGCAAGAAGCATTCAATATAGAGGGCCAGTTCAAAATTGCAGAATCTAGGATTAAATTTGACAAGTTCTGTGAATTAGGGTGGAAGCCCCCGCCTTCAACTGCATCTCTATCCCACATACTCCTACCATATACAAATAAATCCAGCCTGCCTATTGAAATGGAACCTCCTTGGCAGATACATGATGACCTCTTCTCTCAAAAAGCTGGAAGCACCCTCCAGGTAGACATCTAAGCCTGAACATCCGAATTGGATTGGCTGGATATAAGTTATACTTGAGCTTAGAAAGTAACTACAACATCCGCAACCATTGTCCAATAAGTTGTATCCATAGCTTCTGATATGTGTCTGCAAAAGATGTAAATATAATAAGAACTAATTTGAAGCCCAGCTCCTCGGGAAAAACCTCAGCAAATTCTTTGCAGATACACTGAACCTGAATTTCAAATTCTTATGAGTACCATCTCTACTCCAGCAGAAGACAGCCAAACCAAAAAAAAAGATAAATTAATAATTCAGCCACAATCATAAGCATATTCTGCTCCAGATACAAGCACGATAACTAAAAACACCCTGCTAGCTGGCTACAATTTCCATGATCAGATCAACACCAAGTGCAAAGAATCAGAGTTCGACAAATGGACTAGCATTTATTAGTCTAATTTGACTTTTCCAGAGCTTACAATATTGTCCCTACAAATGTATTCCTCTAATGACATGACCAAAATTAGTGAGTAGCATCTTTCAAAGAATGAATCAACATTTCTCATCACTATGTAACAAATAATTTACTGAATCATAAGTCTTACCTCTCGAGTTTAGCTCAGCCAATCCTAATCCTTTGGAATTGGAAAATAGTGTAAACCAGCAGCACTGTAAAACTACCTGAAAAGCTTTTTGTCAACTTCAATATAAATTTATAAATTTTCATTAATCATTAAGCAGATGTTGATATGCCGTTAAATATTAAAGCAGCTTGCAATCAAAGGCATGTAAATATGTTTCGCAAATAATATTAAGCAGCTGTTGATATTTTGTTAATATTAAAGCAGCTTACAATCAAAGGCATGCAAAACATATCCTCTGGCATAGTGCCACTCATCTGCCTGTAATTTCTCTTTATACTCCCACAGCTAATAGTGGCTTAGTGTCCTTTCTCTTTGTGCCATTCCCAAGGAGGATAACAAACTGGCACAGAAAATAAAAAGATAATAAGAAGGATTAACATAATAGGCCAGAGGCAAAATAAGAAAAAATTGGTCAAGAGAATATTCAAACGGCTTTTACTTACTTTTCTGATGTGAAATTATCATTAGAACAGAATTAAACTGCTCTGCCACTAAAAGAATCACTATTAAATGAGATGGTTTAAAAGGGACCTTAATCTTGATCTAGCTGTCTTGCTCTATTTGAATCTTCTTAGTAACCAAAGTGGAAAGGATCAAAAATACAAAATGTAAGATGTCTGTGCCTGAAAATATAAGCAAAACAAATAAAAGGAAAGGCGTGAAAATGCATAAGGATCAAATGCCCCTCACCTCAGTAAAGGAAATAAATGACCCAAATCATATTCAACTCCCTCAAGCTGACCATAAAATAAGCTCAGTCCTGTCGACGTTTTGAAAAAATCGAAACCTTTTCTGATTGATGCATATACAAAGTAAAGTTTGACTTGAGCTAAAATAAAATAAACCACTACTTCGGCAAATGAATATCATAGCCACTCTCAATGGAACTAGCTATACAATTAAGTGATTGACAAGATATACAGCAGACAAACAAGAGCCAGTCTTGTTTGCACTCTTGAAAAGAGAGTATATAGCCAAATGTAAACTTTAGATTAGCAATTTAAATGAAGGAATGGGATTGTTTACAGTTCATAAAACAACACATTTTTTTATATGGACTGCCCAATTCAAAACTTTGCCTTTACATAGAAAGTATCGGCCAAAGAAATCTACATTTGTTGACTGACAAGGCAAGAATGAATGCCAACTAATCCAAAACTGTGCCTCTACAAGGACGAGGCATTTTTATTTGTTCAGAGAACCTGTAATTTGTCAATAAAAACCTTTCGACACATTCTGACAGAATAGAAGAGAGAATTCCTCCACATTCTTCAGCAGACTCAGTTCAGAATCAACGATCAGTTAATGTGGAAAAAAATACTACAATGCAAATGGTGGAAAATGAGGGTTTTAATATTTGTACAAGGACTTTCTGTCCATTCCCTAAGAAATACAACTCAGAAGCTGATCTGAGAAAATTTATAATTTCAAATGAACTTGGCGTTGGAATGGTAACCTTGACTCTACAATTACAAAATGTGTTGCTTTGTTAGCAAACAGGAGGCGGTTGTGATTGTTTCAGTCGCTGCAAAACTTGCTTCATTGTAGGCCTAACTGAAAGCGAATCCACAGTACACATTACAGCAAGATGCAGTGTATCTACTAAATCATCGTGAGGCGCTCCATCCCATAATCCTGCAGTAAAAAGCTCTTTGGCTTGTCCTTGTCGAAGCAGCATACATGCCCAAGCAACAATGTTGAATCCATTACCATAGCTAGAAAATGATGGATCCAGCGCTTTCTTATCAGATAGCAACTCCAGAAGCACAACCCCATAGCTATACACATCGGCTTTATCTGAGACACGACAAGTCATCGCATATTCTGGAGCAACATACCCAAATGTGCCTGCTACATCAGTTGTTGCATGAGTTTCTGAGGTCCCTAGAAGCCTCGCAAGACCAAAGTCAGAAAGATAGGCAGTAAAATTGTTGTCAAGCAGAATATTGCTGGGTTTGATATCCCGATGCAACACACGCGGAACACATTCATCATGTAGATAAGTAAGAGCCTTAGCAATGTCCAACGCAATTTTGTGAAGCATAGACCAATCTGCCCTTCTTTTAGATCTCTCGTTAAGAAATTTCTCTAAGTTACCTCCAGGCAAATAATTATACACAAGAAACATTTCTGACTCACTGGCATGGTAGCCTATTAATGTAACAAGGTTCGGATGGCGTACTCGTCCAAGAGTTCTAATTTCTGCATCAAACTGTTGTGTGCCTTGGAAACGGCCTATGGAAAGCCTTTTAACTGCCACTAATAATCCTTGGACAAGCTCAGCCTTATATGTTGCCCCGAAACCACCATTGCCAATAAAGTTTGCTGCACTAAAATTTCCTGTAGCTCTAACTACACTTTCATAGGTTAGTTGAACACCTATAGGTGTGAATGTGATAACCTCCTTTCTGCCAGATCGATAACCAGGGGTACGAGGTATCCGCCACCTTGTATACTGGAACAGAATAACAAGAACCAGAAGAACAAAAACTATAACAGAACCTGAAGTGATGGCTGCAATCTCAATAGAATTGAACTGGTCATGACTTTTTTCTGGGCTTCCTGATGGAGGGACTGCATATGTGAGAGGTACAGTAGATGAATCACGCTGTTGTGATGACAAGGTGTGACACGGTGGTACAAAATGATTTCCTGCAAAGCTATCACAACTCATTTTGTTCCCAATCTGTGGTATTGGGCCAGATAATCTGTTAAATGACACATTGAATACAGTTAAAGCTGTTAGATCTGCAAAACCACCAGGAACCGACCCCGAGAGATTATTCCTGTCAAGAAGAAGACTCCTTAACTGTTTCAACTTTGTTAAATCTGCCGGAATTTCTCCTCTTAAAGCATTTGATGAAAGTTCTATTACAATTATTGAAGATATTTTACCTATCTCTCCTGGGATTGCTCCTGTGAGATTGTTGTCTGCCAGCCGAAGATATTGCAAATCCTTCAACTGTCCAAACTGACTGGGCATGTTCCCCTGCAAACCATTCTTGTTCAAGTCAAGATATATCAGAGACTCCAAGTTCCCAAGCGTTGGTGGTATTGGTCCAGTAATCTTATTGACTGATGCCTCTAATTGTTTTAAAGATTTGCAATCTAAAAACAACTGTGGAGGAATTTCACCAAAAATTTGGTTAACACTCATGTTCAGTGCAAAGGCTGTTAACTTTGAGCACGAAGTGAAAAATGATTTGGAAATGTTCCCTGCAAACTGGTTGTTGTTCAAAAGAAGCCCATAGGAAGGCTGTTCTTCCATTAGTTGGTCACCCATCAGAGAGAGAGGAATGATGCCTGTTAAATTGTTCATACTTAAATCATGGAGCACTGGGAAGCCCTCAGATATGAGATAAGGAAGGGAACTGCTGGCACATGCGCCACAATGAAAAAGAGCAGAATACACAGATAGAGGGTCCAATTGAACCTGTGAAACATTTGATAGCACTTCTTGATATTGTTTGATTGGAAATTGAGGCTGTTTAGGACAATCCTTGTTCGGGAAAGTTGGCAAAACCCCTGTTAACTTGTTTCCGCTGACATTGAAATAAACCATGCAGGAAACAGGAAGTTCTGGGGGAATCTCACCTGTAAGACGACTAGAGCTCAAATCAAGGAAAAGTAATTTCTTGCATTGCCCCAAACCTGCAGGAACCTTACCTGTGAGGAAGTTTTGACCTAAGTTGAGGATTTGCAAGTTGTTACATTCACCCCAATTTTCAGGCAAGGGACCATTTAATGTTGTTCTTGGAGCCCATAGAATCTGAAGCTGTGGAAGCCTGAAAATACTGGCTGGAACTTCCCCTTGAAAGTAATTATACTCATCATTATCACTAAAAGAAAATTCACTTGATGGGTCCACATCAGTGTGGCTCCTTGGGGCATAGTTTAGCAAATTTGAAAGGATAAGCACAGAGAGCTGCTGACAATTGGCTAGTGCCTCCGGAATCATTCCACTGAAGCTGTTTCTTGAAACATCCAAAATTTGAAGCATGGAAAGCCTACCAATATCTGCTGGAATGCTTCCCTCTAGAAAATTTGAGAACAATAACAGAGACCTCAACTGGCTGCAATTCCCCAATTGTGCAGGGATCTCATCTGTCAACAAATTTCCTGAAAGATGGAGGTACTCCAGGAACATACAGCTGTCTGCTAGCTCTGTTGGAATTGACCCAGTGAATTGATTGAAAGACAAAGAGAGCACTTTAAGTTTAGGCAAGTTTCCAATAAATTTAGGGATAGAACCATTCAATGAATTGCCAGTCAAATCCAGAGTTTCTAGTTTGCTGCATTCAGAAAGCTCCTCTGGCACACCGTGAACAAGCATATTGTAACCAAGATTCAGAACACGCAGGAATCTCAATTTTCCCAACTCTGGTGGCAGTATGCCAGTGAAGTTGTTCCCTTGAAGGTCAAGTATTTCCAAAAAATTCAATTCCCCAATCTCTTTAGGAATATCTCCAGAAAAGGCATTGTAAGGCAAAGACAAAACCCGCAATTCTGTAAGGTTCCCAATGAAACGTGACAGAATACCAGTAAGCTTGCAAGCAATGCGGTCCTGACCACTGTATCCATCCAAAGAATTCACCACCACAGTACCATTCCGGAGGCAAACTCCATTACCAAATGAAAAATTTCCCACAGAATATGACTCCGGAACAAACTCCCGAACATAACAACCTTGTAACAGATCAGCTGCAGATGTCGCCATTGCCCGAAACAGCAAACACGGTGCAAACACAGAACTATTACCGTTCCCAAACCCAACCGATGCACAGCCAGACTGTCCCCTGATGCTAAGCCCAACAACACGTCCGGAACTTGAATCACAACTCACCCCATTCCACAAGCAAGGATTATCATCATTCTCATTCCAATTCAAGAAAACTCCAAATGGGTCCCTTGCGACAGACTTCTTGAACTCAATCAGTGCCTTGCCATCAGCAGACAGCGACCACACTGTCCCAACAATGACCGAACCCAGACAACACAGAAGCAACGCACTACAGACTTCTCTCCTTCTCCAAGCTCCGGCCTTCCCTATCACATTCATTATTGGTCCTCTAAACTTTCGACCCAACGCCCAGTAAAGCAAACCCACTTTTCCTACAGACTATTGAGCTCTTACCCTTGGCAGGACTGCTATGACTACACTAGGTAATCAGATCCCCGAGTTTCGAGCTTGGGCGGCTAGCAAATAAGGCCTTGCACCTGAGCCTTGAGCCTTTGACCCTCAACAGGTCAAAATGAAGGACAAAAACACCCAAAAACAATCAAAAAGCCAAAGCCAAAAAATAAACATAAAAAACAAATATCCCAGCCTTGCTGATTAACCCAAACCCACGCAACAAGACGAACCCTAGACCAAAAACCAGAAGATTTTGCAGCCACCCTGATCAACCAACCCTAGAAACCCTTGCATTGTATCCTGGAACTAAAAGGAGCAAGGACCGAGCAAAGCCAGAAAATTTAAAATCAAACCTAGGGTTTCAGTTACTTACACGTAATTTGTAGGGCACCTGAAGCTCCTCGTTGCAGATTCTGGCGAAGGCAGTATAATAGATTCAGAGCCCAACAAAATATTAAAAATAATAATGATGCACTGCACGCTTCAAGGGTCTGAAAAGCAAAATTCTGCCCGTCTTTTAGACGCCCTCCTTTCCCTTTGTCTTTTCATGTATGTATGCCGATGGGAATGCCCATGATGATGCCATGCTTTCATTCCACGCACAGTCAAACATTATCTCAGTGGAGAACCGACAACAAAGACGACCGGTTGACGGGGACGGGTATTTTCTTCAGTCAACGCGGATGCTTCATTTCCTTTGTCATTCCACCGGCTGGATCGGTCACTCCTGTCCCCGAGGGATCTATTTCAAAACGATTCCTCGTGGCCCGTGAGAGGGGGGCCCCACGAAGGGGATTTATGGCCTCTAGTTTTTTCAGCTTTTTGTATGGCTTTTTTAATGAATTTCACTACTACTTCGGTTAAAGGTTGGTGGGGCCCAGGCGTTAAATTTGATGGCCCTGCCCATTTTCTTTTGTGGGTCCCCACCCTCTCGTCTGGAAATATCCCCTTCTATCCATCACCATATTCCTTCTGACCACCTACAATGAAACAAAGTATATCCTTACTTCCCCAAATAGGAGCATACCCAAATAGCTTTTAGGCATCCCCTAGGTTAATAGGGGTGTTTATAGTCAAAAGAATTTTGTTATGTTGGTGAAGTTAAATGGTTCATTTGAAAGAGTTTATTAAGAATCAAGTTTCTACAATATCAAAATGAATGAGGATGGGACCATGTCTCAAGACTTTGGCAAATCCCATTATAATTGAGTTCACATCTTGAAAAAAAACATATTTGTATTCCTTGTAATTCAATATGTAACTTATTGAATATTTATCTTTTTCATTGTGTAATGCCATTAACTTTGCAACTTGTATAGCATTCAAGTAACATACATTGTTGAATTAAGCATCACGTGTATTCCCTGTAACATCTTCTAAAGGTGTCATTAAATGGTTGATAGGCATATTTATAAATAGCTTTGTCTATTAAGTGTTGCATATTTATGTTTTTCTATAAAGATTCCATATTAGTAACAACATCTAAAGGCATTATTAAATGGTTGATAGGCATATATATAAATAGTTTTGTCAATTAAGTGTTGTGTGTTTATGATTTTTGGTAAGAGTTGTTTTTTATTAGTAACGACATTTGAAGGTGTTATTAAATGGTTGATGGGCATGTATACAAATAATTTTGTCAAGTGAGCTATGCATATTTATGTTTTTTAGTAAAGTTATTTTGTGCAATGCTTGATTGGTAAGATTATCTTTATGTGTGGCTATCAACCATTTAATAGCCCGTTTAGGTGATGGTTACTATTTTTAAGAATATCTTGGGTGCAATTATTTAAAAAAAATAAAAATGAATGTATTGTAATTAATCAACATAGATGATCATTTTCAAATAATTTAATGCCCCACCTATGTTAACTCTTGCCTTGTCCTAGTCTTGTATTATTACTTGGGTTAAAGTATGTTTTATAGCTAGTTGACATATGCTTGAAGGACAATCTTTGTTTGATGTTTGAGCATTGTCATGCTCATATTAATATATTTTTTAATGATTATATGTAAATTGTTAAAATATATATCTTTTTTATATTTTGGTCATGTTTATTGTAAATGATCTTTAATAAGATGTGGTTATATAACTAAATGTGATTGGATTGTTGTCACATTTTGATATCATGATGTAGTTTCAAAGTGGAGGAAGTCCTTGTTTGGTTGCATGTTCCATTAGGTTTTATATGTTGTGTTTTGGCATTAAATTTGATGGCCCTAGCCATTTTTTTTTGTGAGTCATCACCCTCTTCACTAGAAATACCCCCTTCATCTATTGCCAAATTTATTTTGACTCCAATGAAATAAATTAATCTTTACTTCCCCAAATAGGAACACACCAAATAGTTTTGGGCTTCCCTTAATCAATAGGGGCATGATAGTCAAAGGGTTTTTGGTATGTTGGTGAAGTTAAATGGTTTATTTGAACCAATTTATTAGGGATTAAGTCCTAATAAGTAAAGTCCCCTTAATACTAAAAGGAGTGAGGTTGGGATTGTGCCCTGAGCAATTTTGGAAAAATGAATATCCCTTAGTCCTTAACATTAAGCCAAAATAATTTGATTCTTCATGCACCCATGATTTGAGCTCTTGATACCTATAGGTTATTATATGATTTATGATGTTTATCATCTCAACAAAATTATAAAAATAAAAATAAAAATAAAGGTGTGGCAAACCCCACCATAATGGAGTTCATACCCCCAAAAGCATATTTGCACCTCTTGTAACTCAATTTGTAACTTATTGAATATTTATCTTTTCCATTGCATAACACCACTAACTTTGTAACTTGTATAACATTCAAGCAACATACACAATCAAATTAGGCACTGCTTATATTACTAGTAACATCTAAAGGTATTTTTAAATGGTTGATAGGCATATATATAAATAGTTTTGTTCATTAAGTCTTACATATTTATGTTTTTATATAAAGTCATTTCATATTAGTAACGACATCTACAGACATTATTAAATGGTTGATAGACACGTATATAAATAGTTTTGTCAATTAAGTGTTGCATATTTATGTTTTTTGGTAAAATTCATTTCATATTAGTAATGACATCTAAAGGTGTTATTAAATGGTTGATAGGCATATATACAAATAATCTTGTCAACTGAGTTATGCATATTGATATTTTTTAGTAGATTTATTTCATGTAATGCTTGACTAGCAAGGTTATCTCTATATGTGTCTATCATCCATTCAATAACACCTTTAGGTGATGTTACTAATTTTTAAGAATCTCTTAAGGGTGCAATAATTTTTAAAAAAAATTGAATGTATTATAATTAATCAATATAGATGATTGTTTTCAAAGAATTTAATTGCCACCTATGTTAACTCTTGCCTTGTCTTAGTGATGCAAGATCATCCTTGGGGAAGCAAAGCAATCTCACATAACCAACATTCATTTAGATAGTTTTCTTGTATTTTTGCTTCACCAATCAGTTGTAGAAGATGTCACCATAATTTATCACCTTTCATAATCAATTATTATAGTCTTGGTAGAACATTCAAGAGGAGTATTTGGAGATATTATCCATGTTTGAGTAAAATTGGATCCATGTAATTACTTATTAGTGTTTATGAACTTGAATCAAACTAACACACTATCATAGTTATTTTTAGTGCTAGAGAATTTGAAGTTTATGATGATCAAGGAAGACATGGGAAGACTTATTGGACATAGGGGAGATGGAGCATCGTAAATTGTCACCTATGACAATTTCACACTAGATTTTGCTCCCTCCTATGTGCATGGACCTAATTGTACACCTAATTTCCTAAATTATGTATTTTGTGGCCCATTTGAACATTTATCAAGAAATCACATTTACAAAACCAAGGAAAACATTTAATATTTTTCTCCCGACACTTTACAACCCACAAAATAGAGCTAGGACAATGGTGCCCTGGACGATTTTGTCCCCCCATTTTGGCTCCAATTTTTAATATGTCAAAGTTGACATTTTATTATTTGAATTTCAAATTTTAAATGTCAACTATCATGATTTAATTTTTGAGAAATTAGATTAATTGTATATAAATACCTAGTCATTGCATCATTTGAAAACTAGCCAACAATTATAACAAGAATTGGAAATCAAGAGCACTATCAAGTAATTATTATCAAGCCATGAATATTCAAGAGCAAAAATATTGCAACATTTCATTGTCAAAGTATCATGTCAAGTTTTATGTGATTTTGTTCATGTTTATGCATACATTTATTTGTGAGGACTTCACTTGTTGGTCTTGAAAGAAATCCAAGCCAATTTGCAATCAAGCCTTGAGGAGATGTGCACGACTTTAGTCCTTCAAGGAAATTGGATTTGAGTGGTGAGTTGCATCCAATTGTTGATTCATAATTCATTTTTCATTTAAAGGATAAGCTCTATTTCATCAATTTTTCCATTGTGGAGTTGGAAACACCAGCATGAGGTTCGACCGAGGCAAGCCCTTATATGGAAAAACCCTTCCTCTCTCTTTGAATGTGTAGATTACAGATCTGAAGAAGATTGAAGGAAGATTGGAGACCAATTTTTCATTGTTGCATTCAAACCCTACAACTTGACATGATACAAAAACTCTATTATCTCAACATTCGATGAAGATTCAACAATGAGATATGGAAGGAAGAAACCTTTGATCAAACACTTGAGGACTATGAAAAAAGATTGCAAATTCAACTACTCATACATAGATGCCTTGGGAAAATTTGTCCAATCAACTCAAGTCAAAATTCAAATCGCAGGTGCACAATAGTTTGCTTTGTCTGTTTTGATAATCAAATTTGTCTGTCAGCTTCTAAATTTGTTGTTTTCACATTATAGCAGCACATTGTCATTGTTAGCTAGTTGCATCATTGCATTTCATACAAAATATATTCTAAAACATCCAAGTTTAGATCCCAGGGGTTGATAACTCACCTTACAGGTTGTAAGTTAATCTTATGCCCTTAACCAATTTGAACCCCAATGATCCATGTTTGGAAAGTTGTGAAATCTTAATTACATATCATTTTGGTGAACCTGACACGTTAACATTATAAACCTTCTAAAATTTGAAGCATATCATCTTAGATATATAAGATTAGCATTGCATTGCTTTATATTATTCATTTAGGCATTCATTATTGCATCAAAAAAGCATAAATTTTTTAAAAAATTTACATATCATATTGCATTATAGGTTGAAATAGGGTTAATTTCAATCATCATAGGTCATATCTACATCTTAGTTGCATTTACAAATCTGCATTAGGTAATTTTAGGTCTAAAATCAAATATGAAAAAGTGTTCATTTAGGCATTTTGCATATAGTCAAAAAGGTGAAAATTGCATTGTTTTGTAAAGATAAAAAGAACATCATTTTTCAAAATTTGCATATTAGGATCAGTCAATTGCTACATTTCAGATTTGGAAATTACATTTGGAACTCCATTTTATTGTTTGAGAATTTTGAAAATTGTTTGCACACTTGCATTTTTCATTGCATAATCATAAATTGGACAAATTCTAGAAAAATATTCACTATCACACCTAAAAATCACATAAAAGAAACATTGAATACTATTACACAAATTCAACCTTTGAATTTAGCAGAAAGCTTTAATAGACAAGGGAGTCCTTGGCAACCATGTCCAATTTTTTCTTGCTCAAAATTTTGTGACAAAACCCTCTCAAGATCTTCTATCCAAATTTGCTTTTAGTTTTTCAAAACACTGTGATATATAATAATCGAAACTTTATTGCATACATCATATTGTTATAATGGCTAAATGTTTTGGTAAAATGTTGACTTCTTTGAAATCCTTGGTTGGTGTTTCATGTTGTGTGTTTGGGAATGATCCTAATTCGGATAATGAAAATCATATTCCTTCATCTACCAATGTATATCCCCTCAATAAATATATCTTGAGGTAAGAGGAGGAAGTCATGAATGAATTAATAAATAATACCTTGCCTAACCTTGAGAACAATGTCGTCCTTTATCCTTCAACAAAGTGGCCTACTCACCCATATCAACAATCAACAACACCTACCATACCACCACTAGAAATGTTTTACACATTACATAGGGAAAGTGATTTACAAGTTATACCACAACCTAGAAACATGGAAGAACCTATGTTCATAACAATCGCAATGAGGTTATACCACCTAGTGATCCTCCATTCTAGGAAAATAAAGTTACTAACACATCGGTTAGCTTGGAACAATGTTATGGCCGAGGCTTTAGGATTTTGACAAAACAAGGATGTGATACAAAGAACAAGCATGGATACATTCCCTTTTGGAACATATACCATTTGAAGATACTAAAGGCATAGGTTACCAAGGTCCTCCACCGTTATATCAAACATTTGCTCCACCATCTAAACCATGCAAGATTCACGGTCCTATTAGAAAAGGTTTGTTACCCATTACACATCCTTTTGAGATAGAGCATAATTTAGACACACTTTTACAATTGGGATTCATTACATTACCACCTATACATTAAAGAAGAGACACTAAATGGAAGAATAAAAACACATCCTATTATGCATATCATAGAACATTTGGACGTATTATTGATGAATGTCATGTTTTGAAGAGTAAATTGGAAGAGTTAGATCATTACAATAATAAATTTGATAGGATAATAGATTAAAATGCATTCATTGTTGCTCCTTGCCATGTGGTAGTTGTAGTATCACATAATGCTCATTACCATACATGTGGGTATAAACTTGGTTTTATGTAAACATAATTCATTTTCTAAGGAGCAACATGTTCATTTTGGCTCATCTTTGTCCCTACACTTGGGGGGCAAGGGTTAGGTAGCCTTTTGTTGGTGCATTCCTTGCCACAAGGGATCCCTTTTAATCTCCTTAAAAAATATTAGTATATCAAGTACACTAACATTTTAAGGGGGGGCATATGGTCCCCCTCACATTGTTTGCATAAGAAATGGTCCCTTTTTAGTGATGATATTGTACATCTCCTAGAAAGTGTGACCTTGTTAGTTCAAAGTGTGGCCTCCCAATCTATGTTGGTGTCTCGTTTGTGGTCATATCAGGCTAGATATCCCCTAAAAGTGTGAATTTTCATGGCATGTTATGTTCCCTTTGTTGGTAATACTATGGCTAGTATGCCCTAAAGTTTGATCCTTCATTTCATGATTTGTCCTCTCTTAGTGGTGATGTCATGTGTGATATTCTCTAAGGGGTGACCTTTCATGTATTGAGCAATGCCCCTTTGATATTGGTAAGACACCCTTTACAGTGCATTGTTGATAACACCCCCCGAGGTGTGACTTTGTTTCATTCATCTCCTTGGACATTAAACTTTTATGCACCCCTTGAGGCGAGCTTTGTTTGTCCCCTTGGATGTTAAAATTTTATGCACCCCATGAGGTGATTTTTTATCCCCTTGGACGTTAAAATTTTATGCACCCCCTGAGGTGAGTTTTGTTTGTGCCCTGTGACGTTAAGCTTTATGCACTCCTTGAAGCAAGATTTTGTAAGATAGTCCATGGATTTGGCATAATGCATCTTGTTGGTTCATAAAATTGAGCACCCCTTTTTAACATGGCCACCTAGCATAATATAGTTTGCTTGCTAGTGAAGCCATGTGTTTCATGAGTGTCTTAGCATAACGTAGCTTGCTAGCCTTATAGATCCCATCATATTGCATAGACACCTAGCACAAACACAACTTTCTAGCCTTATAGATCCCATCATATTGTATAGAAACCTAGCATAACACAACTTGCTAGCCTTATAGATCCCACCATATTGCATGGACACCTAGCATAATGCAACTTGCTAGCTAGTAGATCCATGTAGGTCATGAGTGATATTACATCCTTATGAGAGCATCCTCAACATACATTTGAGATATGACATGTTTGGCATTTGAGACAAATTTAAGATTGAGGTCTCTTTGACTTACCAACTCAAATCTTTTTAGTACTAACCTTATGTTTTTGTTTGGGTTTGTATATGTTTTCTTATTTTTGTATCATGTTATATTATGTTTGTATTGTGTTATGCATTGTGTAGTGTATTGTGTTGTGTTCTTGCCATGTATGTTTTGTCTAGTCATTTTGTATTACATACATGTGTGTTTCTTTTCCCTTATGTTGGTTTGCCATGGGATCTTGAATCCTAGGGGCTTGTGCACTCCCCCTAGATTCATTGCCATCCCATCTTTTCAACATTTGGATAATTGAACCCCTCTTGACATATTTTCTACTTTAGTGTGAGTCTGAGTGTAAGTTCATACTCTCACTAAAGTGGGGGAAAAACATTGTAGTATTGTAAATTGTCACCTATGACAATTTCACACTAGATTTTTCTCCCTCATATGTGCATGGACCTAATTGTACACCTAATTTCCTAAATTATGTACCCATTTGAAAATTTATCAAGAAATCATACGTTCAAAACCAAGGAAAACATTTAATATTTTGCTCATGACCTTTACACCCCACAAAATAGGGTTGGGACAATGGTGCCCTAGGTGACTTTGTCCGCCTATTTTAGCTCCAATTTTTAATATGTCGGAGTTGGCACTTTATTATTTGAATTTCATTTATTTTAAATATCGACTATTGGGATTTAATTTTTGGAAAATTAGATTAATTGCATAAGAGTATCATCCACAAGGCATGCTCAGATTGGTTTGGAGGGAAAAGTGCTAGGTGAAAATGGTACAATCCCAAGATAAACCCTTGATGAAGTGGGATAGGGGTTTCTCAAGGTTCTTTGCAGAAATCTCCACAACCTCTTTCACAATTAGCTTGAGGGAAGATATAATGAAAAAGGGGAAATTGATGAGCAAACAGTTTTTGAAATATTTGAGCAATGACATATGGTACAAAAATAAAAGCATTTAAACCTACCCTCAAGTGTTAAATACTTCATAATCACCAAATAAACCTGGTCCCACGGTGTTGGCAGCTTGTTGCAGTCATACCCTGCATGCAACTTGGTGGGGTTCTCATTGTTCTTTAAAAATTGTTTCATATTGTCGATATCTTGCACTTTGGTGTTTTTCCTGAGTTTTGACTACTACAAGAAAGGCCAATCGCTTTTGTATGACGTCTTCACTAACCTTGAAGGAAATACCTCCAAGTTTAACCTTCCTATTGCTCCAGTCGTTAGCAAACTGAATAGAGAGATTTACATCATGGTGTTTAGGCACTCCATCAAAGGCGTCAAGCCTTCCTCCACATAAATGTGCCAAAGAAAGGAATCTCTTTGAAATTCTTCGTAGGAGCCAGGCTCTATGCAAACTCTTTCACCTCCCATTTTCAAAACTAGGTTGAATTGGATCACTTGGCTATGGTGGTCACTACAGTGATTAATGAAATTGAAATAGTCAAAGAGTTGTGAAGGGTCGGCAATAAACTGGCAGATTAAATCAAAGAAAAGGGAAATCCACAAGCCTCCTCTAGATATCCAGAATGAAGTGACATTTTTGTTGTCATGAATAAATGTGATGACAATTCCTTGCATACCAGTCTTATCCAAATACCCATTAGTGTAGCAACATATTTTAAAATGATTGAAGGACAGTGTGTGAGGGGGCTGACAATAATGACCAAACACACAAAATTTAAATTGCATTTAGTCATCATAGGTATCAAAACATGAGCTTCCCTTTTTTTCATTACCAACTAGAACTAATGATGATCTCGTTAAGATTAGTAAAGGGAGCCTCACGCAAGCTGAGAGTGGACCTCAAGTTGCATGTTTTCATCCATTTAATTAAAATATTGACCCACATTAGCTCACTTTTCTGGTTAGTAGTGGTCCTAAAGGTCCACATATACAAAGCCTTTTCTATAATCCAATCCCACTCCAATCTACCTATCAGAAGGGGTATGACAAGAGTAAATAAAATAATAATATTTAGAAAAAACAAATTAGGCTTTCCCCATTTTGGATGCTTATATTTTTCTCTTCAAAGATTAAACCTTTGAATTTTGTTGGCAGAGATGAACAATCTCTCCAACATCTAGTTGAATCCAAGGATATCCCTAAGTTGGCCATGGTGTATGCCACCTTATTACCTTCTCTAAAAATATGAGAAATATTTGTGCTTTCCATGTGTAAAAGGATATTCTGTATATCCAATATAATATCAACACAAGTCCATACAATCATACCTTTCCCTTACACAACATCAATTATAGTTTTAAATTCACTTTCCACCTACAGTCTTTTAATCCCTGAGAATAATGCAATTTTGATTCCTCCAAACATAGCCATTGCTTCGGTTGTCATAGAATATTTTCCCCAATACCCCCAACAAAACTGGCAATAAACTTACCCTTAAAATTTCTTATTATTCTCCACATACTGGCTAGTCTTGGGTTTCCCTTTGTCGCTCTATTAAAGTTAAGTTTAGACAAACCCAACAATGGAGGCCTCCATTTGGTGTTTTATCTTGCCATATGTTTAGAGTTATAAAGGAGTTTTGGTCTAGCTGTAGGCCCCATTTATGGGCAACAATTATCTCCATTTCATTAGGGGTCCTACCTGAGGTTTTCTAAACACACAAAGAAATATTTTCAATTAGAAGCCTAGAGGAAGAACCAAAGACCACAATGAGACTCTTTTCTTCATTAGGGAATATCCTATTATTCCTTTCTTTCCAGATGCTCCAGCATAAGTTGGGGGGACTTGCCTCCAAAGCTCTCTAGTTAGGGGGTGGGTAAAAGTGTAGATCCAATTTTCCATAAGACTTTTGACATTGTTGTTCATAGATCAACAAATACCCAAATTTTGCAGGGCATAGGCCCAAATCTCAAGAGAGAAGGGGTAATGTAATAATAAATGAGGCATAGCCTTCTCATCCATTTTGCATAAAGTGCATCTATTAGGGATCTGGAATCCTCTCTTTCTTAAATTATCCTAGGTGAGGGTTTTGTTGTGGGAAGTTGTCTACCAAAAGAAGTTAATCTTGGGTGTAAGGTGTCAATTCTATATTTGTTTCCATAATCTACTACAGGGACCTTTCTCTAACAATAGATTGTAAGCCAATTTGGTTGTTAGATTTCCTTTACTCTCTTTATCCCAAAAGAAGCTATCATCATTCTGAAAAATAAAGATTCTAGTGAAGGAAAGGGATTTCTGGAGGGACCAATCTTTTTTCCTTAACCCTTGATTATTGTAGTAGTATCTCTCCATTTTTTTCCATTTTTGGGAACCCGAGCATCCAATAAAGTAATCAACAACATTTTTTAAAGAAGTAGTTTGAGGCAAGACCTTGGAGGCCCTTAAACTCAATTTGGTTGGGGGGTTGTCTCACAATCCAAGAATCATCTCAAAAATTAATTTTGGAACAATCCCCCAACTTCTATCTTAGACCACCATAAAGTAGTTATGATTTAAGAATATTGTTCCAAATTAAAGACCCATGGGGTTGTTTTGTCATGTAGATACACCAATCCTTATTATTTCTCAAGAGATTCCAACCAATCTTAGCTAGAAGAGATTTGTTGGTAGTTTTATTTTTTCTAATTCCAAGTCCATCACTAGTTTTAGGAAGACACACCATATCCTAGCTAAGTAGAGCCAACTTTTTCTTCTCCTTTGTTCTAGACCAAAGGAAGTTCCTTTAAATTCTTTCTATTTTTTTTGCTATGTATCTAGGAATTTTGAATAGGGAGAGGAAATGAATAGGTATATCTTGAAGAGCAACAACAAGGAGTTGCAGTTTGCTCATATCACTCAAGATTGAACCTTTCCAACTAGCAAGTTTTTTCTGCAATCTTTCCAACACCGAATTCTAAAAATTAGGGGTGACTTCCTTGACTATTAGAAGAAGACCCAGATAGATAGCCAAGAGAGGGGAACTGTGAATAACAGTCACCTTATTCTACAAAACTTGACTAGTGTTAAAGAAGTATATAGTACTTTTCATATAATTTATGCATTGGCCAAAAATGGAGGCATAGTTATTGAGGCATGTATTTCATTCACTAGTACAAAAACAACAATATATGATTAAAAAAACTACTAAAAACTGCATATAAATGACCAAACATGATCACGTGACCATTAGTAG
Organism: Sequoia sempervirens; assembly: GCA_007258455.2. Lineage (NCBI taxonomy): Eukaryota > Viridiplantae > Streptophyta > Pinopsida > Cupressales > Cupressaceae > Sequoia > Sequoia sempervirens. Next base: position 665,327,369 of record VDFB02271358.1, read on the forward strand.
TGTATTGCCAATCATTTATAACACAACCGAATTGATGACTAAACCATTTTTAGTCATTTATTGGTTGTTTTGATTGATCAATTTGGTAGTATATTTAGTTGTTGATTTAGTCATTGACTATTGTAATTTGGTCACTTATTTAGTCATTTTTTAGTCACTAGTATATTTAACTGGTCACTTATTTAGTCGGTGTTTTAGTCATTGATTGCTATAATTTGGTCACTTATTTAGTCATTTTTTATTCACTAATATATTTAGTTGTTAATTTAGTCATTGATTGTTGTTAACTGGTCAATTATTTAGTCATTTTTATTCACTATTTTTTGTCCATTAGTAGTGTATTTAGTCATTAATTTTAATCATCATTTTGATCAATTTGGTAGTTTATTTAATTGTTTTTGTTCACTGATTTCTATCAACTGGTAGTATATTGATACATTTTTTATTAATTGCATAATCATTTATATTTAGTTATATTTATTCATTGACTTCTATCAGTTGGTAGTATATTTAGTCAATTGGTAGTTTATTTAATTATTTTTGTTCACTGATTTCTGTCTATAAGTGTTGGAAATAAATGAGAGAATATTTTAATTGAGGTTTAAACATATAAAAACACAAAAAAATATAATCAATTGAATTCATTTGCACATAATGAAACAACTATTAAGAAGGAAAAATACTAAAATTTTATTAAGAAAACATGTTCTTACAATAGATACAAGACATAAATACGTGTCTTTGCTTTGAAAAATTTATTGTTACAAAGTGTGTTTCTCAGTGCTGTGATTGAGAAAACTGAGTTACAATGCCTTTTTTGCTTATACAACTTCAAAACAGACAAAAAAACTAAGATCCCTGAACAACACATTCAAACTATTGCATAAAGCAGTGGGCCAAGCTATCTAACAACTAGTACATGATAAACATCAACTATATCATTTTTTTCAAATATTTTAGTGGCCACTGTGTGAAGGTCCCTTCTTTCTCTTTAAGATGAACAACTCCATCTATTTTGTCTTCATAAGCAAGGGGTATGTTACTTGTGACCTTTAAAATACTTACATTTGCATCTCTTGTTCCTTTCAATTTGACTCCATGTGGAATAGATAGTGAGTGAATCTGCCCAATGCCCACAACAACACCATCAAATTGACTCAACACCTCAACTTTATCCCCTTCTTGGATTTTATCAATAAATGTTTGCAAAAACAAAAAAAATTACACATTATATTGAGATATAAAACACACAATATATTATTTTTGACAACTGTATGTAATGTCTTATGTCTTGGAACAAACCAGTTTTTGTATGTGCTTTATTTGATTCTATTGAATAACAAAGAAGCAACTTTTTACTCTGAAAAAAAAACTAACCCATTGTGAGGTACAAACAAATGGAGGGCAAGACTACAATTGTGCTAGACTATATGAGCACTCCAAAAAGAGACATGGATTGGCAATGAAGTCCCCCAAACTGAGGACCATGTCATCCCTGAGCACAATGCACTAATGCAGTGTCAAAATCTATGTATGCACTCTATTACAACTAAGCTCTAAGCTTCCATATGTAAGTTATATGTTCTCCCTTATTTACATAATCTATGTATACTAGCTAATTACACTTCACTACTATTCTAACTCGCTTCTATCAAATAGGTAATGATTACCCTTATTTACATAATAAAACAACCATTACTTACTTGAATAATACTTACTTGCATGTGGTTTCATAGCACTCACCTCGAGTTCAACACGACTACTACTATGAATATCATGTGCATGCTCGTTGAGTTCATCATAATAATCAATATCAACGTCATTGCAAACATTAAGTTGTACAACTTTGCAGAGAGTTCTATTGACAGGGCCTTTTTGTTTTTGTTTTGCTTTCATATAATTGCTCTGCATGTGGTTTAATCATCATGCAAAAATTAATATAAGTCAAGTAAAGAATGCAAAAGCTATAATTTTTTGTCCAAAAGAAGAATGACAAAACATTGGGATATATTAACTTACAACTTAAAGAATGCAAAAGCTATAATTTTTTACCCAAAAGAACATTTTAAGCATGAAGAATGACAAAACATTGGGACATATAACTGACAACTATTATATTACCTCAACTTCAGGACAACTAAGACGATTGTACTGCGCATTCTTGTCCACTTCATCATGATCACTATCAATATCGACAGCTCTGTTGACATCATGAAGGAATTTTTATTTTCCTATTGCTTTGATAAAATTGCTTCGCATGTGGTTTAACCATCGTGCAAAAAATATACAAAGCATTCAATAGTCAAGCAAAGAATGCAAGCTATAAAATTATCCAGAAGAACATTTTCTGGATCACTCCAACAATAAAGAAACTATGTTAGATTCTCCTATGCTCATATTTCAGTAATCTACATATTAAGAGGCATTTGTATATAGAATTACCAAACAAGAAGAAATGAGATCAATAGAGCCTCTTACCTCATCTAAATCCATAGATTTATGTTCATTCCATGCATAAACTATAAGGTTAACGGAGGAAACCAACTGTGAAACTTGTTGAGTGAGATCGAATATGAAACTCATTACCTTTTCGTACCCTAATTAATTTGAGAACTGACATGATCTAGAGAGGCTCCTATTGGGAATTGAATGGATGGCTATGAAATCTCTTGAAAAACTAGATTTCCACTTCATCCTACTATTAAATTTACTAAGATCTAGTGCTACCATATACTTGACAATATCTTTTGCACTTGCTTCTCTATTACTGTTTTCCACCTAAAATACAATGTCAATTTCAACATATAGTTAGTTCAATAAAAATTGAAATAAATAACACAATGTAAATTGGACCAAAAATCCATACACTTACTACAATTTTTTCCATTTTGACATGCAACTCACCTCAGCCAAATGTATATCCAACACTCACATTATCTCTTGCTCTCTTGCCTTTGTTACTCTTTTCCAAATATTCTTCGAAATGCATACTTTCTTTCAATGCCTCCCATTGTTTGGGAGATAGAGTGGAGTCTAACCTCTCTTTTCCCTCCATGATTGTTTTTTTGCAATTGTATCTAAAATCATTCATCAAAATTCCCATCTTTTGTTTGTAATATTTTATAGAGATTTGTCCACCAGTAGTCTCAAAATAATTTTCCATTTTTTGTATAACATTTTCCACAGTTCATGGATCTTGCTCTGCAAAACTTGATTTGCAAATAACCAAATGGGCCCTACATCTTACACCCAACTCAGTGGCCCACTTTGCAGCATTTGGCCCAATGGGCTCACCATCCCTCGATACCTCAACCAAGAATTGCCTTCTAATTTTCTTTCTTTTGCATTCCTCTTTGTAGATCTATATAAATCTTGAATCAATTTTTATCTTTTGAAAAAAGGAGACACATCTTCTATTAAACCACTACTAGTATTTCTTGCTAATCCACTAGTTCCATCAAAATTTCTAGATGCAACAAGTTCACTCTAAGGCATAACAGATGCAGGTAGCAATCTCTCTTCATGACTTTCATTAACTGAAACTTCATGCTTCTTGGCCACATCAGGTGTGGCATGAGTAGGTAGATTAGTATCGGTCTCCACAAATTTCACTTCAAACACATCCTTTAATGTTGAATAAATCACCTACAGACCTATTGTTCCTTTTCTTTGATGTTGTTCAATAATCTCTCTTAGACTTTGTGCTAAGAGATGATCATGACATTGCACATCACCATGTGCTATATCAGGTTGCACATTGCCATGTGCTATATCAGGTTACACATCACCATGTGCTATATCAGGCTGCACATCATCACAACTATTGTTTTCACCAACTACATTTGTTGAATCATAAATGTGTTGGCTTCTATGAGATGGCAACACTGTATCTTTTCTTTCCTTTTGTTTTTTCTCTGCATTTTCTTTGCACTCTTTTTCTTGCCTATAAAACAAAAAAATATCATATTATGTCTTATATACATAAAGCTCTTTCCTATAAAATTTCATTAAACACTATTAAAAAAATAATATACTACTTAGTGGATTTACAACTTGCCTATTTGTCAAACCAAGACATGATAAATATTCATTATTCTTGGCCACTTTTTCACTATGCAAGTGCTCATAATTTGTCACTGAAATTTCAGCATTATGATCACTATCATCTAATTTGCGCCTTACAGTCCTTTTCCTCATTCCTTGAAACCCAAATAAACAATAATGTATAAATCAACAACTTGAATCAATAAAACTTTATTGAGTCTATAAGTTGATAACTGCTGACTTTCCAATCCGCTGATAACTGCAAATGGAAACTTAAAATATAATTCAGTTTACAAATTAAAAAGAATTTTCAGTCAAAAACAAAGAAGATGTTTACAATTACAGGTATCATACAAATTTTCTTTGGAGATATATTCAGAAGAAAGAACTAATAAAAACATAACATAAGCAGGATGAAGGAAAAACATACTCTAGTTCATCATGAGGTGTGTTAGAACCTTCAAATTTTACCTAGTTACATCATCACAATTAACCTTGAGCTCCATGAATTGAGCCTCGACCCTTGTATTCCTTTTTATTTTTGGTTGAGCCTCCCCACTGTAAACAAACATATAAATTTTTTAAGTCTAACTGACACCAAAAGACCTATACAAAGCTAAAAATTCATCATATCTACTTAAGCAAAAACATGTCTAGCTATTTTACATCCATAAAATTCCTTTACCACAATCCCGCAACAACAATTTGAACCCTTAGTGGGCTAGTGGTATGTAACATACAACATAAGAGTATTCACTGCAATATCACGGGGGTATTATAATAAAGGTGCAGTTGGGCGGTATAAAAGAGCTTAATTACATTATAACTGCAGTTTCACGACAAGGAAAAATGAACAATGCGGTATAGCGGGGAACAACCTGCCACCCTACAAGGAAGGAGATAATAAAGAGCAGTAGTGCGGTAAGAGTCTTGTTGCCCTATGATGAAGCATAAGGAAGCTTGCGATAGAGAAATATCAAGACAACAGCACAACGATTTTGATAAATAAAAAGACTCATGGCCCCACTATCCCACACCAGTTAAAAAAAGAGGTGGCAGTGTTGCAGTACAAACTGTCATACCATTATTACTAGTTGTGGTATTAAATGCATAACTCTTAATAGCCCTCAGATCTTGTGAAAATCAATGGCGCACATTCAAACTCGAAATATGAGCTGATCACATAATATTTGGCATAAGGTTGATATTAATGACGATATGACTAAACTCATAAGCCATTAAAATTGAGATCTCGACATTGTTTTGGAATTAATTTGCAAGGATTGTTGTGTGGGAAGCTAGGAGTTCAACAGGGCGAAGTTCTGCAACTATCACATATCGAGTAAGTACATTGAAGTTACTGAAGCAGCTCTACAAGCATAGAATTGTTTGAAATCTTGCATTTAAACACTTAGAAAGCTTGAGTAGAGGTTGACATTAGATATCATGTTGCCTAAAAAGAAAGAACCTGAGACTAAGAAGGAAGAGCCTAAGGGTAAAAATAGATCAACATTAGGTATCATACCACCTAAAAAGAAAGAACTTGAGACTAAGAAGGAAGATCCTAAGGGTAAAAAAATATCATTACAACAATCTATCTTAGATATATTGCCTAACTCGACTGACAAAGGATACAAGAAGGTTTTCAATGATGCAACTCATGGTTGTAGGTATGCCCTTATTCCTATTTTAGTGTGGGAATTGTTTTGGTATTTCTATGAAAAGAGGGAAGGGAGAATTCTAATATCAAATCTGTGGACATTAGACTTAGCTAAGCTAATTGTCCTAAATGTCTTCATAGATGCTGAGTTCATTAGAGTTCTAGCCCAAAATTACCACCCTGCTACCAGGTTCATGAGGATAATAGATGGGTCACCGTTGGTAATTTCAACAAAAGTTGCAATCATTGAATGCTTCAATCTAAACAAACATGCCCTCAATAAGGTTGACTAGCAAAAGAGTGAGGAAGAATATACCAGGATAAGGAGAACACACAAAAGTGATGAACTCCCCATATACATGAAAAGGGGTGTTAACAACAAGGTGATACCTATCTCCCCCTCTACCAACGAACCATTTGATGTATAATATTTTCAGATTTATTTCAAGCAAACCTACTTTGCTTTCTATCAAGTACTTGGGATAGATGCACAAGAAAAAATGCCAGCTAGTTTGATGATGATGGCTATGAGAATTCAAAACCCTGAGACAAAAATTGAATATGACTTTGCCTCATATCTTGAGAAGGCTTCCTGCAAGTCAGAGAGAATAGGGCCCCTATAACATTTAGGCAGTATTATTTACTGTGTCACTTGATATTGTACCAAAACAAAGATAGATGGACCAAAAGGATGTGTTTGGTTTAGGTTGATCATTAAGGGAACTTGTTGCCATGCAATGATGGTGTTATACATGGGATAACAGATGCCAAAACTTTGATTATGTAGTGTTCCATGATGACTTTGTGTATAGAGTTATGAGAGTTCTTGGCCACTCATCGCCAATATTACACACCTATACTACAACTATTGAGGCCCTTTGATTTGAAACCAGAACAAGATCATACTCATAAATTTGGTGATTGTTTTTTTCTACAAGAGGTCACAATAATCAGGATTTATGGGTGCCCACAGACCCCACATATATTGCCAAAATTTGTTCCTCTTTGGCTAGCCTTTTTAGAATTTATGTGGCAAATGTTGTGTATGGAAAAGGATGTCATGCAGAAACAAAAGAAGGGTACATTTCTACCTAACTTGACAACATGTGAAGAATTGTTTGTTGGAACCCTTGAAGAATTACAACATTACCATAAGACAAGATATTCTCTGAGGCCTAGAAGTGAAAGGGTTTTTGACCCTAAGGGCCATATGAATTTTATAAGAAAAAACCTCCTCGCAAAGGCTGCAATCACTCATCAAGTGGATTATGAAGAGGATGTGATTAGAAACTGCTTCACTCCCCAAGAGGTATATCAGAGGAAAAGAAAATGGGAGATCATGATGAAGTTGCATGAAGAAATGAAGAAGAAGAACAATGGCTTCTTGGGGTATTTTGTAGAAGAAGCAGATCCTCTTAAGAGGATAAATTTGACATTTGATAAGTTTGATGAATTGTATGTAGCTAAGTCTGCAGTAGAGGAGGAGAGGCCCACCAAATTATCTCCCAAAAGGCCAAGTGGTATTGTAATTTCAAAGCCATCTCCTGACACTATTTTAGTATGTCATGTTCCTCAAGAATCACCTCCTGAACAACCACTTCCTAAGAAAAAGAAGACACAAGAGTCACATAGATTGGTCTCCTATGCAATGAGCGAAGAAGTGGGAGATACAAAAGAAGTGGCTAGTGTACTAAGGAGTTTGAAGGATGATGTTGAGGTAGCTGATTGACCAACCCATGAAACTAAATCTCATAAACCAGAGGCTAGAATTGATATCCATATGCAAGGAGAAAGGGAAATGTAGGATGATGAAAGGGAAGTTGCAACTCGCAAATTTATTGAAGATGATGAATTCATTAAGACCCTTGAATTTAAGGATTTATGGGTTAAAATGAAAATGAGAGAGTTTGAAGAAAGGGTAGAGACAAACAAGAAGGGTGTTGAAGAGTCTCAATGCGATTAGATTGTAGCCTAGACTATCAACGAATTGAGAATTGATAATGTTGATATTATCCCACAAGAAGCTAGGGATATGGTTTTGAAGAGTAATATACTCATTATCCCGAGTATGGAACTAAAGAAGATATTCTTACTTGACCAAGTAAGAACAAAATAAGACCCAATGATGATTGTTGAATTTGATTCTAAGAGGGGATAAGTGGCATAGGGTACAACCCTAATATTGAGACCTTGGCATTTTGGGCCAAGCAAAGAAATACACAAAAACCAAGGTTGTTAGATGTGGTGCAAGAGATGAGAGGAACGACTATGGTAAAAAAATTGGACACATCTCCTTTAGAAGTTGCAACCATGACAATACACTCAACCATGTTCACTCGAGCCGCTGCTAAGGAAATGGAAAAAAAAATGACAGAATATGGAAAGGAATAGAAATTCTTAAATGATGAGGTAAATAAACTGTTCATAGAAAATGTAAGACTAAAAGAGCAATTGAAAGGAGTGGGGCCCTCATAGAGTAAAGAAATAGTATTGTATCAACCTCCTACTACCCAATCAACCGATATAGACAGTGCATCCTCTTAACAAATGAATATACTAAGACAAGAGATCGAAGAGTTGAAAAAAGCCAATAATGAAACCAAGGAGGGAGTGAGGGACTAGATCATCATCAATGTCTTGGAAAAAATATTAGATCACAGGATCAAATTGATTGAGGATAAATTGGAAAGTGTGTATGATTGCTACACTTCATTATCCCAAGCAATTAACCAGATGAAAGCCCATGCACTTATACTGGATCCTCTTTTCAAGAAGTGGTAGCCAATTCATCATACCTTGGTGGCTCTATGCAGGGTATTACAAAGAAGTGTGGAAGCTCCTTCAACTTTGAAGCCAACTGAGCAGATGGTTAAGATAGTTATAGATGAATCTTAGTATATAAATGGAGAAGATCAAAAGATCAAAACAAGGATGGAATTATTTCATACATTGAAGAAGTGGTTTGTGCCAAGGATATTAAAGGATGACGGCCAATTGAAAAATCTTAGTGAATGTAGAAAGGAATTTGGAAAAATTGTTCTTGATTGCATTGCTCATGTACAAAAGGATGGTGAATTGAATTTCCACAACCTCAATTTGATCATGGATGGAATAATAGCCTTGGATATTAGATATTCTAAATCCATTATAGATGGTAGAGTGTTACTCAACAAGAGATGGAGGAATCACCTAACAAATATATCAAAGATTCAAGAATACAAATGGCCTCATGACTACACAGTATACCAATGGGAGAAAAAGCATTTGGATCCTACAGAAGAATAAGGCCTTGAAGATGTTGTAGTGGAAGAACCAAGCCTTCAAACACTCTATCATGGAGAGGGGGACTTTGCCAAATCGGGATGATCACAAGTCTCCTATGTTGATTAATGGACTATAAGTGTATTGCAAGTGTTGCAGGCTTCCAATCAATATTGTCTACTTTCTTTGTTTTCTCTTACTTATGTTTTAAGCAAAACTAATGTTTAGTTTATATGAAGAGGCATGAATTTTGAAAAGATGCCATATTTTCTAACGATCCGAATCTTGTTGCTTCTCTTATAAAAGAGAAACCAAGACCAAATTTTGATATCATCATCATATCCATTTATAGAAACATAAATGAGGAGACTTTTGCTATATTGTAATATCTATTTGAAGCAATCAATGGAGAAGAAGATTTAATCTGGTGCTCAAATTCTGGTATCAATTATTTGTTGATAATACTATGTATGACTGTATGGTTGTCTCCAGTTTAATATTTCCTTGTTATTCAAATTAAGTATATCAAGTATATGTTTAATTTGTCAATACACTTGTTGTAATTATGTGATTTATTTTAATTGGTTCCTTCAAGTAAGGATTAAATCCATTTAAATAAATCACAGTAACCTAGAAGTCTTATTTGGATCAATAAGAAGAACCATATAATTGCATCATTGCACATCTATGCAATCCATAGACTCTCACTGTGCCAAATAATTAGAGTTGTAGCTAGAAGTAAGACACATATATCACCCACATGTTTGCTCCATTGCTCAATAGGAATAGGCACTGATCGATTTCACTTAAATTATTATTTCATAACACCTCATTCACATATTTACAATTTTTTAGTGTCAGTCAGACCTAAGAGATCATTTCTTTGTTTGTAATGAGGAGGCTTAGTTCACCTAATGTTAATATATCTATATGTATTATTAAATCACAAATGTTCATTATTGATATTCAAATTGTTGATTACATTGCATTGCACATCTTTCAAACTCAAAGCATTACTTCACATTGCATAACTAATAACTAGATGCTGATAGATGACAAAATGTAAAAAAATGTAGAATAAGAGACAAAAACTACTTTTTTTAATTGAAAGGCATTTCCATAGCAATAGAGTTCTAAAGAGAAAATAAAATAGAGAGTATAACTAATGAAAAAAATAGATTTTTGTAGTTTATATTCAAATTTTTGATTACATTGCATTGCACATCTTTCAAACTCAAAGCATTACTTCACATTGCATAGCTAATAACTAGATGTTGATAGATGACAAAATTTCAATTACATTATAGTTTTTACAAAGTCAACCTAAGCAGTTATGTAATTACTTCACATTGCATAACTAATAACTAGGAGCAGCTTCCAATTGCATTTGCTTGTCATGGCATTCCATGAGAACACATTTCTTTGAGGCATTTTTTCAAACAATTCATTGCCTTGTCTATGCTACCACATTTTTCATACATGTCTACCAAAGCATTTTATCAAACAGTTCACTGCCTTGTTTCTATGGCTAAAAGCCTAAAAAAAGTGCTTTCGAACAAGCTATGGATGCTTGGAAAAAATCTATCAAAGCGTAATAGTAAGCAACAACATAGATAAGGCATTGGACTGGTTGAAAAAATGCCTCAAAGAAATGTGGTCTCATGGTGATGGAATGCCATGACAATCCATAACAATTTTCCTATCATGGAATTTGTCATGGAATTCCATCACCATGAGACCACATTTCTTTGAGGCATTTTTTCCAAAGTTCATTGCCTTGTCTATGCTACCACATTTTTCATACATGTCTACCAAAGCATTTTATCAAACAATTCACTGCCTTCTGCTATGGCTAAAAGCCTAAAACAGGTGATTTCAAACAAGCTATGGATGCTTGGAAAAAATATATCAAAGCATAATAGTGAGCAACAAGCTATGGTCTCATGGTTTTTTTTTTTGGCGCGAAAATCAACATGATTTTATTTGCATTTTATTTGTAGGTTTTAAATGCATTTTTTTGGAATTTTTTCTATTTGAAATGGGGAAAAATATTTGTGGTTAGTTTTGTGCATTTTTTAATTTTAGGATTCTCACAGTTAGTGAAAAAGGTAGTGTTCATGAAGGAATGGAAAAGATGCATAGAGCCTTTGAATTATACCGTTTTGTGCAATGGCATTTAATCATTTAGCAAACCATTTTTTCTTCACAGGGTAGCATTTTCTTGTGGAATAGTTGACTGAGACAACTCTTGTTTCAACTGACCACCCTCTCATGAAATCTCATTCATATTATAATATTACACAATATTATCATAGTAAAGGTGATTATGACACCACTGGCTGCTACTACATGGAATCAGTCAAGGAAAGCTAGAGGCCACATGATTTTGTGGACAGGTTCAATTGAAGCTAGAAGATCTTAAGAGTTCTCTCTCAAATTTTGAAAAGGTTATGGAGGTCCACCTTGAGAACTGTGAGAGCTTAAAAGTTGTAGGACATATATATGCTTAGCAAGGGTAGGAAGAGAAGGCTTTGAAAATTTTAAGAAAGGAAAATCACATAGATCCACGTGATGCCCATGCATTTATCAAGATGGGTGAGTTATTAATATCATTAGACCCCAGTGCAACCTTAGATTCTCTTAAGACAACAAAGTCTCTTCTGAAGAGGAGTAAAGAAGAAGTACCCATTGAATTGTTAAACAACATTGGGGTTCTTCATTTTGAGCGTGATGAACTAGAGTTGGCTCAACAAACTTTTATGGAGGCATTATGAAATGGTATTTAGGTTGAATTCATAAATAAAAGCCCCAATGCCAATTCTACAATTTTTCCTGTGCTCTTTAAGGATATGGAATTCTTCCATCGACTAGAAGAAGGTGGTGTTTCACTTGAGTTACCATGGGATAAAGTCACAACACTATTTAATCTTGCTAGGTTGTTTGAAGAGTTACATGATATTGAAAAATAAAATCTTTTATACAAGCTAATATTGTTCAAGTTTCTTGATTATGTGGATGCATATCTACGTCTTGCAGCCATGGCCGAGGCTTGGAATGAGATCCAACTAAGCCTAGAATTGATTGGGGATGCACTTAAGGTGGATAAAAACTCATCAAATGTTTTATCTATGCTTGACAAAATAGAAATGAAAACAAATGTTTGGCTTAAAGAAAAAGAAACAATTAAAGCTGCATAATGTGAATCAAATGCAAAGAATTCTTATGTTGACATTTCACTTGGAAATTGGAATTATTTTGCAGCTTTTTGCAATGAGAGGAGGGATATAAAGGTGGAGGCACAACTGAGAAGGATAGAGAACTGTATTGTAAAGTGTTGGCACAAAGACCAGGAAATGTTTATGTTGCAAATGGGGTAGCCATTGTGCTAGTTGGAAGGGGTCAATTTGATATTGCAAAGGAAATTTTTAGATAGGTACAAGAAGCTACAACATGGAACATCTTTGTTCAGATGCCTGATGTGGGTAAATCTAGCACATGTTTACTTTGCACAAGGATAGTTTGCGCTTGCAGTGAAAATGTATCAAATTTGTTTGAGGAAATTATATTTTGGCACTGACACCCAAATTTTATTATATTTAGTTCAAACACATTATGAAGCAGAATAATGGCAAGATTGTAAAAGAACATTATTAAGAGCAGTAGATTGTAACTACTATAAGTTTCCAATCAGAAAGCTATATATTTTGTGTTTAATGTAATGAGGGTTTTGAATTACCTCTGAATTCATTGCAAAGGATGTCCCCAAATCCGACTTCATTGCAGAGGGCCTTGCCGACTTCAAATTCGTTGCAAAAAACTCCAAATTCCTTGCCCTTACCTGCCTTTTCGAAAGCCTCTAGGTCCTCTTCGAATAATCTTTATCGCCAATGTAAGTAGCTGCTATAACTCAAAACAACTTAGTGCAGTTGTTAAGTGCCAGGTGTGCTAAACAAATAATGAATCGTGCACCCATGCAAGTAGCTACTAAAACTCAAAATGCCTCAGTGTAGCTGTCAAGTGCCAGGCTAAACACAAATAATGAATCACACACATTACACTCTCACCAATCATTTTCCCAAATATTTTTTAAAATTTTGTCTAATTTGTATTCACGTGACTAAACTATTTAGTTATTTTTATTTGTGTGACTAAATAATTTTTTACCCAATGACCAAATTAGTCATTTATTTACTCATTTATAGCTGTGTTGTAGAAAATTAGTAGAATTTAGTCATTTTCAGTTGTTGTGACTAATTTTTTTAGTCACCTAGTCATTTATTTTCCAAATTCTACTAGTGATTTCTTGGCTTTAACAACCGAGGCTTTCCCAGAGAGAATTGTATCCTCAACAAATTGGTGGATTGTTAAGGGGTCCAAAGAGGTAGCAAACTTGATTCCCTTGATAGCACCTTCCTAGAGAAGTTTAAAAATATTCATTCTTAACAAAATTTCCACCATAATGAAGAGGTATGGGGATAGGGGGTCACCTTGCCCAATCCCTTTACCCATAAAGAAGAAGTCGTAGTGTACACCATTAATAAGAACAAAATACTTGGCCATGGAAATACATTCATTGAAGAGGTTTATTATAGTCTAATTAAAGCCAAACTTAGCAATGAATTTTAGGAGAAACTTCCATGACACATTGCCATAGGCTTTTGCAATATCAAGTTTAAATGCCATACCTTTATTGTTACTTTTATCCATAGAATGAAGGATTTCATGTGTGGAGATAGCAACATCTAGAATTTGATGGCCTGGGACAAAGCCTTTTTGACAAGGGCTAATCATTTTCTCCAGGAAGGGCTTCAATCTATTAACTAAAATTTTAGAGAAGATTTTATAGATGGTATTACATAAGATTATGGTTTTGAAGTCAACCATGGTTTGAGTGTTAATTTTTTTAGGAATGAGTGTTATAAAGGTGTTGTTTAGTTATTTAAGTAGCCTACCAAATTTAAAGAAGTCTTTGGCAGCAAGGAAAACATCATCCCCCACAATATTCTAAAACTCCTGAAAGAAGGTCAAGGGGAAACCATCATGCCCTAGTCCCTTGTAAGCCCCCATGCTGAAAGATGCAATCTTCACTTCTTCTCGAATAGCAAGTTCAAGGATAGAAATATTATCCTCATCAATTACGGGATTAGGAGTGTTGTCCAATAGTTTTTCTTCCAATTATGCAATATGGTTGATAGTAGGTTCTAGGAAGGAATGTTGGAAGTATTTTGAAGCCATTTTCCCAATTTATTCTAATGTAGTGCCTTCAAACCCATTTTAACCTGTTGATATAGATGTTGCACATGCACACCAACAGACAGATAAATTCTCACAAAGGACCTCAAGAACCTACCTTTACTTGAAAGATCCACTGGGAAAACCTAAATCTAAGTTAATCTCAGCTCGATCCCAAGGCTCGAGAATGTTAGGTCTTGACACACTAGGTTCACTCAAGGTTCGTTGTGTAAATTGTTGTTAAACACAAGGGGTCTGTGGTTATCACAAGTTAGCTGGTATCTAAAGGATCATAACATAGTCTCAATTTGATCACTCACATGCCGCTTAACAACTTCATGAAATTAAAGATTTACAATAATACTTCATGAAATTCAAATTACTTGCATATATTCAAGCATATTTAGCATTAATCACTTTATAACTTCATGGAATTGAAATATTTACAATAAAAATCCATGCATTTATCAATTTTGAAATATTTTATGGGAATATTAAACATCTAATCTAAAACAAAGCATAAAAGAATTGAAATGTAAAGATTTCTCCCAGGTATTATCCATGCATGCCTCAAGAAATAAACTAAATCAAAGCAAACCACTCTATACTTCACCAGATTGCTTCACATCTAGGCATAGAATGATGCAAGGGTTTAAAGAAATATGGATCATTTGCCACTAGATAGTGTTAGTATGCACAAATCTGGCGCAACACACAGTCTTTTCCGATAGGAACAAACAATCAGCTACGTATGATTTCATATCAGGAAATAGCTTTGAATTGGCCTTAATATTATTTAATCTCAAATGAAACATACAAGTTTTTAATCTGGAATGGAAGAGAAAATAGGAAAAAGAATAAAACTTGAAACAATTTTAGTTCTCTAGAATCCACATATTTTGAACTTACTGAAATAAAACAAATCTTGGCCCTTTTATAGAAACAAGGCAACCAAGGAGTTCAAATGAAACACATGAAAGAGAATCAAAGGAATGAATCACATAATAGGACATGGCAAATGACAGTTGGAAAGAGAAACTTCTGGAATAAGTCAATAGGAACTTTGAGTTTCTTTAGCACTTGAAACTTTTGGACTCAAGTCTTTAGGATACAATCAGGATATCAAACCGGGTTGAGCAGATTATCAACTTAATCTTCAAACAAAATGTAGGAAATGGCTGGATATTTACAATGATCAACTAGATATAGAAATTTTAATCAATTAGAAT
Organism: Sequoia sempervirens; assembly: GCA_007258455.2. Lineage (NCBI taxonomy): Eukaryota > Viridiplantae > Streptophyta > Pinopsida > Cupressales > Cupressaceae > Sequoia > Sequoia sempervirens. The sequence continues at coordinate 665,342,795 of VDFB02271358.1, forward strand.
TATGTTCCTACCTCCAAGCTATGACTTTAGGAAAAATGTCTGTAAGTATATCACTCTAAAGCTCGACATCTCTTTCATCACATGCATAATACCCAGATCTTCGGTTCCCTGGTTACCCGTGTTTCTTCTCCATATGTTTCTTCCTCACATGAACTGCCAGAGTATGCCATCCAGCTTGGAAAATATTATTGGATATGCTCGCAAATCAAATTTTCCTAATCATCTATATCCCAACATAGTCCAACAACATATTTCTCCTGTACATAAAATTCTAGATGTCAATCCCCTGTTTAAAACATTTATAAAAACCTTATTAGCATAAGACTGTCATTATCATTAATCCTTTTAGAACCAATTTGTAAGTCACACACTTTAATATCTTCTCATATAACTGTCAACTTTAGGCGGGTCACTAGATGTTTTGTACATTTGGACAAAACCGAACAAGTTTGAACCTTCTTGCATCAATGCACCATTTATCCGAGTACCTAGGTACCCAACTCCCGATATACCCGACTGCCTTTAAAACTTGACTTAGCCAATGCACTACATCTTTTAGAACAAACACAACTCGACTTCCGATGTCTATCTACTTTTTTAGTTTCGCGGGCTTTTGACTCTCGGCTGCAGCAACTCGTTAAACTTCTTTCATGAACTCCTCCTAATCACTCACTCAAACTCAAATTACCCAGATTCCCGACACCCAGTATACTTGATCATGAATTATTTTTACGATTTTCAACTTTCTATTTATTTTCCCTAGGGTCATCATCCAACTAGCATCTACTTTGAGCATTAATTTTTAACTTGGGTCCCTAAGCCTTATATTCTTGGGGTGTGTTCTGAGACCACACAAGAACTTGCAACCAATAAAATAAAATTCAAAAGAAAACCAGGGAATCAACCACCCGTAGTAAATTATAACTTATGCATGTTTTCTATAGTAACCCCTTGCTTTCACTTGAATTCCAGCATAAAGAGTATAAAATTTCACCTAAAAATACCAGTGTGTGCATTGATTTATTACCATTTCTGAGACTTGATGAAAAGAATTGGTTTGTTTGCATTGAGCTACCTAATTTGGTAATCCTTCTTAGCCAACCTAGATATTTCCTTCCTGCCAGTCAAGTGTCCTTAGCCCCAGTAAGGTTATCTCTATAATTCACCCCAAACATAGCTCTACTGCTAGCTAGACCTCTATAGCCCTAGTAGAGATATTTAGATATCCTAAAGAGTTGAATTTTCTCTTTTGGTATTTATTTGATATTCATTTTTTTTTCATTTGATATTTCATTGTAAGTGCTTTTACTTCAACTTGTAGGTAATGAAGCCCACTATTAGGTTGGGAATTACATTGGTAGTGAAGGTTACCTTTTGATTTTTTACTCATTGCAAATATCCTTCATCATTTTCACCAATTCTCAAAAGATTCACTTAGTGAATTTCCTCTATGTAAGACTTTGCAATGAAATTTTACCATCCTTATGCCAGACTCCAACTAATTACAATTCGATATTTGATAAAAAAAAGTAAGCATTTAAGTTAAAATTTAGCTACAAGTTATTGAATTACTTGATCATTTTTAAATTTAGAAACATTAGCTGTCACCCATCCATTTTGTCTATCCATGGAAACCCACTAAATTGAACTCTATCTACACTTCAAATTTGGCAGCTCTACACTTACATTAATGCGCCAGGCTTGTCATAATGATACCTTAACCATTCATCATACTCTTCATTTAATTCACATGCCTAATTACACACACATTAATTTTTCTTAAATTTCTCAACATTTCGGTGTGTGCCAACTCACCAATCCAACTCTCCTTCTAAACTGCACACCTGGATGATTCATAATTAATATGGCTCAATCAAATGAACTGAAATGACCACCATTTAATTCTATAATCTCAAATTCGCTTGATTCATGATCTTCGTATTGGCCATCCTCAAAGCATTGAGTACTAAAATTTCATGAGAATTTATTTGATTTAACTTTTAATTCTGAGGGAAAATGTACTTTCCCACTTGAACTTGCATTCCCAATATTTTACTTTGAGGAAACTATGCACTGTAGATTTCTCATGGCTTTCTATAGATGCGACACTCTCCTTCAAATTCCACTCTTCTATCTTCAACTTTCAATTTCTTCTTTGCATTTGTTCATGTTTACGAACTATGGATACCCCCCATTTTCTTACCAGTGTTCATCACCAAATTGGCTTCCTAGGTTGAGTTACAAGCCAACGACTCAGAAAAGTGTTTTTCCTTAGGACACTTTCCACCAAGGCATTTCTACGTATGGTTCTTGGGGAGACTTTTATGAATGTCAGGTCCTATTACAAGGTGAATTCAAACTTGTCTTCACAATTTTCCGCTTCTCTTCTGGACCTCAAACTCTCTATAGCTAAAGTTCGTTTTGTTGCTATAATGATAGTGTGGTTTGACTACCTTGGAAATCTAGACACCATCTTGGCTATTGCTCAACATGCCATGGGAATCCCAGTGGCCAAGGACATTCCACGGTTTTTGCACCAAAGAGAAATAGTTCCTCTTCTACCCTTCCTCATTGCACTGCACACCCTTGACCTTGACGATCATAGGGACAATGCCTACTTGGGGTATATGTTCCTCCAAGATGACGCAGAGCAAATTGATTGGCCAGTATGCCCACTATTTTGACACAGTTTTTTAACTACAATCCCCTTTTTGCTTTCTACTTTTTGATATCGACTTATAATGAGAATTTTGTATTTCCATGTACATATGAGGTTATTACTATAAAATATAATGGAAATTTTTCTTTTACTATTCATACATGCATTTTCTTCAAATGGTTTTACATTTTTCAACTTTCATGGAATGTTTTCACAATTCAGTTGTCATGTGTTTTAGCTAAGATGAATTTGTTAATTCCGGGACCTAAACTAAAAAAATGAGGAAAAACAACCAAAGTAACCTAACCTCACAAAAAAAAAATTACCCCGACAAAGCAATTCACCCTAACAAAACAATTTACCCTAATCTCTATTACTAATTTTGTAATGCTTTTTGTTTGAATTTTAGTAGGCTTATCTTTAAATTCGCTTAAGTAATATTCAGATAACCTACTATAATTATGAATTACTCAAAATTTTGTGTTTAATGAATGAAAATTCAAAGGCGTACTTACCCACAATTTTGCTAAAATTTATGGAAATGACCCGATGGTTGCACAAACCTTTTCCATTGTCTCAAACCTGTACCTTCATTCAACCTTCGATTATGACATTCCATTTCTTTTTGCTCTGTTTCATGAATGGTTGCATTTACTACACAGTCACTTCTTCCTTCAGGACTTCGTTGGGGACTGGTCTTGTCTTCAACCATAACATCACTATTTATCTCATTAGACCAAACTTCAACATAATTTACACAGTTACCAGAGAGAAAGTAAAAGTTTGGTACTCTGTCATTATATAAAATCAAAAATTTCTTCCCTTTTAAATCTTGGATTCACAATTAAGGGTGAAAAACATGCATCTCTCGCCCGTTTCACCCGTTCCTTCTTCTCACCATCATCCACGTGTGCAAAAAGTGGTAACTCACTTCCTTCAGATTCACACTTAAAGTGTGATATTCCCAAATTCTCGTGACCTTGCTTCTTTTCCTGCAAAACTTCCAGGATTTTCACATAACAATCACGCTTAGTAGATTCATTTAATCCAACTGCTAAATCAATAAAAAACTTTGTTTCCACTAGGTTTATGCATTCTCCTAGAATTCAAATACCAATACAACAACAGTTCCCTCCTTTTCACACTTAAGGATGCCTTCGTTAGCAAAATCACCTTATGAATGGCCAAACTTACCCTAGTCAAGAAAATCTCAAAATCAATTTCACTATGATCGGTTGTGTCATGAATTCTACACTCTGTAACCCAACCAAAAGTGAACAAATTCAAGGGTGAAAGCTTTTGGCTAATAATTTTCTAGAGTTTTTCAATCTCTTTTCCACTCTCCATTCTAATTAAGCGTACTTAGACCTTTAACTCACAATTAGACTTTGACTATGTGACTGAGACACTAACACACACTTAAGGACAAAAATCACCCTCCTTCTAGCACCACTTCTGTTGATGCAGATGTTGCACACACACACCAACAAGCAGATAAATTTTGACAGAAGACCGCAAGAATTTACCTTTACTTGAAAGATCCACTGAGAAAACTTAAATCTAAGGTAATCTCAATTTGATCCCAAGGCTCGAGAATGTCAGGTCTTAACACACTAGGTTCACTCAGGGTTCATTGTGTAAATTGTTGTTAAACACAAAGGGTCTATGGTTGTCACAAGTTAGTTGGCATCCAAAGGATCATAACATAATCTCAATTTGATCACTCACATGTCACTTAACAACCTCATGAAATTAAAGATTTACAGTAATACTTCATGAAATTTAAATTACTTGCATATGTTAAGCAAATTTAGCATTAATCACTTTATAAATTTATGGAATCGAAAGATTTGTGATAAAACTCCATGCATTTATCAATTTTGAAACATTTTCTGGGAATATTAAACATCTAATCTAAAACAAAGCATAAAATAATTGAAATGTAAATATTTCTCCTAGGTATTACTCATGCATGCCTCAAGAAATAAACTAAATCAAAGAAAACCACTCTATACTTCACTAGATTGCTTCACATCTAGGCATAAAATGATGCAAAGGTTTAAAGAAATATGGATCATTTGCCACTGGATAGTGCTAGTATGCACAAATCTGGTACAACACACAGTCTTTTCCAATAGGAACAAACAATCAACTATGTATGATTTTATATTAGGAAATAGTTTTGAATTGGCCTTAATATTAGTTAATCTCAAATGAAACATACAAGTTTTTAATCTGGAATGGAACAGAAAATAGGAAAAATAATAAACTTGAAAAAATTTAGTTCTCTGAAATCCACAAATTTTGAACTTATTGAAATAAAACAACTCTTGGCCCTTTTATAGAAACAAGGTGACCAAAGAGTTCAAACAAAACACATGAAAGAGAATCAAATGAACGAATCACATGATAGCACATGAAAAATGATAGTTGGAAAGAGAAAATTTTGGAATAAGTCAATAGGAGCTTTGACTTTCTTCAACACTTGAAACTTTTGGACTCATGTCTTTAAGATACAATCAGGATATCAAACCAGGTTGAGCAGATTATCAACTTAATCTTCAAACAAAATGTAGGAATTGGATTGATATTTAGAGTGATCAACTGGATATAGAAATTTTAATCCATTAGCCCTATGTTCCTGCCTCCTAGCTATGGCTTCGAGAAAAATGTTCGTAATTATATCACCCCGGAGCTCGCCATCTCCTTCGTCGCATGCGTAATACCCAAATCTCCAGTTCCCCAGTTACCTACGTTTCTTCCTCCAATGAACTCTCAGAGTACACCATCTAGCCTGGACAATATTATTGGATCTACTCACAACTCAATTTTTTCTAACCATCCATACCCCAACATTATCCGACAACATTTCTCCTGCACATAAAATCTCACATGTCAATCCCCTTTTTAAAACATTAATAAAAACCTTATTAGCATAAAGCTATCATTATCATTAATCCTTTTAGAACCAATCCATAAGTAAGATGCTTTAATATCTTCTTGTATAACTATCAACTTTAGGAAGGTCATCGGATGTTTTGTACATTTGGGAAAAACCAAACAAGTTTGAACCTTCTTGCTTCAATGCACCATTTACTCAGGTACCTAGGTACCAAACTCCCAATATACGGGTGATCCCACAATAGTGGTTTACACTTTTTGGGATATTTTGATTTTTGCTAAAATCAAATATTTTTATAAAATATAATGATTTAAGCCTTGAAAAGTTCCATTTAAAGGATTCCAATTGAAGAGGGTTTGATCAAACCACCTTAGATCAAACCCCCCTTGGATAGAACTCCGCTAGTTTTAAACCATACCTATAATGGAGTCTCCTTTACACCTATCAAAATGTTGATAAAAAACCAGTTTTGATTTACCTTTTGGGGGATCAAATGAATTCATTTAAAATTTATTTTTTGTAAGTATATAGTCCTTATTATAAGCTTCCCAAAAAGTATGATTTTAAATATATTTAATTTGATTATTATATTTATTTTTTTATTTCTTGTGAATATAGGTTTTTCATCGAAAATCAAGCTCTTTGTTTTGCACATGTAGAAAAATAGTAGATTATCAATTTTTTTTGAAAAATATTAGTGCACTAGATATTGATGTCTTTGATCTAACAAAAAAATAAAATTGAATTTCGATACATACAAAAAAAGTTATGTTTTAGCCAGTAAATCATGTTTGAATTGTAACTGGTTTGACTTTGAAACTTAATTAAGAAAAAAATATTCAATGAAATGCTATGAAACTAATTCCATGCACTAGATATCATAGTTAGGAATCTAAATTCAAAAAAAATAAAAAATTATCCTTCATAGAAAAAAAATTGTGTTAGCCAGTAACGCCACTCTTTAAAAATTGTGTTTACTGTCAAAAACTAGTTTTTGAAGGAGATGGAAAGAGAAGTGCAATATGATTCCAAAAATTTTGAAAAAAATAATATTTAGAATCTACATATAAAATGTCACAAATCACTAGTTTGCATCATCTTCAAATTCCTCATGGTTTAGTCGCTATAGGTACTTGAATGTGAAGATTTAGTTAAAAAAAATCAGTTCAATGTCCAGTTTGGCCAAAAATTGTAAACCAGTATTGTGGGATCACCCATACCTGTTGATGTGTTTTTTATGCACTTTTCAACACAGGCAGTGCGTAGGTGCACTACCTCTCTTGAAAGACAATATTCCACAATCGGATTGCAGAACACTATCCCAAGGTCTCTCGGATGTCAGGTCATGACAGTGCTTAGATACCTCAGTAGTTTGATGTGATTTGCTGGAATCACAAGGCGGTCTTATAGAAAATACAAAGCGTGGACACAAAGCATAGAAGTTGGATCTTGAAATGGAGTCCTTTAAAATGGGAAGTTGTTATGCACAGGCTGTAGGTTCAAATAGCAATCTTAGACTCCATTTTGTTGTTGGATTTGGCTTTACAATGTGCAATGAACCTTTAGCATAGGTCAGTTACTAAAAAAAAAAAGGGCGAAGGAGAGGAAAAGTTCCTAAGTCTGAAGCTAGCTATGAATACTGACAATGGAGTTCCTGCAATGGACAATTCCTCAAAACAATATCCCACTTAACCAGGGATTTCACAGTATCATGGAAATTGTGCTATCTTCTAAGGTCTGTAAATATTTTTATCCTTCATCCACCACATACATGCATGAATCAAAGATAAATGTTTGGAGCAGCTTTCAAATCAAGTCCAGGCTAACTTGGCACAGCTATCTACCATCAACAAACAACAAAAAGTATGGACAAAGGAATCATCAACATGGCAGGAATTTGCATGATCACCCAACAACATTTCTAAGATTTATCCAAAGAAAGAAAATATCTAACTAAACAACAATAAGATCTAAGCTAAACATCTGATATTGGAGAATGAATCAAATGACATGAGAGAAACCAAGAAAATACACCAAGTCAATGCCTTCTCTTATAAATTTTAGCATCATGTCTTTACAACAACTCAACTCTCCCTTTTACAAATGAGAGGGGAGCCCTATTTATAGTTTCCCAAAAGTTAAATGAATGGCCAAGATTCATTCTCATTGTGTGGCCATGATTCATTACAAAATAGGGTTTCACCTACCCCCAAATAGATCTCAATTTAAAATTACATTCTTGTTTCTTCCCTATTTTGTCTTCTAGCTAATGGCACTGTAGCTCTTTCGTCTTTTAGTGGATTGCTGTTTTCTTTGCTGTAGCTACTCTTCAGGAAGATCTTCGTCTTTGGTTGGGTTGTCCTCCTGCTCCTCGGAAGCTGTGTGTTCTATATATTTGAGGATGACGGCCTGGAGCTTATCTATTTTGAGGATTTCACATCACAACGCCTGATAGCTCCATTCCTTAGCATTTTCTTCCAGCCTTTTCCAATCTTCATCATACTTTGAGCCTTGGTCCCTAAACAACTCTGATTGGTCGAAGGCACAGGCAGCAAAACTCAGGAACTCTGTTGTGATTTCCCCAGCTGTCCCGTCCTTCATCTTCTCTTGAAAGTATGGTTTGACCTTTTCTGGATCCATTTGCACAGTGGGCATATCATAGCTCGTCATTAGCTTGAGATATCGGGTGCACTCTGCCCGGATTTCCTTGATCCACTCAATGTCTAGATCCACCCTGCTCAGGATTTGCTCCAACCTCTCCTTCCGGTTGTCGAAGTCCCTGCGCCACACATCCATTAGCCAGTGATCTTTTTTAAACTCTAGCTTCTCCTCCCACGTGGCCTCGGGCATTTGAAGGATGGCTTTGATTCTTGGGAAGGTGGAGTCGTATGTTGCGGGGAAATTGGTGCAAAGTCTCTTCGTGCTTTCCAGAGATTGTATTAAGTCTAAGAACTTGTTGGCTGTCCGCACAGCCCTGCTGATTCCCATGTTTCTGACGTATGAGACTTGTCGGAACCAATCCTCAGTGATTTTTTCCAAGTTCTTCCTTCTCTCCATTTTATCTATTTGCTCCTTGGAAAGCAATTGCGGTGTAGTCGTGGATGTAGTGGGCAGGTCGTCCACTGAGGACCATTGCTGTATATAATCTGTTAGGGCAGCAACCTGTGCCTTGAGCTCATCTTTGGAGATTTTATCCTGCTTTATCAGGTGTACCACTGTGGCCACCGACTCCTCAAGGTGCTTGACCTTTTGCTCTCTAGTTGCTGTCCCCAAGTCAATAGTGGAGATATTGTAGCTCACCCCTGCTTGGCCAATTGTAGGCATTGCAATTTGTGCTGCTCGGGAGCCGGAAGCATCCATTGTTATCTTGGATTGGACCTTGGGCTTCTTCTCCTTCTTCATTGTGATCTGGGACCGAGCCAAGATGGCCTCCAACCTTGCCCTTGGGTCCTTCAGCACATGGGTCATTTTCTCAAGTTGCCTCTCCAACCATTCGGGCACAACAGACTTCCCCTTGGGTGAATCACGGCTACCTTCGCCCTTTTCAGTCAAAGGCAAGACTTTTGCCTCCTTTTCCTTTTGGGATTCTTCTTTCTCTTTTGTAGCATCCTCCTCTTCATCAGAGTCATGAACGAAAATGAGGCGTTTGACAGGCAGCCCGGCGGAAGGTTGTCGGATGAGACTTTCTTCCTTTGCTGCTTCTTCTTCTTTCCTCTCCTTAGTACCCTTAGCCTCAGGGCTTTCACCAACACGGGTTTCAGCCTCGGTTAAGTCCTTTATCTGTTGCTCTTCTGGTGGCTTCCTCTCTTCATCATGTGGTGACTCTTCTGCCTCCACCCCAACGTCCTTCAGCTGCCGCGCCACCTCCTCCTCAAGGTCCTCATCGAAGGTTTGGATGATTTCTTTAGCACCCGAGCCACCCTCTTCATCTCCACTCTCGGAAGAGCCTGTCTCTTCCTCCTCATAAACCACCCTGTCGATGGTTCAGTGCTCGTACTCGGGGTGCTCATGATACTCATCGGCCTCCTCCTTGATAGACTTCGAGGTTTCCTGTTCTCGTTCCTCCAACTCCTTCGAGATTTGCATTGTGGCCTCCATAGCTGGTGGCCCTATTGGTGGTTGTGAAGGCTAAGCAGTCGCGAGGACTTGGGCGAGGGCTGCTTGGAGAGTTGGATTCATCAAGATCTGGGAGAGCTCAGGGGGAAGGTTCGACATATGCCTTGTAAAAGCCTCAGGCATAGTGGCAGTGGGAATAGGTGATGTTATTGTTGCTAGAGGAAGTGATGTGATAGGCGACATGGCAGCAGAAGAAGAAGGGGGAGTGGTCATGCCGGAAGAGGAGTCAACGTTAATTACCGACTCGGCCGGGGGTGAAGGAGCAAGATGGACAAAAATGTCCACTGCCGGCTGAAATGCGGTGACCATAGCCAGGGAGACGGGCGGTGCAACAGAAGGAGCAGGAAGAGCCAATGGAGGTCGGGGTTCCTCCGTACCTTCTATTTGTTTAAGCCTTTTGGGAGACGAGCCTCCCGTTTCTTTCTTCGCTGGGGCCTTTGGATCTGAAGACTGCGCGGTCTCTGTTCCTTTCCTTTTCTAGGACCTGGTGATTGGAGGAGACTTGGAGGTTTCACCAGTTGACGTGGTGGCAGCAACATCCTCTGTGGCACTTGGCTCGCTTTTAAGCCCCTCATAGGTCAGGACTACTCCTTGCCGCTTTAGATATGCCACCTGCCCATCGATCCATTCCCTGGTGCGAGTTATGATTGGCTGGGTGATGGTGTCCAGGTCATCGACCTCTTGTTCATCCCAGTCGATTGATGGTATTGGAAGGTTGGCAACCGCGGGGTACCTCGGGTGCATGATTGTGGAATCATCCTCCTCGACCTAGTCCGGCACCAGGAATGGTTGCACTCTTCTCAAGAACTGCACAGTCATGCGCATATAGTGCCTTGCGCACACTTCTTTATCGTCCTGGCAGTCGGCCCAGAAATCCTCAAGGTGATACTGATGGGAATAGGCCGGTCCCAGTGCTTTCCTTACGTGGCCATGTGGATCCACCCGTGGGCGAGCGGTGTGCCAGTCGAAATGGTAGTCCTTCAGCTCCTTCTCAGAGTTGCTGGCACATTGGGACGTCTGCAGTCGATACATGCCCTGGCCGAGGGTCATGGGGTAGGAGATCCCCGCTATGTGCTTGTTGCTGAAGATTTCCTGTATGTGTTGGAGTTTCTGGGAGAGCTCCAAGAGGATGATTCTGTCGTTTGGGTACCGAGGCAATCTATTTGGTCTTTCAGAGAAGCCCTGGGCCCGGATGTATGTAAACTTGGGAAACTAGATGAACAGAAAAGCATATTGCTTCAGAAGCGCCCTGGCGCTGTGGGAGACCCTCCTCTTGAAGTCTCCGGCGATCAACCTGATGATGTGACCTATGAAAGCGTCATTGACCCTGCAGTACTCTTTCTTGAAATTCCGGTATTGAAGCTGTGGATATTTGTCATAGGCTTTAAGTCCTCGCTTCTGCCCCTGATCGGGCACTACAAATAGCCCGCTGTACTGCCTTTGATCTGCTAGGGAGTAGACGAGGTAAGAGGTCATGTAGAACTTGGAGCTCTTCTTCACGTTGACAAACTGCTCGTGGAAGCAGTTGCTAATGATGCCTCCCCAGTAGAATGAGACCTTGGTTGTAACGTCCTCATTTCCCCGCAAGATCTGCTCAATATAGTACACCATCCACTCCTAAAAGTAGGTAGTCGTTGGAAGACCCATGACCCTGCTCAACAAGGTTACTAGGTCGTGGTAGTCCTCGTGGAAATCGCTACGGAAGAGTTCCTGGGGAACCTTCACAGCGCTGCCCCATTTTTCCTTAAGCTAATGCAGATTTATTGACCTTTTGCAGCTTGTTGGATTTGCATCCCACGCCGCCTGACATTCTTCTAATGTGGGGACCTCCATCTCTTGGAATGTGGTAATGTGGAATGTCTTGGTGATCCCCTCTGGCGACATGTCAGCAAAAATGTTTCCCTCCCTATCAACGATTGTTCTGGTCTCTGTCTGATATGCTTCTCGGCAAGCCATGACCAATTCGGGCACCACGAGGGATGGAGGGAAACCGGCAGCCTTGGCTATTCCACTCTGCCTTATCAATCTGGCATTTTTCGTTATCAGGTTGACTCTAACCCTCTGTGTGAATTCATCTATATCCACCTGGCCAATGTTGGTGTCTGTAATTTCCTTCCAGTCCGTTGTGACCTTGGAGTGGAGCAGTTCGCCCTGGAACTGGTACTTCATTTGATCTTTATCTTCCTTCCCCCGAGGGGTCCTTCCTAACTTCTTACCTTTATCCTTCTCGGCGAATGCCCCTAAAGTTCCTGCACCTGATTCCATATATTCTGCAGACAAGGGCAGAGTTAGCACGATAAATCATCAAAGCGTTCATGTTAGTTGATATCTCAAAAACAACACCTACTTTAAATAATCAATCAAGCATATCATGGATTCTATCTCTAGACGTTGCTGATCTTTGTTTCAGGGCATTTGGACAATCCGGGCCAGAAGGGCCGGACTTCCTTGGCAGGAATGCTGTTTGGAAGGGAAAACGCAACAAAAAGCTCCCGGAGACCTTCTTTGGTCAAATTTTAATATTCCGAGAAGCCCATGATGAAGAGGGCCAAAATTTAGGATGTGGGTTGAAGTTAGATTCCAAATTTGGGCTCGTTTGGATGGATTTAAGGGGGCTCAGAGGTCTCAACTTGGAAAACTGTCGGGAGATGGCAGTTTGGAGAGGCGGACAGCTGACGGAAATCTGACGACAGAAGTCCAGGGTCCGGGGCTCGGGGGGCCAAAGGATGGCCGACACATGGTTTAGCGTTTAATTTTAGCGGCATTTGGCATGGCGGAGCCCGGAGGTCGGGGCGCCAGGCGACATTTTCTGTTAGAAACGGCGGGCGCAAGGCGGACTCCCGGGATACGGAGCCCGGCGAGCAGAAGGGCTAGTGAAAGTTAGGCGAGAACCCATGGCAGACGACGCTTCAGGACCTGGCAAGCGGAAGGACGGGGAGGAATTTCCCGTTGGTGAGAGAGCGGCAGAATTTTGAAAACGGAAGTCCGGACACCAGGGCCCGAGAAGTCCCAAGGATGCGGATGCGAAAACGCAAGAAAACAGCGGAGCAGAGGGCAGGGCCCGAAACCCGGAAGGCATTGATGACCTCACCGAAAGACTGCGCAGCAGGAACGATGGAAGATTGAATCAGGGAAACCCGCCGTCCGGGACCCGAAGGTGGAAATGACTCCGCAATTTTCATCGCCAAAGGCAAAAAGCGGAAGCGAAGGCGAAGCCCGGAGGGCGGGATGCTGAAGGATGTTCGCTGTTTGGCGACGACGAAATGCAGGTGGAACCCCAGAGGAGGAACCCCGGGGTTCGGGGCCCGAGAGGCCCGCAGGACACATTATTAAGCTTAAGGTTCGATGGCGAGACGCATGCTGGGATCCGGCAGCCAGGAGGCGGGGATGATTTGGCAGTTTAGGCACGACGAAATGCGAATGGCATTGCAGAGACGGAAGCCCGATGAGCCGGACCCGGAGAGAGGGATCGCTTCCGGCAGGCGATCAAAATTTGAAATTGGACGGCGAAGGAGGGTCCCGGGCTCGAGGTGACCAATTGCCCTGCGTGGAGAACAACTGCGCCACGGAAAAGTCCCAAATCGGCGGCGAGGGCATTCTAAGAGTTTGCGGGATTTTCCAAGACGTGGGTTTGGTGCGCAATCTAGTGTTCTACCACATTATACTCTTCTAACAATTTGTTAATTGATTAAAATCTCTCAAAATTATGAAAATGACGATCGGGAGGGCAAACGGGTGGCCTACCTCAAACATGCTAAGTGGCGAGACGTGGGATCCACCGATGTTGGTCGGAATGATGCGGAGGGCGATGATCGCGACATTGTCGAAGGCGGTGGGCTCCAGGTGATAGCTTCTCCAATTCACTCCAATCCTGTTTGTGAAAATGACTTGGGCGGATTGGGAATTTTATACCCCAACCGCCATGAATGCCCGCATTAAATGCTCGTATGATCGCGAGAAAAGTTGGTGAATTTGAAGTCGGCAACAGCGGCGGGAAAACCGGGGCCCGGAGGTTGGGGAGATGTGACGTGATGGCCGCCGTTTTGAAGATTTCTCGTTGGTTGAACGACGGCGGCGGGGAGTGGTTCGAGGCCCGGAGGGCGGGATTCCGCCAAGGATTCGCTGTCAGGGACGGTGGAACCGTCAAGGAATTCCGGGCGCGGAACTCCAAACGGCTGGGCCTGGAAAGGCCGACAGCAGGCAGGTGGCCCCCAACCTTCGGACGACGAAAAGACCGGTAGGACTTGGGGGTCGGGAAGATGCATGGAGTCCGCCGTCGTGGACGGTGAGAAACAGACGGAACCCCGGAGGAGGAACTCCGGGGTTGGGGGTCCGTTGACGGAACGCCGCCGAAATTTTTTTCAAGTTTAAACGGAGGGCGGCGGGTCGGATCCCGAGGTCCAGAAGGACGCTCAGGGAACGCCGACGGGAAACGACATTTCCAGAGGGGAAACCCGAAGAGGGAATCCCGGAGTCCCGGGCCTGGAAGAGTCCGGGGCCGTTTTCAGTGCCAAATAGCCAAAGGGACCCCGCGAGGCGCCAGAACACAGCAAAACCAAAAGGGAAGGGCATGGTCGATTTATGGTGGGACTTTGAAGCAACATCGACCATCTAAAACATAAAAAAAAGAGGGGCACACAAAACGAGGCGGCCCCAAAAATGACCCGACAAGGCGAAAGAAAAGAGGGTCCCCATTCCAAACGGGGCGTGTGTGCTAAGGGCACAACAATACCTAATTGCCTTTAAAACCTGACTAGCTGATGTATTGCATCTTTCAGAACAAACACAACTTGGCTTCCGATGTCTACTGACTTTTTCAATTTTGCAGGCTTTTGCCTCCTAGTTGCAACAACTCGTTAAACTTCTTTCATGAACTCCTCCTGATCACTCACCCGAACTCAAATTACCTAGACTCCCAACACCTAGTATACTTGATCATGAATTATTTTCAATATTTTCAACTTTCTATGTATTTTCCCTAGGGTCATCAACCAACTAGCATCTGCTTTGAGCATTAATTTTCAACTTGGGTCCCCAAGCTTTATATTCTTGGGACATGTTGTGAGACCACAAAACATAACCTTTAACCTTAAAGTGATTTGATTCCTTTTATTGCGTTTTAGGGTGGAGAGGTGGAAAAAATAGAGTTCTAATCCCCTTCTTTTAGCCATTGTATTCTAGATTTTTGTTTCCAAAATATTTCTTCTTTCTTGAGCACTTTAGACTAGTCAAGGCAGTACTCCTCAAGATGGCAAGTCGGTTCACTCACATCACCATTAGCCATTTTTTCTTGAATATATTTGAGTTTAGTTGTTAAGTCACACTTTTGATGAAAAATATCTTCAAAGACCCTCTCGTTCCATCATTTCACCTTGTTTTAAATATTTTTCAGTTTTTGGGCCACATAATATATTGTAGATCCTTGTATGGGTATATTCCACCAATTAGATAACCTATAGATTTGAAATCAGGGTGAGTGTTCCACATGATCTCATATTTGAAGGGGAAAGGCCTAGTTTTTGTAGTGTATTCCATCTTAGCAAGAGGGGGTTATTTTTGGACTCCATCCTAGGGAGAGCTAGGAGGTTGAGAATATGAAGGGTGACCCAATTAGGAGAGGTTAGGAATCTATCAAGTCTAAGTTGCATAATTTTTTTTCCAAATCACCTATTTGTCTAGGTGAATAGTTGACCTTGAAGGTCAATATCATTAAGCCCAACAACATTTAGAAAGTCATCCAAGTCTGTTATACTATCAATGCAATCAATTAGACCCCCACGTTTCTCAGATGAGCCACAATGCTTTTGTTAGGGTTCAAGTAGATCAAAGCAATAAACATTAACAATTATGTGTAGATTAAATAACCCAAAAAAACAATGAATAATAACACAAAAGGGATCAACATAAAATTTTAATGCGGTTCACCCAATATGGGCTACATCCACAGAAACTCATCCACCCAATGATTTTATTATCCAGTGCAAAACATATTACAATCTCACGAATCACACACACCACAACATACATCCCAACCGCTTATAACAAGCTTTTTGGAAGCTTCTAGAATTAAGGTTTTACAAAGTCATTTTTCATTTGATGTGTTAACGGGAAAAACCTTGACATGTTAACAAGAAAAACCTTGACGTGTTAGCGAGAAAACCTTGACGTGTTAGCGAGAAAACCTTGATGTGTTAATGAGATACGTTAACGAGTGTACAATATTTGCATGATCAGTCGCCACATACCTACAATTTTTGGGTATTTCTCATATTAGGGGCATATATATTTAGGAAGTTCCAATCTAGACCAACAACATAGAACTAGACACCCAAGCAGTTTTTAGAATAAAGTAATTGGGAGCGTCTCATCCTATATGGTTTCCAGATTGTAACAACCTCGGTGTTCTTCACAGTAAAATTTCCAATGTTTTCACCTCAAGTGAATAAAACATTATGCCATGTCATAGTAATAATTTTTTTTCTTCCATTAATGTAATTACATGCATAATTGAAATAACACAATTTCTAATTTGTCTATGCAATCCAAAGTAATTACACAAATCTTCCAATAGCATAGATTTCATAATGAACAAAGATTGTCATACAATAATCAATAGAGATTCCATTCCAATACAATAATTTCACAAATTACAATATTCCAAGAATGTACACTATTACAAATACAACTCCATCGAGCTTCAGAGCATAAGATATAGATGGTTTAGGAATCTACCTTTTAAAACCTTGGTCTTCTGTCGCCTATTAAGGGGGAGAAGCATCACTCAAGTGCTTTTTCACCAACCACAGACTCATATGCGGTCCCCCACACATCTATCAATGATAGATGGCCCTTTCCTTCGATGAAGGTATTGGTTGGGTAACCCCGTACAATGTACCACTCTGAGCTTACTGTTGCATCAGACATGACTAGGATTTATAAACTACACTAGGTAACCCTCATGCATTTCATTAGACACAATGAACTGACAATGGAGTCTCGACTTACACACTATTCCTAGTGGAGTCATCGGATCCCCACTACTTTGGCCAAAATGTTCTCACTTAGTATAATCGAGCAAACGTCTACCATTCACCTACACTATGGAAAGCTCATTTTGACTTAAGGCCATTATATCTTTGCTTAGGCAATCCCTCTCTACAGGCAAGCTACTCCCCAAGATAACCTATCTCATTGACACAACCTAAGGAAACACAACTCATAAAGAAAAGTAATAGTTCCCTCCTTTCACTGGACAACATTCCTAGGAGTAACCTACTAGCTATCAGAGCATAATTAAATATCTAGCTATGAGTGTTCCTAAGCTTTTCCATGTTAAATCATGCCTAGTATAACATTAATACTTATGATAAACATCAGTCCTATTATGGAGTAAATGCAAACACATTGCATGGTCTCAATCAAAGAATTGTCATATCCAAAAGATGAATCCATTCAAGAGTATCACCTCTTTGACTAAAAGGGTTTACACTATGAGCCTACTCTTGTCAATATGATAACTTTGTATTTAAGTGTGTAATGACACTAATCAAGTAGCAACTCTAACTCACTAGGTTTCACTAAACCTCTCAACCCTAAAGTAACCCACTAGTTATCTATAATCAAATAACTAACGATGAGCAACCCATGTTCAAACATATCTAGTATAATTAAATACCTATGTCAAGCAATCTCACCTATCATGGAGTATTTACAAACAAAGCATACAAACATCATTTAACTTCCACTATTCTTTTAAAGTAAACATGACTTCTATATGCTAACGCGACTAACTCAACAATCAAGTCATAGAATATTCAAAATAAGAATAAAGAGAAGAATATCTTCACGCCTATTTTCAAGCTTTCCAATTCAACTAGCTGCAATCACAACACCTTTAGAACAACCAATCTTTCTATCAATGACTCACAACTTCTTGTCTCTCAAGTTGATAATTACTTCTCCTCAAAAGATAATTATACTCTCTTAAATATCAAGTCTCACCCTCACTATTTGGATAAGAAATTACCACTAGTACAAAAACAACAATATATGACTAAATAAACTACTAAAAATTGCATATAAATGACTAATTTTGGTCACATGACCATTAGTAGTTTATTGCCGGTCATTTATAATGCGACCAAATTTATGACTAAACTATTTTAGTCATTTATCTAGTCATTGATTTAGTCATTGATTTGGTCATTGATTTAGTCATTGATTTAGTCATTGATTTAATCGTTAATTCAGTCATTGATTGTTGTTAACTGGTCATTTATTTAGTCATAGTAGTGATTTATTTAGTCATATATTTAATCATTTATTTAGTCATGGTAGTGATTTATTTAGTCATATAATTAGTCATTAATTTAGTCGTATATTTAATCATTAATTTAGTCATTGATTTTTGTAAACTGGTCATTTATTTTGTCATGGTAGTCATTTATTTAGTCATTACTTTAGTCATTAATTTAGTCATAACTTTAGTCATATATTCAGTCATTGATTTGTAGTATATTTAGTGCATTTTTAATTGCATCATTTGGTAGTTTAATATTCATTTTATTAATCAAAAATATTACTTATCAACTATCTAAAAGATTTGCATAATAAAACAACAATGAGAAGGTAAAAATAACTTATTTTATTAATAAAAAAAATGTTACATACAACTGTGTAAGCTTGAAAATGGAGTTACAATTTGTTGTCCCAACATGAAAGAACTTGAAAAGATTACAATACATTTCTAAAAGAGAAAAAAACTAGCTAAAATCTGCTCCAAAACCTTGTCTTTATGTTGTTCAACAACTTACAAAAAAATAGGAACTTGACTATTCTTTTATATCATAACCTTCAGTCCCTTACCCTTGTAATACTTGTTGATCCTCTAACTGTCATTTGTGCATGACTGTTCATTATAACCTACAGTCCCTTACCCTTGTAATGCATAAGTACATATACATCTTTGCAAAAGAACTTGCATTCTATGATTGTGATAAAGCTCCAATCATTTGTACTATCATCTTATGACCATGTTAACTGTTACTTCATTGTTCTCTTACCATTGAGCTATCCCTTAAAAAATTTGATCATTTACCTCTTCATCTTCATATCTTGCTGGTTTCTTTATCACCAATCACGAATCCTACCAACTGAAGTAAATTTGAGTCATTTTCCATAACTTTCCTTCATGCCAGCAACTCCATAAGAACAATACCATAGCTGTAAACATTAGATTTCTCATTAAGCCTTGAGGTTCTTGCATATTCAAGGTCAATATAACTAGTAGTACCCATAACATAGGTGGAGGTGTGAGTTTTGGCCGAGGAAATGCACTTGGAAATGCCAAATTCTGACAAATGTGCTTCGAAGTTGTCATCTAAGAGAATGTTAGATATCTTTACATCCCTGTGAACAATGCATGGGTTACAGTCACAATGAAGATATGCTAATCCTTTTGTAGCACCATAGGCTATCTTTAGATGAGTATCCCAGTCTAATTTAATATTCTTTGATGTTCCTACACAAAAATTTAAAATGTTTGTTAGGTTCTCCTTAATCTATTTTGATCAGATGGTAGAAATAATGATTGGACTCATATTTCATAAATCTATCATGTTTCTACATAATATCATTTTCTCACCATGTAGGATGTCCCAGAGACTTCCATTTAGCATGTAGTCATAACATAGAAACAAGAAAAATATAGAACTACATAGTATTAAAAAAAAAAAAAACCTAGAAGAAAGGATGCTGAAGACATTCAACTATAGTTGGCACCTGCATTTTCTGTACAGCCTCGACTCTATCCACCTGGTCCAAAACAAAAAGCATGTGAACCAAGTTAGAATCCCCACATAATCATAAAGGACAAAAAACTTCATATGCTAACAACAACAAAAGTAAATACTAAACAAGAACACTTCCTGAACTGCATTCACAAGCATAAATTTAGAAATATACTATTACTAGATTAGAAAGAGAGTACTTTGATAAAAAAAACAAATAAGAGACAAAAAGTGAAGAATAGTTAGTTTAAAAAACAGATGGGATCTCTAACATCAGATATAAGAGACTAGTAGCTAGAGTTACAAGGGAAACTGCCAACTGTTTATGAATCCCACAACAAGCAATATTTTGACCTCTTATCAAGCTGACCTCAAGTGACATACAATATAATTTTTATCTAGGAAACAGACTCATTGGTTCCTCAATAAAAATAAAGATAATAAATTATGTATTAAAGACCCTTTTCTTTTCAAGAATATAAGATTTATGGGAACATACTTTCTCACTCAAAGGAGATTGAATAAGTAGCACATCACTTAACACTTGACTCACAATATCTCCATTATTTCCATATGTTTCAAAAAAAACTCATGTCCTAGTTCAACAATACTTAAACATATTTGGACCTGATAACTGTTGTTTGTCTCTCTCCAGTAAGAATCCAACATGAAACTTCTGTGAAGAATATTTCACAGAAGTCATATCAGTAATAACATGGAACAAAAAGTTAAATGCACCCTAATACCCAAACCACATGCATATTACAAGAAAACAAAAAAAATGAACATGTAATCTATATTGTAAAAAGGAAGTAGCTTACCAATCCAACCGGCCACAAAAATGCCTCCTGCTATGTATACACTAGCAGTCACATACAAAGGAATGTAACAATCAACAGATAGGAGTCCACTGCATGTCGTCATAAACAATCCCAGGAAACTCACCACCGGTCGTTGGCGATAAATAATTTCCAGCACTGAGAAATTCTATTCACGGCTGAGCTGATGAAAATCCCTGACAAAAATTTGAAACAAAAAAAATGCTAGAAAAAAATCGAAGAGAGGATCTAAAATCGCTGATGATCTCTGCATTGTCAAAACCAATAGCTTCAATCAAGGCAATAAGTATAGCAAACTATTTTTGACAGAAACAAGAAAAAGACAATGTGACCTAAAATCAATTCTCTAGTCATGCTAGCTATTGATCTAGAAATGTATAAGCATAGACTATGAAATCGATATTATTCAAATAGTTTCATCCCCCTTAATCTATCTATTTATCAATCAGAACCCGTGTCAAAAATCTAATTTTGCATCCACCTACATACCAGTACTCCATGATTGTTATAATTGAGGGTGAACCGCCCCCTGCAAGAACCACATATACAAATAAGAGGGGTGACACCTAATCCACCTTACTCACCCTTCCCATATTTTTTCATCATGCAACCCTCATGCAGTCATGCACATCACATCTACCAAGGCTAGAAAGGCACAAACCTGTAAGAATTTTCGTTTCTCACACCAATTTATGGGAACATGAATAGTGTTACGATAAGATTTCAAATACACAAGCAACTTTGGATCTGTTGTTGTTGCATCCCATACTTGCAAGTGTGAGTGCAAGAATCAATAGCAATTTCAATTACAAGAACCCAACATGGAAGAAAAAGTTAAAAAGAGGCAGTAAAACACCCAACAAAGAGCAACAATATTGATTAATCCAAAAATATGCCACTAAAAAGGTGAGCAATGATCAGTTAGATCATTACCTTATCTCCCAAGGGAAACCAAAATTAGTTTATAAAGAAATCATATCTTATCTGATAGTAGAAGCATTGTACTAAAGCACACACGTTTCCTATTATATAAAAAGACAATGCCCAATTAGAGCATTACTTGATCCCCCAAGCCCAACAAAAATTACTTTATAAAGAAACCATGTCTTATTTGATATTAAAAGCAAGGTACTAAAACACACAAGTTTCCTACTATATAAAAAGATGATGTGACAAATTTCTAGAATACAATTCTCTTTATCCTTGATATTTAAACAAAAAAAAACAGTTAATAATCTGACAATATATAAGATGCAACTAAAAATTGCATACAACATTTTCTTGTATACCATAAGAAGAGAAACAAGCCACCATATACCTCAACAACATTTGGCCTAGAGCACAGTTGCTTAAGTTCAACAATTTTCATTCTACGCTGAAGTTGTGTCAAGAAAAACAAAAAATTAGTCTTTATGAGAACAAATAGAAATATTTAAAACTAGCACTTGCACCCATAGGAGGTTCAAGGATAAGCTGATAGGAAATTAAAGGTAAAATTTAAATGTGTTTTAATATTACATTAAATGAAGTACTACAATCATTGCCCATCCAGCAAAATTTCTTCTCATAAGGCAGAAAGTTTTGTTCCCTCTGCAGATGAAATAATTGATCTTTTAGATTTAAACAATTCTTAAGAGTTGAATGCATTAACAATCCAAAAATTTCCACCATTGATATAACATTACAATCCAGTAGTGTAGTGTCTTCTATAGAAGAAACAAATGATAGCACAAATGAAATAATTAAGATTTTTTTAGCAACTTGAAAAATTATTGACAAAGATGTTGGGCTTTCTTCAAATAACAACGCTGCAGATAAAACCATAGGGTGAATCACTAGAAGCGGAGCTCATAAGAAGGTTTGCGTGAGAACTCTTGTTCATGATTCACTGTTAGACAAACACAATCCAACATTTGCTAATAAGATGATAGGCAAGCATAGTGTGTTATGTATGATAGTAAGATCCACTATATGGTGGGTGAAAACTTAAGCAAAGGTCTAAAGAAAAAATAAATAACATTTAAATTTTACTACCATGTTTAGATACTGAATTTGGTGAAAGAAATTTTTTTGGCGAGGTAATCCACAATCAAAAGGTGACAAAAAGAGGGATTGGTGTTAGATGGAAAGGCCCCGAGACAAATCTAGAACATCACCAATCAGAACATGTGAGATCTTCTACAATTGGTAGGTGCGGGAATTTTATAAAAGAGAATAATGATGAACCAAAAAGAGAAGGTCTACAGGGTCCAGGATTTGTACTAGAATTCAAAGGATGAAATTGTTAAACTTTAATGAAGACCTTCATTTTTGAGGAGAAAATTTGACACATGGGAACATCTAGAAGAGGAGAATAAGTGTCTAGGAATAGAGAGAGATAGATGTTCTACTGATCAATCAAAATGCTATTTACAATGTGCAGTTTCAAGATCACTTGGATATGCAAATAAAAGAAGTACATCTCATGGAGATTTTAATGAGTTAGGTAGAATGGCTTACAATTTAGTTATGAAAGGAAAAGCCTAGAACAAAGAAAAATAGAAGGTAGACAGTAGTTAGAGTATCCACATAAAAATAAGTTACATAAGCAAAGACCCACCTTTTTTCTGACTCCTATGGCATCTCCCAATGAAATAAAAAGGAACACACGTTTGAAGTCCTCGAGAAGCTCATATTCAAAACTAGCTTTTTCTACTACATAATCTACCTCAACTTGTCCCAGGAACTACAACATAATCAATGCCACAGAATTAATGAATTTTAAATTGGCAAAACAGACATCAATACACACATTGCCTTACAAACTTGGGTTACATACTCTACCTCAACTTGTCTTAGGAACTACAACATAATCAATGCCACAAAATTAATGAATTTTAAATTGGCAAAACAGGCATCAATACACACATTGCCTTACAAACTTGGGTTAGTGGTAATACACACTTTACCAAATAGCAGTAGCTAGTCTGCAACAAATTCAAAACATGCATATATATAATTACTGTTCAAAAATGGTACAACCACCATGGCATTTCTAAGAGAATCTATAACTTAAACAAGATGTCACTTACCTAAAAATGTAAAATGACTTGATTTCAAGGAAAAAATCTAATAATAACTATCTAATGACCAAATTTCTTTACTCCACAATAGTTTCTCAAATTTTAGAGTATTACAAATTCAACAATATAAACCCCTAAATCCCTTAAGTAATGAAATCTTCAAGGGAGGCAAATTGAATGTAGATGCAAGCTAACCTACCGGGCATATATATACAATTTTCAAGGATCCAGACATTGATATGGAAACTTGGAAAGGATATAACTGTGGAAATTCATTAAAGAACATGAATGCAGCTCACATATATAGTCCAAATCCCACATATGCCATGGCATACCCAGATACTGACAAGATGCATAGCGAATTAAGCTTGGGTGTAAGGTGACATATATATATATATATATATATATATATATATATATATATATATATATATATATATATATATATATATATATATATACAACCAAGATACAATGGGGCATGACATATATGGGATATGGCATTATTCTGATAGGTATTAAATCAGTTCTTTTGAAGCGTATCATTGGTGTAATATGTTATTTTATTATTTTTCTGCAGCTGCATAGTTTTGAACCTATATACAGTGATCCATATATAATGGGAAATTGTTCACAAGAGCCTACCCATCTTTTATTAGCATTAACTGTCCCCTCACTGTAACTGCACCTAGGTGATGCTCACTGAGGTGAAGAATCAAGAATTCTTGGGAGCTCACCCAATAACTCTGGAGATTCCCCTACAATCGGGCCTTTTTGACAAAATAGATCTTGCAAAACCTTTAGTAATTATTCTGGCATGTCAAGACTCACTCATTTCTTGGGGGCAATGCAAACATTTTTTGAAGCGTAGAAATTTTTCACAAGAGTCCCCATCTCTCATCAGCATTAATGGCCCCTTGATGTTCACCTCAGTGATTCTCATAGAGGTGAAGAACAAAAAAAACATTATGCCAATTTGTAAGTGTTGCTCTGGATATCCATACATTTTTATTCTTCAAGTCTTTTTTTAGTTAGTTGATTTCTTGAAAAAACTAAAGATCGTCTCATTTTTCTTGCAGATTTAAATCACTATTGAGGCTAGTCTTCGAATAGATGAAATTAATCTTGAGATTCCTTCTTAGATCAAACAAAAATCACTTGTTTGTGTAGACAAATTTCCGGGACTAATTTATGTTTTTCACTGTTCAAGTAGCCTTAATATGTCTTACTCTTCCTACTTTTTCATGTCCACTGATATCTTAGTTCTTACGTTACATATTTTGTGTATTTCACTTGAAAAGAAAATATAATTCAAGGATTTCAATAGATGAGACTTAATTCATAAGGCTTTAGTTAGATGGATAAATGGTTGGACTGTTGAATCAAAGGAAGCAATAAGCCACCGATTATTATTGCAAACAAACAATGCAGCAAAAAGATAAACCTTGTACTTCTTAACAGTTCTAATCTTAAGTAAAAAGAAAAAAGATTTCCATCATAACTTGATTAGCATTAAAGGTTCCCGTGATCCTTATCCACTATTTTAAAGCAATTAAATAATTTCACTGCCTTCAAATTTTATTTCAATGCATTGTAACTTTTTCTTTAAAAGAAAGATGGCCCTACTACAAATCTAGAGTCAAGAGCTTCCTAAAAATATTATGTATTGATCTTTCCATGTACATGTGGCATGATCACAGTCACATTATACACTTCCCATTCTAATGAGCTAGTACAGATGGGAAAGATGAATACAATAAATTTTCTTGTAACCCATATAAACACTCAAAGAAAGAAGAACATAAACAAAAGGAATCTAATGAAAGCCAAAGACTCTACATAATATTCCCATAATAGATTTTACAACCAAAACACAAAGTTGGATACCTCTGCAACTTTTTATTTCCAAGTGATGCAGATGTGACAGGTTGCCAATGGAATCAGGAAGGTTATTTAAACCTCTACAGTCTTCTATGTTCAAGTGTTGCAGTTGTGACAGGTTGCCAATGGAATGAGGGAGGTTATTTAAATCTATAGACCCTACCATGTTCAAGTGTTGCAGTTGTGACAGGTTGCCAATGGAATCAAGAAGGTTATTTAAATGTTCACACCCTTCTATGTTCAAGGTTGCAGCTGTGATAGGTTGCCAATGGAATCAAGGAGGTTATTTAAACCATGACAATATTTTAGTTTCAAATGCTGCAGCTAAAATAGATTGTCAATAGAATCAAGGAGGTTATTTGAACCTTTGAAACTTCCTATTATGTTCAAGTGCTACATTTGTGATAGGTTGACAATGGAATCAGGGAGGTTATTTAAACCTCTACAACTTACTATTTTCAAGTACTGCAGACATGACAGGTTGCCAGTGGAATAAGGAAGGTTATTTAAACCTCTACAATCTTCTATGATCAAGTGTTGCAGCTGTGATAGGTTGCCAATAGAATCGGGGAGGTTATTTAAACTTTTACACCCTTCTATGCTCAAGTACTGCAGTTGTGATAGCTTTCCAATGGAATCAGGGAGCTTATTTAAACCTCCACACTCTATTATATTCAAGTGTTGCAGCTGTAACAGGTTGTCAATGGAATCAATTTCAGATTGGGTTCTAGGTGAATGCAGTCAAGTTTAGTGGATGAGGGCTGCACATACCTCACACATTAGTAACCCTTATTGCATTGCAATTTACATATATAGTTGATCATTAGGTGTGCATGGTTGACCTTCGTGCCCGTGCTGGCTATATTGAGGACACCCTAAACATTATTACTAAGATGCTAGTTAAATATGTGGTACATGTGGATCATATATGAATATAGGTTGAGTATTTCCGGCAACACTGCTTTTTTAGTTGGACCCTAAAAATGCTGCAAATTATGTTCTTCTCTTAAACATCTGTATCAGAAATAACTCAAGTTTCACGAAGAGAGTGTAGTCTCTTCTTTTTTTAGAACATAAGAACATCATAATCAAATGTCACTGATACCAGACTGAATCATGATTGGATATTGGAATAAATTATATTAAGAACAAGAATGAATAAT
>VDFB02271358.1:665369304-665415684 GCA_007258455.2 Sequoia sempervirens
GATTTTATTTGCATTTTATTTGTAGGTTTTAAATGCATTTTTTTGGAATTTTTTCTATTTGAAATGGGGAAAAATATTTGTGGTTAGTTTTGTGCATTTTTTAATTTTAGGATTCTCACAGTTAGTGAAAAAGGTAGTGTTCATGAAGGAATGGAAAAGATGCATAGAGCCTTTGAATTATACCCATTTTGTGCAATGGAATTTAATCATTTAGCAAACCATTTTTTCTTCACAGGGTAGCATTTTCTTGTGGAATAGTTGACTGAGACAACTCTTGTTTCAACTGACCACCCTCTCATGAAATCTCATTCATATTATAATATTACACAATATTATCATAGTAAAGGTGATTATGACACCACTGGCTGCTACTACATGGAATCAGTCAAGGAAAGCTAGAGGCCACATGATTTTGTGGATAGGTTCAATTGAAGCTGGAAGATCTTAAGAGTTCTCTCTCAAATTTTGAAAAGGTTATGGAGGTCCACCTTGAGAACTGTGAGAGCTTAAAAGTTGTAGGCCATATATATGCTTAGCAAGGGTAGGAAGAGAAGGCTTTGAAAATTTTAAGAAAGGAAAATCACATAGATCCACGTGATGCCCATGCATTTATCAAGATGGGTGAGTTATTAATATCATTAGACCCCAGTGCAGCCTTAGATTCTCTTAAGACAACAAAGTCTCTTCTGAAGAGGAGCAAAGAAGAAGTACCCATTGAATTGTTAAACAACATTGGGGTTCTTCATTTTGAGCATGATGAACTAGAGTTGGCTCAACAAACTTTTATGGAGGCATTATGAAATGGCATTTAGGTTGAATTCATAAATAAAAGCCCCAATTCCAATTCTACAATTTTTCCTGTGCTCTTTAAGGATATGGAATTCTTCCATCGACTAGAAGAAGGTGGTGTTTCACTTGAGTTACCATGGGATAAAGTCACAACACTATTTAATCTTGCTAGGTTGTTTGAAGAGTTGCATGATATTGAAAAAGAAAATCTTTTATACAAGCTAATATTGTTCAAGTTTCTTGATTATGTGGATGCATATCTATGTCTTGCAGCCATGGCCTAGGCTTGGAATGAGATCCAACTAAGCCTAGAATTGATTGGGGATGCACTTAAGGTGGATAAAAACTCATCAAATGTTTTATCTATGCTTGAAAAAATAGAAATGAAAACAAATGTTTGGCTTAAAGAAAAAGAAACAATTAAAGCTGCACAATGTGAATCAAATGCAAAGAATTCTTATGTTGACATTTCACTTGGAAATTGGAATTATTTGGCAGCTTTTTGCAATGAGAGGAGGGATATAAAGGTGGAGGCACAACTGAGAAGGATAGAGAACTGTATTGTAAAGTGTTGGCACAAAGACCGGGAAATGTTTATGATGCAAATGGGGTAGCCATTGTGCTAGTTGAAAGGGGTCAATTTGATATTGCAAAGGAAATTTTTAGATAGGTACAAGAAGCTACAGCAGGAAACATCTTTGTTCAGATGCCTGATGTGGGTAAATCTAGCACATGTTTACTTTGCACAAGGATAGTTTGCACTTGCAGTGAAAATGTATCAAATTTGTTTGAGGAAATTCTATTTTGGCACTGACACCCAAATTTTATTATATTTAGCTCAAACACATTATGAAGCAGAATAATGGCAAGATTGTAAAAGAACATTATTAAGAGCAGTAGATTGTAACTACTATAAGTTTCCAATCAGAAAGCTATATATTTTGTGTTTAATGTAATGAGGGTTTTGAATTACCTTTGAATTCATTGCAGAGGATGTCCCCAAATACGACTTCATTGCATAGGGCCTCGCCGACTTCAAATTCGTTGCAAAAAACTCCAAATTCCTTGCCCTTACCTGCCTTTTCGAAAGCCTCTAGGTCCTCTTCGAATAATCTTTATCGCCCATGTAAGTAGCTACTATAACTCAAAACAACTTAGTGCAGTTGTTAAGTGCTAGGTGTGCTAAACAAATAATGAATCGTGCACCCATGCAAGTAGCTACTAAAACTCAAAATGCCTTAGTGTAACTGTCAAGTGCCAGGCTAAACACAAATAATGAATCACACACATTACACTCTCACCAATCATTTTCCCAAATATTTTTTAAAATTTTGTCTAATTTGTATTCGCGTGACTAAACTATTTAGTCATTTTTATTTGTGTGACTAAATAATTTTTTACCCGATGACCAAATTAGTCATTTATTTACTCATCTATAGCTGTGTTGCAGAAAATTAGTAGAATTTAGTCATTTTCAGTTGTTGTGACTAAATTTTTTAGTCACCTAGTCATTTATTTTCCAAATTCTACTAGTGATTTCTTGGCTTTAACAACCGAGGCTTTCCCAGAGAGAATTGTATCCTCAACAAATTGGTGGATTGTTAAGGGGTCTAGAGAGGTAGCAGACTTGATTCCCTTAATAGCACCTTCCTAGAGAAGTTTAAAAATATTCATTCTTAAAAAAATTTCCACCATAATGAAGAGGTATGGGGATAGGGGGTCACCTTGCCCAATCCCTTTACCCATAAAGAAGAAGTCGTAGTGTACACCATTAATAAGAACAAAATACTTGGCCATGGAAATACATTCATTGAAGAGGTTTATTATAGTCTAATTAAAGCCAAACTTAGCAATGAATTTTAGGAGAAACTTCCATGACACATTGCCATAGGCTTTTGCAATATCAAATTTAAATGCCATACCTTTATTGTTACTTTTATCCATAGAATGAAGGATTTGATGTGTGGAGATAGCAACATCTAGAATTTGATGGCCTGGGACAAAGCCTTTTTGACAAGGGCTAATCATTTTCTCTAGGAAGGGCTTCAATCTATTAACTAAAATTTTAGAGAAGATTTTATAGATGGTATTACATAAGATTATGGTTTTGAAGTCAACCATGGTTTGAGGGTTAATTATTTTAGGAATGAGTGTTATAAAGGTGTTGTTTAGTTATTTAAGTAGCCTACCAAATTTAAAGAAGTCTTTGGTAGCAAGGAAAACATCATCCCCCACAATATTCTAAAACTCCTGAAAGAAGGTCAAGGGGAAACCATCATGCCCTAGTCCCTTGTAAGCCCCCATGCTGAAAGATGCAATCTTCACTTCTTCTCGAATAGCAAGTTCAAGGATAGAAATATTATCCTCATCAATTATGGGATTAGGGGTGTTGTCCAATAGTTGTTCTTCAAATTATGCAATATGGTTGATAGGAGGTTCTAGGAAGGAATGTTGGAAGTATTTTGAAGCCATTTTCCCAATTTATTCTAATGTAGTGCCTTCAAACCCATTTTAACTTGTTGATATAGATGTTGCACATGCACACCAACAGACAGATAAATTCTCACAAAGGACCTCAAGAACCTACCTTTACCTGAAAGATCCACTGGGAAAACCTAAATCTAAGTTAATCTTAGCTCGATCCCAAGGCTCGAGAATGTTAGGTCTTGACACACTAGGTTCACTCAAGGTTCGTTGTGTAAATTGTTGTTAAACACAAGGGGTCTATGGTTGTCACAAGTTAGCTGGTATCTAAAGGATCATAACATAGTCTCAATTTGATTACTCACATGCCACTTAACAACTTCATGAAATTAAAGATTTACAATAATACTTCATGAAATTCAAATTACTTGCATATATTCAAGCATATTTAGCATTAATCACTTTATAACTTCATGGAATTGAAATATTTACAATAAAAATCCACGCATTTATCAATTTTGAAATATTTTATGGGAATATTAAACATCTAATCTAAAACAAAGCATAAAAGAATTGAAATGTAAAGATTTCTCCCAGGTATTATCCATGCATGCCTCAAGAAATAAACTAAATCAAAGCAAACCACTCTATACTTCACCAGATTGCTTCACATCTAGGCATAGAATGATGCAAGGGTTTAAAGAAATATGGATCATTTGCCACTAGATAGTGTTAGTATGCACAAATCTGGCGCAACACACAGTCTTTTCCGATAGGAACAAACAATCAGCTACGTATGATTTCATATCAGGAAATAGCTTTGAATTGGCCTTAATATTATTTAATCTCAAATGAAACATACAAGTTTTTAATCTGGAATGGAAGAGAAAATAGGAAAAAGAATAAAACTTGAAACAATTTTAGTTCTCTAGAATCCACATATTTTGAACTTACTGAAATAAAACAACTCTTGGCCCTTTTATAGAAACAAGGCAACCAAGGAGTTCAAATGAAACACATGAAAGAGAATCAGAGGAATGAATCACATAATAGCACATGGAAAATGACAGTTGGAAAGAGAAACTTCTGGAATAAGTCAATAGGAACTTTGAGTTTCTTTAGCACTTGAAACTTTTGGACTCAAGTCTTTAAGATACAATCAGGATATCAAACCAGGTTGAGCAGATTATCAACTTAATCTTCAAACAAAATGTAGGAAATGGTTGGATATTTACAATGATCAACTAGATATAGAAATTTTAATCAATTAGAATTATGTTCCTACCTCCAAGCTATGACTTCAGGAAAAATGTCTGTAAGTATATCACTCTGAAGCTCAACATCTCTTTCATCACATGCATAATACCCGGATCTTCGGTTCCCTGGTTACCCATGTTTCTTCTCCATATGTTTCTTCCTCGCATGAACTGCCAGAGTATGCCATCCAGCTTGGAAAATATTATTGGATATGCTCACAAATAAAATTTTCCTAACCGTCTATATCCCAACATTGTCCAACAACATATTTCTCCTGTACATAAAATTCTAGATGTCAATCTCCTTTTTAAAACATTTATAAAAACCTTATTAGCATAAGACTGTCATTATCATTAATCCTTTTAGAACCAATTTGTAAGTCACACACTTTAATATCTTCTCATATAACTGTCAACTTTAGGCAGGTCACTAGATGTTTTGTACATTTGGGCAAAACCGAACAAGTTTGAACCTTCTTGCATCAATGCACCATTTATCCGAGTACCTGGGTACCCAACTCCCGATATACCCGAATGCCTTTAAAACTTGACTTACCCAATGCACTACATCTTTCAGAACAAACACAACTCGACTTCTGATGTCTATCTACTTTTTTAGTTTCGCGGGCTTTTGACTCCCGGCCGCAGCAACTCGTTAAACTTCTTTCATGAACTCCCCCTAATCACTCACTCAAACTCAAATTACCCAGATTCCCGACACCCAGTATACTTGATCATGAATTATTTTCAAGATTTTCAACTTTCTATTTATTTTCCCTAGGGTCATCATCCAACTAGCATCTACTTTGAGCATTAATTTTTAACTTGGGTCCCTAAGCCTTATATTCTTGGGGTGTGTTCTGAGACCACACAACAACTTGCAACCAATAAAATCAAATTCAAAAGAAAACTTGGGAATCAACCACCCGTAGTAAATTATAACTTATGCATGTTTTCTATAGTAACCCCTTGCTTTCACTTGAATTCTAGCATAAAGAGTATAAAATTTCACCTAAAAATACCAGTGTGTGCATTGATTTATTACCATTTCTGAGACTTGATGAAAAGAATTGGTTCGTTTGCATTGAGCTACCTAATTTGGTAATCCTTCTTAGCCAACCTAGATATTTCCTTGCTGCCAGTCAAGTGTCCATAGCCCCAGTAAGGTTATCTCTATAATTCACCCCAAACATAGCTCTACTGCTAGCTAGACCTCTATAGCCCTGGTAGAGATATTTGGATATCCTAAAGAGTTGAATTTTCTCTTTTGGTATTTCTTTGATATTCATTTTTTTTTTCATTTGATATTTCATTCTAAGTGCTTTTACTTCAACTTGTAGGTAATGAAGCCCACTATTAGGTTGGGAATTACATCGGTAGTGAAGGTTACCTTTTGATTTTTTACTCATTGCAAATATCCTTCATCATTTTCACCAATTCTCAAAAGATTCACTTAGTGAATTTCCTATATGTAAGACTTTGCAATGAAATTTTACCATCCTTATGCCAGACTCCAACTAATTACAATTCGATATTTGATAATAAAAAAGTAAGCATAAGTTAAAATTTAGCTACAAGTTATCGAATTACTTGATCATTTTTAAATTTAGAAACATTAGCTGTCACCCATCCATTTTGTCTATCCATGGAAACCCACTAAATTGAACTCTATCTACACTTCAAATTTGGCAGCTCTACACTTACATTAATGCACCAGGCTTGTCATAATGACACCTTAACCATTCATCATACTCTTCATTTAATTCGCATGCCTAATTACACACACATTAATTTTTCTTAAATTTCTCAACATTTCGGTGTGTGCCAACTCACCAATCCAACTCTCCTTCTAAACTACACACCTGGACGATTCATAATTAATACGGCTCAATCAAATGAACTGAAATGACCACCATTTAATTCTATAATCTCAAACTCGCTTGATTCATGATCTTCGTATTGGCCATCCTCGAAGCACTGAGTACCAAAATTTCATGAGAATTTATTTGATTTAACTTTTAATTCTGAGGGAAAATGTACTTTCCCACTTGAACTTGCATTCCCAATATTTTACTTTGAGGCAACTATGCACTGCAGATTTCTCATGGCTTTCTATAGATGCGACACTCTCCTTCAAATTCCACTCTTCTATCTTCAAATTTCAATTTCTTCTTTGCATTTGTTCATGTTTACAAACTATGGATACCCCCCATTTTATTACCAGTGTTCATCACTAGATCGACTTCCTAGGTCGAGTTACAAGCCAACGACTCAGAAAAGTATTTTTCCTTAGGACGCTTTCCACCAAGGCCTTTCTGCGTATGGTTCTTGGGGAGACTTTTATGAATGTCAGGTCCTATTACAAGGTGAATTCAAACCTGTCTTCACAGTTTTCCGCTTCTCTTCTGGACCTCAAACTCTCTGTAGCTGAAGTTCATTTTGTTGCTATAATGATAGTGTGGTTTGACTACCTTGGAAATCTGGACACCATCTTGGCTATTGCTCAACATGCCATGGGAATCCCAGTGGCCAAGGACATTCCACGGTTTTTGCACCAGAGAGAAATAGTTCCTCTTCTACCCTTCCTCATTGCACTGCACACCCTTGACCTTGACGATCATAGGGACAATTCCTACTTGGGGTATATGTTCCTCCAAGATGACGCAAAGCAAATTGATTGGCCAGTATGCCCACTGTTTTGACACAATTTTTTAACAACAATCCCCTTTTTGCTTTCTACTTTTTGATATCGACTTATAATGAGAATTTTGTATTTCCATGTACATATGAGGTTATTACTATAAAATATAATGGAAATTTTTCTTTTACTATTCATACATGCATTTTCTTCAAATGGTTTTACATTTTTCAATTTTCATGGAATGTTTTCACAATTCAGTTGTCATGTGTTTTAGCTAAGATGAATTTGTTAATTTCGGGACCTAAACCAAAAAAATGAGGAAAAACAACCAAAGTAACCTAACCTCACAAAAAAAAAATTACCTCGACAAAGCAATTCACCCTAACAAAACAATTTACCCTAATCTCTATTACTAATTTCGTAATGCTTTTTGTTTGAATTTTAGTAGGCTTATCTTTAAATTCGCTTAAGTAATATTCAAATAACCTACTGTAATTATGAATTACTCAAAATTTTGTGTGTTTAATGAATGAAAATTCAAAGGCGTACTTACCCACAATTTTGCTAAAATGTATGGAAATGACCTGATGGTTGCACAAACCTTTTCCATTGTCTCAAACCTATACCTTCATTCAACCTTCGATTATGACATTCCATTTCTTTTTGCTCTGTTTCATGAATGGTTGCATTTACTACATAGCCACTTCTTCCTTCAGGACTTCGTTGGCGACTGGTCTTGTCTTCAACCCTAACATCACTATTTATCTCATTAGACCAAACTTCAACATAATTTACACAGTTATCAGAGAGAAAGTAAAAGTCTGGTACTCTGTCATTATATAAAATCAAAAGTTTCTTCCCTTTTAAATCTTGGATTCACAATTAAGGGTGAAAAACATGCATCTCTTGCCCGTTTCACCCGTTCCTTCTTCTCACCATCATCCACGTGTGCAAAAAGCGGTAACTCACTTCCTTCAGATTCACACTTAAAGTGTGATATTCCCAAATTCTCGTGACCTTGCTTCTTTTCCTGCAAAACTTCCAGGATTTTCACATAACAATCACACTTAGTAGATTCATTTAATCCAACTGCTAAATCAATAAAAAACTTTGTTTCCACTAGGTTTATGCATTCTCCTAGAATTCAAATACCAATACAACAACAGTTCCCTCCTTTTCGCACTTAAGGATGCCTTTGTTAGCAAAATCACCTTATGAATGGCCAAACTTACCCTAGTCAAGAAAATCTCACAATCAATTTCACTATGATCGGTTGTGTCATGAATTCTACACTTTGTAACCCAACCAAAAGTGAACAAATTCAAGGGTGAAATCTTTTGGCTAAGAATTTTCTAGAGTTTTTCAATCTCTTTTCCACTCTCCATTCTAATTAAGCGTACTTAGACCTTTAACTCACAATTAGACTTTGACTATGTGACTGAGACACTAACACACACTTAAGGACAAAAATCGCCCTCCTTCTAGCACCACTTCTGTTGATGTAGATGTTGCACACACACACCAACAAGCAGATAAATTCTCACAGAAGACTGCAAGAATTTACCTTTACTTGAAAGATCCACTGAGAAAACTTAAATCTAAGGTAATCTCAATTTGATCCCAAGGCTCGAGAATGTCAGGTCTTAACACACTAGGTTCACTCAGGGTTCGTTGTGTAAATTGTTGTTAAACACAAAGGGTCTATGGTTGTCACAAGTTAGTTGGCATCCAAAGGATCATAACATAATCTCAATTTGATCACTCACATGTCACTTAAAAACCTCGTGAAATTAAAGATTTACAATAATACTTCATGAAATTCAAATTACTTGCATATGTTAAGAAAATTTAGCATTAATCACTTTATAAATTTATGGAATCGAAAGATTTATGATAAAACTCCATGCATTTATCAATTTTGAAACATTTTCTGGGAATATTAAACATCAAATCTAAAACAAAGCATAAAAGAATTGAAATGTAAATATTTCTCCTAGGTATTATTCATGCATGCCTCAAGAAATAAACTAAATCAAAGAAAACCACTCTATACTTCACTAGATTGCTTCACATCTAGGCATAGAATGATGCAAAGGTTTAAAGAAATATGGATCATTTTCCACTGGATAGTGCTATTATGCACAAATCTGGTGCAACACACAGTCTTTTCCGATAGGAACAAACAATCAGCTATGTATGATTTCATATCAGGAAATAGTTTTGAATTGGCCTTAATATTAGTTAATCTCAAATGAAACATACAAGTTTTTAATCTGGAATGAAATAGAAAATAGGTAAAACAATAAACTTGAAAAAATTTAGTTCTCTGAAATCCACAAATTTTGAACTTATTGAAATAAAACAACTCTTGGCCCTTTTATAGAAACAAGGTGACCAAAGAGTTCAAACAAAACACATGAAAGAGAATCAAATGAATGAATCACATGATAGCACACGAAAAATGATAGTTGGAAAGAGAAAATTTTGGAATAAGTCAATAGGAGCTTTGACTTTCTTCAACACTTGAAACTTTTGGACTCATGTCTTTAAGATACAATCAGGATATCAAACCAGGTTGAGCAGATTATCAACTTAATCTTCAAACAAAATGTAGGAATTGGATTGATATTTAGAGTGATCAACTAGATATAGAAATTTTAATCCATTAGCCCTATGTTCCTGCCTCCTAGCTATGGCTTCAAGAAAAATGTTCATAATTATATCACTTCGGAGCTCGCCATCTCCTTCGTCGCATGCATAATACCCAAATCTCCAGTTCCCCAGTTACCTACGTTTCTTCCTCGCATGAACTCTTAGAGTACGCCATCTAGCCTGGACAATATTATTGGATCTACTCACAACTCAAATTTTTCTAACCATCCATACCCCAACATTATTTGACAACATTTCTCCTGCACATAAAATCTCACATGTCAATCCCCTTTTTAAAACATTAATAAAAACCTTATTAGCATAAAGCTATCATTATCATTAATCCTTTTAGAACCAATCCATAAGTAAGATGCTTTAATATCTTCTTGTATAACTATCAACTTTAGGAAGGTCATCAGATGTTTTGTACATTTGGGAAAAACCAAACAAGTTTGAACCTTCTTGCATCAATGCACCATTTACTCGGGTACCTAGTTACCAAACTCCCAATATACGGGTGATCCCACAATAGTGGTTTACACTTTTTGGGATATTTTGATTTTTGCTAAAATCAAATATTTTTATAAAATATAATGATTTAAGCCTTGAAAAATTCCATTTAAAGGATTCCAATTGAAGAGGGTTTGATCAAACCACCTTAGATCAAACCCTCCTTGGATAGAACTCCGCTAGTTTTAAACCATACCTATAATGGAGTCTCCTTTACACCTATCAAAATGCTGATAAAAAACTAGTTTTGATTTACCTTTTGGGGGATCAAATGAATTCATTTAAAATTTATTTTTTGTAAGTATATAGTCCTTATTATAAGCTTCCCAAAAAGTATGATTTTAAATATATTTAATTTGATTATTATATTTATTTTTTTATTTCTTGTGAATATAGGTTTTTCACCGAAAATCAAGCTCTTTGTTTTGCACATGTAGAAAAATAGTAGATTATCAATTTTTTTTGAAAAATATTAGTGCACTAGATATTGATGTCTTTGATCCAACAAAAAAATAAAATTGAATTTCGATACATACAAAAAAAGTTATGTTTTAGCCAGTAAATCATGTTTGAATTGTAACTGGTTTGACTTTGAAACTTAATTAAGAAAAAAATATTCAATGAAATGCTATGAAACTAATTCCATGCACTAGATATCATAGTTAGGAATCTAAATTAAAAAAAATAAAATTTATCCTTCATAGAAAAAAAGTTGTGTTAGCCAGTAATGCCACTCTTTAAAAATTGTGTTTACTGTCAAAAACTAGTTTTTGAAGGAGATGGAAAAAGAAGTGCAATATGATTCCAAAATTTTTGAAAAAAAAAAATTTAGAATCTGCATACAAAATGTCACAAATCACTAGTTTGCATCATCTTCAAATTCCTCATGGTTTAGTCGCTATAGGTACTTGAATGTGAAGATTTAGTTAAAAAAAATCAGTTCAATGTCCAGTTTGGCCAAAAATTGTAAACCAGTATTGTGGGATCACCCATACCTAATTGCCTTTAAAACCTGACTAGCTGATGTATTGCATCTTTCAAAACAAACACAACTTGGCTTCCGATGTCTACTGACTTTTTCAATTCTGCAGGCTTTTTCCTCCTAGCTGCAACAACTCGTTAAACTTCTTTCACGAACTCCTCCTGATCACTGACCCGAACTCAAATTACCTAGACTCCCAACACCTAGTATACTTGATCATGAATTATTTTCAATATTTTCAACTTTCTATGTATTTTCCCTAGGGTCATCAACCAACTAGCATCTGCTTTGAGCATTAATTTTCAACTTGGGTCCCCAAGCTTTATATTCTTGGGACGTGTTGTGAGACCACAAAACATAACCTTTAACCTTAAAGTGATTTGATTCCTTTTATTGCGTTTTAGGGTGGAGAGGTGGAAAAAATAGAGTTCTAATCCCCTTCTTTTAGCCATTGTATTCTAGATTTTTGTTTCCAAAATATTTCTTCTTTCTTGAGCACTTTAGACTAGTCATGACAGTACTCCTCAAGATGGCAAGTCGGTTCACTCACATCACCATTAGCCATTTTTTCTTCAATATATTTGAGTTTAGTTGTTAAGTCACACTTTTGATGAAAAATATCTTCAAAGACCCTCTCGTTCCATCATTTCACCTTGTTTTAAATATTTTTGAGTTTTTGGGCCACATAATATATTGTAGATCCTTGTATGGGTATATTCCACCAATTAGATAACTTATAGATTTGAAATCAGGGTGAGTGTTCCACATGATCTCATATTTGAAGGGGAAAGGCCCAGTTTTTGTAGTGTATTCCATCTCAACAAGAGGGGGTTATTTTTGG
This sequence comes from Sequoia sempervirens, assembly GCA_007258455.2. Classification (NCBI taxonomy): domain Eukaryota; kingdom Viridiplantae; phylum Streptophyta; class Pinopsida; order Cupressales; family Cupressaceae; genus Sequoia; species Sequoia sempervirens. Next base: position 665,381,400 of record VDFB02271358.1, read on the forward strand.
ACTCCATCCTAGGGAGAGCTAGGAGGTTGAGAATATGAAGGGTGACCCAATTAAGAGAGGTTAGGAATCTATCAAGTTTAAGTTGGATAAATTTTTTTCCAAATCACCTATTTGTCTAGGTGAATAGTTGACCTTGAAGGTCAATATCATTAAGCCCAACAACATTTAGAAAGTCATCCAAGTCTGTTATACTATCAATGCAATCAATTAGACCCCCACGTTTCTCAGATGAGCCACAATGCTTTTGTTAGGGTTCAAGTAGATCAAAGCAATAAACATTAACAATTATATGCAGATTAAATAACCCAAAAAAACAATGAATAATAACACAAAAGGGATCAACATAAAATTTTAATGTGGTTCACCCAATATGGGCTACATCCATAGAAACTCAGCCACCCAATGATTTTATTATCCAGTGCAAAACATATTACAATATCATGATTCACACACACCACAACATACATCCCAACCGCTTATAACAAGCTTTTTGGAAGCTTCTAGAATTAAGGTTTTACGAAGTCATTTTTCATTTGATGTGTTAACGGGAAAAACCTTGACATGTTAACAAGAAAAACCTTGACGTGTTAGCGAGAAAACCTTGACGTGTTAATGAGATACGTTAACGAGTGTACAATATTTGCATGATCAGTCACCACATACCTACAATTTTTGGGTATTTCTCATATTAGGGGCATATATATTTAGGAAGTTCCAATCTAGACCAACAACATAGAACTAGACACCCAAGCAGTTTTTAGACTAAAGTAATTGGGAGCGTCTCATCCTATATGGTTTCCAGATTGTAACAACCCCGGTGTTCTTCACAGTAAAATTTCCAATGTTTTCACCTCAAGTGAATAAAACATGATGCCATGTCATAGTAATAATTTTTTTTCTTCCATTAATGTAATTACATGCATAATTGAAATAACACAATTTCTAATTTGTCTATGCAATCCAAAGTAATTACACAAATCTTCCAATAGCATAGATTTCATAATGAACAAAGAGTGTCATACAATAATCAATAGAGATTCCATTCCAATACAATAATTTCACAAATTACAATATTCCAAGAATGTACACTATTACAAATACAACTCCATCGAGCTTCAAAGCATAAGATATAGATGGTTTAGGAATCTACCTTTTAAAACCTTGGTCTTCTGTTGCCTATTAAGGGGGAGAAGCATCACTCAAGTGCTTTTTCACCAACCACAGACTCATATGCGGTCCCCCGCACATCTATCAATGATAGATGGCCCTTTCCTTCAATGAAGGTATTGGTTGGGTAACCCCGTACAATGTACCACTCTGAGCTTACTGTTGTATCATACATGACTAGGATTTATAAACTACACTAGGTAACCCTCATGCATTTCATTAGACACAATGAACTGACAATGGTGTCTCGACTTACACACTATTCCTAGTGGAGTCATCGGATCCCCACTACTTTGGCCAAAATGTTCTCACTTAGTATAATTGAGCAATGGTCTACCATTCACCTACACTATGGCAAGCTCATTTTGACTTAAGGCCATTATATCTTTGCTTAGGCAACCCCTCTCTACAGGCAAGCTACTCCCCAAGATAACCAATCTCATTGACACAACCTAAGGAAACACAACTCATAAAGAAAAGTAATAGTTCCCTCCTTTCACTGGACAACATTCTCAGGAGTAACCTACTAGCTATCAGAGCATAATTAAATATCTAGCTATGAGTGTTCCTAAGCTTTTCCATGTTAAATTGTGCCTAGTATAACATTAATACTTATGATAAACATCACTCCTAGTATGGAGTAAATGCAAACACATTGCATGGTCTCAATCAAAGAATTGTCATATCCAAAAGATGAATCCATTCAAGAGTATCACCCCTTTGACTAAAAGGGTTTACACTATGAGCCTACTCTTGTCAATATAATAACTTTGTATTTAAGTGTGTAATGACACTAATCAAGTAGCAACTCTAACTCACTAGGTTTCACTAAACCTTTCAACCCTAAAGTAACCCACTAGTTATCTATAATCAAATAACTAACGATGAGCAACCCATGTTCAAACATATCTAGTATAATTAAATACCTATGTCAAGCAATCTCACCTATCATGGAGTATTTACAAACAAAGCATACAAACATCATTTAACTTCCACTATTCTTTTAAAGTAAACATGACTTCTATATGCTAACGCGACTAACTCAACAATCAAGTCATAGAATATTCAAAATAAGAATAAAGAGAAGAATATCTTCATGCCTATTTTCAAGCTTTCCAATTCAACTAGCTGCAATCACAACACCTTTAGAACAACCAATCTTTCTATCAATGATTCACAACTTCTTGTCTCTCAAGTTGATAATTACTTCTCCTCAAAAGATAATTATACTCTCTTAAATATCAAGTCTCATCCTCACTATTTGGATAGGAAATTACAACTAGTACAAAAACAACAATATATGACTAAATAAACTACTAAAAATTGCATATAAATGACTAATTTTGGTCACGTGACCATTAGTAGTTTATTGTCGGTCATTTATAACGCAACAAAATTTATGACTAAACTATTTTAATCATTTATCTAGTCATTGATTTAGTCATTGATTTGGTCATTGATTTAGTCATTGATTTAGTCATTGATTCAGTCATTGATTGTTGTTAACTGGTCATTTATTTAGTCATGGTAGTGATTTATTTAGTCATATATTTAGTCATTAATTTAGTCGTATATTTAATCATTAATTTAGTCATTGATTTTTGTAAACTGGTCATTTATTTTGTCATGGTAGTCATTTATTTAGTCATTACTTTAGTCATATATTTAGTCATTAATTTAGTCATAACTTTAGTCATATCTTCAGTCATTGATTTGTAGTATATTTAGTGCATTTTTAATTGCATCATTTGGTAGTTTAATATTCATTTTATTAATCAAAAAGATTACTTATCAACTATCTAAAAGATTTGCATAATAAAACAACAGTGAGAAGGTAAAAATAGCTTATTTTATTAATTAAAAAAATGTTACATACAACTATGTAAGCTTGAAAATGGAGTTACAATTTGTTGTCCCAACATGAAAGAACTTGAAAAGATTACAATACATTTCTAAAAGAGAAAAAAACTAGCTAAAATCTGCTCCAAAACCTTGTCTTTATGTTGTTCAACAACTTACAAAAGAATAGGAACTTGACTATTCTTTTATATCATAACCTTCAGTCCCTTACCCTTGTAATACTTGTTGATCCTCTAACTGTCATTTGTGCATGACTGTTCATTATAACCTACAGTCCCTTACCCTTATAATGCATAAGTACATATACATCTTTGCAAAAGAACTTGCATTCTATGATTGTGATAAAGCTCCAATCATCTGTAGGTTGCTCTCATTCTGATTACTATCATCTTATGACCATGTTAACTGTTACTTCATTGTTCTCTTACCATTGAGCTATCCCTTAAAAAATTTGATCATTTACCTCTTCATCTTCATATCTTGTTGGTTTCTTTATCACCAATCACGAATCCTACCAACTGAAGTAAATTTGAGTCATTTTCCACAACTTTCCTTCATGTCAACAACTCCATAAGAATAATACCATAGCTGTAAACATTAGATTTCTCATTAAGCCTTAAGGTTCTTGCATATTCAGGGTCAATATAACTAGTAGTACCCATAAAATAGGTGGAGGTGTGAGTTTTGGCCGAGGAAATGCACTTGGAAATGCGAAATTTTGACAAATGTGCTTCGAAGTTGTCATCTAAGAGAATATTAGATATCTTTACATCCCTATGAACAATGCATGGGTTACAGTCACGATGAAGATATGCTAATCCTTTTGTAGCACCATAGGCTATCTTTAGATGAGTATCCCAGTCTAATTTAATATTCTTTGATGTTCCTACACAAAAATTTAAAATGTTTGTTAGGTTCTCCTTGATCAGATGGTAGAAATAATGATTGGACTCATATTTCATAAATCTATCATGTTTCTACATAATATCATTTTCTCACCATGTAGGATGTCCCAGAGACTTCCATTTAGCATGTAGTCATAACATAGAAAAAAGAAAAATATAGAACTGCATAGTATTAAAAAAAAAAAAAACCTGGAAGAAAGGATGTTGAAGACATTCAACTATAGTTGGCACCTGCATTTTCTGTACAACCTTGACTCTATCCACCTGGTCCAAAACAAAAAGCATGCGAACCAAGTTAGAATCCCCACATAATCATAAGGACAAAAAACTTCATATGCTAACAACAACAAAAGTAAATACTAAACAAGAACACTTCCCGAACTGCATTCACAAGCATAAATTTAGAAATATACTATTACTAGATTAGAAAGAGAGTACTTTGATAAAAAAAACAAATAAACATACTTTCTCACTCAAAGGAGATTGAATAAGTAGCACATCACTTAACACTTGACTCATAATATCTCCATTATTTCCATATGTTTCAAAAAAACTCATGTCCTAGTTCAACAATACTTAAACATAATGGACCTGATAACTGTTGTTTGTCTCTCTCCAGTAAGAATCCAATATGAAACTTATGTCAAGAATATTTCACAGAAGTCATATCAGTAATAACATGGAACAAAAAGTTAAATGTACCCTAATACCCAAACCACATGCATATTACAAGAAAACAAAAAATAAATGAACATGTAATCTATATTGTAAAAAGGAAGTAGCTTACCAATCCAACCGGCCACAAAAACGCCTCCTGCTATGTATACACTAGTAGTCACATACAAAGGAATGTAACAATCAACAGATAGGAGTCCACTGCATGTCGTCATAAACAATCCCAAGAAACTCACCACCGGTCGTTGGCGATAAATAATTTCCAGCACTGAGAAATTCTATTTACACTAGCAGTCACATACAAAGGAATGTAACAATCAACGGATAGGAGTCCACTGCATGTCGTCATAAACAATCCCAGGAAACTCACCACTGGTTGTTGGCGATAAATAATTTCCAGCGCTGAGAAATTCTATTCACGGCTGAGCTGATGAAAATCCCGATGAAAATTTGAAACAAAAAAAATGCTAGAAAAAAATCGAAGAGAGGATCTAAAATAGCTGATGATCTTTGCATTGTCAAAACCAATAGCTTCAGTCAAGGCAATAAGTATAGCAAACTATTTTTGACAGAAACAAGAAAAAGACAGTGTGACCTAAAATCAATTCTCTAGTCATGCTAGCTATTGATCTAGAAATGTATAAGCATAGACTATGAAATCGATATTATTCAAATAGTTTCATCCCCCTTAATCTATCTATTTATCAATTAGAACCCATGTCAAAAATCTCCTTTTGCATCCACCTACATACCAGTACTCCATGATTGTTATAATTGAGGGTGAACCGCCCCCTACAAGAACCACATATACAAATAAGAGGGGTGACACCTAGTCCACCTTACTCACCCTTCCCATATTTTTTCATCATGCAACCCTCATGCAGTCATGCACATCACATCTACCAAGGCTAGAAAGGCACAAACCTATAAGAATTTTCGTTTCTCACACCAATTTATGGGAACATGAATAGTGTTACGATAAGATTTCAAATACACAAGCAACTTTGGATCTGTTGTTGTTGCATCCCATACCTACAAGTGTGAGTGCAAGAATCAATAGCAATTTCAATTACAAGAACCCAACATGGAAGAAAAAGTGAAAAAGAGGCAGTAAAACACCCAACAAAGAGCAACATAATTGATTAATCCAAAAATCTGCCACTAAAAAGGTGAGCAATGATCAGTTAGATCATTACCTTATCTCCCAAGGGAAACCAAAATTAGTTTATAAAGAAATCATATCTTATCTAATAGTAGAAGCATCGTACTAAAGCACACAAGTTTTCTATTATATAAAAAGACAATGCCCAATTAGAGCATTACTTGATCCCCCAAGCCCAACAAAAATTACTTTATAAAGAAACCATGTCTTATTTGATATTAAAAGCAAGGTACTAAAACACACAAGTTTCCTACTATATAACAAGATGATGTGACAAATTTCTAGAATACAATTCTCTTTATCCTTGATATTTAAACAAAAACAATAGTTAATAATCTGACAATATATAAGATGCAACTAAAAATTGCATACAACATTTTCTTGTATACCATAAGAAGAGAAACAAGCCACCATATACCTCAACAACATTTGGCCTAGAGCACAGTTGCTTAAGTTCAGCAATTTTCATTCTACGTTGAAGTTGTGTCAAGAAAAACAAAAAATTAGTCTTTATGAGAACAAATAGAAATATTTAAAACTAGCACTTGCACCCATAGGAGGTTCAAGGATAAGCCGATAGGAAATTAAAGGTAAAATTTAAATGTGTTTTAATATTACATTAAATGAAGTACTACAATCATTGCCCATCTAGCAAATTTCTTCTCATAAGGTAGAAAGTTTTGTTCCCTCTGCAGATGTAATAATTGATCTTTTAGATTTAAACAATTCTTAAGAGTCGAATGCATTAACAATCCCAAAATTTCCACCATTGATATAACATTACAATCCAGTAGTGTAGTGTCTTCTATAGAAGAAACAAATGATAGCACAAATGAAATAATTAAGATTTTTTTAGCAACTTGAAAAATTATTGACAAAGATGTTGGGCTTTCTTCAAATAACAACGTTGCAGATAAAACCATAGGGAGAATCACTAGAAGCGGAGCTCATAAGAAGGTTTGCATGAGAACTCTTGTTCATGATTCACTGTTAGACAAACACAATCCAACATTTGCTAATAAGATGATAGGCAAGCATAGTGTGTTATGTATGATAGTAAGATCCACTATATGGTGGGTGAAAACTTTAGCGAAGGTCTAAAGAAAAAATAAATAACATTTAAATTTTACTACCATGTTTAGATACTGAATTTGGTGAAAGAATTTTTTTTTGGCGAGGTAATCCACAATCAAAAGGTGACAAAAAGAGGGATTGGTGTGAGATGGAAAGGCCCCGAGACAAATCTGGAACATCACCAATTAGAACACGTGAGATCTTCCACAATTGGTAGCTGTAGGAATTTTATAAAAGAGAACAATGATGAACCAAAAAGAGAAGGTCTACAGGGTCCAGGATTTGAACTAGAATTCAAAGGATGAAATTGTTGAACTTTAATGAAGACCTTCATTTTTGAGGAGAAACATTGACACATGGGAACATCTAGAAGAGGAGAATAAGTGTCTAGGAATAGAGAGAGATAGATGTTCTATTGATCAATCAAAATGCTATTTGCAATGTGCAGTTTCAAAATCACTTGGATATGCAAATAAAAGAAGTACATCTCATGGAGATTTTAATGAGTTAGGTAGAATGACTTACAATTTAGTTATGAAAGGAAAAGCCTAGAACAAAGAAAAATAGAAGGTAGACAGTAGTTAGAGTATCCACATAAAAATAAGTTACGTAAGCAAAGACCCACCTTTTTTCTAACTCCTATGGCATCTCCCGATGAAATAAAAAGGAACACACGTTTGAAGTCCTCGAGAAGCTCATATTCAAAACTATCTTTTTCTACTACATAATCTACCTCAACTTGTCCCAGGAACTACAACATAATCAATGCCACATAATTAATGAATTTTAAATTGGCAAAACAGACATCAATACGCACATTGCCTTACAAACTTGGGTTACATACTCTACCTCAACTTGTCTTAGGAACTACAACATAATCAATGCCACATAATTAATGAATTTTAAATTGGAAAAATAGGCATCAATACACACATTGCCTTACAAACTTGGGTTAGTGGTAATACAAACTTTACCAAATAGCAGTAGCTAGTCTGCAATAAATTCAAAACATGCATATATATAATTACTATTCAAAAATGGTACAACCACCATGGCATTTCTAAGAGAATCTATAACTTAAACAAGATGTCACTTACCTAAAAATGTAAAATGACTTGATTTCAAGGTAAAAATTTAATAATAACTATCTAATGACCAAATTTCTTTACTCCACAATAGTTTCTCAATTTTTTAGAGTATTACAAATTCAACAATATAAACCCCTAAATCCCTTAAGTAATGAAATCTTCAAGGGAGGGAAATTGAATGTAGATGCAAGCTAACCTACCAGGCATATATATACAATTTTCAAGGATCCATACATTGATATGGAAACTTGGAAAGGATACAACTGTGGAAATTCATTAAAGAACATGAATGCAACTCACATATATAGTCCAAATCCCACATATGCCATGGCATACCCAAATACTGACAAGATGCATAGCAAATTAAGCTTGGGTGTAAGGTGACATATATATATTTATATATATACAACCAAGATACAATGGGGCATGCCATATATGGGATATGGCATTATTCTAATAGGTATTAAATCAGTTCTTTTGAAGCGTATCATTGGTGTAATATGTTATTTTATTATTTTTCTGCAGCTGCATAGTTTTGAACCTATATACAGTGATCCATATATAATGGGAAATTGTTCGCAAGAGCCTACCCATCTCTTATTAGCATTAATTGTCCCCTCACTGTAACTACACCTAGGTGATGCTCACTGAGGTGAAGAACCAAGAATTCTTGGGAGCTCACCCAATAACTCTGGAGATTCCCCTACAATCAGGCCTTTTTGACAAAATAGCTCTTGCAAAACCTTCAGTAATTATTCTGGCACGTCAAGACTCACTCATTTCTTGGGGGCAATGCAAACATTTTTTGAAGCATAGAAATTTTTCACAAGAGTCCCCATCTCTCATCAGCATTAATGGCCCCTTGATGTTCACCTCAGTGATTCTCACAGAGGTGAAGAACAAAAAAAAAAAACATTATGCCAATTTGTAAGTGTTGCTCTGGATATCCATACATTTTTATTCTTCAAGTCTTTTTTTAGTTAGTTGATTTCTTGAAAAAACTGAAGATCGTCTCATTTTTCTTGCAGATTTAAATCACTATTGAGGTTAGTCTTCGAATAAATGAAATTAATCTTGAGATTCCTTCTTAGATCAAACAAAAATCACTTGTTTGTGTAGACAAATTGCCGGGACTAATTTATGTTTTTCACTATTCAAGTAGCCTTAATATGTCTTACTCTTCCTACTTTTTCATGTCCACTGATATCTTAGTTCTTACGTTACATATTTTGTGTATTTCACTTGAAAAGAAAATATAATTCAAGGCTTTCAATAGATGAGACTTAATTCACAAGGCTTTAGTTAGATGGATAAATGGTTGGACTGTTGAATCAAAGGAAGCAATAAGCCACCGATTATTATTGCAAACGAACAATGCAGCAAAAAGATAAACCTTGTACTTCTTAACAGTTCTAATCTTAAGTAAAAACAAAAAATATTTCCATCATAACTTGATTAGCATTAAAGGTTCCCGTGATCCTTATCCACTATTTTAAAGCAATCAAATAATTTCACTACCTTCAAATTTTATTTCAACGCATTGTAACTTTTTCTTTAAAAGAAAGATGGCCCTACTACAAATCTAGAGTCAAGAGCTTCCTAAAAATATTATGTATTGATCTTTCCATGTACATGTGGCATGATCACAGTCACATTATACACTTCCCATTCTAATGAGCTAGTACAGATGGGAAAGATGAATACAATAAATTTTCTCGTAACCCATATAAACACTCAAAGAAAGAAGAACATAAACAAAAGGAACCTAATGAAAGCCAAAGACTCTACATAATATCCCATAATAGATTTTACAACCAAAACACAAAGTTGGATACCTCTGCAACTTTTTATTTCCAAGTGATGCAGATGTGACAGGTTGCCAATGGAATCATGAAGGTTATTTAAACCTCTACAGTCTTCTATGTTCAAGTGTTGCAGTTGTGACAGGTTGCCAATGGAATGAGGGAGGTTATTTAAATCTATAGACCCTACCATGTTCAAGTGTTGCAGTTGTGACAGGTTGCCAATGGAATCAAGAAGGTTATTTAAACGTTCACACCCTTCTATGTTCAAGGTTGCAGCTGTGATAGGTTGCTAATGGAATCAAGGAGGTTATTTAAACCATAGAAGCATAAATCTGCAAAAAATCGCAGAAATTGCGATTTTTAAAAAATCGTGGCCATTCCCGATTTTTTCGGCCAAAAAAACATGATTTTTTGGGTTGTGTTGACTGCCCAAAAAAATCGTTGAAAATCGCGTTGAAATCGTATTAAAATCGAGTTAAAATCGTGAAAAAAATCGGCAAAAAATCATAAAAAAATGTAACCCTAAAAAGCACCACAAAAAACCCTAAAAAAACATGTTTTTGGGATAAATGTGCGTCGCCAGTTTATTAACTTCATCCTCTGCAACTAAGACGACACGTTTTCATGCTGCGACTGGAGGGTGTGCGTTTTTTGTCCGCCGAAAATCCTCACGCGACCTGCAACCTGCAACCTGCAACCAGCGACCAGACTTTGTTGTTGCCGCCAATCATCTTCGATTCTTCGGGCGACCAGATAGGCAACTCAAATTTCCTCAAATTTCCTCTCTATATTCCTGGCCCTAGCTGCATATTGAAATTTTCTGGCTGTGTACACTATTCAATTAAAATTATATAATTAAATAAATTTATTAAATTATATTTCAGTGTTCTATTATAGTTTATTTGAAAATTTAAAATGAACTTAAATTATATAATTAAATAAATTTATTAAATAATATATGTAAATATTAAATAAATTAAGTTTTATAGAAAGCACAAGTTATATTATTAATTTTCATGTTTAAAATGAACTTAAATTATGTAATAAAATAAATTATTAAATAATATTTTCTAAAATATAGTATATTATATGTTTCTACATTTTTTTATGTTTTTTTTCAAATCCGATTTTTTCCCGATTTTTCAAAAAATCCTGATTTTTTGGTTTGCCGATTTTTTCCCCAAACTATTTATGCTGCTATGATTTAAACCATGACAATATTTTAGTTTCAAATGCTGTAGCTGCAATAGATTGTCAATAGAATCAAGGAGGTTATTTGAACCTTTGAAACTTCCTATTATGTTCAAGTGCTACATTTGTGATAGGTTGACAATGGAATCAGGGAGGTTATTTAAACCTCTACAACTTACTATTTTCAAGTACTGCAGACATGACAGGTTGCCAGTGGAATAAGGAAGGTTATTTAAACCTGTACAATCTTCCATGATCAAGTGTTGCAACTGTAACAGGTTGCCAATAGAAACAAGGAGGTTATTTAAACTTTTACACCCTTCTATGCTCAAGTGCTGCAGTTGTGACAGCTTGCCAATGGAATCAGGGAGCTTATTTAAACCTCCACACTCTATTATATTCAAGTGTTGCAGCTGTAACAGGTTGTCAATGGAATCAATTTCAGATTGGGTTCTAGGTGAATGCAGTCAGGTTTAGTGGATGAGGGCTGCACATACCTCACACATTAGTAACCCTTATTGCATTGCAATTTACATATATAGTTGATCATTAGGTGTGCATGGTTGACCTTCGTGCTCGTGCTAGCTATATTGAGGACACCCTAAACATTATTACTAAGATGCTAGTTAAATCTGTGGTACATGTGGATCATATATGAATATAGGCTGAGTATTTCCGGAAACACTGCTTTTTTAGTTGGACCCTAAAAATGATGCAAATTATGTTCTTCTCTAAAACATCTGTATCAGAAATAACTCAAGTTTCACGAAGAGAGTGTAGTCTCTTCTTTTTTTAGAACATAAGAACATCATAATCAAATGTCACTGATACCAGATTGAATCATGATTGGATATTGGAATAAATTATATTAAGAACAAGAATGAATAATTGTTATAATCTACGATTATGAAAACCACAACATCTTGAGGTACACATCTTAATTTCTACAAATTACACTAGATCCCAAGTGGAAACTATAACATGAATTTGATGATATTTAAGCTTCAAAATGTTAGATCATACCTATACGTGCACATGCTATAATTACATATTTGTAACCCAAAAATTCCCCATGATCTACTAGAATAAATGTTATTGGTATGGAGAAATGATAGGAGAAAAATACTAATGAATAAATCATAATGGTCTGAAAGATACACACCCAGAACTTTTGGATTTGAAACCCATTTTTGCACTCACTTGATGCACCACTACCCTGTCATGATTGCTCAAATTGCTTTCAAATGTAAGCACTGCAAAATAGTAATATTTAAGTTAGTATATGCATAAGCACATAAGATTTCCCTCATGCAAAAGTTCCTTCAATTAGAAATGCATGTCTGAAACAAGTTATAACTAGCACTTGCAGCTAGGGGAGCTGCAGGGAATACGCCGATAGTTTTATATAATTTGCTGAACATTATTGATCCTGTGTTTGTGGTTGATTTTTTCTTGAGGAAAACTAAAAATTTTATTTTTACTTAGAGTATCTATTTGTATGCAAAAAATTTCTGCTTGAATATTTGCATGGACTTGCTTGATTCATTATCAAACCCAAAGATTTTATTGGAAATCATATCATCCAGATTGACAAAAATAAAATAATGTGTGACTCATATCATATCAGTTGTTTCTCCAGAAATGATGTTTCTCCTATCTGTCAATGAGTTATTACAGCATTCTCCCTACAGCTGCAGCTTCAATCTATTCACAATAAATACACTTCACTTAAATGCATGACATAAGAATAAACTTTTCTATTTATAACAAAACAAATTCATATCACCAATTCATCCATTATAGAGCATGTTTTTGTCTGTCTATCGCACCAATTTGTACAAATGCACTGCAAAAATGCATTCCTAAACAGCTGATATGACCCATATTGCAAATCAACTCTTACTCTAGCTATTGTATAACATGAGTTTGACTCGTATCTATAGAGCTTACTACTTGAAGAAAATGACAATCAAGAAAATGAGAAGAGAGAGAAAGGTCAGAAAATTCTGCCTATATGGAAAACGATGCAATAGAACTCTGTATTGTGGTAATGCAATATGGCACATGCAATACATCCATGTTGTAAGGTTCCACCCAATGTGGTATATGATGCGATATGACTCAATGTGATGTGGTAATGGGATAGATCTTTGTGTGATGCGAGCATGCAATGTAATCAAGCTCCATCTGAATACAAGTCATTATTTGCAATCTTGACCATGAAAAGAAGGATAGGGAAAAATGATGCAGGATGATGGTAATGATAAAAAACATAAAATAATTCTCATAATGTGTAGGCATGTAAAAATGCTTAATCATTTAAAAACATGTAAAAAGCATAAGTTGAAGATAGGCATCGATGCAAAAGGGTGCCCTGATATGGGTAAATCATAAAGGAAAAGGCCAGTCCTAAAGGCAAGATACATTTCATGTACTTGTATCAAATATGTAATCAAGGCAAAGGATAAGCATGTAAGCACATATAAGTAGGATATATGTGTTAAATACATGTAAGAATGATTTCCCCTGATGTGAGCAAGATAATGAGATAATAGATGGCCCCGAAGGCAAGATAGAAGAACATAAGAATATTAATGGGATAAGGCCATGACATGGGTCTCAAATATGTAATCATAAGATGATAATAGATCATAAGGCGTGTAGCATAATCATTGAAGCATAGGCATGACGTCATAAGTATGCATGCAAGATAAAAACAAGATAAGTAATCATGAAACTTGCTAAAGATTGACATAGAGATCACGGTGGTCATAGCACATAGAGATAAGATCATATAAACATGTGAACGACAAATAAGTGAACAACCAAAGAGTGGTGAGATATGTAGAAAAACAAAGGAACATAAGTAAATTTGAAAGTGATACATAAAGAAAGCATAGGTACTAATCATAAAAAATGACAAAGGAAGTGCAGAAAATAAAGCATAAAACACTGCATTCAAAGTGAAATGGGAAAGACGCATAATTAATCATAAACAATAATAAATAAGATGATGAAATGATGATAAGAAAGACAACAAATATGTCATAAACAAGAGGTCGAAGTGTAAGGACATTAGATAAATAGATAAATAAGCACATAGAATCTCAACATAGATGGGCATAACATTTAGGGAAAACGTAATAAAGTAAAGCATAAAGTGGATGAAATGGAGCAAGAAGCAATGGGAAGATCTTACTAACGAACTTATTCTCCATTATGTGTGTCTATAATATGGTATGCATTTACTATGGAAGATTGTTTGAGAAGCTGCATTGGATGCTGACAGTGGTGGAGAATGAACATTGATGAAGAATTCATATTATTAAGAAACCCACACTTTGAAGACAAGAAGGGATCTAGAATGTAGATGAAGCTCATTATGGATGGCTGCCTTGATAGAATTTGTGAATCTTGGGAATTATACCCTTATGAGATAACTTGACAGAGCACTATGGATATAGTGCAAGATGGATGGTTGTCCAAGAATTATTTTTACAAAGAAAGCTTTTGAAAAATATGTAGTTATACTTTATTCTCTGTTAATTTATGTCTTCGCTTTTAGTACTGTAAGCCTTAAGAACTGTAAGCCTTAAGAGAAGGTGTTAGAATATAAGGTTTACATTTTGTAATAAAGTCATCTTAATGACTTAGTAGTGTGTTATATTAGATTACTGTCAGTTACATCTGTCAAATTCTCTATAAGGGGATGAACCTCTTTGTAATGAGGACACCGTTATTTCCTTATATAGATATTTATATCTTGGGCTCCAATAGTATCTTCCCATTTTATGGTAGCCATTAGTGCCATTGGATCATACTAGTTTCCACATGCAAATGTATGTGCTTGCTTATGAGATTGTTGAAAGATTATTTTGTTGGGGCTATATGAGGTTTTATGAAGGTCAATAAGGCAACATATGTACATCTACTTGTCTCTTAGTTACCCGATCTCAAGAAGAAAGTGATTTTATGTAGCTTCCATAAAAGAGTCTTCAAAGAAAATTATTTGAAAATATATGGGCATAGGCTCAAGTGAAACAACCATTTGTTGGAAAAATGCCTAGTACTTGTTGCTCAAGCCCTGTATGTGTGTAGAGTAGTAGCATAAGAAAACCTACTTTTTAGTTAAATGATGGTAGTGTAGATATTGAAATGCTTTTATTTTTTATGCTGTAGGTAATGTGAATTTTATTGAACTTTAAATGTCAAGTATTTTGTCGTCTTTCTTTATGATACGATTGCTACCTTTGAATTTTCTCTATGATACTATCTCAAATTTCAACAAATAAATATTAGTCTAGATATTAGTCATAAATATATTTGTACATGTTCAATTTAGCCAATTATAACCATAATTGACACAATAATTCCCCAATCCATGTAAAATAAAATATGCCAAGTTCATCAATGATCATTACCTTAATTTTCTTCATACACACAAGCACACATGTACACACACAACCCAAAATAAAACAACACAATTGGTGAGTCCTCACCCTTGTCTAGATTACATTGGGATTAAGGCTGCTTTACAACTTAGTTTTGTGGTAATGTGACAATTCTTTGGAAGAACCACTATTTTTTTATTGGATATTTTCAATTGTCCTACCTCCTTATTTTGTCTCAAATGAACTTCAACGTGATAGTTTTATATTTCTGCTCCCTCTAAAGAGCATTTTTGCCCTACAACCCTTTGCACTTCCCTCGAATTGACTTCAACTTGATTGCTCATTTCCCATTTTGAAGGGCCTAAGTATTCCCTCCCAAGATTTCAAACATATTTGAAACAACAATAGTTTGACCCTATTTGATACCTTGATTTCATTGACTATTTCTTTGTTGAAGATGTATTTTTCCTTTGGTTGTAATGAAGGTGTGTTAGGCACTTTTTGGTGCTTGAAGCACATTCTGATCTTTTTTGGAGTCCCAACCAAACTAACCATACTCATGGCATTTATTACATTAGAAGGGAATCAAATCATTATCAAATTTTCGCATATATGTGTATTTATTACATGTTAGAGTTCTCTTTTGGCTCAACCTTATCGATGAAGTGGCCCAAAGTGTTACCAATTGTAGCAAAGATTTGTCATCCTAAAAAATCAGAGGAAGATGGGGAAGTTTCACCCAAACAGGACCTACGTTGGACATATCTTTAGCAGGATTAAAATCCATGGACCAATGTTCTAAAATATAATCCTCTTACTTCTATAAAATATGGGCCACTTCTAGAAATTAGATCTATGTCCTCTTTTGGCTAAAAATAAGTTATGGAAAATTTCTCCACGAAACCAAATGTTCATTCTACCTTTCAATAGAAGTTCCTAATGGAGAAGAGTTAAATTATTCATGCTTTTAGGTCTTAGCCAAAGACCCATACACTTTATAAAAAAATCCAAGGCTTTTTTCTTTAAGGGAATCATTGCTGAATGTAACTTTAGACACCATTTTCAACTTTTTGACTAAACAAAATAAAGGTGGTTTAGCCTTAGACCAACAAGCAACTACAACTACTAACTTCAAAATAATGGAGTTAAAAAGCAACTATAGCTACTAAAACTTCAAAATCATGGAGTTAAAAAGCAAAGCCACAAGAATTGCTTGTAGAAATCTCTAAAGATGGACCAGACATATTCATGTTTGCAGCTGCTGCCGCCACCATGGCCACTACTATGCAGTGTGTGCCCTATTTCTATGCCCTAATAAAGGGTGTTTTCTTGCCCTGAAAAGTGTTTGGCTTTCAACATTGGATCAATCCTCCGTCACAATAGATTACATTCATCATTGACATTTTTTTTGAAAAAATATAATCTATATCATTATCATTCAGACAATAAAAATTCGTAACTTGTATATTCTTCATCTTTTAGGTAGAAGTTTGTAAATCAGAATCAAAAGTGATATGATTTTATTCAAAAAGAAACACTGGAACTCCATATTCATTTTAAGGAAATCAAGAAAATATCAACAAGTAACAAAAATCACAACATACCCAAATGGAGAAAAGGTATGATGGCCATAATAATGTACGAAAGTTCATCAAAACTACTAATTTACTAAATAAACCATAAACACATCCATCAACATGACAATGTATGTAGGGTATTTATAGACATTTCTTAGCATTACATAGTGTGTATTAGAAAAATTTAAGCAAATGAAATGAGTGGGTGTAAAGCCCAAATCATCAACCTTTAATCTATTCATAGTAAATGAAATTTACTTAAACCCTAATAATTACACACATAAACTGTTGCTTCAATCTATTCACGGTTTGGAAATATTAGGGTTTAAGAACTTACTTAGATGGTTGCAGCTCGCCAAATTGAAGAACTGAAATGTCAATACCAGAGAGGAAGAGTTTGGGGAAGCAAATTCATTTCCAACGTCCCACCCGCCTTTGCAAGCATCCTCCCTACGTGAAAATGGGAGCTTTGAAGGGAGCTTTGGAACAGGGTATGGACATCCGTAAAAGAAATGTGCGTCAGTAGAAAATGTTGTATACTAAACTGTGTAGGGTAAAAATGTCGTAATGTCAAAACCTAAATGTGCACATTACTAGGAACTTGGTAGTAATTTTCATTTTAAACCTATCGCTCTAAACCTTATTTCAGGCTGTAACTCGCCAAATTGGAGAAGTGAAAGGTCAATACTAGCTAGGAAGAGTTTGGAGGAGCGGGAACCAATAGTGGTGGGAAAACTAGCACAAAATGCTGAAAAGCAACAAAAAAAATGGCAAAAAATGATGAACGTTTAAAATTTGTTTAATCATAAAAAATTAATATAATATATATAATATAAAATATAATTAATATATTATATATATTTAATATAATAGTAATAATATTAAATTATATCTAATATAATTATATTTATTATTAATTTAATAGTATATATAGGTTATATTATTATTATATATTGTATTTTATAATAAAAAATATTAAATATAAATATAAAATTATTATAATTAATAATTAATATATTCTTATATAGAACAAATTAAATTGATAGTTTAATTGATCTTTGAAGAGATTGGGAAAAAGAAAGAAAGATCGAGGGGGAGACAATTCTATATAGAAAGATGAATATATACTAACACTTGCACCTAAAGGAGGTTCAAGGATTGTGCCGATAGAAAATTATATGTATGTTAATATGTTAGAGAGTATGTGTTTGTGCATGGATGTGCACAAATTCTAGTTGCATGTGGCTAGCTTAAAAAATTAATAATAAGTGCTAAATAATGGAATGAAATAAACTTAGACAAATCTAGATTAGGGCTCCCTAACATACTTTGCACTCTTGGGCTTAGGTGTGGTGAAGTTAGGGCTCCCTAAAATTCTTCCTCTTTGACCTCATTATGCTGGACTATGGGAATAACACTATTGATTCTTGATTCCTTAAATGATCCATTCAAATGGATTGAAATAATTGATAATAAATATATATTATTTAAATGAAGTGTTTGCAAGATAGCCCTCAAAATACAATTGGATTGTTAGAATCATATTTTATTAGTGAAATTGACCAAAATTGCTCTTTGATACATTTGACATCCTAACACAACAGGAAAATCAAACTAGCTTCAAATCATAGTTAAAAACATCAATGATTCATTAACATAATGAGTAATAAAAGTTAAAGAATGTAAATGTTAATTTTTTTTATAAAACATGTGAAGGCCTTAAGACTGCACCGAGAGGCAATGCCTTCCACGCAATAGGTATTTTTGGTGCACCAAGCAACCTAGGTGGCCAAATGGCCCACTTAGGTAGGGGTCCCATGAGGGGGGCTTAAGCTCTATGGATTATGATCAAATTCGAAAGAAAAAAGAATAGAGGTGTAATAGTCATTTATTTAGTCATTTTTATTTGTCTGATATTACTCATTTATTTAGTCATTTAGTTGTGATTTTACCCGATGACCAAATTAGTCACTTATAAATGACCAAATTAGTCATTTATTTTCTAAATACTACTAGTGTTAGTCACGTGACTAAAAATTTTAGTCATATGACTAAAATTTTTAGTCACATAGTCATTTATTTGGAAAATTCTACTAGTGTATATATATATACAGATATAATAGCTCACTAAAATGTAGATATTCTCCTCAAGAAATAACTCACAAAAAGAGAGAGAATGTGGCATCCCAAATGAAGAAATCTTGTTGCTAATTATTTATACAGCAAGCAAGCAATCACAATGCCTACAGTTTAGGCATGAAAATGACAACAACAAACATGCAAAGCAACACCACTAACAATCAATAGAAAGGTGGCGAACAAGTAAACACTCAGCTTGTCTACCAACAGATCAACCCTCTGTTTGACAACAATATGAAGAATAAATCAAATTTCATGTGACTGAAATACATCTATATAATTCTAAGATAAGTGGACACAAAGGTGACACGATTTAGCAAAGAAGAGAATTAGTCAATGACCAAAGCTTGCCACCCCAATTTGCATCAACTTATTCCTTGCTAAGTGTAGATTCATAAACACATTTTTTATTGACAAAGTCATCGATGGTTTGGAGCAATCAACAGCTATTCCATATTCATAGCAAATCGTGGTTTGATATTTGACTAATTCCAAGACTATTAAAGGCGTCAAATCTTTCAATATTGACTCATATGATGAAGCAGTTTGCAGTTAAAATAATGACAATAACGAAGGGAAGATCGACCTATGAAGACAGTCATATTCATTTCCAGATTCAAGTTATTTAAGTCACCCAAGTAAATTGACTTTAAAGCCATTATATTTGGCATAGTAATCGACTGCCATTGATAGTTTGAAAGTTGATATCATGGTAAATGATGCATCCTCTATGGCAGCAAACTTCTTGCATTTGACTAAGTCTTTTAGTGACTTAATGCGTTGGAAAATACACTTGTATGTTGGGCCTATACCATCTTATATGGTTGCACCTTAATCTCTTATATTGCTGCCCCTACATTTATAATGTTTCATGCGCTACACCTGCTGTTAAATACTGCACAATACCTTGCTTATATAAACCTTACTTATGCAAATATAAGTCGGCCTCTATTCTTGTATGGTATATACACAAGTCAATGCAGGTGTGTATATATATTTCACTATGTAAATAGATATAAACATCAACGTTTAGAGATAAAATAATCTTTTATTCAAGTGTTGAATATCTATAATATATATATAATATAATATATATCTTTATATTATATTATGTACATATATATATTCACAAACATATATTATATATATAATTACTTATACATATATGTACATATATGCTATGTCAATCAAGTGTGTACACATTCAATATATGAATGTATACAAACGAGTTAACAATCAAACAATAATAATATATTATATATATCTATATATATTTATATACATATATAGACTCCTCTATACAAGCATAGATGCTTGTGTGTGTGTGTGTGTATATATATATATATCCAGGCACATAAATACTCATATCGTTTGATATCTAGAATGCATTCATCCAAATTATTACCCTCATTGAACAATATGCATGCATATATACATTTCTCAAATAAGTGTTATTCCTTACGTATGTATATGCATATATATGACAACATTATAAAGCAATGATTCCTTCATTATACAGAAGAATTCAACAAGATATCAATCACATAGTAATAATATATATTATCTATTTGCATATATATGTATACACACCCCTCTATTAAGCATTTACACTTACGTGTGTATTTATATATATACAAACATATATATATATATATAATCTATAAATACGATAGTCAAATGATTCATTTACTATCCGAATGATCATGTCCTATGTGGTTATGGCATCACATCACTTGTTTACAAACATATATGCATATATCCTAATATGCAATCAACCACACAAACAAGCACAATAACATGAGGGAGGACTCACAAGCTATATATAATCTATAAATATGATAGTCAAATGATCCATTTACTATCCGAATGATCATGTCCTATGTGGTTATGGCATCACATCACTTGTTTACAAACATATATGCATATATCCTAATACGCAATCAACCACTCAAACAAACACAATAATATGAGGGAGGACTCACAAGCTCAAACAGATAAACATCACCTAAGCATGCATTTAGTAGTAATCAAGACCCTTACTAATGCGAACACAATACGCTAAGGATGACTTACCTACTTCCCACATGATAAGCTGACTCAATTATTCTACTGTGATGTCTGTAAGCTCAGATAGTGTAAGGATTCATAAATATCTCACTTACTAATTATGATCCTCAGCTCCAAAATAATTTAATAGAACCAGTTAGGAATATAGTAAGGAGATTTAAGAGGAATAATTATATAATTCACATCACTTATAAGAATGAAATAACATGCACATCAATGAATCAAGGTCTATCAAATAAGATAAATGATTTGTAAATATAAATAAGCATCATCTTTACTCAAAGAAAATAACTTACAGGTATATCATATTTGACCAACATAATGATGCAAACACAAGAAAGGCTTGCTCATCCATGTTTCAACAATTTAGACTTGTAAGAAAATGTTAGTGAATAGGGGTTTGCCTTGGTCAAACCCCATTTTGGTATTCAAACCTTGAAATGAAATAAAATAAATGAATGAAGAATAAACACATTATGATGCATACCTTCATATTATTCATCAACATGCTATTGAGGCTAAATCACACGTTCATGAAGATTATTAGATGGCTAGGTAAATAAATACAACAATAATATGAGAGAGTGAGAGAGAGAAATTATTCATATCGTCGAATATTCCATACGATAAATCGTCATACAATAAAATGTGTGAGGGAATTACTCACTATTTCCTTAATAATGATGTCAATAAATTAAAGTTCAAGTGAGAACAATTATCTAATAACATGAAATAATTTACTAAATTCAAACAACTAATAAACATATAGATATATTAAACTACTCAATTTACCACCGAACAATAATATTCTACACTTAAATGATATATCCATATTCCTTAATTCCCTTCTTGCAATTCAATTCACATGTGATAAATTAAATAATTATTCTATCTACTCTTTTAATGATATATATGTTTCTTGAGTCCGCTAGAATTTGTTAGCACTTAATGAAATAAACATATACATATTTCTTAAATCCTCTATATACAATCAACTCTGAATGGATTAAATAAACTTTCTATCTCCTTTTGAATGTTATACACATAACAAATAAAACTTGATATTAAATTCAATAAATCATCAAATGCAGAAAACGAACTCCACAAAAGCCAGAAAACCAGCGAACCTCATGATCACCCCACCTACAACAATCTAGGTTGCAGAAATATGAGAAGTGAGAAGGAAAAATCAAAAGTCTATGATGGAGGACGATTCACCTAAAGCTGGAGAGAATCTCGATTAAAGCAGTGGAAGATACATAGCAAGAACGACCCCAAAAAAAGAAAACTAAACAACTCAAAATCAACAATGAGAATACACAACGTAACAACCAAGATACCCACACAAACCACGAACCAAGGTATTCTCAACGACCACTCAGCCATCCATTCCCAGGCGTTACCAAAGAATAAGATCAAGGATTGAATTTTGCATACTTTTTCATCTAAAATGTATACTTTCTATTCACAATGGTAGTTTCAATTTATGAACGCGAACAAGCAGAGAAGATTGCCAAGTTGAGAATCAAAAGAATTGCTATGCAGATTGAATACCCTAAAGATTGTTTCATTACGAATCCACTTATCATCTGGAGTACCCGTTCCTTGCGAATCCAGAGAACAATGCACATTGCACTTTTGGGTTTGGATTTCAAAACCAGGCTCCAGAGTAAATGAAATCTAAGATAATAAACATCTGAACATGACTAAATGATCAAAGACGTTCAAAGAGGAAAACAGATAATTGGTAAGAAATCATTTGACCGTCATTTCCAAGAGATTGAGATAGACAGTGTCATGTCATGCCGTAAGCGACCCATATTAGAAAAAACATGCCCTAAATCATTGAAACTGATTGTTTTTCAAAAGATATGGGCGAGTGGACGATGGAAGTCTGAAGAAATGAGAGATATATCAAATTGAGAAAATCGCGTACTAAATCTAAGATGTTTATGTCCGGAAAAATAAATGCCAAGAATATTACATATGTCTGAAATTTGTCCTTAACCATAATCATAAGTGTGCCTGAACTTCTTCAATTTCTATTTGTTATTGCTAGGTTTGAAATAAAGAGTAAAGGGTGCCACTGGGGTGTTGTTTGACGCTGGTCAAGTGTTGATCAGTGCGGCCAGGGTGTAGATTTTTTTAAAGGTCGTGATGCTAGGATTTATAGTAATCTTTTCCAAAGTGTAGAGAAATTCAAACATTTTTGCCATTCATTTCAAGTTCGAAAGATTATCAACTAAACAAAGTAAAGATAACCAAACTCGAGCAATTCCAGATTTGTTTCATTTTGATAGAGATGGTTCTAGATTAATTTTACTAAATTAAATTAAAATTCAAACAGTTATAGGTTTATTTCATTTTGATAGAACAAAAATAATCCTTATTCATTCTACAATACGGTGCAGGAGCACCTTGACTATATCATTCTTCCACTGGAGCAAATTCTAAAGATCAATTCAATCGAGATACAAGGGATATGATAAAAGGGCTAAAACAAAAGCAACATAAAGGAATTGAGGCTTGTAAACTCAAATTCGATTGTTAAAGAAACTACAAGAAAATTCCAAGAAAGTACTTAAATGGACTTGGCAAGGAAGCCAAAACACCAATAGTTAAAAATGCCACTGTTACCGAGAGGTATGGTGAAAATAAGGACCATTACAATTTTGTACAGAACAATCATGGAACCACGAACAAAGATAACGTTAAAGCATAACTTGCATATTGCATAACAAGTGAATATGTCATACACCGAAGAGATCTTTGATTGCCTACTTCGAACAAAATCTCCATAGAGGTAGTAATTTGTGAACTTACCTCTTTCCAAATGAATCTTCTCCCTTCGAGCTTGGTTTGTTGTACTCGATCACTCATAGATTGGGTCTTCTTCCTCTTGAGAGGGAAAAACTTCCCTGTTAAGACTCCCTACACTTATTCTAAAAAAAAACCCTTTCCAGTTATTGTTTGTAGAGCAATAAGAAGATTATCAAATGCAATTGTGTTTTCCGTTATTGATTTCCTCATTTTAAAAGATTTCTCCCCAAATTTTCTAGTAACCGAATCTTGAAAAATAAATAAAAATAAGATTTATTTTTATGCAACATATTTATTCTGTGTAAATGATAAATAAATTCCATTCTAATTATAAATTAAATATTCATTCCAAATAAATAGTAAAGAAATATCATTCCATTGTCGATGAAATAATTATTCTAAATAATAAAACTTTACCAATAAATTACCAAAAGGAAATATTTAATTAACTTTTATTAATTCTTTTGTTTCCTTGCCCTTTTATTTGACTATAAATTAATTTAAATGAACATTTTGAAGTACGAACAATATAATCATTCGACTAAATTAAATATTAGATGCATCAAAATAGAATTATCGAATTATAAATTACTAATAGGAAATAGGGGTCGTGACATATAGGTTACGATACTGGTTACCCGGCCAAGACCCTCTCTTGAGTGATACTTCCCCTCTGCCTGGAGGAATGAACATATACGTGCAATCACTAACACTTGCACACGACAGTCAGCTGTTCATAAAATATGCAATACACACATTACATTTCCAAAGTTAGGATATCGACACAATATTCATCTAACCACATAAATGCATTCCTTCATCTAACATTAAATGATGACATTTATTCATAAAGCAGTGATAAAAAAGTGTGCACACAATTTATTCATCCACTGGATTCTCATTACATTCACATTTTACCCTATATAGTAATAGTAAATAGTAATTACACAATTGGGGTGTAACATACTTCCCCCCTTGTGAATCATCATCCCCAATTATCTATAGCACTTTAACATACATATAAATTCAAATAAAGTTTTACTTGCTATTCTCAAAATACGTAAGATTTATAACACATTCATCCTATGTAGCCTCACTCCTTGCAACCTTGTCCCCCCTGTACTTTGCATTGAATGTCCTTGCTATTGCATAGGGAAGACTTGTATGTATCACACATACTTAATCTCTCAAAGAGCTTATGTGTTGCATTCACAATATCTCTTATGTACATCCCATGTACAATACTATCTGAACAACACATGACACCTAATCTACAGTGACTAAAAATCACGTTCTCATTGGCTCACAAATTTATCCTTAGTATAATCCAAATAGAAAGGAATAACGATGCATTGTGCACTACACTGTGGGTCCCATCCTTCCCTTTGGTATTTATACCTTAGAAAATTCAAAAGCCAAGACCGTTCATCACTTACACACCTATTTTCTTTAACCAAAAGTAATGCTCTTGACCACTCGTCCATCTTGAGCACAACATTGCTCTTGGACATCTATCATTTCCTAATACTGCTTTATGCTTAAGTTTTGTATCGACAAAGTTTCATTGATATCTTCGATCTATTAATCCTTTTTGACAAACTATCAAGTCTAAGGTTAACCCTATTCTCTAGCCTATTTCAGCTTAATAGAGTTTTCAACCTTCCTTTCCATATAACAGATCAAACCTCAATGTTAGAAGTTTATAAGTACTCAACAAATCACTCAAGATTTGGTTTTCCTCTTTTGTCTATTTGGCTACAATAATATATTGCACATTCATCCACTTGAATGTTCATAGTATGATCATGGTCCACACAATCGTATCATTATTTGCTTGTTCACAACTAAGACAACCTTCTTAGGAATCCTAAGCAACTACCTTACACAATATATTATTTAGGACCATAATCCCATAAATCAGGTTTCCAACCAATGTTGGTTACCTTGGTGAGTTTGTTCACCACAACATTATGTCAGTTATGTTGACATAGACAAATTAAACTATCTTGAATTCTACCACTCTCCCTCTGGAATCTCAAGAGAGTACACATATCCTACCAATGATGAAATCCTATCTTCACTTTCTGGCACACTAGACATTATTTTGCTTTATACTCAACATCTTACTCCATTTGTTCTAGGTTTTAGTGGTTTCTCACCCAACAAATAATTCTATCATCCCAATGTCCTACCTTTGACATCATCTTTCTCATTCCATCCCTTAATTCTCTAGAATTTTGGGTACATAGGCTCTTTTATATCCCATTTTAGTCAATTATTTGACTAAGTGAAAACCTATTTTATGGTCTCATGCCACACTTAACTCCCAACTAATAATGGTTAGAGGTTTTGCGAAGATAAATCCAATTTATCTTAGGACATCCATTTCAAACATTTCTTCTGTCCTCGAATTATTTTCAAAGATGTAATCCATCTTTCAACTCAGTCTAATTTTACCGATAAGAATTGGTACTAATTATGAGTAGTAATCCTTGTTCAATCATGTTGGTTCCTAGAAGATATCAAATTTAATTGCATACCTAATTTCCAAACATGAACGAACATCCCTGTTAGCTCAATTGATTCACTTTATCACATAGGTGAGTCCCAACCTCAGTATACCCTAATCTTTAGATTAAGTCATCAACTAATGGCTAGTCTGATTATATAGGTTACTCTAACCCTATATGTTCCGATCAAGACTAAATGCACAACTCAACTAGGTAAGTTATTCCCAACTTATAGGTGTTAATGAGTAGTCCAGTACATATTCCAACCCAATAGGTAAAACTTAACCTAAGGTTTCTCTCTTTATCAAATGAATTTCTTGTCCTAAATAGGTTATTCCAAACCTAGGGTTTCATTCGAGTATAAGATATGATCAAATAATCACTCTAGTAAAGATATCTTGATATGGTTCACCTAACATCACATCGTATCTTACATACCTTTACTTTTACAATGCTAACTCCTATCATTCCCAAGGTCCCTTAGCATAGTAAACTAGAGTGTCAAGTTGCTTCACGACATCATTATATCACACACTATACACATAGTCTAACTATCAAAGAATAGATCAACAATAACTATTCCTTGTAAGGAAATAAGAGTAGTAAGAAAATTTCTTACAAATCATAAGTTATCTAAATCTTCCCTTGTCCATCCCATAGACAATGATCTTTCTTTTCATGACCAAGTCATCTTCCTATCCTTTCCTTAAGGCATTAATGATACTTAGCAATTGATCCTACAATCAATATATATGCAAGGTATGGTGTAATAATAGTTCACAACTCTTGATCTTTCCACTATTTTTCTTCAAAATTTCCAATACCTTATTCTTGTGGTCATGAAGTGCATGAATTAATTGTCATCATGACTTACTAAGCAGTCAAGTTCTTCCCAATTGAAAACATATCCATGTTTTTTGTCGAGTGGGGTACTTACAAAATATATTACAAATTTTTTTAGAACAATTAAATTATGACCTTCTATATGACCAACTACTAAAACCCCATTAAGAAAATACATAAAAAATACTCCTAGAGACAATCAAGAAATGTTGGATCTACTAGTTACACTTGTTCTTCAAAGTTACACTGGTCCTATTACATATTCTAGAAAAACCCACATTAATACAATCTCAAAATTACACTACTTGGAACAAGAAAAAATGAAAACATTGAGCTTCCAACAAAATCTTCTTCTTGGTGACTTTGCAACTACTCTCTTCTCTATTTTTCCATCCCTTTAAATGTCATCAGTTTTTGTCTTTTATTCCTACCAAGAGATATGTCAAGATTCATAATAATTATGTAGACCCAAAAAATGATGAGTTGCAAATGATGTCAATACCAATCAAATGTCATTTTTCATAATGCCTTGCAAATTGCACTATAAATCTACCTTGATGTATTGGGAAAATATTTAGATAATTTTCTTCCTCAATCTATGTGTCTTCTTCACTAATTTTCCACTAATTATGCAATGCAAGCCAAGAAAGAGTTTGTGAAGTATGTTGGAATAGTCATCAAGCTTCACCTACTATACTAAAAATATTATAAAAAATTTCCCCTTTTTCTATCATTGGAAATATGTGAATCCATGCCCATTCTAGAAAATAATTATTTTTCGCACGGGAAAATATGATTTGGAAGTCCACCACACAAAATTGGGTCATTAATGGAATTTTAGATGTGTAGTATGGTAGGTGAGTTTGAATACTAAAAAACATGAGAGTTTTAGAATTTTAGGTTTAGAATTTAAGGCATGTGGAATGGGAGAAGTTAAAAAAAAAAATCCCAAAAGGTAAGATAGTATTAAAATGTCAAGGATTGAGAGTCAATAATACCTTATGACAAGTACCTATGAGAGGGAAGGTCAAAATTTTTACTATGAAGGAACAATTAGAAAAAAAACAGGAGTCAAGGGGGTCAGAGTTGGGAGAGATGACATGACAAGAAGGAAAATTTTGAAAAATATACTTAGGAAACTTTCAAAGGGAACAAAGTCAAGATGTCAGGGATGACATGGAAAGGGTACTCAATTAAATGGAACAACTTAGACTTTGATATAAAACTTTAAAAAAACATTGAGTTGGGAATCATAAATTAGGGGAGATCCATATGAGGTACCTAGGTAAGGGATGGTCTAAAACTTTTGTTTGAAAGAGTTAGGCAGATTTCTAACTACAAAGGGCCGAGAGGTCAAGGGTGAGGGGAAAATGTATACTAGGAAGGAGAAGTTTGATGAGCCAATAACAATAGAGGGGAAGGGTAGGGATGAGTGGAGTGGCATATCAAGATGGACAACCCTAAAAGTTCAAAACTCTAACAACTTGCATAGATTTAAGAAATGACACAAATATTTGAATTTTTTTGCAACCTTGGACACATGATGAGTACAAAGGGAATTAAATGATGTAGAATTTATGAAATTATGACTAATTGGAAACCCACTTAGACTATCTTAGATCAATTATAAAAGGTGAGTTAACATAAGGCAATATTCACAATACATGGGCAAATAAATAAAATAAAGTTAGAAAAATGGGGCACAAACAAGGAGTTTACAAGTGATGAGGGTGGTTAGTTTTACACATGTGAGTATGTTGGTGTATTTGAGAAAGTAAAATATTAGACTCATTCCAATGGTGATGAGCTTCTTCAATGCGACTTCATCAATACTTTTGTCGAGTACAAAATAGCAACTCATGGATTCTATCACCTTAATGAAATTATACAATAGTGATATAAGACCTATATATTTTTCAAGGATGGCATTAAATCTATTACACATGATATTTTCATACAAATGGAAATAGGTTATCAAATATGAAATAGGTGGTTTGATAATAGAAATGATGCCAATGTTGTGTTAGAGTAATCATGCATTAGCTAATAATTAATTAATCTTTAATTGATTATTAGGTTAATTCATTTCGTGCACTTAAGCTAAACTTAAGAGTTCTTTTTTTATGTTAATTGAAGTGAGGTATTATTAGATAATTTTGTCTCGTCACATGGGTTGTTGACACTTGTCATGATCTAATCCCTTTATCATTTGGGGTTCCTATAAAGCACTCACTCTCATTGTATTATCTCAAGAAGATCTCAATGAAAATTCTTGAGGTTCATTATGTAAGTATTTTCTTGTTGAGGATATATCAAATCATTATTTGCAACTCTCTTTGTGTGGAAAGTGTTTTTTCTCATTGTTTGATCTTGTGTTTCATGTTTATTCATAATTCTAACATGGTATCAGAGTGTGGATTTAGCGAAACCTTCTTGATTTTTGAGTTTTTTTCAACTAGGGTTATAGGAGTAAATTTGAAATCTTCATCATTTTTTTTGCTTTTTATTTTAATTAAAAAAAAATCCACCCCAAGGTCATATGGGTGACCAGGGCCCAACCCTTGAGGGGCTATTTTTTTTTCTTTTTTTCTTTTTTCAAAATAAGCAGAATTGAGATAATTGGCATAAATTTTTCCTTAGGTATCGAAATCAAGCAAACAAGATATTGACAGAAAATTCATTTCAAGAACTATCCAATGGTGTTGGTTTTTTCTTAGATTCTTCTACTGGTACATTCTATAGCCTGCCAAGTCAGAGGTGTTGTTTTCACTATCGAGCTCACAAATTTTGACTGGTTTCTCCATTTTTCATGATTCTAGTGGAATTGGGACGGTCTTATAGAGCTCTTCACAACCATCCATGCAAATTTTCTAGATTTTTCTTTAGGTATATATTTTTTTTGTGTTTTCACATTCTAGTGAATTACTTGGATGTTTTAGCTTCTAGAATCTTCTTTTTTGCATGGGATGAATAATTTTAGGCTATTCTACATGTATTTCTAGCATTTTGTCCTATTTGGGTATAGACATCTTTTGCATGTAATTTATTTTTTGTAGACACCATTGAGATAAAGTGCCATTCTGGTGTATACTTTTTAGAGATTTCACACATCCTGTTGTGCCTTTTATACTCACACTATGATATAAGTGCTATGAGTGGGTTATGAGTACCTTTATTTTTCCATCACACCTTTGTCAAGTGAGTGTTCCTTTCATGACAACATCAAATTCTAGTGATTATTGCCTCATGTTGTGTGCCCTAGTTTGCACACCCTTTTATTTGTTAGTACTCTTTTGTACACATTCAAATGTTCATTGTTCTCCTACATACACTTCTTGATTACACATAGTTTCATTGGACTTGTCTTCACTCTCCCTTTCTGCATTATGGGGGTTTCTATTGTTAATGCTTCCTTGGTTTCGTGTTGGAGTGATCTATGTATCTAGTTCTTATTCCTATATACTAGGAAGATATAACAGTTGGTTACTCATGGATTTCAGTGAGATGGAGCATTTACCCTATGGACATTCTTGGATTTCTATTTCTAGAGGTGGTCTTCAATTTTTGCTTGATTAGTTTTCTTTAGACTATTGGTACCTATGCAATTTATGTCTTCAACTTCTAGATGTTTTCCTTTGTTTGCCATCTGATTTGAGTAGTGTTGTAGGGGCACTCATGCAGATTATTGTCTCCTTGATCCTGATCATCATCCATTTTAGAGAAGGTTCTTCATTTCAACACTATAATAGTCTTCATTCAACTGTTGTCTATAGCTTCTTCATGCTTCAACGATGTTCTTCATGTTCCTATTCTTTTTGGAACATTGGTTTAGAGGATTTTTTAATCCTTCATTCACCTTTCTCTCTTTTGGAGAGGATTTTTTCCCATGAGGATTTCTCTTTTTTTTCCTCTCGTTGTAAGAGATTAGATTGTTTGTACATGGGTACCTCATCATGCCTTGTTTGTTGGGACACGTCATTTATTGTTTTCTGTAGTGCCCTCCGTATCAATCGTTTTGGGAATTTGTGTAAGCATTTATTCGTGATTTCGTGGTTTATTGTGTTATGTGATTTAATTAATTTAGATTATTCTTGGTTATAGTAATAATTATTTATAAGGAAAATTTAAACAATTCTTTGCTTTAGTAATAAATTATTTATATTGTAAATTTAAATAATTCCTTATTACCCTACTAATTACTTGATGGTAAATTGAATAAATTAAATGATCATTTTAAATAATAATTAAAATAGTTTACTATTGTGATTAGCATTGGAATCAATGTTAATATAGTAACTTCTAGCATTAGAAGTGATCTTAGTTAGCAAAGAAATTTTTGTAAAGAATGTAAATATTAATGGATTTACAATAAATGAATTTATTCATACCATAATCTTTCTCAAGAATAGTGAACTAGAAATGTGTTCTTTGGTGTTGTAAACTTCATAAAGTTGCCACAAACCCTAAACAGTGAAAAAACTAGGGTTATTCTTTTATGCCCGATAGCGAGTTTGGAAGTGAAGTATGCCTTTGTTGTGATCCCGACCTTCTAGAAATTAAATACATCATATTCTTAGAGTAAAATATATCCTCCCAATCGTGAAATGAAATAGGTTGGAGTTGATAATAATAATAAATGAAATTCGTTTGAAGACTTTTAATTAGATTGATGACAATTTTGACTATTGGATTTTTCTTTTAGAATAACTACATTTCATAATGTCTTATTTAAATACCGTGAATACTAACATCTACACCTATAATAAGTATGATTTTCTTTTAATTGCACTACACACAGTTTCTGAGGTGGTTTGATACGTATATTTTAATTCCTTGAAACTAATATAATTCAAACAAGTTACAATATATTACATTGTGCTGCTCGAGGAATATAATATTTGAGCCATTTGCACATGACAGCTGGGGGGGATTACGCTGAAATGTTGCCACATTTCCTTGATAGCATTCGGTTTAACTGCCCACGTGCTAGTCTTTGCATGCATCGCACTCCATGATACATTTCTTCTGGGAGGCATTTTTTTTGAAAAAAAACATAGTTCATGTGCCATACTGAGGCCTGTGCACAGCATACATGTTTACCTTGACAGATCGAATTGCTACATTTGATAAAATGTTCTCTAAATTCCTTCAGGAATCATTATCTGAAAACCACACATCCCTAATCCTCCTTATGCATACTGTTTAATGCATCCTCTGCCCCTACATTGTTCTAAAGCAACCAGTACTACATCCCTGTGTCCGTAGCCTCATAATAAAACTTGATACCAGCTATAGCCTGCGCCCTCACTTTATGACAGGAGGTGAGCAAGGAAACTTCAGAAGGGTGAAGTGGCGTTGGGTTATTTCTCGTAGCTAAAAGGGGGCGACCCTTTAAGCACTTAGTTCTACCGGTTTCAAGCTGCTTCACCGTGCGGTACCTATTGCAATGCAAACCCTTTCATTTTAAGGGAATGGTTGTTAACCCTCCAACCCTTCTACCTGGTGTTGAAGAAATTTTGCAGTTGAAGTGAACATCGCTTTTCAAGAACCCATCATAGAAAGGGCCACAATTGCAACTTTTTTTTTGGTGTTGTTGTTGACGCAATGGTGATACTGTGAAGGGCAGATTTTCTGATAAAGCATGACTGGCGCGTACATGAGTGCAAGAGCCTAGGTCGCTGCTTAGGAGCTTGCTTGCTGTTCCGAGTATGGGAAATCTCTGGTATGGCGTTCATCTGGAAAATTTGCATATTTCAAACTTTGGTATGTGCTATAGACTGAAGTCGTTTGTGTTTGCATGATATTTGGTCTTACACCTGCCAATTGCATTTTCTTGAAAATTCCTAAAGCCCTTTTTTATAAAAAACAGTTTATGTGCATAGCCCGCAATAATGGTAGCCTTGAGACCGCAAATCTTTGTGGCATTCTGTCAAACCGTCCTTGTACCTTGTCTATGTTCTGCATTTTGGATATATGTCTAAAGGTTGCGGGATTTATCTGTACTCCTGCCGATGGCTGTTGCTTGAAAGATTCTAAAGCCTTTTCAACAAATCTGTTTTGTGCCTATTCTGCAATCATTGCATTCTTTGAGATCACATCTCTTTGAGACATTTTGTCAAAACAGTTCATGTGTCCTGCCCATGCTTCCACATTCTTTTTTTTTTTGCATTCATGAACTCACTCTGTCGAACTTCTCCCACACCAAGTCTGTGCTTCAGCATTTTGCATACATGTGAATGTAGGTTCTGCCTTTGGTCATATAGATCATTATATGGCGTTGTGTGAAGTGTGATGAATACTTTATCTTGCTCTGGCTCCTCCCTTTGCTGCGTGGATATTTTTATTTGGTCACTGCGGTCTCTTTTCCCAAGCCCGCCCTTCTTCTGCAAAATCAAATGCGCCTTACATTCGATTGTATGCAGTTCTTTCTGGATCCAAAATATGCCTGAAAAAAAATTACATTCTGTTTTGGCTGAATATGATCTTTTTTAATCAACGACAAAGATTATGTTTTAAATCCACTTCATTGCCTTTTCGTGCTGGGTAGTATTCGATCCTTGGTTTATTTTATTTAATGTTATAGCCTTACCATTTTCCTTCGAATCTTCTTCTTAAACGAATAAGCCATGATAATTAAAACAAGGAATGGGGCAGTTACTTTTTCCATTTAAAATATAAACTCCACTTAAAATTATTTTCCTTTCTTTTTTTTGGGTGGGCCTTTATAGATTATTCTCACGTGGAAGGGAAGGGCCAACTAATTCCCTTAAAATTCAACTCCACTTCTAGAGAAATAAAAATACCTTAGTCTAAAAGTAAGGGATCAAATAAATATATTCATGTAATTTAGATTCCATTATAAAATAATTATTATGGGAGCCCCCACTATCTAATAAAACTATTAAAATATTAATAAGGAAGTAAAGTTAGTAAAATTTAATATTTAATTAAAATAGTTAAATTATTAAATTATTTCATCAATAAATTTTAGTAACATGTTATTTGTTATCC
>VDFB02271358.1:665415784-665477809 GCA_007258455.2 Sequoia sempervirens
GGAAGGATCTATGAGTCACAAGGATAGCTATAGTGACCACTGGCAGGAATAGATTAGTATTAATGGGGATATTCCGAAGCATTCAAGGCGGACTGCAAGAGAGTTCAAAGATGGACACAAAGACAAAAGAGTTAATGCTGCAGCAGCAAAAGATCTATAGATCTTTCCCAGAAATCTTTCATTAGCATTGATAGCAAGGATTCACATTGAATGCATAACCGACTTTCTTCAAAAGATCTGAGAGCCGACTCTCCTACAGTCTGCAGATATTTTGTAAACCCTAGTGCAGGGGACAACACATTTCTTTTTGATACGTTATGTATATAAGGCAATTTTGCCTCTTTGTAAAGGTTAGCACTTGTAGAGGAGAACTTGTAGGGAAATTTGTAAGGTTAGAAAGTAGTAGATAGAGGACTTGTAGAATTGAACTGGTAGCTAGGAGTTAGATTCAATAGAAGACTAATATATCTTTAAGCTTTCTTAGTGTAAATGGAAACAATTTGGTGCCACAGATTTTCTGTACACTGGTGATTGTGCTAGCTTTGTAATTGTTGTTTATCTATTTTATGAACAGTAGAAGCAACCAGATTTTAATCTACTTCATGTTGTGTTCTAGAATGGTGTTTGTCTTAAGTTAATCATCTGATTTGTGAAGCTTTCAAGGAATGGAGTTTGGTTTTATGTTTTGTTTAAATGGTAACTTGCAATTTGATGTTGAAATCAACACTGTGAATGAATGAAACTATGTTAGTCACAAGTTAAGTTTGTTCTACAATTTTAGTTAGGAATTCCTTGGAAGGTGATAGGTCTATTTAATTCAGATGAATTGTCATTCTTTTCTGTTCCAAAGCCCTGATCCATCTTTTTCTATTTCTTTAAGAACCTCGGTTAGAGTAAAGTTAAATTCGTGTTTAACTCTAGAACAGTCCAAAAAGCTCAACACCAGCAGGCCCCTTGAACATTACTGTTACATTGACCACTGAGGGACATCAACATAGTTGAGAACCAACTGCAAAGACCTTGGGAGCTAAGGCATCCATGTGTTGCCTTTCTCTTTCAGGAGAAGCATAATAGCAATATTCTGCTTGCATTGTTGTGGTGCCAAAATCGCCATCAACAGGATGTTTTGTACATTCGGGAAAAATCAAACAGGTTTGAACCTTCTTGCATCAATGCACCATTTACTCGGGTACCCAGGTACCAAACTCCCAATATACGGGTGATCCCACAATAGTGGTTTACACTTTTTGAGATATTCTGATTTTTGCTGAAATCAAATATTTTTATAAAATATAATGATTTAAGCCTTGAAAAGTTCCATTTAAAGGATTCCAATTGAAGAGGGTTTGATTAAAACCCCCTTGGATAGAACTCCACTAGTTTTAAACTATACCTATAATGGAGTCTCCTTTACACCTATCAAAATGCTGATAAAAAACCAGTTTTGATTTACCTTTTGGGGGATCAAATGAATTCATTTAAAATTTATTTTTTGTAAGTATATAGTCCTTATTATAAGCTTCCCAAAAAGTATGATTTTAAATATATTTAATTTGATTATTATATTAATTTTTTTATTTCTTGTGAATATAGGCTTTTCACCGAAAATCAAGCTCTCTGTTTTGCACATCTAGAAAATAGTAGATTATCAATTTTTTTTTGAAAAATATTAGTGCGCTAGATATTGATGTTTTTGATCCAACAAAAAAATAAAATTGAATTTCGATACATACAAAAAAAGTTATGTTTTAGCCAATAAATCATGTTTGAATTGTAACTAGTTCGACTTTGAAACTTAATTAAGAAAAAAATATTCAATAAAATGCTATGAAACCAATTCCATGCACTAGATATCATAGTTATGAATCTAAATTCAAAAAAAAAAAAATCCTTCATAGAAAAAAGTTGTGTTAGCCAGTAACGTCACTCTTTAAAAATTGTGTTTACTGTTAAAAACTAGTTTTTGAAGGAGATGGAAAAATAAGTGCAACCTTATTCCAAATTTTTTGAAAAAAATATATTTAGAATCTACATACAAAATGTCACAAATCACTAGTTTCCATCATCTTCAAATTCCTAATGGTTTAGCCGCTATAGGTACCCGAAAGTGAAGATTTAGTTAAAAAAAATTAGTTCAATGTCTAGTTTGGCCAAAAATTGTAAACAAGTATTGTGGGATCACCCATACCTGACTACCTTTAAAACCTAACTAGCTGATGTATTGCATCTTTTAGAACAAACACAACTTGGCTTCCGATGTCTACTGACTTTTTCAATTCTGCGGGCTTTTGCCTCCTAGCTGCAACAACTCGTTAAACTTCTTTCATGAACTCCTCTTGATCACTCACCCGAACTCAAATTACCTAGACTCCCAACACCCAGTATAGTTGATCATGAATTATTTTCAATATTTTCAACTTTCTATGTATTTTCCCTAGGGTCATCAGCCAACTAGCATCTACTTTGAGCATTAATTTTCAACTTGGGTCCCCAAGCTTTATATTCTTGGGACGTGTTGTGAGACCACAAAACATAACCTTTAACTTTAAAGTGATTTGATTCCTTTTATTGTGTTTTAGGTTGGAGAGGTGGAAAAAATAGAGTTCTAATCCCCTTTTTTTAGCCATTGTATTCTAGATTTTTGTTTCCAAAATATTTCTTCTTTATTGAGCACTTAGACTAGTCAAGGCAGTACTCCTCAAGATGGCAAGTCAGTTCACTCACATCACCATTAGCCATTTTTTCTTGAATATATTTGAGTTTAGTTGTTAAGTCACACTTTTGATGAAAAATATCTTCAAAGACCCTCTCGTTTCATCATTTCACCTTGTTTTTAATATTTTTGAGTTTTTGGGCCACATAATATATTGTAGATCCTTGTATGGGTATATTCCACCAATTCGATAACCTATCTTTGAAATCAGGGTGAGTGTTCCACATGATCTCATATTTGAAGGGGAAATGCCCAGTTTTTGTAGTGTATTCCATCTCAGCAAGAGGGGGTTATTTTTGAACTCCATCCTAGGGAGAGCTAGGAGGTTGAGAATATGAAGGGTGACCCAATTAGGAGAGGTTAGGAATCTATCAAGTCTAAGTTGGATAAGATTTTTTCCAAATCACCCATTTGTCTAGGTGAATAGTTGACCTTGAAGGTCAATATCATTAAGCCCAACAACATTTAGAAAGTCATCCAAGTCTGTTATACTATCAATGTAATCAATTAGACCCCCACATTTCTCAGATGAGCCACAATGCTTTTGTTAGGGTTCAGGAAGATCAAAGCAATAAACATTAACAATTATATGCAGATTAAATAACCCAGAAAAATAATGAATAATAACACAAAAGAGATCAACACAAAATTTTAACGTGGTTCACCCAATATGGGCTACATCCACAGAAACTCAGCCACCCAATGATTTTATTATCCAGTGCAAAATAGATTACAATCTCACGAATCACACACACTGCAACATACATCCCAGCGGCTTATAACAAGCTTTTTGGAAGCTTCTAGAATTAGGGTTTTACAAAGTCTTTTTTCATTTGATGTGTTAACGGGAAAAACCTTGACATGTTAACGAGAAAAACCTTGACATGTTAGCAGGAAAACCTTGACGTGTTAATGGGATACGTTAACGAGTGTACAATATTTGCATGATCAGTCGCCACATACCTACAATTTTTGGGTATTTCTCATATTAGGGGCATAGATATTTTTGAAGTTCCAATCTAGACCAACAACATAGAACTAGACACCCAAGCAGTTTTTAGACTAATGTAATTGGGAGCGTCTCATCCTATATGGGTTCCAGATTGTAACAACCCCAATGTTCTTCACAGTAAAATTTCCAATGTTTTCACATCAAGTGAATAAAACGTGATGCCATGTCATAGCAATAATTTTTTTTCTTCCATTAATGTAATTACATGCATAATTGAAATAACACAATTTCTAATTTGTCTATGCAATCCAAAGTAATTACACAAATCTTCCAATAGCATAGATTTCATAATGAACAAAGATTGTCATACAATAATCAATAGAGATTCCATTCCAATACAATAATTTCACAAATTACAATATTCCAAGAATGTACACTATTACAAATACAACTCCACCAAGCTTCAAAGCATAAGATATAGATGGTTTAGGAATCTACCTTTTAAAACCTTGGTCTTTTGTTGCCTACTCAGGGGGAGAAGCATCACTCAAGTGATTTTTCACCAACCACAGACTCATATGCGGTCCCCTGCACATCTATCAATGATAGATGGCCCTTCCCTTCGACGAAGGTATTGGTTGGGTAACCCCGTACGATGTACCACTCTAAGCTTACTATTGTATTAGACATGACTAGGATTTATAACCTACACTAGGTAACCCTCGGGCATTTCATTAGACATAGTGAACTGACAATGGAGTCTCGGCTTACACACTATTCCTAGTGGAGTCATCGGATCACCACTACTTTGGCCAAAATGTTCTCACTCAGTATAATCGAGCGATGGTCTACCATTCACCTACACTATGGCAAGCTCGTTTTGACTTAAGGCGATTATATCTTTGCTTAGGCAATCCCTCTCCACAGGCAAGCTACTCCCCATGATAACCTATCTCATTGACACAACCTAAGGAAACACAACTCATAAAGAAAAGTACTAGTTCCCTCCTTTCACTGGACAACATTCCCAAGAGTAACCTACTAGCTATCAGGGCATAATTAAATATCTAGCTATGAGTGTTCCTAAGCTTTTCCATGTTAAATCATGCCTAGTATAACATTAATACTTATGATAAACATCCCTCCTATTATGGAGTAAATGTAAACACATTGCATGGTCTCAATCAAAGAATTGTCATATCCAAAAGATGATTCCATTCGAGAGTATCACCTCTTTGACTAAAAGGGTTTACACTATGAGCCTACTCTTGTCAATATGATAACTTTGTATTTAAGTGTGTAATGACACTAATCAAGTAGCAACTCCAACTCACTAGGTTTCACTAAACCTCTCAACCCTAAAGTAACCCACTAGTTATCTATAATCAAATAACTAACTACGAGCAACCCATGTTCAAACATATCTAGTATAATTAAATACCTATGTCAAGCAACCTCACCTATCATGGAGTATTTACAAACAAAGCATACAAACACCATTTAACTTCCACTATTCTTTTAAAGTAAACATGACTTCTATATGCTAACATGACTAACTCAACAATCAAGTCATAAAATATTCAAAATAAGAATAAAGAAAAGAATATCTTCGTGCCTATTTTCAAGCCTTCCAATTCAACTAGCTGCAGTCACAACACCTTTAGAACAACCACTCTTTCTATCAAAGAATCACAACTTATTGTCTCTCAAGTTGATAATTACTTCTCCTCAAAAGATAATTATACTCTCTTAAATATCAAGTCTCACCCTCACTATTTGGATAGGAAATTGCAGATATAATAGCTCACTAAAATGTAGATATGCTGCTCAAAAAATAACTCACCAAAAGAGAGAGAATGTGGCGTCCCAAATGAAGAACTCTTGTTGCTATTTATACAACAAGCAAGCATTC
The DNA here is from genome assembly GCA_007258455.2 of Sequoia sempervirens. Classification (NCBI taxonomy): domain Eukaryota; kingdom Viridiplantae; phylum Streptophyta; class Pinopsida; order Cupressales; family Cupressaceae; genus Sequoia; species Sequoia sempervirens. The sequence goes on from VDFB02271358.1 coordinate 665,421,362, forward strand.
ACAATGCCTATAGTTTAGGCATGAAAATGACAACAACAAACATGCAAAGCAACACCACTAACAATCAATAAAAAGGTGGCAAACAAGTAAACACTTAGCTTGTCTACCAACAGATCAACCCTCTCTTTGACAACAATATGAAGAAGAAATCAAATTTCATGTGAGTGAAATACATCTATAGAATTCTAAGATAAGTGGACACAAAGGTGGCACGATTTAGCAAAGAAGAGAATCAGTCAATGACCAAAGCTTGCCATCCCAATTTGCATCAACTTATTCCTTGCTGAGTGTAGATTCATAAACACATTTGTTATTGACAAAGTCATCGAATGGTTTTGAGCAATCAACAACTATTCCATATTCACAGCAAATCGTGGTTTGATATTTGACCAATTCCAAGACTATTAAAGGCATCAAATCTTTCAATATTGACTCATATGATGAAGCAGTTTGTAGTTAAAAGAATGACAATAAAGACAAGAAGATCGACCTATGAAGACAGTCATATTCATTTCCAGATTCAAGTTATTTAAGTCGCCCAAGTAAATTGACTTTAAAGCCATTATATTTGACACAATAATCGACTGCCATTGATAGTTTGAAAGTCAATATCATGATAAATGATGTGTCCTTCTCTATGGCAGCAAACTTCTTGCATTTGACTAAGTCTTTAAGTGACTTAATGCGTTGGAAAATACACTTGTATGTTGGGCCTATACCATCTTATATGGTTGCGCCTTAATCTCTTATATTGCTGCCCCTACATTTATAATGTTTCATGCGCTACACCTGCTGTTAAATAGTGTGCAATACCTTGCTTATATTGACCTTACTTATGCAAATATAAGTTGGCCTCTATTCTTGTATGGTATATACACAAGTCAATGTAGGTGTATATATATATTGCACTATGTAAATAGATATATATTATCTTTGCATATAATATAATATACACACCCTCTAACTAACATTTATAGTGTATATATATACAAACATATATATATATATATATATATATATAATCTATAAATACGATAGTCAAATGATCCATTTACTATCCGAATGATCATGTCCTATGTGGTTATGGAATCACATCACTTGTTTACAAACATATATGCATATATCCTAATACGCAATCAACCACACAAACAAACACAATAATATGAGGGAGGACTCACAAGCTCAAACAGATAAACATCACCTAAGCATGCATTTAGTAGTAATCAAGACCCTTACTAATGCGAACACAATACACTAAGGATGACTTACCTACTTCCCACATGATAAGCTGACTCAATTATTCTACTGTGATGTCTGTAAGCTCAGATAGTGTAAGGATTCATAAATATCTCACTTACTAATTATGATCCTCAGCTCCAAAATAATTTAATAGAACCAGTTAGGAATATAGTAATGAGATTTAAGAGGAATAATTATATAATTCACATCACTTATAAGAATGAAATAACATGCACATCAATGAATCAAGGTCTATCAAATAAGATAAATGATTTGTAAATATAAATAAGCATCATCTTTACTCAAAGAAAATAACTTACAGGTATATCATATTTGACCAACATAATGATGCAAACACAAGAAAGGCTTGCTCATCCATGTTTCAACAATTTAGACTTGTAAGAAAATGTTAGTGAATAGGGGTTTGCCTTGGTCAAACCCCATTTTGGTATTCAAACCTTGAAATGAAATAAAATAAATGAATGAAGAATAAACACATTATGATGCATACCTTCATATTATTCATCAACATGCTATTGAGGCTAAATCACACGTTCATGAAGATTATTAGATGGCTAGGTAAATAAATACAACAATAATATGAGAGAGTGAGAGAGAGAAATTATTCATATCGTCGAATATTCCATACGATAAATCGTCATACAATAAAATGTGTGAGGGAATTACTCACTATTTCCTTAATAATGATGTCAATAAATTAAAGTTCAAGTGAGAACAATTATCTAATAACATGAAATAATTTACTAAATTCAAACAACTAATAAACATATAGATATATTAAACTACTCAATTTACCACCGAACAATAATATTCTACACTTAAATGATATATCCATATTCCTTAATTCCCTTCTTGCAATTCAATTCATGATAAATTAAATAATTATTCTATCTACTCTTTTAATGATATATATGTTTCTTGAGTCCGCTAGAATTTGTCAGCACTTAATGAAATAAACATATACATATTTCTTAAATCCTCTATATACAATCAACTCTGAATGGATTAAATAAACTTTCTATCTGCTTTTGAATGTTATACACATAACAAATAAAACTTGATATTAAATTCAATAAAACATCAAATGCAGAAAACGAACTCCACAAAAGCCAGAAAACCAGCGAACCTCATGATCACCCCACCTACAACAATCTAGGTTGTAGAAATATGAAAACCAATTGTAGGTAGTTTCAATTTATGGACGCGAACAAGAAGAGAAGATTGCCAAGTTGAGAATCAAAAGAATTGCTATGCAGATTGAATACCCTAAAGATTGTTTCATTACGAATCCACTTATCATCTGGAGTACCCGTTCCTTGCGAATCCAGAGAACAATGCACATTGCACTTTTGGGTTTGGATTTCAAAACCAGGGTCCAGAGTAAATGAAATCTAAGATAATAAACATCTGAACATGACTAAATGATCAAAGATGTTCAAAGAGGAAAACAGATAATTGGTAAGAAATCATTTGACCGTCATTTCCAAGAGATTGAGATAGACAGTGTCATGTCATGCCGTAAGCGACCCATATTAGAAAAAACATGCCCTAAATCATTGAAACTGATTGTTTTTCAAAAGAAATGGACGAGTGGACGATGGAAGTCTGAAGAAATGAGAGATATCAAACTGAGAAAATCGTGTACTAAATCAAAGATGTTTATGTCTAGAAAAATAAACGCCAAGAATATTACATATGTCTGAAATTTGTCCTTAACCATAATCATAAGTGTGTCTGAACTTCTTTCATTTCTATTTGTTATTGCTAGGTTTGAAATAAAGAGTAAAGGGTACCACTGGGGTGTTGTTTGACGCTGGTCAAGTGTTGATCAGTGCGGCCAGGGTGTAGATTTTTTTAAAGGTCGTGATGCCAGGATTTATAGTAATCTTTTCCAAAGTGTAGAGAAATTCAAACATTTTTGCCATTCATTTCAAGTCCGAAAGATTATCAACTTAACAAAGTAAAGATAACCAAACTCGAGTAATTCCAGATTTGTTTCATTTTGATAGAGATGGTTCCAGATTAATTTTACTAAATTAAATTAAAATTCAGACAGTTACAGGTTTATTTCATTTTGATAGAACAAAAATAATCCTTATTCATTCTGCAATATGGTGCAGGAGCACCTTGACTATATCATTCTTCCATGGAGCAAATTCTAAAGATCAATTCAATTGAGATACGAGGCATATGATAAAAGGGCTAAAACAGAAGCAACATAAAGGAATTGAGGCTTGTAAACTCAAATTTGATTGTTAAAGAAACTACAAGAAAACTCGAAGAAAGTACTTAAATGGACTTGGCAAGGAAGCCAAAACACCAATAGTTAAAAATGCCACTGTTACCGAGAGATATGGTGAAAATAAGGACCATTACAATTTTGTACATAACAATCATGGAACCACGAAAAAAGATAACGTTAAAGCATAACTTGCATATTGCATAACAAGTGAATATGCCATACACCGAAGAGATCTTTGATTGCCTACTTCGAGGAAAATCTCCATAGAGGTAGTAATTTGTGAACTTACCTCTTTCCAAATGAATCTTCTCCCTTCGAGCTTGGTTTGTTGTACTTGATCACTCATAGATTGGGTCTTCTTCCTCTTGAGAGGGAAAAACTTCCCTGTTAAGACTACCTACACTTATTCTAAAAAAAAAACCCCTTTCCAGTTATTGTTTGCAGAGCAATAAGAAGATTATCGAATGCAATTGTGTTTTTTTGTTATTGATTTCCTCATTTTAAAAGATTTCTCCCCAAATTTTCTAGTAACCGAATCTTGAAAAATAAATAAAAATAAGATTTATTTTTATGCAACATATTTATTCTGTGTAAATGATAAATAAATTCCATTCTAATTATAAATTAAATATTCATTCCAAATAAATAGTAAAGAAATATCATTCCATTGTCGATGAAATAATTATTCTAAATAATAAAACTTTACCAATAAATTACCAAAAGGAAATATTTAATTAACTTTTATTAATTCTTTTGTTTCCTTGCCCTTTTATTTGACTATAAATTAATTTAAATGAACATTTTGAAGTACGAACAATATAATCATTCGACTAAATTAAATATTAAATGCATCAAAATAGAATTATCGAATTATAAATTACTAATAGGAAATAGGGGTCGTGACAGATAGGTTACGATACTGGTTACCCGGCCAAGACCCTCTCTTGAGTGATACTTCCCCTCTGCCTGGAGGAATGAACATATACGTGCAATCACTAACACTTGCACACGATAGTCAGCTGTTCATAAAATATGCAATACACACATTACATTTCCAAAGTTAGGATATCGACACAATATTCATCTAACCACATAAATGCATTCCTTCATCTAACATTAAATGATGACATTTATTCATAAAGCAGTGATAAAAAAGTGTGCACACAATTTATTCATCCACTGGATTCTCATTACATTCACATTTTACCCTATATAGTAATAGTAAATAGTAATTACACAATTGGGGTGTAACATACTTCCCCCCTTGTGAATCATCATCCCCAATTATCTATAGCACTTTAACATACATATAAATTCAAATAAAGTTTTACTTACTATTCTCAAAATACGTAAGATTTATAACACATTCATCCTATGTAGCCTCACTCCTTGCAACCTTGTCCCCCCTGTACTTTGCATTGAATGTCCTTGCTATTGCATAGGGAAGACTTGTATGTATCACACATACTTAATCTCTCAAAGAGCTTATGTGTTGCATTCACAATATCTCTTATGTACATCCCATGTACAATACTATCTGAACAACACATGACACCTAATCTACAGTGACTAAAAATCACGTTCTCATTGGCTCACAAATTTATCCTTAGTATAATCCAAATAGAAAGGAATAACGATGCATTGTGCACTACACTGTGGGTCCCATCCTTCCCTTTGGTATTTATACCTTAGAAAATTCAAAAGCCAAGACCGTTCATCACTTACACACCTATTTTCTTTAACCAAAAGTAATGCTCTTGACCACTCGTCCATCTTGAGCACAACATTGCTCTTGGACATCTATCATTTCCTAATACTGCTTTATGCTTAAGTTTTGTATCGACAAAGTTTCATTGATATCTTCGATCTATTAATCCTTTTTGACAAACTATCAAGTCTAAGGTTAACCCTATTCTCTAGCCTATTTCAGCTTAATAGAGTTTTCAACCTTCCTTTCCATATAACAGATCAAACCTCAATGTTAGAAGTTTATAAGTACTCAACAAATCACTCAAGATTTGGTTTTCCTCTTTTGTCTATTTGGCTACAATAATATATTGCACATTCATCCACTTGAATGTTCATAGTATGATCATGGTCCACACAATCGTATCATTATTTGCTTGTTCACAACTAAGACAACCTTCTTAGGAATCCTAAGCAACTACCTTACACAATATATTATTTAGGACCATAATCCCATAAATCAGGTTTCCAACCAATGTTGGTTACCTTGGTGAGTTTGTTCACCACAACATTATGTCAGTTATGTTGACATAGACAGATTAAACTATCTTGAATTCTACCACTCTCCCTCTGGAATCTCAAGAGAGTACACATATCCTACCAATGAAGAAATCCTATCTTCACTTTCTGGCACACTAGACATTATTTTGCTTTATACTCAACATCTTACTCCATTTGTTCTAGGTTTTAGTGGTTTCTCACCCAACAAATAATTCTATCATCCCAATGTCCTACCTTTGACATCATCTTTCTCATTCCATCCCTTAATTCTCTAGAATTTTGGGTACATAGGCTCTTTTATATCCCATTTTAGTCAATTATTTGACTAAGTGAAAACCTATTTTATGGTCTCATGCCACACTTAACTCCCAACTAATAATGGTTAGAGGTTTTGCGAAGATAAATCCAATTTATCTTAGGACATCCATTTCAAACATTTCTTCTGTCCTCGAATTATTTTCAAAGATGTAATCCATCTTTCAACTCAGTCTAATTTTACCGATAAGAATTGGTACTAATTATGAGTAGTAATCCTTGTTCAATCATGTTGGTTCCTAGAAGATATCAAATTTAATTGCATACCTAATTTCCAAACATGAACGAACATCCCTGTTAGCTCAATTGATTCACTTTATCACATAGGTGAGTCCCAACCTCAGTATACCCTAATCTTTAGATTAAGTCATCAACTAATGGCTAGTCTGATTATATAGGTTACTCTAACCCTATATGTTCCGATCAAGACTAAATGCACAACTCAACTAGGTAAGTTATTCCCAACTTATAGGTGTTAATGAGTAGTCCAGTACATATTCCAACCCAATAGGTAAAACTTAACCTAAGGTTTCTCTCTTTATCAAATGAATTTCTTGTCCTAAATAGGTTATTCCAAACCTAGGGTTTCATTCGAGTATAAGATATGATCAAATAATCACTCTAGTAAAGATATCTTGATATGGTTCACCTAACATCACATCGTATCTTACATACCTTTACTTTTACAATGCTAACTCCTATCATTCCCAAGGTCCCTTAGCATAGTAAACTAGAGTGTCAAGTTGCTTCACGACATCATTATATCACACACTATACACATAGTCTAACTATCAAAGAATAGATCAACAATAACTATTCCTTGTAAGGAAATAAGAGTAGTAAGAAAATTTCTTACAAATCATAAGTTATCTAAATCTTCCCTTGTCCATCCCATAGACAATGATCTTTCTTTTCATGACCAAGTCATCTTCCTATCCTTTCCTTAAGGCATTAATGATACTTAGCAATTGATCCTACAATCAATATATATGCAAGGTATGGTGTAATAATAGTTCACAACTCTTGATCTTTCCACTATTTTTCTTCAAAATTTCCAATACCTTATTCTTGTGGTCATGAAGTGCATGAATTAATTGTCATCATGACTTACTAAGCAGTCAAGTTCTTCCCAATTGAAAACATATCCATGTTTTTTGTCGAGTGGGGTACTTACAAAATATATTACAAAATTTTTTAGAACAATTAAATTATGACCTTCTATATGACCAACTACTAAAACCCCATTAAGAAAATACATAAAAAATACTCCTAGAGACAATCAAGAAATGTTGGATCTACTAGTTACACTTGTTCTTCAAAGTTACACTGGTCCTATTACATATTCTAGAAAAACCCACATTAATACAATCTCAAAATTACACTACTTGGAACAAGAAAAAATGAAAACATTGAGCTTCCAACAAAATCTTCTTCTTGGTGACTTTGCAACTACTCTCTTCTCTATTTTTCCATCCCTTTAAATGTCATCAGTTTTTGTCTTTTATTCCTACTAAGAGATATGTCAAGATTCATAATAATTATGTAGACCCAAAAAATGATGAGTTGCAAATGATGTCAATACCAATCAAATGTCATTTTTCATAATGCCTTGCAAATTGCACTATAAATCTACCTTGATGTATTGGGAAAATATTTAGATAATTTTCTTCCTCAATCTATGTGTCTTCTTCACTAATTTTCCACTAATTATGCAATGCAAGCCAAGAAAGAGTTTGTGAAGTATGTTGGAATAGTCATCAAGCTTCACCTACTATACTAAAAATATTATAAAAAATTTCCCCTTTTTCTATCATTGGAAATATGTGAATCCATGCCCATTCTAGAAAATAATTATTTTTCGCACGGGAAAATATGATTTGGAAGTCCACCACACAAAATTGGGTCATTAATGGAATTTTAGATGTGTAGTATGGTAGGTGAGTTTGAATACTAAAAAACATGAGAGTTTTAGAATTTTAGGTTTAGAATTTAAGGCATGTGGAATGGGAGAAGTTAAAAAAAAAAATCCCAAAAGGTAAGATAGTATTAAAATGTCAAGGATTGAGAGTCAATAATACCTTATGACAAGTACCTATGAGAGGGAAGGTCAAAATTTTTACTATGAAGGAACAATTAGAAAAAAAACAGGAGTCAAGGGGGTCAGAGTTGGGAGAGATGACATGACAAGAAGGAAAATTTTGAAAAATATACTTAGGAAACTTTCAAAGGGAACAAAGTCAAGATGTCAGGGATGACATGGAAAGGGTACTCAATTAAATGGAACAACTTAGACTTTGATATAAAACTTTAAAAAAACATTGAGTTGGGAATCATAAATTAGGGGAGATCCATATGAGGTACCTAGGTAAGGGATGGTCTAAAACTTTTGTTTGAAAGAGTTAGGCAGATTTCTAACTACAAAGGGCCGAGAGGTCAAGGGTGAGGGGAAAATGTATACTAGGAAGGAGAAGTTTGATGAGCCAATAACAATAGAGGGGAAGGGTAGGGATGAGTGGAGTGGCATATCAAGATGGACAACCCTAAAAGTTCAAAACTCTAACAACTTGCATAGATTTAAGAAATGACACAAATATTTGAATTTTTTTGCAACCTTGGACACATGATGAGTACAAAGGGAATTAAATGATGTAGAATTTATGAAATTATGACTAATTGGAAACCCACTTAGACTATCTTAGATCAATTATAAAAGGTGAGTTAACATAAGGCAATATTCACAATACATGGGCAAATAAATAAAATAAAGTTAGAAAAATGGGGCACAAACAAGGAGTTTACAAGTGATGAGGGTGGTTAGTTTTACACATGTGAGTATGTTGGTGTATTTGAGAAAGTAAAATATTAGACTCATTCCAATGGTGATGAGCTTCTTCAATGCGACTTCATCAATACTTTTGTCGAGTACAAAATAGCAACTCATGGATTCTATCACCTTAATGAAATTATACAATAGTGATATAAGACCTATATATTTTTCAAGGATGGCATTAAATCTATTACACATGATATTTTCATACAAATGGAAATAGGTTATCAAATATGAAATAGGTGGTTTGATAATAGAAATGATGCCAATGTTGTGTTAGAGTAATCATGCATTAGCTAATAATTAATTAATCTTTAATTGATTATTAGGTTAATTCATTTCGTGCACTTAAGCTAAACTTAAGAGTTCTTTTTTTTTATGTTAATTGAAGTGAGGTATTATTAGATAATTTTGTCTCGTCACATGGGTTGTTGACACTTGTCATGATCTAATCCCTTTATCATTTGGGGTTCCTATAAAGCACTCACTCTCATTGTATTATCTCAAGAAGATCTCAATGAAAATTCTTGAGGTTCATTATGTAAGTATTTTCTTGTTGAGGATATATCAAATCATTATTTGCAACTCTCTTTGTGTGGAAAGTGTTTTTTCTCATTGTTTGATCTTGTGTTTCATGTTTATTCATAATTCTAACATGGTATCAGAGTGTGGATTTAGCGAAACCTTCTTAATTTTTGAGTTTTTTTCAACTAGGGTTATAGGAGTAAATTTGAAATCTTCATCATTTTTTTTGCTTTTTCTTTTAATTAAAAAAAAATCCACCCCAAGGTCATATGGGTGACCAGGGCCCAACCCTTGAGGGGCTATTTTTTTTTCTTTTTTTCTTTTTTCAAAATAAGCAGAATTGAGATAATTGGCATAAATTTTTCCTTAGGTATCGAAATCAAGCAAACAAGATATTGACAGAAAATTCATTTCAAGAACTATCCAATGGTGTTGGTTTTTTCTTAGATTCTTCTACTGGTACATTCTATAGCCTGCCAAGTCAGAGGTGTTGTTTTCACTATCGAGCTCACAAATTTTGACTGGTTTCTCCATTTTTCATGATTCTAGTGGAATTGGGACGGTCTTATAGAGCTCTTCACAACCATCCATGCAAATTTTCTAGATTTTTCTTTAGGTATATATTTTTTTTGTGTTTTCACATTCTAGTGAATTACTTGGATGTTTTAGCTTCTAGAATCTTCTTTTTTGCATGGGATGAATAATTTTAGGCTATTCTACATGTATTTCTAGCATTTTGTCCTATTTGGGTATAGACATCTTTTGCATGTAATTTATTTTTTGTAGACACCATTGAGATAAAGTTCCATTCTGGTGTATACTTTTTAGAGATTTCACACATCCTGTTGTGCCTTTTATACTCACACTATGATATAAGTGCTATGAGTGGGTTATGAGTACCTTTATTTTTCCATCACACCTTTGTCAAGTGAGTGTTCCTTTCATGACAACATCAAATTCTAGTGATTATTGCCTCATGTTGTGTGCCCTAGTTTGCACACCCTTTTATTTGTTAGTACTCTTTTGTACACATTCAAATGTTCATTGTTCTCCTACATACACTTCTTGATTACACATAGTTTCATTGGACTTGTCTTCACTCTCCCTTTCTGCATTATGGGGGTTTCTATTGTTAATGCTTCCTTGGTTTCGTGTTGGAGTGATCTATGTATCTAGTTCTTATTCCTATATACTAGGAAGATATAACAGTTGGTTACTCATGGATTTCAGTGAGATGGAGCATTTACCCTATGGACATTCTTGGATTTCTATTTCTAGAGGTGGTCTTCAATTTTTGCTTGATTAGTTTTCTTTAGACTATTGGTACCTATGCAATTTATGTCTTCAACTTCTAGATGTTTTCCTTTGTTTGCCATCTGATTTGAGTAGTGTTGTAGGGGCACTCATGCAGATTATTGTCTCCTTGATCCTGATCATCATCCATTTTAGAGAAGGTTCTTCATTTCAACACTATAATAGTCTTCATTCAACTGTTGTCTATAGCTTCTTCATGCTTCAACGATGTTCTTCATGTTCCTATTCTTTTTGGAACATTGGTTTAGAGGATTTTTTAATCCTTCATTCACCTTTCTCTCTTTTGGAGAGGATTTTTTCCCATGAGGATTTCTCTTTTTTTTCCTCTCGTTGTGAGAGATTAGATTGTTTGTACATGGGTACCTCATCATGCCTTGTTTGTTGGGACACGTCATTTATTGTTTTCTGTAGTGCCCTCCGTATCAATCGTTTTGGGAATTTGTGTAAGCATTTATTCGTGATTTCGTGGTTTATTGTGTTATGTGATTTAATTAATTTAGATTATTCTTGGTTATAGTAATAATTATTTATAAGGAAAATTTAAACAATTCTTTGCTTTAGTAATAAATTATTTATATTGTAAATTTAAATAATTCCTTATTACCCTACTAATTACTTGATGGTAAATTGAATAAATTAAATGATCATTTTAAATAATAATTAAAATAGTTTACTATTGTGATTAGCATTGGAATCAATGTTAATATAGTAACTTCTAGCATTAGAAGTGATCTTAGTTAGCAAAGAAATTTTTGTAAAGAATGTAAATATTAATGGATTTACAATAAATGAATTTATTCATACCATAATCTTTCTCAAGAATAGTGAACTAGAAATGTGTTCTTTGGTGTTGTAAACTTCATAAAGTTGCCACAAACCCTAAACAGTGAAAAAACTAGGGTTATTCTTTTATGCCCGATAGCGAGTTTGGAAGTGAAGTATGCCTTTGTTGTGATCCCGACCTTCTAGAAATTAAATACATCATATTCTTAGAGTAAAATATATCCTCCCAATCGTGAAATGAAATAGGTTGGAGTTGATAATAATAATAAATGAAATTCGTTTGAAGACTTTTAATTAGATTGATGACGATTTTGACTATTGGATTTTTCTTTTAGAATAACTACATTTCATAATGTCTTATTTAAATACCGTGAATACTAACATCTACACCTATAGTAAGTATTATTTTCTTTTAATTGCACTACACACAGTTTCTGAGGTGGTTTGATACGTATATTTTAATTCCTTGAAACTAATATAATTCAAACAAGTTACAATATATTACATTGTGCTGCTCGAGGAATATAATATTTGAGCCATTTGCACATGACAGCTGGGGGGGATTACGCTGAAATGTTGCCACATTTCCTTGATAGCATTCGGTTTAACTGCCCACGTGCTAGTCTTTGCATGCATCGCACTCCATGATACATTTCTTCTGGGAGGCATTTTTTTTGAAAAAAAACATAGTTCATGTGCCATACTGAGGCCTGTGCACAGCATACATGTTTACCTTGACAGATCGAATTGCTACATTTGATAAAATGTTCTCTAAATTCCTTCAGGAATCATTATCTGAAAACCACACATCCCTAATCCTCCTTATGCATACTGTTTAATGCATCCTCTGCCCCTACATTGTTCTAAAGCAACCAGTACTACATCCCTGTGTCCGTAGCCTCATAATAAAACTTGATACCAGCTATAGCCTGCGCCCTCACTTTATGACAGGAGGTGAGCAAGGAAACTTCAGAAGGGTGAAGTGGCGTTGGGTTATTTCTCGTAGCTAAAAGGGGGCGACCCTTTAAGCACTTAGTTCTACCGGTTTCAAGCTGCTTCACCGTGCGGTACCTATTGCAATGCAAACCCTTTCATTTTAAGGGAATGGTTGTTAACCCTCCAACCCTTCTACCTGGTGTTGAAGAAATTTTGCAGTTGAAGTGAACATCGCTTTTCAAGAACCCATCATAGAAAGGGCCACAATTGCAACTTTTTTTTTGGTGTTGTTGTTGACGCAATGGTGATACTGTGAAGGGCAGATTTTCTGATAAAGCATGACTGGCGCGTACATGAGTGCAAGAGCCTAGGTCGCTGCTTAGGAGCTTGCTTGCTGTTCCGAGTATGGGAAATCTCTGGTATGGCGTCCATCTGGAAAATTTGCATATTTCAAACTTTGGTATGTGCTATAGACTGAAGTCGTTTGTGTTTGCATGATATTTGGTCTTACACCTGCCAATTGCATTTTCTTGAAAATTCCTAAAGCCCTTTTTTATAAAAAACAGTTTATGTGCATAGCCCGCAATAATGGTAGCCTTGAGACCGCAAATCTTTGTGGCATTCTGTCAAACCGTCCTTGTACCTTGTCTATGTTCTGCATTTTGGATATATGTCTAAAGGTTGCGGGATTTATCTGTACTCCTGCCGATGGCTGTTGCTTGAAAGATTCTAAAGCCTTTTCAACAAATCTGTTTTGTGCCTATTCTGCAATCATTGCATTCTTTGAGATCACATCTCTTTGAGACATTTTGTCAAAACAGTTCATGTGTCCTGCCCATGCTTCCACATTCTTTTTTTTTTGCATTCATGAACTCACTCTGTCGAACTTCTCCCACACCAAGTCTGTGCTTCAGCATTTTGCATACATGTGAATGTAGGTTCTGCCTTTGGTCATATAGATCATTATATGGCGTTGTGTGAAGCGTGATGAATACTTTATCTTGCTCTGGCTCCTCCCTTTGCTGCGTGGATATTTTTATTTGGTCACTGCGGTCTCTTTTCCCAAGCCCGCCCTTCTTCTGCAAAATCAAATGCGCCTTACATTCGATTGTATGCAGTTCTTTCTGGATCCAAGATATGCCTGAAAAAAAATTACATTCTGTTTTGGCTGAATATGATCTTTTTTAATCAACGACATAGATTATGTTTTAAATCCACTTCATTGCCTTTTCGTGCTGGGTAGTATTCGATCCTTGGTTTATTTTATTTAATGTTATAGCCTTACCATATTCCTTCGAATCTTCTTCTTAAACGAATAAGCCATGATAATTAAAACAAGGAATGGGGCAGTTACTTTTTCCATTTAAAATATAAACTCCACTTAAAATTATTTTCCTTTCTTTTTTTTGGGTGGGCCTTTATAGATTATTCTCACGTGGAAGGGAAGGGCCAACTAATTCCCTTAAAATTCAACTCCACTTCTAGAGAAATAAAAATACCTTAGTCTAAAAGTAAGGGATCAAATAAATATATTCATGTAATTTAGATTCCATTATAAAATAATTATTATGGGAGCCCCCACTATCTAATAAAACTATTAAAATATTAATAAGGAAGTAAAGTTAGTAAAATTTAATATTTAATTAAAATAGTTAAATTATTAAATTATTTCATCAATAAATTTTAGTAACATGTTATTTGTTATCCGATTAAGTTACTTGGGTTAGAATTCCAATTATTAAAGTAGTTTTAATTATGTTTTATAAAGAAGGTATTTTGATCAGGGGGCAATAATTTCTTGCTAGATTCAAGTTGCGATTTACAATTGGACATATAGGAGTTAATAATATAATTTAGAATTATGATTATCCACTATGATTGATTAAGTTAACAACTCTTATTTATTTAATTTTGTATAAATGACAACAATATGTTATTTGGTTAATCGTTATGCGAGTAGTTATTAGATTAATGATTAATATAGTTAATAATGAATTATTAAAATAGGTTACTTGATTTATTGTCTTAAGGTGAATAGTAGGCGAATTGGTTTTAGGATTGAGGAGGAATTGTGTTAAGAAGAGAGATAGAATGTTATTAGTAGAGAATTGTAAATAGATGATATATGTTAGGGCAAGCATCTTTTGACTTTAGATTGTAAGGTTTGACTCGTTTTCATGTTGGGATATTTGAGTGGTTTCAATTGTTAGATTTATTCATATCAATACATGAGTTGTGAAGGTTTTTCCATAGTTATGGTGCATTGGTGGATAAATAGGGAATTTTAGTAAATATGAAAATAATGTCACTGTGGGATGTATTGTTTGTTGATGCTTATTGGTTTTGTTTAAGTGGTTTATTAGTCATATTATTAGCTTGTTAGGGCATCGTATGTGGAGAAAATTGAGGTCTCCCATGGATGTCCTATTGGCTGAATTTCTTGTGGTTGATTTTGTATTGAATTGATTATGTAAGATTTGCTTGAACTGAAAACCTTCTTGTTGATTGGGCATTGTTTCAATGTTTAGAAATTTATGTTGGATTTTAATTATTATGGTGGATCCTGATTTATATTTGATTATGATTATTGCCTTTTATTGAAGGAGCCCGTTTGTACCCAAAAAGGTTATTGAGAAGATTTTGATCTTTGCGATTAAATCTGTAATGAGTTGATTTTGTTAGCTTTGAGTGAGTTTGAAGATCCCATCATGTTGTTGCCACATGTAATCTACTCTCATTGTTGTGTGATTGTGGATTTCATATAGTCATTTTGTGGGCCCTAATGTGAGTCTTTCTCTTGTGCTAATTTTGGAAATAAGTAGACTTTATGTGATGACTTTTGGTAGTCATATTTTGAGATGGTTGGGAACCTGAAGATTTTTGAATTACCTTCAGTGGGAGTTTGTGGATATTTGGTGTTTTAGGCTTCCAAAGGCAATGGTAAAACTTGATTATATTGATTTTCCATGGTTGAACCTTTGTGATTCATTGATCCTATCTCTAATTTTGAATTTTGTGGGTGGTACCTCCCTTATTCTTGTTTCAGTGATATGGAATGGGTTTGCGAGATGGTTCTTGCCTCGCATGTTGAGAGTTATGTATACGTTGATTTTGTTTATGTGAGCTGAGGTACACCCCTTGCTTGTATTTAGTTTTGGTGCCGTAAGGAGAGTGGCTCTTCATGGGGGCTGACACACAAAGGGGCTATTTGGATAACCCATGGAAGAGTTTCTTAATCAAGTGATAATGTAATGTAATTAATTAATTAGTAGGTTGGGTAGATAAACACTAAACAAGATTAATTATGAGCCTCACCCATACTGTTAGTGCTTTCACAAGCTAAGGATGGGATGAGAAGACCTAGTTGGTAAGATCACTGCCTTGTCCTCACGAAAGGTAAGTGGTTCCACATGAGTAACCCTATGGAGCGGTCGCCTTGAGATAGACAGCTTGGATAACCATAGATGGAGGCGATACCTTGTGATAGGTTTCCTAGAAAATCCATGTAAGGCCATGCGATGACACTCTCCTACAATACCCATTTATCTTCCTTTGTTTAGTAGCCTCTGGGAGTGTTGTTTGAATTGTTGATGTTGTTGAGGCAACAGGTTCTTGGTGATTATTGTTGAAGCCTCAAGTTCTATCTTTTAGTGTTGCACACATGTCTCATGGCAACTTGATTGATGTTAATGAAAGGTGCCCTTGATAAATTTATTGTTGGATGATGTTGTCATTTCATTTGAAGGCTTTAGATCCTATTGTTGTTGGCACCTCTTATGGTTATTTAGTGTTGAGCTATAATCTTGACATTTGGTTATGTTGGACTTTTCATTGTTTTGTTTTGGCTAAGTGATAGCAATGTTGTGGTTTGTTATCTTATGTTGATGATATCCTTGTTGTGGAATCTAGTTTGCTATTGGTTCGTTTGATTGTTTTGGATTGCGGTATGGGGATCTTTATTGTCAACTCCTAGCATGGGGGGTGGACTTTCGGGTCCACGTGGTCGGGTGGAATGTGCTATGCACCCCATTGGGTCCCCAACCAAGGTCCGAGCTATGCAAATATGTGCCTCTTGTGGTGACTCTAGGATTGTACCCGAGTCAGAACCGATCTTGTTACTTTGTATTCACCTTTTAAGTTGTATTAATCTATCTTATTGTATTGTTCCCGTATATGTTGAGGAACACATCTATATCACTGTATCTCTTATACAATGTAACTTTTATTATCATCGTAATGATTGTAACCCTTGACCTTAATTTATGATCTCTGATGGATGTTTGTCGTTCATGAAATGTATATAAATACGTGGTACTTTTATGTGTTAACATTTCATAGTATGTAATTCTAAATGGTGTTGTATCTGTGGAAATATACTCCACAATTGGCATATTGAACTATTAATAAAATGTTATATGTATCTTTTTCATCTCTTTTGATCATGGATGGTTGGATGTTATCTTTATGTAATCTTGATTCGTTCGTTATCATTACATGGTATTAGTTTTAGTACTTCGTGATGCCATCTTGTGTACCCCAGAGGACATAATGGTCATTGTAATTTTATAATTGCTTATATGTAATATATGTTCATGTTTATCTTATGAATTGTTCTTCTTTCAAAAAAAAAAATTGTGTGGTAATTTATTGTTTCTGATGTCCTTTGGGGTTTGCACGGTGGGGCGTTACATTTTCTTTTTATGTATTAGCTAATAATTAATTAATCTTTAATTAATGTTTAGGCTAATTCATTGCACACACTTAAGCTAAACCTGGGAGTTCTTTTTTATGTTAACTGAAGTGAGTTATTATTAGATCATTTTGTCTCATCGCATAGGGTGTTGACATTTGTCATGGTCTAATCCATTTATCATTTAGGGTTGCTCTTATAAAGCACTCAACCTCAATGTATTATCTCAAGATCTCTATGAAGATTCTTGAGGTTCATTTTGTAATTATTTTCTTGTTGAGGATGTAGCAAATCATTATTTGAAACTCTCTTTGTGTAGAAGGTGTTTTTATTCATTGTTTGGTCTTGTGTTTCATGTTTATTCACAATTCTAACATGTTGTAGTCAAACCAAATGTTGTCACCCCCAATCCGCATATGTAGGTGAATAAAAGGTAGATGTTGAAGCCAAGAATAATAGTGTTATAGCAAAGGCAGTTCATAACATAAGAGATCCCATATATAACCAATCTAGTATAAAATAAATTCATCTCAAAGAATGAGAAGGCTAAGATAATTTATAGTAAGATTAAGGTTACCAAATAATAGATTGTGATTCCTAATCCAAATGAATTAAACAAAGACCCTTAACAAGGGAAGATACCACTAGAAAGAGGGTGATATTGTTAGTAATAGAAAAAATGTTAATATTGGTATTTAGGTGATACAATTTATTCCCCATGTTCATCCCATCACTATACCTAAAACCACCATCTTCCTAAATTGTGTCCTTATTGACATGATCATTTCTCTAAACCAAATAAAAGTATAAGGCCTCCTAAGTGAACTCAATAAAATCCCCTAGCATAAGAATAAGGTTGTATCTTACATCATTGTCCCTACTTTGTTTGACTGGATTGCTAGATTCTACAATAACCCCAAGGTTGATTCAAATGCCTAAGGAACACCTAATATGTGCTTAGGTACATCATTAGTGGCAAGTACAAACCCATAATCTAGAATTTGGTGCCTCAAGAAATATCACACCCTTGAAGTCTTACCCTTGAAGTTATGAATGGTATTATAGATTTAAATTTTCTACATCTTATGATATATGAGTTGTCATTTGTTGGTGCTCATATTTTTAGATTCTCAAATTCCTAAAGTTGGTTCATTTATTGAGTACCAAGGGTGTCAAACTTAGGGTGAAATCCCTATGGTCAAACAAGACTTTACCATGAACCAATTGTTGAGAGTGGGTAATCTCTCCTTCACTTTGGACTTAGCTAGACACAAGGGGGGCTTCCCTAGAGGCATCTTTAACAAGATTAATCATAACTCAAGATGAATAATTTGAAATTACTACAATAGTACCTAGTGTATTATTTGTTCCAAAGGTTTTCACTAGACCAAAAACTAACCTACAACACATATGACCTCTTATCAATCTACTAAACAAATTATTGCACCAAGGTAAGATGTGGGAATGTATAACATGATTCTCTAGGATAAGAACTCTCATGGGTCACCACAAATGTTTTCCCTTGTTAAAATACTAAGCAATGACATGCATACGAATTACATTCCTACCCCCAATCCTTTTTGTGAAAGATCTATTCAATTTGAACATATGGTGGATCATTACTTCCAAGATTGGTGCCTAGTATATATTAGGTTACAAAGTACACAATACCATAAGAAACACCATTCCTTGGTTTCCATATTATGAAGGCTTGGCAATGTAGGAAGGGAAGTACCTTGAATGACAAGCCCCCACATATTATGGGTGTTATTTGTGTTGTTTTGTGGAGAGTCTAGTTTATTTCACATTTTCTAAACGCTCTGGTGCTGTTGGGTTCTGCAAATTTTCATGTCGCCATGGGTGGAGACCACTGTAGAATTGAACCGAGCTCTTGCGACGAATTTTAGAAAAATCCTATTGTGTGGGAGCATTTGGAGTTGGGTGAGGTTACACAATACATGCAGAGAATTCAAGGTCCGGACCCTGATGCTACAATTTTTTTTGTGAAAGGTTGGAATGGGAGGACTCTGTGTTATAAGGTTGTGGAGTTTAAAATCGATGAGGAGTTTATAGCGGAGGCCACTAGTCTTGCAGTTTCTAGGAGGAAATTCTACAAAGATAGGGGTGCTGCCAAGAAGGCCTTTGCAAGTTTTTTCAAATTTGATGAGAAGAAGAAGCTTTGGGAAATTGGGAGTGGTGGCTACGCTCGTAAGTATTTGAAGCCCTTATGGAGGGACCTCGTGTTGGCCATAATGCACTATTTTATGCTTGAAGGTAGATTCTCTGTTGTTTACAACTACCATTTCATGCTTTTGAATCATTTTAGGCACAAGGTGTTGGTCTCCTTTCCTTTTTACTTGTTAATTTCTATGGAAAAGAGTATTGAAGATCACTGAAAAAACCCTAAGAAGGTGATTTTGCATGAGGGTCTTATGAGTCTCTTGTTTTCTCATATTAAACTTAAGTTAATATTGGTCTCCCCTAAAACTCCTGGTAAGAAGGCTATTAAAAACTCTGGGTATGATACTGGGGACTCTGCCGCAGAATGGGTTGGTAGTTTTGAGGATGAGGATTTGGAGTTTGAGGAAATGTCTATGGATGAAGGTGGGTCTGAGGAAGGGGATGATGACTCAGAAGAGTGGAGCAAGGGCTATGAGACGGATGTGGAATTGTGGGAAACCATGGCTAAGTCTGTGAGAAAGACTTTGAAGGGGAAATCAAAAGGCTCCAAGAAAGAAAAAGTTTCGGCTAAGAGGAATATGGAGTTAGTCTTTGCGGTGGATCCTGGTTCTAGTGAGAATCCCTCGTTGTCTCCTGGAGAAGGTGGTGTGAAGGAAAGCCCTCTTAGGAAGGGTGGTGAGATTCATTCTGTTAATGATGATGTCGTGAATGTCTCTGTTGGGGATCCTAGTCCCGTGAAGGTGGAAATTTCCTCTATAATTGGTCTTAAGGTTCCTGAAGATGAGGGTTTCTATTCAAAAGATCTTGGTGGTGATGTCAATACTAGTATGGATGAGTTGTTGAATGGGCCCGGGCCTATGGAGGTGCAAGGGATTGAGTCGGTCAAACATTCTCATATTTTTTCTCCTATTGAAAGGCCTGTCAAAATGGAGCGGTTGGAAGTGTTAGCTAATTTGGCTAATTTTCCTGATAAGGAGCGGATTAAGGTGGAAGTGGTGGAGGTTGAGGATGAGGAGAAAAAATTGGATCATTCTGATGCCCTTGATAACTTTGAGCCGAATGATTTGCCTCCTATCAACTGGGATGATGTGAATATGAATATGTTATGCAAGATGGCTAAGGATGGGATGCATAATTTGCTGTCTCTGGTGAAGTGGTTGTTTTCAGAGGTAAATGAGCTCAATATTCAGATGAAAAATTGGCAGGATGTTTGTGTTGCTATGCTCTGAGGTAATCAGAAGGAATGGGCTATAAAAGGAAAAGTTAAAACTATGAATGTAATGTTGGATAAGTTGGTTGTTGATGTGGATCGCCTGGGGGTTTCTCATGAGGAGAGGATTTCCTCTTTGGAAATGATGGTTAATAAAATTTTAGAGGACAAATTTTCTAGTCTTGAGGGGAGAACTGGAAATATGTCAGAGGATTTTAAAACTGTGGTTAATATCAACAATAACTCAATATTCATTGCTCGTACCAATGAAGTAGAAAGTGAAAAAACTAAGCATATCATTTCTCTAAAGATCCACAAATAGAACCATAAAGACAGTTACATACAACGATTACAATATTAATACCTCCTTGTGATTTATAAAATATGTTTGTCTAATTTCAAATATATTTGCAAGAGTTGGAACCTTAGAAGCTCCTTAGCACTTATAGTTGCATGGAAAAGAGAAATGACCAACCATTGTTTTTTCAAATGAACTCATATTTGTAGTACTTTGTTTGGTTGTTGAACTCTCATAGTAACTTTAATGAGAAATGGATCTCATTAATGTGGCATGTGAAACAAGTCAAAATACCTTTGAATTCACTAAAATTTTAGCCTAGAGGTTACATGGAAACCATCTATATCATAAAATCAACCATCACATTAATAGAAGCATGGTGTTCTTCATCATCCAACATTGATTTTGAACTTGGATTCACAACCTTGGGATGATCAATGCTTTCTAGGAGGGAAAGAATAATCTTGTAATTATAGGGTCAAATATTTCATTAATGCCATTTCTAAGAGGATTTAGGAGTACAAGAGGTGAATAAAAAGAAATTTGGGATCTAAAGAAAAATCGGATGGGAGATATAGACATGCAAGTTTTCAAGTCAAGACTAAAAGATCGAAACTAGATGAGGGAATGAAATTATTAATGTCTAATGAAACTTTACAAAAGGGGTAAAACAAAAACATGAGGCATGTAAAAAATAAATGTGAGAAAATTATGTGGAAATGTATATCAGGAAACTATGCTTATGTCAAAAAAAGGATTTCTAGAAGTTAGCTTGAACTCTGCATAAGAGGAAATAAATAGAAAGAGTGGTAGGATCATTTGTGGTATATTGATGTAGAAGTAAATATGGGAACTAGACATTTAGAATGAATTTTAGGAATCCACCTAAAGTAAACATGAAAATAAATGATGAAAAGTGGGAAAATCATGTGATATTGGATGGAGAAAGTCAAGGTATGATATGAGGAATTCCAAAGGTCTAGAGGGGTAAAATAATTCTACAAAAGGGAAGTTGAATAGAAAGTAGTAATTGGGAGTAGGACTATAAGAGGTAAGTGGACATGGGAGGAGGAATAAGATTTATATATAAAATAAAAAGATAGGAGATTGCAGTAAAAATGGGAAGAACAAGAGGTGCATATTTTTGATGTGGGAATGAAGGTGGGAAGTGGATATGAGGGAAAAAATTGAAATTACATTCTATAAATAGATGCAAATGAAAGAAATACGAATGTAGGAAAGAATGCAAAACTAGACAAGAGAATTGGAGGAAATGGAAAGGGAAAGAGGAAATGGAAAGGGAAAGGAAGAATCTTAGTTCCACTCTAAAAGTCTATAAAGGAGAAATAATGAAGGGATGTAGGGATGTAGGGATGTAGGAAAGGAAAGGAGGTCTGAACATAGGGATAGGAAAGGGAATTCTAAACCACCACTAGGATTCTACAAATATGCAAAGTAGAGAAATGGAAACATGTGGGGAAAACATGTGAAAGTGAATAGGATAGTATGAGAGAACAATGTCTAGAGGAATGTATGCAATCCTAAAAGGGGATGTAATGAAGGAAAATTAAAGGAGGAAGGGGACCTAATAATCCTTGTGGAGATTTTATGTAGGAAACGAGGTTGGAACTCTTAGATTTGTGAAAAACACATAAGACATAAAATCAAATAGCAAACAAGAATACATTTCATGCACACGAGTTGCAGATAATGATTTTGTATTTCCTCAAAAAGAAAGTACTTACATAATGAAATAATACAATTAAGGCTTGAATGCTTATAAGAAAAAACCCTAAATGATAAAGAAATTAGATCATGTCAAGTTTCATCATCCTATGTGATGAGATAAAATGATCTTATAGTAGCTCACTCTGATAAAAGAAAAAACACTCTTAAGTTTTAGCTTAAGTGCATGAAGTGAAATTATCCTAATAATCAATTAAATATTAATTAATTATTAGCTAAAAAATGATTACTCTAACAACCCCCTTAAGCATAACTTAGGGAGTAGCTAAAAAACTCTAAAAATTAAATGCATAAAAATCAAAGAAATCATGAATGGTACTAGAAACAAGGCCTAATGAGGTACCCTTGTACAATAAAATAAATCTCTCATAACTGAAGAAAAGGACAAAACTTCATGGGAAAAGCTTATTTCCTAAAGAGAGAGGAAAGAATGTATAAAAACATGAAGGAGACCTCATGAAGACCCCCCAATGATATCTTGCTTCACCCCAAGCAACAATTGCAATTGGAGGTAATGAGGCAATACTAAAGTTTTCATGAATATGTTTGCAACCTACTCCTATGTAGGCATGTACTCCAAAGGTAAGAAAACCATCCTAAATCAACTATCAAAAGAATTGCATATGGATCTCTATGCGCTTAGTACACTAATGCTCCATTGGGTTGCGAGAAATGTGAATGGCATTTGATTGTCACACCAAAGAATAATGGAACTATTAGGAGGAAAATTGAATTCAATCAATGACTGATGAAGCTACAAAACCTCTTGGCTGGCCAAAATCACTACACAATACTCAATCTCTATGGATGATAATGCAATAGCATATTGCTTCGTGTAAGACCATGTAATGGGGCCAGATAAAAGACTGTTAGAAGTGGACTTCCTATCATTGACATTACCAACCCAATTTGAGTCAATGAAGCCAACTATCTAAGAATATCATAATGTGAGTTGCCATAAATATATATCAAAATACATTTGGAAGCTTATCAATGACTCTCATGTGAATCATGTGAGAAACGTTAGACAAGATCAACTAGAAAAGAAATATTAGGATGTGATTGTGTTAGGTAGAAAAGATTGTCAACAAACTTCTTGTATAATGTAGCATCTACTACAAGAGTAGTATAAGGGGAAGACAATGGTACACTTGAGTGAAATGGTGTGGGGGTAGGCTTGCAATCAAGCATATCAAATTTATGAAGCATGCCAAGACAATACTTCTACTGGAAAATGGAAATCTCATATAAATATTAAATAACCTATAAACCAAGAAAGTAGTACAAAAAGTTAAGATTCACTATCTCAAACTGCTTCATCAAATCTCATTGATACTATGTTAGATTTATGAAAATCACATAAGACACAAGATCAAACAACAAATGAAAACACCTTCCACATGTGAGAGTTGCAAATAATGATATGTTATTTCCTAATAAAATACTTACATAATAAAATAATACAATGGAGAGTAATTATAAGAGAAAACCTTAAATGATAAAGGGATTAGATCATGACAAGTGTCATCATCCTATGTGATGAGATAGAATGATCTAATAATAGTTCACTCTAATCAAATAAAAAATAACTCTTACGTTTTAGCTTAAGTACATGAAGTGAAATTAGCCTAATAATCAATTAAAAAATAATTAATTATTATATAATAAATGATTACTCTAACAAGAACCAGATACTACATGAGTAGGAAATTTTTAGTACTTCATATTAGCTCCACAAAATCACAAGAACACCAAAAAATAACCAAACCACCAGATACTTAAAATTTTCTTATATTTTGGTAAATCCCAATGTATAATAGAAATATAAGGGATGATGAGGAAGAAAGTATATGCAACTTTGAAAAGGGGGACTTATTTGGAATTATCTCAAATTATGTATAAGTGATAAGAAAATGAGGGGAAATGCACAAAGGGGGCTTGGACCAAGCCAATGTAAACATTGCATTGTAGGGTTGGGCACCAAAATAGGTTTTAGTTTGGGATGTGTGCCTCTTGAAAGCACAACAAGAACCCTACTATATCTAGGAGTAGACCACAAAAAGGGACAAGTAGGGGACCAATAAAAATACACTTTATCATGATCAATAGAGGTCAAGATTGTAAAAATATAAAATCCACAAATAAAATACAATATATACAAGGAAAGACCATTAAGTACAAGAAGTAATATTTAATCCATAGTTTTAATTATGAACTAGCAACTTCACAAGATACCAAGTGAAACTCCCAAGGTAGAATTCACTATGATAAAAAAAAGAAACTTCATATGGCCATGCCACAAGATATTTTCGTTTTCATTTTGAGAATTTGATAATAGCTCATTATGATACAATCGATGATATAGAGGGGACCATCAGGCACATGTATAGATGCATCAATATGGGTGAAAGAAATGTTGGGTAACAAAGTGGTTTGGACCTTACGAGGTTGAACATATATTAAAGAAACCATGTTATCTAGATCATCCTCATCATCATTCTTATCATAATTCTTATCCTGACAAGCTTGCACAAAGTTGGATGCATGATTTGGCATGGGATTTGTAAAAAATTGCAAATTTGATTTGGTAGGGCAACGAACTTATTTCCTTTATCATTAGCATCACTCAACTGCATGTGATTAGAATTGATGAGGTCTTGCACTTGATGTCTAAGACACATGTTTCGTATCATGTCCATGTGTACGATGATATTGATAAAAGGCTTTTGGATTGAAGTTTGGAGATAAAGGTTTTGATGTGTCCGCAGGTCTTATAAGAGGTAATTGGATTAGGTTCTTGCTCAAAATTTGTAACATGATTGAATGGAGGGAATCAAATAATTGTGTAAATTTTCCATCCCTTGGCCTAAATTGATACGAGGTTGAACTTATGGCTATAACTTGTAGCTCAATGTGATTGGTTGTTTGAGGTGTGCTTATCTTGATAAAGTTCTTATTTTGTTTCTTGAATGATTGATAGTTATTTTGAGGTACAAATTAAAATTTCTCAGTAGGAGTCGATGAAGATACCTATTCATACTAACTAACCAAATTTTGATAGTTACAAAGAGTCATACATAAATGTGTAAAGAATGGATATTTCATTAACAAGATCTTATCCCTAATGCTAGGTTACAAATTTGCAATGAACACTCTTTGAACATTAACATTGGGAAGGGCTTAGTTGATTTGTGAGTAGATTAATTAATATCGCCCTATGAAGTCTGTTATTTTTTCATGTTTTCCTTGTTTACGCTGCACTAAGTTAGTTAATGTAATTCTAGGACCAATGTTCAATTGGAAGTGTTATAGGAATGCGTCACCAAGTTCATTGAATGAATTTATCGAGTTATTTGACAATGAGAAAAACCATTCTAAGGCCATATCTTTCAATGACCTAGGAAAGAGTTTAGCTAAGAGCTTATACTCAAAGATGAAATCACTACATAGTGCCGTATAAGCCAATATATGACTATTAGTATTTCCTTTACCGTTGTACTTGTCAAATCTAGGAATCTCAACATTTTGTGGCATGGGTGTTTTCAAAATTCTAAGTGACAATGAGCTCCTTTTGACATATTGCAATGGTCTTTTGTTTTGATTTTGGTTCAATGTTGAGATTTGTTGTTGTAATGATGTTTAGTTTTGCAATAGTTGATTTATGATAGAATCATTGCTTGAGATGTTTTAAGAATGTGGTGAATATGGTGGGATTGTGTAAGTGCTTGGCAGACTACTATGTTGCAAGTTTATAAGAGGGGATGAATAATGAGGTGTGACATGTGATGTCATGAAGCTATAAGGATGCCCACTAGAGAGCCCCAAGGTTGGAGTTATGCCATTTGTTTGTTGTATTGTTGAAACTACAATTGATAATGTGTATGTAGGAATAGAGGGAATAGTTGTGGGGAGGGAGATTTGACTTCCTCCTTGGCTTTGAGTGTATCCCAAAGCTTGAGTGCATCTAGCCATCGTAGGAAAGTTTGCATCCACAATATGGGCTAGGTTACACAAAACCTCTAATCCTTGGGCATCATTGATCAATTTCCTTAAGTTTTCCACTATAGGCACTGTTTGTCTCACTAAGGATTCAGTGCTTCAATAGTCTTGCAATCTGTCTAATTATTTTTCTAATTGTTTCAATTTGTCTTCGAGAGCATAGGTAACAATAGTCTCAACATCCATAAAGGTACTTGTTTGTGAAATTGTCATTGGTATGGTGGGATTATCAAGTCCAAAATGGGCATGGTATTGGAAATATTTTGTGTGAAAGAGTTGGAGAATTCAAGATACATAGTGGATGTAACAACAGAGGATGCCATAAGTCTACAACTATGTCTCACCGAAGTATTGGAAATAGGACACCAGGTCGTGAAGCTCATGCAAGTTTCACAACACTAAGTGTGCCCACTATGAACACTAAATTGTAAAACAGTCATAGTAAAACAATTAGAAGAAAAAATTAGAAAGTAGAAGCAAACAAAAAACATAGAAGCAAAGGTCTAACAGAAATCCGAGCCAAAAATAATCAGAATAAGTCACCCTGGGCGATTATGTCCTGCATAGGTTGCCACAGTTTTAAAAGTTAGTTGTCTATTATACTATTTAAGGATCTTAGGTTTGTGTGCAAACAGGTCTGATAGTGAATTATTTTCCAAAATTTACCCAATTTAGATTATGAAATACAAAATACAAGTGTGCAACAATTTGTAAAATATTCTAGGAATAAATGATAATTCTAAATGCAATTTCTAGATCTAAGATGCAATAATTTACTGATCCCAATATGCCTAAATCTGAATATGATGATATTGATGCTTTTTATAAATAAAATAAAGCAAATTTTTACTTTTTGAGCTATATGCAAGATTCATAAATGAATGCAATGAATTTTTTTAGATTTGTTTTCAAATTTAAATGACCTAATACTAATTTTAAAATGCAATTTGAATATAAATCAAACCTAGGATGACTGAAATTGACCCTATTGCAACCTAAAATGCAATATTGTATATAAATTTTGGAATTTGTATGCTTTTTTATTATGGAAAAATGAATGCCTAAATTAACAATGCAAAATAATGCAATGGTAAACCTAGATCTCAGATGATTTTCCTCAAATATTAAGTGAAATGTGTGGAAAAGAAACCATTGAAATCATAGGGTGAGAATCCTAGGGTTTCACTTTTTCTACATTTCATTTTGGATGGATGACCAAAATGAAAGATGACATCAGGTTCATCAAAATGAAATGAAGGAAAAGTGAAACCCTAGGATTTACCTAGAATTTCAATGGTACTTTCCCTAAACATTTCATTTAAGATTTGAGGTAGTGGGGGTTTAATGAATTTGGACAAGATATAGGACTGACGCACAACCTAAAAGGTGATTCAACATGCCATTGACCAAATTTGAAATGAACTTAAGGATGAAATGCAATGATTCAACTAGCCTAATGATGCAAATTATTGTTATGATGGAAATACATCAAATACAAAAAGTCACAGACAAATTTAGATTGTAGAAATGGATAGAGCAGGACACTGTGCACCTGTGATATGAATCTAGAGATGATTTTTGAGGACCTAGCCACCCTATGTGACTATGTCCTATTAGGAGGATCTTGTATCTGATTTCATACTCCTCTGATTCCAAATTAGAGCATTCATTTTCTGGTTGTCGTACTGTCAGATATTGCTGTGACTAAGTTTTCATTTGTTGTCAAGATGTAGGGTTTGATTGCAACAATGAATAATTGATCTTCAAAATTAACCCAATCCTCTTTAGACTTGAAACTCGCACATTCAAAGAGAGAGGAAGGGTTGTGCCATTTAGGGGCTTGCCTTAGTCAAACCCCATGTTAGTGTTTCCCCTTCCACAATGGCAATGCCAATGATAAAAAGCCTATCCTTTTGAAGGATAGGGCCAAATAATATAAATGAATGATGAATCAACAATGGAATACAACTCACCACCCTCAAATGGCTTCCTTGAAGGATTGAAGTCATACAAATCTTCTAAAGTCTTGGATCTTGCTTGCTTGAATTGCTTGGAGACCTACGAGGGCTAGTCTTCACAAACAATATAATAACATAAACATGAACTCACATACATTTTGACATGATGCTTGGATCTTGGATTGCTGCGATAAATCTTTGAAATTCTACTCTTGACTTGCTTGATAATGCTCGACAATAATTATTACTCAATAATGCTAGACATTCCTTGTTAGTTTTTAAATGATGCAATAACTAGGTATTTATAGGTATTTAATCTAATTTCCCAAAAAATAAATCCCAATAGCCAACTTTGGACATTTGAAATTCAAATAATAAAATTGCAACATTGACATATTAAATTTTGGAGGCAAACTAGGGGGACTAAGTCACCTAGGGTGACTTATTCCTAGCCCTATTTTGTAAAGTACAAAGTGTCAGGAGCACAATATTAAATGAAATGCCACCTCTGGCATATGTAAATTTGGGGCCCAATTAAGAGGAAAAGGGTACTAAGGGCGCCCTTGTCCAAGCCCACTTTTTCAGGATCTAAAAAGCCAAGGCAAAAATATTGAATGTATGCATTGGTTTTCTTTTTGCAATTTGTCGGTAAATGTTAAAATGGGCCACAAAATGCATAATTTAGGAAATTAAGTGTACAATTAGGTCCATGCACTTAGGGTGGAGCAAAACAGTATGAAATTATCAGGGTGACAATTTATGATAGTACATTTAGCCCCCACTTTAGTGAGTATGAACTTACACTTAGACTCACACTAAAGTAGAAAAATATGTCAAGAGAGGTCTGATTGTCCAAATGTTGAAGAGATAGGATGACAATGAATCTAGGGGGATGCACAAGCCCCTAGGACTCAAGATCCCACAACAAACCAACATAAGCACAAAGGAACACACATGTATGTAATGCAACACAACATACACAAACACACATGATGAAAACACATGACATAACATAACATAAAGATGACAAAAAAATGGAACAAACACGATGCAAAAAAAATGCAAACACGAAGAATACACACAAAAGACACAACAAAAACACAAAGTTAGCACTAAAAATATTTGAGTTGATAAGGCAAAGAGACCCCGGTTTTAAATTTGTCTCAAATACCAAATGTCACCCATCGAATATGCATTTCATCCTTAAGTTCATTTAAGATTTGGTCAAGGGCAGGTTGATTCACCTTTCAAGTTGTAAGTCAGTCCTATATCTTGTCCAAATTCATCAAACCCCCACTACCTCAATTCTAAATGAAACACAAGGAAAAGGTGATTAAACCCTAGAGTCAAATCCTAGGGCCTTCTCCCTTTTCCCAACATTTCATTTTAGTGAACTTGACATTAGGTTCACCAAAATGAAATGTAGAAAAAGTGAAACCCTAAGATTCTTACCCTAAGATTTCAATGGTTGCTTTTCCACACATTCCATTTAAGATTTTAGGTAGTGGGGGTTTGATGAATTTGGAAAAGATATAGGATCAAATTACAACCTAAAAGGTGAGTCAACCTATCCTTGACCAAATTTGAAACGAACTTAAGGATGAAATGCAATGATTTAACTAGCCTAATGATGCAAATTATTGTTCTGATGCAAATGCAACAAACATAGAAAGTCACAAACAAATTTAGACTTCAAAAATTGATTGAGCAGGACACCATGCACCTGTGATATTAATTTGGAATTGATTTTTGAGGACCTAGTTGCCCTAGGAGACTATGTCTTATTAGGAGGATCCCAAATATGATTTCATAGTCCTCTTGTGCTAGATCAAAGCCTTCATTTTCCAATTGTTGTGCTGTCAGATATTGTTGTAACTGAGTTTTTATTTGTTGTCAAGGTGTAGGGTTTGATTGCAACAATGAAAATAATTAACCTTTAAACTTCTCCTAATCTTCTTAAGATCTAAAACTTGCGCATTCAAAGAGAGAGGAAGGTTTGTGCCATTTAGGGGCTTGCCTTAGTTAACCTCGTATTAGTGTTTCCACTTCCACAATCGTAATGCCAATAAAAGATAGATAATGACAAAAAGGAATGATGAATCAACAATGGAATCCAACTCACCACCCTCCAATGGCTTCCTTGAAGGGCTGAAGTCACACAAATCTCCTCAAGGCTTGAATTTTGTTGGTTTGATTTGCTTGAAGACCACAAGGATTAGATCTCACAAACAATATGAAAACATGAACATAAAAAAAATCACATACACTTTGACATGATGCTTGGATCTTGAATTGTTGTAATAAATATCTGGAATGTTGTTCTTGACTTTCTTGAGAGTGCTCTTGATTGCCAATAATTTTTAGATATTCCTTGTTAGTTTTCAAAAGATGCAATAACTAGGTATTTATATGAAATTATGATAATTTCCCAAAAATTAAATCCCGATAGCCGATATTGGACATTTGAAATTCAAATTATAAAATGTTGACACCGACATATTCAATTTTGGAGGCAAAATAGAGGGACTAAGTCACCCTAGGCGATTGTGTCCTAGCGCAATTTTTTGAGACTTAAGGTGTTGGGGATAAAATATTAAATGAATGCTTTGGTTTTATGCTTGCAATTTATAGAAAAAAAATGGGCCATAGAATGCATAATTTAGGAAATTAGGTGTTCAATTAGGTCCATGCACTTAAGGGGGAGCAAAACATAGTGTAAAATTGTCAAGGGTGACAATCTATAATGGTACAAAGTGTAGCAAGTTGAATCTTTTATGGTTCAAGCTCTACTAGAAGTTGATGTTTCTCTTTTTCAATGCCAGATAACTTTTCTTTAAGTTCAAATTCATCTCTATATGAAAATTTGGGAGAAGGATATGGGAATATATGTACATCATGGTATTTATCCCTATGCATTCTACCAATAACCATATTATTTATTTTTACTTCAATGTCCTGTAATTCAAATATTGCTAGAATTTCTTGTCCCTTGTTTTGAGGTGGTCAAGAAATTAATCTTGTTCAATATCAAGCATATATGACATGCTACGAGTAGTGGGATAATGATAAGAAAAATGTGCATCATAGTTGATATCCCTATCTTTTTAGCCAATAACCATATCATTCTTTCAATCTCATAATCATACCTGTGCATTCTTCCATGTTTTGTAATTATTATATAAGATGAATTTTTAGAATTATATAGAAGTGTTAATCTCTCTAATCAATAAGTGAACTATTTCTACCCAATGTGCTTACTTATAAATAATAGGTCTAAATTTTGAGCCTCCCATGTTGTTTGTTGCCTTTGTGCATGAGTTGAAGCTTCTTCTTCTTATTGTTGGTACCCAAGCTTCCTTCTTCCTTTCATTTCCAATTCTTTTAATTTCGTAAGTTGATTTTAGGTTAAATTGAAATTGAGTCACCACTCTTCACTTCTAAGAGACACAAATTTTCTCTAATTGTTGGAACTTCCATATACTAACAAGATCTTGGTGAACTACTAAACATTCACACTAAATAATCCACTAGATGGAAATGAATTCAAGTTGCATGGCCATGAAATATAAGAACCAAAGTTAAATTATCCTTGGAAATAACACCATTATATTTGTGTAAGTTGATAAGCTATCAACTTATCCAAATACACAACTACATTAATTTTGAGTTGATGATGTTTTGAAGATATCTTCCAATTGCCTCTTACTTATAAATGGTTAATTCATCCCTAACAACAACACCATTATGTTGGGGCTATGAAATTATCCAATAACAAGTGGAAAATGCTAGATCAAACATATTGGTTCCTAAATTCCTAAATCCATTTATTGTTTTGAGCACCAAGGGTGTCAAAATCAAGGAAAAAGACCTACTTATGATTAGGTAAGGAAATAGTGGATCAACTATTGAGAGTGGGAAATATATCCTTGACTTTAGGCTTAGTTATACCCAAAAGGGGCTTTCCTAGAGGTATCCTCACTAGCATTAATCATAACTCAAGATGAAATTTTGAAGGTTTTACAATAGTACCTAGTGTACACTTGGTCCCAATAGTTGTCAGGAGATCAAAGACTAAACTACTACACATATGACCTCTTATTAATATTAAAAGCGCATTATTACACAAATTCAAGATGTAGGTATGCAAAACATGATTCTCCAAGATAAGAAATCTTAATCTCACTACACATGTTATTCTTGGTTGAAACACTGAATAATGAGGTGCATACAAACAACTTTCCTACTCCCAATCGATTGGTGAATGATGTTTTTATTTTGAGCATATGGTGGATTATTAACTCTAGGATCGATACCTAATTTTTTAAGCTATACCATAAAAAACAAAATATTTAAATCACAAAATAATATGAGCTGTGTAGAAACATACACCCCAATAATGATATCAAATAATTAAACATTCTTAGTTATCCATTCCATACTAAAAAATAATAATATGTAGTGGAGCAGAGATCATTACAAAGATTTTAGTGAATTAAAATTCTCTCACATTCATCAAATCTTCACTACAAGCATATTATGGAAGTTGCAAGAGAAAACCCAAAGTATAGAACTTGTTAAAAGATCAAAAAATAGAACCATGGATACATTCAATTATATACACTAGATACAATATTAATACCTCCTTGTGATTTACAAAATATGTTTCTCTAATGGTGCCTAGATTTACAAGAGTTGGAACCATAGACTCTCCTCAGTACTTGCAGTTGAATGGAAAAGAGAAATCATCAACCATTGCTATATCAAATGAACTCATATTTATAAAAAAAAATTGGTCATTAAATCCTTCTAGAAATTCAAGCAAGAACTAGATCCCATTAATGTGGTATGTCAAATGAGTCAAAATCCATTAAAATCCACTAAAATGGTGACATAGATCTTGTGTGGAAACCATCTATATCAAAGAATCAACCACTCATTAATAGTGGCATGGTATTCTTCATTATCCATCATGATTTCAAACTTGGATTTGTTCCCTTAGGATGAACAATGGTTTTTAGGTGGGAAAGACCAATCTAGTAGTTGTAGGGTCAAATATAGTATTAACGGTGCTTCTAGGAAGATCCAAGGTGTGCAAGAGGTGAATAGGAAGAAATGTATGGATTTAAAGAAAAATAGGATGTGAGAAAAGGATATGTAGAGTTTTAGTTCAAGAAAAAAGGTCAAAATGGATTGGTGAATGAAACTCCACAAAAGAGGTGAAACAAGCATAGGAAGCATAATGGAGTAGTGCAAGAAAATTATGCAGAGATACATATTAGATAGGATTTCTAGGCCAGAAAATATGTATGAAAGTCGACTTAAAATCCACATAAGAGGAAATGAATGGAAAAAGGTTTTAGAAACATTTCTAAGATTTCAATGCAAAAGTGGACATGGGAATTGGACATTTGGAATGAATTTTGGAATTACACTCAAACTCCTAATGAAAAGTGATGAGGGAAAGCAAGAAAATCATGCAAGATTGGTTGGAGGAAGTGAAGGTAGGATTAGAGGAAGTTTCAAGGTGCAAATAAATTTTATAAAATGGAAGTGGAATATAATGTAGAAAATGAGAGTAGGATTGGAGGAGGGAAGTAGACATGGAGAGGAAGAGGAAAATCTAGACCCACTTTGAAATTTCACAACTAGGAAAAGATGAGAGATTGCTACAAAAAGGGGGAGAATGAGAGGTGCAAATTTTTGATGTAGGACTAAAGGTGGAAAGTTAACATGGGGAAAAAGTCTCAATGTACAAAAAAAATATTTATAATTGCATACAAATAAACAAAATGAGAGTGTGGGAACATAATGTGTAATTGGACAAGGGAATTAAACGAAATGGAAGGAAAAAGGAATAGGTCCATAAAGGAGAAGGAATTGGGGGAATGCAAGGATGTGAGAAAGGAAGAGAGGTAAAGACACGGGGATGGGAAAGTGATGCATGAGCATCCAATGGTGTAGGGGCAATCTTGCATCACCCCAAAAAATCCTTATTTTATTTAGTTATTTTGAATCCCATGATGACACTTAAGGGGTTTAAGACAGTAAGAAGCCTAAAAAGGTAAAATAAATGATCACTTACTATTTTTAGTAAGTTGGCCTAAATGGGCATGTATGGACTTGAAATTTTTTCCCAAAGAGTGAAATTGAAAAATGTATTTGATGGCACAAGAATCATCTCAATATCTTGGACCATTTGGGAGATATTAAAGTTTTCATCATGAGAAATTTATCTAATATGACTTCAAACTCAAATTTGAAACCCTTAGAAGCCTCGAAAAAGCTTGAAAATTTGACAAAATGATCTTCAAATCATTTTGGCATTGGAGATATCTTCGGGAGATTTCCAACTGTATATTATTATAGCAAATCAAACACCCAAGCCAAAATTTATGGCTTCAGGAAGTTGTGCCACCAAAAATTGAATTTCAATAAAATATGTTTCTGGTGGAAAGATGAATGATTGGACTTTTGGCACCAAAACAAAAAGTGGGAGTTGCACTTTCCAAAATAGTCTAAGGTAGTTCTTGATGTCAAATGAAGGGTTGAATAGAGGTTATGAGAGGTGGCTCCATTAGTGTAGATTGTGGCTCCAAATAATACATTTTTAGAGAGTTGATTTTCTTGAAGTGAATCAAGCCCATGTGGCTGCAACATTGTAGTTTTTGAATATATAATTTTTGCAAGGAAGGTGAGGTAGTGGAACAACTTCCTACACTAATCTTGAGAGGAGGGTAATGCAACACTTTACAGTTCTTTATACTAATCTTGGAAGTTGGATAGATTCACTCATTTAAGCTTAAGACCCTATAAATATCATGCATACCACAACACAATGATTTACGTGGAGAAAACCCTTTTGGGAGAAAACTCCACACTCCAAAAGCAACCCAATATATTATTCAAAAATAAAAAAGATTATAATATACTTGTAGAGAAAGTTTCTCACAGGAGTATCACCAACTAGAGATCCAGAGGCAACACGATCACTATCAAACTCTCATAATACATTACAATACATAGCCGTAATACAACACCCTCATAAAATAGGGTTGCCTTCTAGGGAAAGTCAAGCCAACAAAATATCGATTGTCAAATCTAAGACCTAATGATGAATGGTCCAAATTTACAATAATAAAATATATATACAATTTAGCTTTTGGGGGTGTTGCCCCCAAGCTCTCGCTAGGGCACACAACCCTTGAACTCCCTGCTGGGGGGATGATCCCTTGGACCCCTTGTGGGGGGTGCACCCCCCCTTCCCACCCCCCTCTCCCCTTGCACTTACCTATCAATAGTATCTTATGTAATTGCAAGGTTGAGACACATTTTTCCAACAATTTCATTTTTTGGAAATAATCGAAAGTGGGTTGTTTTTTGTCATGCATTTTATGTGTTAATATTTGTTGTTGTGTTATGTGTGGGTGTTGGGGTGGAGTAGCCCCTCATCAGAAAAGGAAATCTAAAACACCACCAAGATTCCATAAATATGCAAATCATGCAAATGGGAACATGCAAGTAATTCATTGAATATCAGCTAAGTAGTGAATTGTGGACTATGTTCCTTGATTGAACATGTTAAAGGAAGATAAAGGTGTAGGGGTTGTTCTCATTTCTATTAATAGTTGGGATTTTCAAGCTTGTATTTTAGCATACTAACATTATTAAGTATAAGACCTTGCTTATGGGAATAAATGTGGCATGAGAGTATAGACTTTAGTGCATATAAATTATATAATGATTATAAATTAATTGTGTCTCAAGTTAGAGGGTTGTTTAAATTCAAAGGAAAGAGAATGAATTTGTAAAGTAATTCATCATGAGATACCATTCATATTTTTTATTCTTTTGGTGTTTGATGGGTGGATAGTTCAAGAAACACCACAGTTGATTCACTTTTTGTTCTTTCTTCCAAGTTGAGTGTTGATTAGGTGCCTTCAAACTGTACCTATAGTGTTAAAATTATTATAATGACAACCATACCTATTAACATGCATATATTTGGTAGGTATTTGATCATGACCAAAAGATTTACAAGTTTCTCAATTGTGTTGACGAGTTTGAAAAACAAATAATAAATTTGAAAAATATGTTTAAGCACTATGATGGTGAGGAAACACTATTTATATATGTTATATGGGTTCTTATTTACTATTTTAAGTGGTTTTCAAAGAGTTATAATAACACACGATAAATTTTACTATTCATTGAGGGGCTATGCCTATGTGAGGATATCATTTGATCTCAAGAATACTAGGGTTACCTTCCAAAGGTCCATGGATGTTTCTTTTGTTGGCCTAGTAGCTTTCAGTATGGTTATTTATCAAGATAAACCTCACAACATTCCAAAGATACAAATGACCATTACAATCACTTGGAGCTAACATTTAAAAGATGCTTAAAGAATGGAATAACATTGAATCCAAAAAGTGTGTTTGGTATAGAGGAAGGAAAGATGATTGGGAATATTGTGTCCAAGGAGGGAGTAAGAATAGACATTGAGAGAGTGAAATATATTGATCTCATCCCTTATCCAAAAGAAGAGAAAAGGGATACAATCCTTCTTTAGAAAAATTAGATTCATGAGAAGATTCTTGTCAAACACCAAGGCCATTTTCAAGATGTTGAATAAATGGAAAGTTATTAGCTAGGATAAAAAACCAAGTGGATCTTTCAATGGGATCAGGGAAGCACTCAAGGAAGCATCTATACTTGCAAGTCCAAACTATTCAAGACTTTTCCAACTCTTCCTTTTTTCTTCATTTACTATTGTAGCTATTTTTTTTGTAGAAAAATGAGGATGATTATGAGCATTTAGTAGCATGTTTTAGCAATTGTATTTATAGTGTAGAGCTGAAGTATTCTATTTTGGAGAATCATGCATATGCCCTTGTGAATGATGTCAAGAATTTTAGACCATATCTAATTAGGGAAAAAAAATTCATGTGCCATACACTATTGTGAGAGACATCTTCACTCAACAAGAGGCCTTAGGAAAAAGGTGCAAATGGATCAATTTTCAAGATACAAGAGTTTGACATGAAGGTACAAAATATAAAGTTGGTTAGATGCTAATTTTTGGACAAACTAATGGTAAAAATAAACTTGGAACTAGTTGATGTAAACATTATAATTTCTAGCTCCACATTCATTCCTTATCCTCTAAGAGATGATCCATGGTACAAATATTTTGTGCATTACTTTAAAAATTTGAGTTTTCCTTCATATTTGAATGACAATGAACAAATAATTCTCAAGCCTGCAACCAAAAGGTATATGTTGGTACAAGTTGATTTAATGTGAACCTTGATGGGATATTACTCGAATGTATTAAAGAGGAATAATCTATTAACATCATAGAGGAATGCCACCAAGAAGTTTGTGGTATGAATTTCATGAAAAATACTAATTCCATGTGGCCAAATTGATTAGGAAGTGTGATTCTTTCCAAATGCTCTCAAGAAAATATGAAATTTATAGGTTCTCTTTCTCTCACCTCTATTTCAATTAAGGCTTATTTTTATAGTGGGGCATATATTTTCATAGGTGATACTATTAGAAAATTAAGTAATGGCTACAAGTGGATCCTTGTGGCAACCAACTACTGCACCAAGTGGCTAGAGGTCATCCTTTCTAGGAATACAACATCAAAGTTAGTGATTATTTTTTGCCATCCCATCTAATCACAAGGTTTGGAGTACTTACAAGAGTTATAGTTGATAATGCCATGTGTTTTAGAGATCATGATTTTTTTTGTTTGTTCTAAACATGGGATTAGTTTGACATACTTTTGACCTTATCATCCACAAGAGAATGGATAGAATAAGTCAAACAACAAGAGCATCATGAAGATCATAAAGAGGAAAATTGAATTAAACAAGAAGAGGTGGGATGAAAAACTTAATTTTTTTAGTTGGGCTGAGCTACAAATAAAACCCATTGGAAGTAGCCCCTTGAGTTGTTCTATGGGATAGAGGCCAAGTTACCTATCAACCTAGAAATATGGATCTACAAAATACTATAAGAAGTAGAAGAGAAAGAATATAATACAAAATATAAATGGATTAATGAGATTATAAAACTTAATGAGGCAAAGAGGGTTTGCACATGATAGAAATATGCTACAACACTAAATGATGAAGAATTTATTTGACAAGAGAACAATCTAGAGTATTTCCATGTGAGGGTAATATTCCTCATATGGAATGCAAGATCAGAGGATAAAAGGAAATATGGTAAGTTTGATGTCCGTTGGGTTTGATCTTATGAGATTGCAAACAAATGTGATCAAGGAATATTTTACCTTGAGAGATTTCATAGAGACATTTGGAGATTATTTTTATCACTAGCATTTAAAGAGTTAGTTTTCTTGATTGATATATTTGAATTGTTGATGTGTACACTCTTCTCCATTATATTTTATTGTGAATTCATATTTCTTGTCATGCCCATGATGAAAAGTGTATTCTCCTCTTTTTTTGTCTTGTTTTTTCTTGTGATTTAGTTTATGGTGTTTACACTACTATTACAATTGATTCCTATGATATGTACCCAAATAAACTTGGGTTCTCACCATATCCACTAGGGATACATATCCCTAACAATATCCAATGTTTCCTCATTCAATTTTCCACTTGATGTACATGTGGGCTATGGTGGCATATGTTACTTTGGTAGGTGATTCAACTTTTAGGTCAAATC
The DNA here is from genome assembly GCA_007258455.2 of Sequoia sempervirens. NCBI lineage: Eukaryota > Viridiplantae > Streptophyta > Pinopsida > Cupressales > Cupressaceae > Sequoia > Sequoia sempervirens. Next base: position 665,460,594 of record VDFB02271358.1, read on the forward strand.
CTTTATATCATCACTTATTATTAGGGTTTACATGCTTGGTCAACTATTTGGTCATGTACACATATTTCCTATTATATTTTTTTTCAATTATGTCTTAGAGTTCTACCTTTGTTATGAGAATTTCATAGTTTTCCTTGGTGTTATCTTCTTTCTAGATATGGTCAATTTATAGGTATATTGGTGATGGGTTTATTTTCTTATACAAATATGTTTGTGTCCATTATCTTAGGGTTAGATATTATATGTTTATGCAACCTTTTCTTTATGTCTTGAAAGTTATTTTTATGCTCGGATGTGTTACATAGTACCTCAAGTTTGAGACTCCAATGTTTCATGGTGGATTTCATGTTTGTCTTCAAACCCTAAATGTGTAGCTTGAGCATGCGTCTTTAATTTGTAAAAGTTGTATTCATGTGCATTCCATAATTCATATTAGCTTTCCTATGCCAGTCTCATTTATTTTATGGTATAACTACACAATGATTTCCTATGGCTAGTGGCATACAACTTAAAGTACATGCTTAGCTTATCTACCACTATTTTAAATTTCCATATCAATTGTTTCTGCCACTTATTTCCAATTTCCTTCACTATCTCTTTTTATTACCTTGTTGGTGTTTCAATTCGCACCTCTAGTATGTGAATTAGAAATGAAAAGCTATGCATAGATTAACTGCTCCTCAAATTAGGAGGGGAAGCTCCCTCTTCGCTGATGTTGCTTTAAAGAAAGTAAACTAAAACTATTTTCCAATCTTTTTGTTTAGCTAAGAGTACAAGGTTATAAAACTCTAGCATCATAGCTGAGATTTTCTCTTTTTGAACTTCAACTATGACTAAGCCTACTCTAATGAAGCTTTTAACAACTCAACTAAATTCGGAGATTGAGAGTTAAAAGTAAACAAGGAATGATTCTTTGACACAAAACTCACATAAAATCACTCTCAATGTACACCTTAAGACTCATTGTACTTTTCGATGCAATCTGAAATAAAGATTATATAAGCATAACACATAAAATAGAAACCTAAGACAATAGATCAAAGTAGCAAAGCAGGCATATGATTTCTTTTCTCGAATTTCAAATCATAAAGATTACACTTCTAGGCTAGCAAGATTGTAGCAATAATAGGCTTACAATTTTGCTATCAACCAGAATACATTGACACAAGTAACACATGAACTGAACAATATCTTGCAACAAAGGTAGGCATGCAAGCTTGCTCTTACACTAAGTGAACTAAAACTGAATAACAACTTGTAGGCAAAAGCAGGCTCGACAATTTGCTATCACAATAATTGTTAAAGAAAAATGGGCAAGGCTGCCCTTATTTATACACAAGCAGAGGAGTAGGGAACCCTACTTTATTTCTAAAACTAAAACAAGATAACTATCTAACAACCTACTAAAGCACAAAAAATAGGGAAAGTGCCAACTACTACAACTTGATATTTCTATTTCACAAAGAATAGATAAGCATGAGACAAGAATAGCAAGAAAACTAAAAAAAAAATGTTGAGTTAACTGCTACTTTTGAGTTCTATTCTTGGAAAATACCGCTGCCCCAAAGAGGTGACCCATTTAGGAAACTCAATCTACTAAAAAGTTGATTTGTTCTTGATTTCAAGTGCAGAGTGTTGCATGCTGAAAAACTTGATTTTTGACTGTAAACTCAACTACGTTCATAAATTTTTTGCACAAACTATTGAAAATAGAATGTTGATTTGTCTTGAAAAAGCAATTTCTTTGAAAAAAGCTGGGACCTGGGTTTTATAGAGAATCTTGTTCTAGAGAAACCCAATTGATCAAATTTTGAAAAAGGTGAGGATTTCCCGAAAAAGCATGGAAAAAGTAAATTCTTGAAAACTTAAAATTTTCCAAAGTTGAAGAGAATCAAGAACTAAGTAGACCTAGATGAGTGAATTTTGAAAATGATGACCCCCTCCTCTGAAAAATGATGCCCTGGAAGAATAAAGCATGAAAAAGCGAGCCTCTATGCTTGCCAATCCTGAATCCATGAAGAAAACTAAAAAAGTACTGCGTTTAAGCCTCCATATCTTGAAAAACAGAAAATTGTATGTTTTCTCCTCTGGACGCCAACCTATAAAAAGTGAATAATGAAATCTAAAGCCTTCTTTTATAGGTTTTGAAGATGAAAAAGATGCTTTATTCTCCAACTTTAAATCTTTTGAAGCCAATCTAAGTAGGTTCATCGAATGTGGATGTTGTTTGGATGATGCATGATGAGAACTAAAAAATTTTCTAAGGCATTGAGCCTTGGGTGCCCTTCTTGACTAGGAGTGCTTTTCCTTAGCAAACTTAGCCAATTTTTTAAAATTTTCAACCTTTTGCTTGATAAAATGCCTTCATTTTGATCTTTATTCCAACCATCAAATTGATCTCATGAACTGACTAATGATCTTGTTACAGAGCCTGACTGAATCTGAGAAGATTATTCTGGAGGCAACATTCGCTAAAAACATCATTTGAGTCCCCAAAATCATGGCCGCCCCTAGCTAGTTGGGGCACCCATGGCTCCCAGTGTTAGCCATTTTTCTGATGTTCTTCACTTTCTATGTTCTCTAACCTTCAGATGAATTATCTATTGAATTTGCATTTCCGGATACTTGAATGGCCTAACGAACTGGCTGCTAGATGCGTTTGATAGCCTGAAGTATTCTATTGGGGGGTTTTCTAGAAGTGACTGGCCTAGAAGAGTAGTTTGAGGGTCTTAAAAGTTTGGGTGCCCCTAGCTACTCGGGGCTCCTTTACTGCCCAAACTTAGTCATTTTTTTAGAAATTTTCAACTTTCCACTGAATTTTACGTTCTGCACAATTTTACTTCTCTGTTCCATCTGCAATATCTGGTGCTTGAAAAATCTGATGAACTCATTAATGGATCCACTAGAAAGCCTGTTCAAATCTGAAGAAAATTCCTTAGAGGCAACAAACCCTAATTTTGACTTCTGAATGCCCAAAATCTTGGGTGCCCCTGGCTACTTGGGGTACCCATGATCACTAGACTTAACCATTTTTACGTGATTTTCAACCTTCAAACTTGATCTTCCATGCTCTGTCCTCCGTTTGATTTGCAATTGTTGGTGACCGGTGAATTTGATGATTGAGCTGAGACATCCACTGGATAGTTGGTAGAATTCTAAAGACAATGATCATATTTGCAAACCCTAATCTTCGAATTAGGTCCTCCAAAACCCTGGGCGCCCCTAGCTAGTTGGGGTGCCCAAAGATCCCAGAGATAGAATATTTTTTGATGTTTTCTCAATTTCCAGTTTGCTTCTTGATGAAACTCCTTTGTTCGATCTAAGATTTCGACTAATAGCTTGATCCAATGGGCTTGTTGCTGGATTCACTATGGAGTCGACAGAATTATGAGTAACACCTTAGAAACAAAAACCCTAATCCCATCATTTGACGCCTTGAAAGGCTGGGCGCCCCTAGCTAGTAGGGGCGCCTTTACTCTCCAGTGTTAGTTTTGTATTTGCAATTTTCAACTTTCTCCCTCGTTCCTCGCGTTCTCCGCTTCGTGCTTAGCAGCCAGGGTTGAAAAATATACTAAGGCATGAGTGGTTAGGCGCCTTGACTAGGCAGGGGTGCCTAGCATCTCCAGACTTAGCCAAATTTTTACAATTTTCAAGATTCTTCAACTTCCCTCCTTCGTTCTTCGTTTCATGAGCATCTTTCGCCATTTCTTGATTTGTGCTGCGTTTGAGACCTCAAATTTGACACCTGGCAGTTTGAGCAACCTCCATTGATGACCTTGGAGCTCCTGATTTGGCTTTTGAAAAAGCAGAATAAACCCATTAGAGAAAAGTGATCTTTTGATGCTTTTGACTAGACCAACCCAATGAGGAAGTATTTTAAGCCAATCAAAATCAGTTTGAATACCTAAAGTTGATCAAACATTCTATTTTTAGAAAATTTTGCTAGCATCCATTTGAGAAACCCAAAAAAACCCAGAAAAAAGTATATTTTTAGAAACTTTATATTTTTAGAAAAATTCTTAAAATTTAGGGTTTAAAAACTAAGATTTGGGTTTTGTAGAAAACTTCGCTCTGAGTAGACCCAAATCCTCATATTTTGAAAATTTTGAGTTTTTAAGCACCATGCATGACATGCAAGTTTTCATTTTCTGACCTTTTGACAGTTTTTAACAAGACTTTTGACCATTTCTTCAAAATGCCTAAGTATAGCAAAACTTTTAATTTGGGGTACAATATACCTATTTTTCAAACTTGCACCTACCATTACTACAAGGCATTTTTATTCCACCACTATGTATTACTATCTCACTAATAGCACACATCTTCTCAACATTGTTTGCACTTCTCTTGGGCTATTGTTTGTGTGTTGTTGGATCTTCCTCATCCTACATACTATTTGATCACCTTTGACTTGCTTGACCTTTAATCTCTTTATGATTTGTTTCAACCTATGGCATATTTTTTGTGTGTGGTTTTACCTTATAAGGTCATGAGTGCAAGGGGTTTCTACTCAACTCTACTTGGAAATATGCCTGGGCCTACTATATAATGCCAAGTGTCCCAATGGTGATGAAATTGGTGATCCCCACATATCTTTTCCATGGGTGCTTATTCATCCTTATTTGTTTGCATGGATCTAAGAGAAAATCATCACCTACCACATGTCACTTTTATTGATGGTAGGGCATATTATATTGCTACAACATATACCTTCTTTCTAACATTGAACCAATGTGGGCCATGTGGTGCATTTGTGGTTGCGGTTGGCCCCCCTCATTATATGTTGTATCTATTATATTAGGAAAATACCTATCAAAGGCTCATGTATGATTGTCATGCAGTGCTCTCCTATTTGTAGTGCATGAAAATGATCTATTGGATTAATATAAAAGTGTAAAACTTCCATTATGTATAATGTGTTCATCACACGATCAAGATCCTACCTACCACATGGATGGTAAAAATGTGCCCCAAATTCAAAAGGTTTAACTATCTATTGGTGCATCATTAAAATAACTAGTAATGTTTTTGCTTAGGGCTTTCAACTATGAGCATGATGTGATTTCTTCTATTTTCATATATGTGGTTCAATGGCTCTATTTTCTTCATGGAAAAACTCTTGAAGACCCTCTTGACATAATGGTGCCCTTATTGTTGGTGGTTGGGCTTTATATGAATTCATTATGTCATGCCCTAATTTTTATTTTCTATAAGTCTTGGTCCTTATTCTTGCCTATAATAAAGAATTCATGTAGACTCTAGTCCCTTTCTCCATCCCTAGATGAAATGTTAGTACTTGCTAGAAACTCACATAGGCTATATGAACTACAAATGTTTTGAGCCCCTTATAAAGTAATTATAGAATTTTAAGGTCAACTAGGCAACTTATTATTGGCATAATGATGCATGTATTTCATAGTAGATGTTAGGCATGGATTAAGGTTTTTAATGCTTGGTATAGAGGGTTTCATTGTCTTATAGTACTATATTTTTCCATTTATGGTTGAATGTGGACATGATCTCCCCTACCTTGGAGTATAAATTATTGATCCAAAGAAGATTTTATCCTCTTTACACATGTCCTTCATGCTTACAGGTGTATTTTGACTATGTGAAGATGTGTAATGTTGATTTATGAATTCATAATAGTAAGTTTGTTGCAAAAAAATATATAACATATATGCAAGTTGAAGAATGTAACCAATGGGTTTGTGAATTGGCTATAGGAGAGATTGAAAACTACAAGGTAGGGTGTTCTTGCTTTAAGATTCTTTGGGCTGGTTACAATATTGTATGCTTGAGTGCCAAATCTAGTTTGTGATAGCATCTTTGTATCCCTTGAAGGAGAACCTATAATGTACAAATTTTCATTGATTTGAATGTCTCCATGAATATTAGATAGGATTTTAGGAATCCTACATATTCTCTTTATCACACTTGCTAGTTTGGATACTATAATTATTATTTGATCAACAAGATGGTTGTTAAATATTTCTAAAGCCTTTGTAAGATATATTTTCAATGTAATAAAATAATCCTATGAAATTGTATTCATGGATTGTTAAAGTAGACCTATTGTGGTATGATTTGGTGGTATTTCATCTTCTATGCAACACCTAGCTTGTAGTTATCATCCTTTTTATGATATTGCTTTGGGCTTCACATCCTTTATATATATTTGGTTTCAAGCATGAAGTGTTATTTTCTTCTGGAGAAGGTTAGTAGTCTTCATAGTTATGAACCAACACATTGAAGCTTAGTGACAAGATTTAGAGTTCTATAGTGCATAAGGTATTGTTTTTATTCAAGGCTTGTCATGCCTAAATTATTTCTCTTTAATCATCATATAATTTAACCTTAGGGAACACTCCCCTTGGCCTAGCAAATCCAAAAGAAGGAGAATCTATCCTTTCTCATCCATTGGTCCATAGTAGTCCAGACCTAATCATAACTAGTAATTCTTTCATGCTAAGTTGACATCCCCTGGGGCTCAGGTAAGGATTATCTTTAGAGTGTAGAAATCCCATAGGTTTGAGATCCAACACATAGTTCCCTTCATGTTGTTTTACTCCCATCTTTATTTTCCTCTTTATATACTCTATACGCATTCATCTCTTGTGATTGTGTACCTATAGAATTTTGGGATGATGCAAAACACTAGGGATCTTTACACACACTCTCTTCATGTTGAACAAATATAATGCCTCCTTTATTATACCGAATTTCTCCCATTTGCACATTTTATCACTATTTCTCTCCCATCATGTCCTCATGATTACAAATATAAATTTTTCACTGTTCCCTCACTACTCTCGTAGTGGGTACCCTTCCTACAATGATATATTTATTGCATGGTGCATGTTAGGTATGGCCCTATGTGTTTCATGCATGTACAAATAATTCCATCACGTTGTAAGCGTGTTTTTGTCCATGTATAGTCATGTGGATATACCTCCCTACCTTGTGGTACAAATTATTAATCCAAAGAATATTTTGTCTCTTTGTAAATGTTGTCCTTCATGTCTACAAGTGTATGTTGACCATGTGGAGATTCCTAGTGCCAATGTGGTATATTGATTCATAATTTCATACTAAAAAGGCTACTACAAAAAATACAATAGGATATATATGTAAGTAGAATGTAAATAATGTATTGGTGAACTAGTTGTAGGAGAAATGTTGAAAGCTATTGGGTACCTAGGTGTTCTTTATGTAACAGTCTTAGGGAAGGCTTACTATATCATATGCTTGAGTATGAGCTCTATTATGTGATAACATCTTTTTAGTCCTTGAAAGATAACCTATAATGCATAGTTTGTTATTAACTTGATTGTCGCCATGAATGTTTAATAGGCTTTTAGGAATTTTTGGTTCACATTTTTACCTATTTTTTAGAACTTTTTGTATTCAATAAGTGACATGTGTCGTCAAGTCATTCTCCTAAAAATCATGTTAGTATTCTAAGTTGCATGTGAGATCTCTCTATCATTTTAGCTTGGTCAAACTGGAATTTTTGGTATCTACCTCATTAAGTCTCATTCACAAATTTTCTCGATCATTTCACAAGCTTTGCATGTGGTCGCAAGTCAATTTCACAATGTGACAATTATTAAAAAAATATAATTATGTGATTGATTTAATCATCGACTCAACAATAGAATGAAGTCATAATGTTTAGCTAGATTCATTTGAAATCTAATGTTATCAGCAAAAATAACATCATAGAGTACAAAATAATTAAATTTAGAAAAAAAAATTCATACAATATATGTCATCGACTTTTCATACAATATTCTATATGCTATTAGTAAATTTGAGCAAGATTGACAAGAGCTTTGCATCCAAGGAAGGAATGTGATCTCATGGGATGATGATTGCAAGTTAATACAAAATGTATTTGTTGAAAAGGTTGTTAAAACTATCAAGAAAATGAAATTAGTAGCTATATAGCCAAACCTCTTAAATTTTAGTAATATACAAATGGCCTTTTTGAAATGGGAATGTTAATTGCAACTTGCTTGTTGTACATGATTGTAAAGTGTAGAATCACAAAGCCTTACAATTATCATGCTATACAATGAGAGAAGTTGATGGATCTACAGTCATTATAACATAGATTGAATTGATTTGTACTTTGAAAATCATTGTGGAAGGTATCTTTATTCTTGCTCCATAGGATGTGAGTATTGCTAATATCTTTGTTTTTGATAATATAAGCTGCATTTACAAGGTGCAACACCCTTTACACGAGGGGCCTAAAGGCCAAAGTCAAATAAAAAAAATTATAACAACATATTGTCTAGAAACAAAAATAATAAATAGACAACAAAAGGACCACCCACCCAACAACAAAACACACCCCACCCATTACTCAGCTAAACCCTCCCACTCCTTAAAGAGGAGTTTTAGCACATCATCCCCAATCCACTCATTGTTAGATTCCTCTTCCATAGTCTTCTTGTCGACCTCCTCCTTCAACACTCTCGACAGTGTAACAACAGACTAGTGGATGATCTTGATCGTGAAGCGGGTCAACCTTGTGAATTTCTTTTCAAGTTTAGCAACACAGGTCTTCAGTTTGTTGAGCTCCTCGTCCTTATCAACTTCCTCCTTGTTAGTCGTCTTCCCTAGAGTCAGATGATCAGAGGAATCCAGTGTGGAATCCTATTGAAACATCTTATTTAACTCAGGGAAGGGGCTTGGCCCTTCCACAAATTCCTCGGTCTCTTCAACAATGTCATGTCTGCTATCCTCTTTGCCACCATTCTGCTTTGAACTGCTAGAAATTTCATCGACCAAGGCCTCTTTATTATGCTTTTCCAATTTGTTAGATCTTCGAACACTAGTTTGCTCAGCCTCCATGTCAACACTTGCAGCAACCACTGTATCCCCTCGGGAGCCTCTGTCAGCAGAGTCCACATCTTCGTTGTCCATGGGCGATTCCTCAACCTGGCAAGTGGTGTCCTTACCCTTTTTTGGATCTTGCTTAGATTTTGTAGATACTTTACTATCTTTCTTTGTAGGCGTGTTTTTGAGCTCACAAAGCCCTGCAACAACTTTAGATTGGGCCTAGCCCACACCACCTTTTTTTTCTTTTTGGCCGAGGGTTTTGATTTGGTATCCTCGAGGCGTTGACTAGCCGTAGGAGGATTCTTTCTTTTAGGGCCCACTGAAACAATAGGTGAAGGTTTAGCATGTGGATGCCATCTTTGTTACAACAATAGGAAATAAATATATTACCATGTGGATGACATGAAGAAGATGAGCAACAATGTTATTGTTCAACATTGATTATTTTGATTATGAGATTGATATGCACAATCTTGAAACCTACCTTGGTGTTATGAAGATAACTATCAAGCCTTAGACAAATTGATGGACCCCAAAACCAATAGTGCTATCATTGTCCTTGCAAAGGGGTGTTTCATGAACTTGGGTTGTGCTACTAGACACCCAACTTTTGTCATGTCTTCCTAATTCACAAATTGGGTTATTGGACAACTAGAGCTTTGGAATGAGAGGAAAATAGGTAAGTATGAGAAGAAAGTATATGTGTTATTGAAGCATCTAGATGAGAAGGTGGCTACAATGCATTTTTCCAAGTTGGGTGCTAAACTTACATTTTTCTCCAAAGTAGGCTACATAAAGTAATATTCCTATTGAGGGTACTTACAACATTACCCACTACCAATACTAAACTAATCATGATTTTCTCATGAATTGTTTGGAAAGACAGTTGTTTTAATGATAAACATAAGAGCACCAACCAATTTTGGAATCTTCATTATTTTCTTTTTGTAATAAAAGAAAGATCTATTGTAGTACCACCAATTTTAACTTTTCACTTTGGTTTTATGTGATGAGCACACAGATATATTGAGAGAAGGGGGGTGAATCAATATAACAAAAATCTTCTAGTTTTCAAAATTTAATCAACCACAACAATAACACACATGCAAGATCTAGCAATTAAGAACACCGAACAAACACATGATTTATGTGGAAACCATTGCGAGAGAAAACCACAAAAAAAATATTGCTTATATATTGATCTTCTTGGTAAGCACCAACTTATTTATTTTACAAGTCTTCTTTTGTGGGCGTCAACCTACTGAAGACACCAATCCCCATAGTTGAGCACCAACTCAACAAGAGACACCAGTCCCTTCAAATGAGAGGCACCAACCTCCAAATTCTTTAAGGGATGATATTGTCTCCACAAAGATCTGATTATACTTGCACTTTATTTCACACCTCTACTTGTGGATGATCTAACAGTTATCACACAAGTGCTCTCCTTCACGACTTGGTTTGTAGATGATGTAATCACTTTCCTTCACAAGTCTTCTTGATGATGATGTAACAACTTTCCTTCACAAATTTTCTCTTGAATAATGCAATACTTTCCTTTATAATTCTTCCTTAGGATTTGCACTTATTTCACTTACAAATCAAGTATAAAGTCTGTTATAGTTCTGCTATAAGTCCTCTTGCAAGTCTGCAATGATTCTACTCTAAACCCTCTTGCAAGTTTGCAATAATTCTGCTTTAAATCCTCTTAGATTTGCTCTTGGATTTGCTTCTTATTTTCTTTCAGATCTTCTCTTAGATATACTTCTAATCTACTAATATATATAAGGATATATCATTAAAAACTTACTTCTCACATCTCCACTTTTCCTTTTTATATACCTCATCAAACATGCCCCTTTTCCCAAAGGAGGTGACTCTCCCAAGAGGGTTCAACCAACCTTGAAACATTAATATTTTACTTATTTTAAATCCCCAAGGTGGCGCTTCAACCAACGAGGTCAACCACTTCATTAATATTTAAATTTGAATCTTCAAACATCAACACCAAAGGATAAATCAAACCAATTAAGTATCCAAGTTGAAATATTTAATTTAAACTTTAAATATGATTGCCCATTTTACCTTATATCTTTGCTCAAAATTGTCTCATGTATCTTCTTCAAATTGCCTTATAAAACTGATCCAAATCACCTAAAATATGCCACTCCAATATGGCAGTATGAATCTCTCCAATGTGATGATATGATTTGCTCAAAATATACTATAATAACTTCTTCAAATCATATATAATATCTGCACAAAGACATCTATTTCCATTTTTTATTTAGGCAATTTACACCTTACATTCTTCGGCATCAATGACATTGCTACTTTGATATTGATGGCAACTATCTTGTCCATGCCCTTTTGGCATCAATGACAATATTTCCAACAATCTCCCCCCTTTGTCATTGATGGCAACACAATCATAATTCTCTTCTTTTGCACTATTCCCTTTTCTTTATCTCTCCCCCTTTAACATCAATGACTAAGGGAAACTTAGTATTTTCACAAAGAAAACTCCCCCTATGAGTAATACTTCCTCTTGACATTAATGAAATAATTCTTTCTTTTCCTATATCTCTTCCTTGCTATAACTCTCCCTCTATGACATGACTAGCAACAATATGTTTTATTACCTTCATCTAGAATATGCATTAGTTGATCTATTTTTGAATTGTCTTCTCCATGGAGCTGAAAGATATTGCATTGATTAGCTCCCTCTTTCTCTACTTCTCCCCCTTTGACATCAATGTCAAAAGGGATGTTGATCCATCTCTGACCTTTCTTCTCCATGGTGCTAAAGGATAATGCAATGGTAAGCTCCCTCTAGAATCATGCTTCTCCTTACAAACTTAGTGATATTTCTTGTGCATGGAGCACAAACATACATTTTTCCTTCTCTTTCTCTTGTTTCCTCTTCAAAAATTTTGTAGATTCTCCCTTTTATTTGGCTATCGTATCCTCATTTTTGTTTTGTCTAGGTGGTTTCACAAAACCACTTCTATAGAAGTGTGTTATATGACCATAATTGTTGCACTTATAACATATAACATTATAATCCATTAAACCCAAGCACATGAATTGTAGTTCCTACTTGAGAACCCAAAATCATTCCTTGTGTGAACTCTACAATCCATTGCTTTATCACCAAAATTATTGTATGAATAGAAATAACCAAAGAAAGAGTGATAGAACTTAGTCAAGAGTGCCTATCTTGAAGGGAATGATCCTATGTAGTTACCCTTGTTGTCCTTGTGAGGGTTATTACCTTCTTGCTTCTTGGTGCTCTCACTATTGATGGATCTTTTAATAACATCAACATACTTCTCTTCAATTAATTTCTTTGATGATTGAATTGTTTTAGAACTTTGGCCTTCTTCGTATCCAACAACACTCCTATTGAACACAGGCTTTTGAGAATTGATGATGTTATCTGATATTTTTGAACTCTTCTCATTCTTCAACTTCATTTTTAATTGAGTTGTTATTTTCTCCAATTGCTTTCTTAGGGAGAAATCTCAGATTCCAAATTCTCACAATTTTCTGCCTTTGTCTTCAATTAGTTTCTCATCTCCTCAATCCTTTTTATTTCTTCTACTTGAACTTTCAAATTTATGATCAACTTCTTTGATTCCTCAAGATTGTGTGATAATTTTTCTTTGGCTTCACTATCCTCTTGAATTTGTAGTCCTTGTTTCGTGTTCCTTCTTCTAAGCTTCTTGATTTTTCTTAGGGAAAAAATAAATTCTCCTTTGAGATCTACCTCTCCTTCATCTTTGCCATGCTCTTCTTCTAAATCTATTTCTTCTTTCTTTTCGATGTCATCACCCTTTGCTTACATCGTCATGAAGAGTATTTCTTCTATATCACTTTGGAAATTTCTTTGTCACTTTCCTCTGATGAACTATTATCTTCCTTGGAATAGAGGCCCTTCTTATACTTCAAGAAATTCTTCTCCTCCTCATATTGACTTTGCTTGTAACCCTTCTTATATTGTTGATATCTTCATCATCGCTACTTTCACTCTTAACCTCCAGACACTTAGAAGAAAAATGACCTATTCTACCACAAATAAAACATTTAGATAGTAACTTACCTTGGTACTTTCTAGATCCTTTCTTTAGCTTTCTCTTGAAGTGGGCTTCTTCATCTATTTCATTGTTTTGGCTATGACTTGGTACATGCTTTTTATTCTTTCCCTTCTTTGATTCTTTGAAGCTTGCCCCCCTTTTGGATGGTTTTTCTTCAATCCTCATTTCATATACAGTAGGAATCCCATGCAACTCATCCTTTGTTAATTTGTCTAGATCTCTCATTCCTTCAATCATCAAATCCTTGGAATCAAATCTTAGAGGCAAAGACCTTAATACCTTTTTCATAATCATGGCTTCTTCAACTGTTTCACCAAGACATTTTATTGTGTTCACAATCTCATCAACACAAAGTAAATAGGAGGTTATGTTTTCTTCTTCTTTCATCTTAAGGCTTTCAAATCATCCCCTATGGGTTTGAAGATTTTCCTTCTTTACTTTATTGTCTCCTACATAGATATTCTTCAACTTATCCCAAATATCCTTAGTTGATTTGTAACACATTACTTTTGCAAACTCTAATTTGGATAATCCACACAAGATTGCATCCATGGCTTTCACATTGTTTTCACTTTCCCTGGTTCTCTCTCGATTCGTTGGAGTCGTAGGAGTTGTATAGTCATTTACCACCAATTGCCTGATATAAAACCCTAGAGTAGTCAAATATGTTTTCATTCTTATGCTCCAAAAGGTGCAGTTTGTTTTATCGAACAATGGTGTCATGTTTGATGAGAATCCATATCCTTCTTATCCAACCATATGTGCTCTTTAGATCTTCCTTTTAGCAGTTAGACTAGCTCTCAATGAACTTTCTCTAATACCAATTGATGAGCAGACAACTATACATAGAGGGGGTGAATCAATATACCAACAATGTTTTACTTTTCAAAACTTAATCAACCACAACAATAACACACATGCAAGATTTAGCAATTAAGAACACATGACAAACACAAGATTTATGTGGAGACCCTTGCAAGAGAAAACCGTGGAAAAATATTGCTTGTATATTGATCTTCTTGTTAGGAACCAACCTATTTCTTTTACAAGTCTTCTTTTGTATGCACCAACCTACTGAAGACACCAATCCCCATAGCTGAGCACCAACTTAGCAAGAGACACCAATCTCTTCAAATGAGAGGCACTAACCTCCAAATTCTTCAAGGGATGATACTATCTTTTCACAAAGATCTGATTAAGCATGCACTTTCTTTCACACCTTTGCTTGTGGATGATCTGACAATTATTACACAAGTGCTCTCCTTCATGACTTGGTTTGTAGATGATGTAATTGCTTTCCTTCACAAGTCTTCTTGATGATGATGCAACAACTTTCCTTCACAAATTTTCTCTTAAATAATGCAATACTTTCCTTTATAATTCTTCCTTAGGATCTGCTCTAATTTCACTTCTAAATTGGGTATAAAGTCTGCTATAATTCTGCTATAAGTCCTCTTGCAAGTCTGCAATGATTCTGCTCTAAATCCTCTTGCAAGTCTAGAATAATTCTTCTCTAAGTCCTCTTAGATTTTCTCTTGGATCTGCTTCTTATTTTCTTTCATATCTGCTCTTAGATCTACTTCTATTCTACTAATATATATAAGGATATATCATTAAAAATTTACTTCTCACATCTCCACTTTACCTTATTTTATACCTCATCAAGCATGCCCCTTTGCCCAAAGGAGGTGACTCTCCCAAGAGGGGTCAACCAACTTTGAGACATTAATATTTTACTTATTTTTAAATCCCCAAGGCAAGCGCTTCAACCAAAGAGGTCAACTAGTTCATTAATATTTAAATTTGTATCTTCAAACATTGGCACCAAAGGATAAATCAACCCAATTAAATATCCAAGTTTAAATCTTTAATTTAAACTTCAAATATGGTCGCCCAGTTTACCTTATATATTTGCTCAAAATTGTCTCATGTATCTGCTTCAAATTGCCTTATAAAACTGATCCAAATCACCTTAAATATGCCAGTCCAATATACTAAGATGAATCACTCCAATGTGGTGATATGATTTGCTCCACATCTACTATAAGACCTA
The DNA here is from genome assembly GCA_007258455.2 of Sequoia sempervirens. Classification (NCBI taxonomy): domain Eukaryota; kingdom Viridiplantae; phylum Streptophyta; class Pinopsida; order Cupressales; family Cupressaceae; genus Sequoia; species Sequoia sempervirens. Next base: position 665,475,594 of record VDFB02271358.1, read on the forward strand.
CTTCAAATCAAATACAATATCTGCATAAAGACATCAGAGACATCCATTTCCAATTCTTTATTATGAAAATTTACACCTTGTATTCTTCAACGTGAATGGCATTGCTACTTTGACATCAATGACAACTATCTTGTCCATGCCCCTTTGACATCAATGGCAATATTTCCAACATTATGATAGAAGAATTCTATATCTTTTGTATCCAAAATAGTAATGTGAGGCATTCACACTTTTTTGGTATTCTGAAGAAATAAAATACTTAAATAGAATAATGGTGCAAAATTGTTTGAAATCTTGGAACTTATTAGCTAAGCTCAAGATACATACCACAGTTGCAGGGTAGAGTGCATTTGTCTATCCAATCTTCTATCAATTATGTCCCATAATGGCATATACATGTCTCTATTATTTTCCATCTTGCCCCTCATCACCTCCTTGGCCCTATCCATGGCCTCATACAAATATCCCATGGGGGATTTATCCCTATCTACTAATCTCAAGACTTGTACTAGACGCTTTGAAAATTCTACAACTTGTTCAACTACATCCCAAAAACTAGTAGAATAAATGTACTCTGCCACATGTATGCCATTTTCTTGATATATGAAGCTAGACTCCATCCAGTCATTTGAAACAAACATTCATTTCAAATTCATTTTTTGTTGGCAAAGAATTTGTACTGCAAGAAAGTGTAGCAAATCTTGTCACCCCTGGTCGAACAAGCTCTTTGCCCTCTATAAAAAAGTACATCATACACAACCCTCATGTGATTATAGATGAATTTGGTAATCGTGCAAGTCTTTTGCAATACCTCCTTAACACATTCAAGTTTTCCAATGTCCTCTGGGGTTAGATCAAGACAATGTGTTGCACATGGGGTAAAAACATAGAGGGGAATTTGTTTGTTAGGAGTCTCCTAGCAACAACACAAGCAGTAGCATTGTTTGTAATGAACTAGACCACATTATCTGGCCCTACATCTATGACCACCAAGTCAAACATCTCGAACAATGTAGTTGCAGATTTGATTGTATCTAATGCATCCACATATTTCAAAAATATTATGCCAATATCACAAGACACGAGGAAGTTGATGAGGTTTTGATTCCTCCTATATGTCAATCCGACATTATGGTGCAACCAATCTTTGCCCACTCAAGTCGATGTTCATCAAGAACATCATTAACATCCTATGTTGCATCATTAAGCATAGCAACCCTTAATGTCTCATAAGATGGGGCTTTGATACTAGGATCTGCACCTACAATAGCATCCACCATACCTTGTCTATATGGAGACCTGGCAACATGGAATGGAAAGCTAGAGTAGTAACAAAAATTTGTGATTTCCTTCTTTGCTTGATCATGTACATTTTTCTTCCATCCTGTACTTTCTAAAGTGGTTTGTGATCCTGGTGTAGTATGAGGTACAAAGAAAGAATTTATGTTTCCTCCACTTGTGTTAGGATCATGTGCTATCGAAAAAGGTATTGACCCAAATTCCCTAGAAAACACATGTGCACCATATTCCTCATCCAAGTGATTTCTCCCATCTTTTGTAAATTAGAGTCTATTTCAATCCTCGTTCTTGCCTTTTTAGCCTTACCCTCAGGAATTACTTAAAGAGTTTGTTTTGTCTGATACGTGGCATTCGTAGGGTATTTTGTACAAACAATGGTGTTATTTCCCACCTCCTTTGCCAAATGCCATTTGAAGTGATAAATGTCACTGATGATTTCATTCAAACACCAATTGCATTTAACCTTCATTATACCTAATACTGACATGCAATGTGTCCACACAAAGTATTTTTGACGTGGCATTATGATCAAATCTACAAAATCATCTTAATTCAGTTTGGTTTGACATCAAAGGTCGCAAGAATTGAGAAAGTATGAAGGAATGAATAATTAATTAGGAAAAACTTGCAAATTTATTTTAATTCCCTTGCACATGGCATTTTACTTTCACTCCTAGCATTTGCATTCTATGATGGAACAACTTCCATATTGCAGAACCATCTTTGAAGAATTACAAAGGCAAATAAGAGTCAATGCTTGCTTAGGTTTGATGGGTGATGAGAATGTAGCTTCAGCTAAGACTTTGCAATGGTGTTTATTTTTTGTTAAAAAAAGAGAGGCGTGGACCAGATCATATCTAAGTGAGTTGGAAATCTTCAAAAATATTTATATAGAGGTATGTTATTTATTTGTTTAT